>CM031627.1:13382725-13440225 GCA_018398815.1 Conus ventricosus
CTTTGGGTCCAAAGGAACCAAGGGCAGTAAATCTATGACAGGGTGTTCAAGTAAAACGACATAAGCCTCTGCAGGTACTGATTTGAATGCCTTCACTGGCAGGTTCCACAGTGACAGTGAAGGACTGATGAAATAACAGTGACTGACACCCTGAAGTCCAAGTCAAACAGTTGATCTCCCTTCACCCCACAAGTGTGTGTGTGTGTGTGTGTGTGTGTGTGTGTGTGTGTGTGTGTGTGTGTGTGTGTGTTTGTCATTCATTTAAGGTCTTTCCACTAATCGTGATATTAGACAGAAATTTTTTTTTAAATCGTGCCGAAAGAGAGAGATGGGGAAAGAAAGAGCGTATGTGCTTATGCTTGTGCACGCACATGTATGTGTGCATGTGCGTGTGCTCGTGTGTGTGTATGCGAGTGTATTTGAGTATGTTTGTGTGCACATGTGTGTGCTTATATGAGTGCTTAGCCTATATGAATAATAATGGTAATTACAAAACACTTAAATTTTTCAAATAAGTTTGAAAGGGAAAAATGCTAAAATTTTAACAAAACTAATTAACAACCATCAAGGCACAGAAACTTAACCTTTCTCAGTCCTTCACTTTTGAGCTTTGTATGCAAGTCCATGTGTGTGTGTGTGTGTGTGTGTGTGTGTGTGTGTGTGTGTGTGTGTGTGTGTGTGTGTGTGTGCGCGCGCATATATGAGTTCATGTTTGCAGAACCTTATGGCTGTGCACACACACACACACACACACGCACGCACACACACAACACACACACACACACACACACACACACACACAACAACACACACACACACACACACCACACACACACACACACACACAACACACACACACACGTTAGGTCAATGACCTCTTTGATTTATAGACTTAAACTTAATGCCTTTAAAGAAAAATTTACTAATGACAAAATGCATTTGTGATGGAAAAATATCAAATATGCATAATACTAAAATGTTAACAGCTGAAATTCTTTTTTTTTTCCTCTCACACACACACACTCTCTCTCTCTCTCTCTCCCACACACACTCTCTCTCTCTCTCACACACACACACACACACACACACACTTACACAAACACACACCTTGCTTCTCCCCACCCCTTCTCCTTGTTCCAATCTTCACATCCCCCCCCCCCTCGTCTCTTGGCCTGTCCTTCCCGCATCAGTACAGGCATCACGCATCAGTACAGGCATCACGCATCAGTACAGGCATCACGCTGTACTGCGACCCAACAGGGAAATTACAACGCCCACACCAAGCTCCCTCTATTCTGCTCTACGTACAGATATCTGTCACTACATTGTTGGTTGGAGTCATTTGTCTCTTTAGACATGCTTACACAAAAACGCATGCACAAGCTGTATCTCTCACACACACACACACACACACACACACACACACACAACTACTCTCTTTCCCGCCAACAACACTAAAATCCCTACCCCTCAGCACACAACAAAACATGCCTGGGTCTCCTTGACATACACTTATATACTACACCCTGTAGGCAGTCTATTCTGGTTTAGTGGTCGTCAACCCTTCATGCTGTGTGTGTGTGTGTGTGTGTGTGATGTCTTTATTTATCTGGGTGTGTGTATGAGTGAGTGAGTGAGTGTGTGTGTGTGTGTGTGTGTGTGTGTGTGTGTGTGTGTGTGTGTGTGTGTGTGTGTGTGTGTGTGTGTGTGTGTGTGTGTGTGTGTGTGTGTGTGATGTCTTTATTTATCTGGGTGTGTGTATGAGTGAGTGAGTGAGTGTGTGTGTGTGTGTGTGTGTGTGTGTGTGTGTGTGTGTGTGTGTGTGTGTGTGTGTGTGTGTGTGTGATGTCTTTATTTATCTGGATGTATGTATGAGCGAGTGAGTGTGTGTTTGTGTGTGTGTGTGCATGTGTGTGTGTTGTTGTGGGGAAGTGAAGACGGGAGGTTGTGCGTTTTTCTGAGTTTTTCTTCTTTTTTTAAATTTGTTTTTATACACCTACAACTACAAGTTTCACAAAACATACATGTACCTATTTACCAATATGCAAAAATGCACAAGTCCTTGCTCTCATCTCTCACCTTTCCTTCCAGTCATACCCTCATATATTCTCTCTCTCTCTCTCTCTCTCTCTCTCTCTCTCTCTCTCTCTCTCTCTCTCTCTCTCCTAAATTCCCCCACCTCTTTTTCTTCAAGTTTTCCCTTCCCACCATTTCTTATATCCCTATCAGCTTACAACACAACACAACTCTCAAATGATCCAAACCCCCCTTACCTGGAGGTGCTCTGTTGGTCACCATGACCGAACGAGATGTACCAGCAGTCAGTGCAGTCAGTACAGTGTGGCTTCAGGACCACTTCAGCAGATCTTGTCATGTTCCATTCAGTTGTGGAGACCTTATAAATAATTTTATGTTTTGTTTTTTCCTTTTTGTACTCCCAGTTCTTATAGAACAGGAAGTACTTTAGAATGGGAATGAAGAAATGCTGTCTGTGTGTCTGTCTGTGTGTGTGTGTGTGTGTGTGTGTGTGTGTGTGTGTGTGTGTGTGTGTGTGTCCGTGGTCAAAATGTGTTCCACTCGCTCCAGACAAAACTACTGGGCCGATCATTCTGAAAATTTGTAGGTATGTTCATTATGGGTCAAGGATGATGCCCGATGTTTTAGTGTACCGTTACAGCCGTTACTAACGGCTGTAACGGCCTGTAACCGTTTTTCTTCTTTATGGAATATCTTATAAAGTACTTGGCCGATCTTTCTGAAAATTTGTAGGTATGTTCATTATGGGTCACGAATAATGCCTGATGTTTTAGTTTACCGTTATAGCCGTTACTAACGGCTGTAACGGCCTGTAGCGGTTTTTCTTCTTTATGGAATATCTCAGAAAGTACTTTGCCGACCTTTATGAAAATTAGCAGGTATGTTCATTATGGGTCACGGATAACGCCTGATGTTTTAGTTTTCCCCGTTATAGCCGCTACTAACGGTTGTAACGGCCTGTAACGGTTTTTCTTCTTTATGGAATATCTCAGAAAGTACTTGGCCAATTTATAGCAGTTTGGATGTTCTTGTGACAAATCGGAGCCTCTTTCCATATGTAAGTGATGTAATGCTGAAGATGGATTAAACAACCGTTAAAAACCGTCATTCTGCCGTTATTTCTTATATATAGGTGGATTTTAATGAAATTTGGTATATAGAAAGGTTATCACACACAAATGGCACTTCTACATAGTATTTCAAAATTTGACCGTTAAAAACCGTTATTCTTGACATATTGTCCGATTTGGATGAAATTTGATATGTACACAGGCTTTAGCCCTGTGAGGACTAAAATACCAGTTTCAAAAGTGTATGTCAGTTATATAACCGTTAAACCGTTATTTTGCAGTTATTTTTTATATATTGGTGGGTTTTAATGAAATTTTGTATATAGAAAGGTTATCACACACAAATGGCACTTCCATGTAGTGTTTCAGAATCTGACCATTAAAAACTGTTATTCTTAACATATTGTCCGATTTGGATGAAATTTGGTATTTACACAGGCTTTAGCCCAGTGAGGACTAAAATACCAGTTTCAAAAGTGTACATCGGTTAAATAACCGTTAAAACCGTTATTTTGCCTTTATTTCTTATCTCAAAAAGCACTTGGCCGATTTATAAGTGGTTTGGAAAACTGGGAGTACGTTTATATGCTTCGCATCTTGTTTTTTCTTTTTCTTTTTTGTTCATCTTTGCCAGGTCAAGTTTGTAATGACGGAGGAATTGTTTGTCTGCTCTTGTTTTCCCCCATTACTGAATTGTTCAATACTTTGCCAGGTCAAGTTTGTAATGACGGAGGAATTGTTTGTCTGCTCTTGTTTTCCCCCATTACTGAATTGTTCAATATATTATTGTGTGGTCAATCAGTGGGAGATGGCATTCCCTAGGTGATCCGAATCAATTTCTGCATTTCTGCACAATTCTTAGCTGCTGCCAGCACTGATGTGACTGACAATCCTTGGGTTATTAAACAGCAGGGCTGACCACTCTGACCGTTGACGCCTTGTGACCTCCCTTGTATCCTTAAATGGATCCTCAAGCACAGGCTCAAGGATTTCCCCCTATATCTAATACTCTGTACTTAAGGATTTTAATTCTTCAGCAGTTTATTTCCTTACAGCACCTTCCTGTTTTACTTGGCTACCCTTCGCTGGCTCCTTTGGGGTGCCACTGGATTGTTTTTGAACCCTTGGTGGTGAGAACACCACAGAATTTGAGACTCCATTTGATGGGTCACCAACCCAATCAGCTGTGCCTTACTGATCAATCCGAATCAGTGGATGAAAGGCCTCTGATCAGGTGAAATAAATAGTTCTGTTTTTAAGATGGACTAAGATGGTGCCCATAGGCTGCTGGGGTAGGAATTTACATCTATAATCTAACGCCCTAATTTCATATCTAGTGTGGGAATTTAAATCTATAATCCAACGCTTTTATTTCATACCTAGTGTAGGAATTTACATCTATAATATAACGCCCTAATTTCATATAAAGTGTAGGAATTTACATCTATAATATAACGCCCTAATTTCATATAAAGTGTAGGAATTTACATCTATAATCTAACGCCCTAATTTCATATCTAATGTAGGAGTTAACATCTAACACCCTCATTTCATATCTAGTCTAGGAGTTTACATTTATAATCCAACACCATAACTTCATATCTAGTGTATGAGTTTACATTTATAATCTAACATCCTAATTTCATATCTAGTGTAGGAGTTTAAATCTAACATCCTAATTTTCGTATCTAGTGTAGGAATTTATATTTATAATGTAATGCCCTAATTTCATATTCACATTTTAATTCTCTCACAGACCATTCCCTATCGCCATCCCCTATTTTTTTAATCTTTGCCAAGCCATTATGGTGATGACAGACGAATTGTCAGCCTGCACTTGTTTTCCACCGTTTCTGACTTGTTCAACCTACATATCTCTGTGCAAGTCTACCAGTGGTCCATGACTTGTTCAACATACATATCTCTGTGCAAGTCTACCAGTGGTCCATGACTTGTTCAACATACATACATATCTCTGTGCAAGTCTACCAGTGGTCCATGATTTTTAACGAAGCACATGTCCATGGCAAAGCACCTCAAGAGTTTTTCTTTTTTTCTATTTAATCTTAACTGTTGAAAACCCACACCATCAAGAAAAGGGCAAACACTTTCAGTTGGAGTGCAAAAGTAATGAAGGTCAATTGTACTATTTGTAGAGCTTCATTAATGAAATTTGATTTTCTTTTCTTTTTTTAACATTCCCTGTTCAACCCTTTTTTTCCCACATCATGTCATCAGTACATTCATGGAAAAGAGTGTGTTTTTTAGGAAAACATAAATTATGAACATAACTCATGTTTTGGGGGCAAATGTCACACTGTGTTTGTGTAAATTATTCATCTTCAAATTAGCCATTTTTTTCTATTTTATTATGATACTGAGTGGCAAGCTAAGGAAATGAAATAATAATCCTCAGCCTTAAGCTGCTACTAAACCTTGTATCAATAATCTGTCAGTCAATGCTTTTCAGACACACCTGGTATGGAGGCTCATGAAATCAAAACTACAGTTCTCCCAGTTTACATCAGCCTTATGGTGGAATGTCAGAATTAAAGCTTGTAAGTATTTCATGATAATTACAGTACATGATACCCATTTCCCTGAAGAAGAAAAAAATTATTAGGAAAGAGAATAGTAATTACTTTTTGAACTGAACAATGCCCCATAGTTCATGACCACATCTACCTGAGGCTTTAAGATGGCTAGCTGACTTCACAAAGAGAGAGACTGGTGGGCAGGGAAATACCTCAGAACCAGCTGACCCAAAAAAATACTGCTGACCTGGGGAGGGGACTAATCAGTGACTACCCCCCTGAAACTATTTGTTTATCTGTCCACCCCCACAGCAGAACCTCTCTGAAAAGACCCTCAGAGATTATGGATACACTAGAGTATGTACTCAGGGGGGACCTTTGGGAGGTGAAATCTAGTCTCTAGACAGAGATCTTTCTATGGCAAGTGTGTGCGGTTGCGCGCGCGCGCGTGCGTGCGTGCGTGCGTGCGTGCGTGCGTGCGTGCGTGCGTGCGTGCGTGCGTGCGTGTGTGTGTGTGTGTGTGTGTTTGTTTAGTTTTACGTCTTTTCACATGGCGTGTTTTTAGACGATTATGATATTTGTAAATGATATACATCAAGATGACATTGATATTATTATACAAATGAAAACATAATTAAAAATAAAGCTTAAATCACTGGACATGAACAACATAAACAATGTTTGCTTAAAAAATACTGAAATATCATACTAATGTACCGATAGGACTGCGAAGTAAATATTTTGATACATTAGCCAAAAATGAATGATTTGAAGTTAGAGTCTTAAAATCATCAACTGTGGGATTATCTGGTAACTGAAAATTGGGTAAGTACTGCTGCATAGTGGGACAATTAAATAGTACATGAAATGTCAACAGTTTTTCTCCACATATGCATTTTGCAGTATCAACATATTTACATTTTAATGAATTATATTTAAGTCTAAAACACAAACTGGAAATTTCCCTCGGAAAAACATTCAACAAAGACATGCTGTAAGAGGTGTGCCGATTTACATTATAACCCACACGGGCTTTGGTGTCTTTTTCTAAAAGATTATAGCATTCCTTTACAGACAAAGGAATATGAACGTTTTCACAACGAATTCTTTGTACTAAATTCAGCACCTCCTCTAGCTACTCTGTCTGCCCATTCATTTCCATAAATACCACAATGTGATGGAACCCAAGTAAATGTTACACTGGAACCCTTTTGAATTAGAAAATGTATGAGATGATTAATTTCAATTACTAGGTCACATCTGTCTCTAGACTTCATGTGTGTGTGTGTGTGTGTGTGTGTGTGTGTGTGTGTGTGTGTGTGTGTGTGTGTGTGGTGTGTGTGTGTGTATGTGTGTGTGCGAGGTGTGAGGTATGTGCGTGTGTGCGTGCGTGCATGTGTGTGTGTTCGACTGCAAGTCGTATATGTCAGTGTGGGTGTATGTGTCAATGTGTGTGTACATGTGCATGTGCAAGTATGTGTGTGCATGTATGTGAATGTGTGTGTGTGTGTGTGTGTGTGTGTGTGTGTGTGTGTGTGTGTGTGACCGAGCGTGTTTGCATGCGAGTGTGTGCATTCACGTCTCTGTGTGTGTGTGTGTGTGTGTGTGTGTGTGTGTGTGTGTGTGTGTGTGTGTGTGTGTGTGTGTCTGTCTGTGTCTGTGTGTAGTGTTCAATTTTTATTCACGATATGTGATCTTAGACACACACACACACACACACACACACTGACACACAAAGAATGCAGCAATAAATAAAAATAACCCATGTTACATCAAATACAAATAAACATCATCTGCATCTCATTACAGGCAGGTAAAAATCGGATTTTGAGTTAATGCTAATCCATTTCATTTATTAGTGAGGAATCATTTAAAATTTCATCCAGGAGAGATTCAGATAAAGCAGGGAAAAAAAATTTCAACTGTCTACATTATAGAAGTGTATGCATATTTGGTATTTTCCCACCACAAATGCATTTTCTGTCACAAGTAAATTTTTCTTTAAAAGCATTAAGTTTAAATCTGTAAATCAAAGAGGTCATTGACCTAACGTATGTGTGTGTGTGTGTGGGGGGGGGGGGGTGGGGGGGGGTGGGGGGTGGGGGTGTGTGTGTGAGAGGGTGTGAGTGGGTGTCAGTGTGTGTGTGCGCGTGTGTGTGCACGTGCGTGTGTGCATGTGTGCGTGTGTGCGTGCATGTGTGTGTGTGTGTGTGTGTGTGTGTGTGTGTGTGTGTGTGTGTGTGTGTGTGTGTGTGTGTGTGTGTGTGCGAGTGCGTGTGTGTGCATGTGTGTGCATGTGTGTGTGTGCGCGCGTGTGCGTGCGTGCATGCATGCGAGTACGTGTGTGAGTATGCGAGAAAGTATGCGTGCATGACTGTGATTGAGTGTACATTTTATGAACATTTGTCCACACTTGTACATATAACTGTAAACAATGGGAACCTCAAAATGACAATCTCAATACCAAGAACGCATTAAGGATCACTGAATTCTCTTGGGGTGAGAGTTATAAGAAAAAAAATAATGCACTTTTTGTGATGACCTCGCTCTATCAGGAGAAAGGTATGGAGATGAATAACTTTGATAATGTCATTGCTGTCTTGTGTGGTCCCTATGCTAATGAAATTGCCATGGTTATTTCGCAAAAATTTTATAAAGATCAACAATTTTTTGTACCACTAGGTTTTTTCACTTATGTAAATATGCATAAATCAGATGTGGGTTTGAAAGTACTTACATGGATGATAAGTTGAATGTGGAGGCTTCACCTTCTTTTAATTTTTTTAAAGTGTCTAATATCATCTGATGATGTAAAGACATTAAATAAACCACTGAACTGAACTGTGTCTGGCTTTCCCAATCTAGCAAGGGTTATCAGCAGCCCTTGCAATGGCTGTGATCACCCCCCCACCCCACCCCGCCACCCCCCACCCCAATTCCCCTCCCAGCTTTTTAAAGAGATGACACTTGTTATCTGTTAATGATGTATGTGAAGAACAGTTCTTAAATTCTGCACCCGACTCTCCAATGCGGTAAATTACACCATGATATAGCACTGACCCGTCTCTCCAATGTGGTAAATTACACCATGAAACAGCACTCACCTGTCTCTCCAATGACAGCCCTGATGTGGCCCTTTGCGGTCGGCTGGGCTATAAGCAACATTATCTTATCTTATCTTGTCTCTCCAATGTGGTAAATTACACCATGAAACAGCACTCACCTGTCTCTCCAATGTGGTAAATTACACCATGATATAGCACTCACCTGTCTCTCCAATGTGGTAAATTACACCATGATATAGCACTCACCTGACTCTCCGATGTGGTAAATTACACCATGATATAGCACTCACCTGACTCTCCGATGTGGTAAATTACACCATGATATAGCACTCACCCGACTCTCCAATGTGGTAAATTACACCATGATATAGCACTCACCTGTCTCTCCAATGTGGTAAATTACACCATGAAACAGCACTCACCTGTTTCTCCAATGTGGTAAATTACACCATGATATAGCACTCACCCGACTCTCCAATGTGGTAAATTACACCATGAAACAGCACTCACCTGTCCCTCCAATGTGGTAAATTACACCATGAAACAGCACTCACCTGTCCCTCCGTTGTGGTAAATTACACCATGATATAGCACTCACTGTCCCTCCAATGTGGTCAATTACACCATGATATAGCACTCACCTGTCTCTCCAATGTGGTAAATTACACCATGATATAGCACTCACCTGTCTCTCCAATGTGGTAAATTACACCATGATATAGCACTCACCTGTCTCTCCAATGTGGTAAATTACACCATGAAACAGCACTCACCTGTCTCTCCAATGTGGTAAATTACACCATGATATAGCACTCACCTGTCTCTCCAATGTGGTAAATTACACCATGAAACAGCACTCACCTGTCTCTCCAATGTGGTAAATTACACCATGATATAGCACTCACCTGTCTCTCCAATGTGGTAAATTACACCATGAAACAGCACTCACCTGTCTCTCCAATGTGGTAAATTACACCATGAAACAGCACTCACCTGTCTACGTCTCTTCAGTGTGGTAAATGACACCATGAAACAGCACTCAAACTTCAGGGGTGTTGTACTAGTGGGGGCAGGAGTAAATTTCCCCCTTTCTCCTCTCCACCCTCTTCCCCCTCCTCTTCCAATAATTCGGCGAAAACAAGAATAAAAAGGCAGAGAAGGAAGAGAGAGAGGTAAAGATCCTTAATTTCAACACCCACCGGAGCACACAAGCTGTCTACTGTGAAGCAATGGGTGCACTTATTATACATGTCTGTGAAGCACATGATCAGACTTACCTTGTGAAGCGCTACATATGTGAACAGCTCGCTCTGAGAACAGCTCATTCAGAGCGAGCTGTTCACATATGTACCGCTTCACAAGGTAAGTCTGATGCATGCATCTTTTATAACTCTGACTTCAATCACTCGGTTTCAAATATCTATTCCAAACACTTGCTCGTGATTCTGTTGTGTGCTTTAGGAGCTTGTGTAACTTGAAACTGCCAGTTTTGTCTCTCTGGAAGGTTGTCTTGGTCAAGCCAGCTACAGGTGCAGTAAATTGAACAGATATTGGTGCCACTGGATGGTTCAAGAACCATCTGCTCTAAGTGAATGGCCATTTGGTGCCATTAGATGGTTCAAGAACCATCTGCCCTAAGTGAATGGACATTTGGTGCCACTGGATGGTTCAAGAACCATCTGCCCTAAGTGAATGGACATTTGGTGCCATTAGATGGTTCAAGAACCATCTGCCCTAAGTGAATGGACATTTGGTGCCATTAGATGGTTCAAGAACCATCTGCCCTAAGTGAATGAACATTTGGTGCCACTGGATGGTTCAAGAACCATCTGCCCTAAGTGAATGGACATTTGGTGCCATTAGATGGTTCAAGAACCATCTGCCCAAAGTGAATGGACATTTGGTGCCATTAGATGGTTCAACTTCAAGAACCATCTGCCCTAAGTGAATGGACATTTGGTGCCACTGGATGGTTCAAGAACCATCTGCCCTAAGTGAATGGACATTTGGTGCCATTAGATGGTTCAAGAACCATCTGCCCAAAGTGAATGGACATTTGGTGCCATTAGATGGTTCAAGAACCATCTGCCCTAGGTGAATGGACATTTGGTGCCGGTCAGGATGGTTCAAGAACCATCTGCCCTAGGTGAATGGACATTTGGTGCCATATGATGGTTCAAGAACCATCTGCCCTAGGTGAATGGACATTTGGTGCCATTAGATGGTTCAAGAACCATCTGCCCTAGGTGAATGGACATTTGGTGCCACTGGGTGGTTCAAGAACCATCTGCCCTTGGTGAATGGACATTTGGTGCCATTAGATGGTTCAAGAACCATCTGCCCTAAGTGAATGGACATTTGGTGCCATTAGATGGTTCAAGAACCATCTGCCCTTGGTGAATGGACATTTGGTGCCATTAGATGGTTCAAGAACCATCTGCCCTAGGTGAATGGACATTTGGTGCCACTGGGTGGTTCAAGAACCATCTGCCCTTGGTGAATGGACATTTGGTGCCATTAGATGGTTCAAGAACCATCTGCCCTAAGTGAATGGACATTTGGTGCCATTAGATGGTTCAAGAACCATCTGCCCTAGGTGAATGGACATTTGGTGCCACTGGGTGGTTCAAGAACCATCTGCCCTAGGTGAATGGACATTTGGTGCCATTAGATGGTTCAAGAACCATCTGCCCTTGGTGAATGGACATTTGGTGCCATTAGATGGTTCAAGAACCATCTGCCCTAGGTGAATGGACATTTGGTGCCATTAGATGGTTCAAGAACCATCTGCCCTTGGTGAATGGACATTTGGTGCCATTAGATGGTTCAAGAACCATCTGCCCTAGGTGAATGGACATTTGGTGCCATTAGATGGTTCAAGAACCATCTGCCCTTGGTGAATGGACATTTGGTGCCATAGGATGATACAAGAATTATCTGAAACAAGGAGCAAAGAAGAGCGCCTGAACCACCTGGTGCTGCTGCAAGTCCACAGGTCAAGGACAGACCCCCTTGCCCTCTTCTCCTTGGCCAATATTTTTGCATCTTCACATCACTACAAAACAGTGTTTAGCACTTTCACACTCCATGATATGTCTAGAGCAGAGGTGTCTGTTAACACATGAAGTACTCAGACTGACACCACACAACTGGTTCCAATCAATAAAAATCAAGTGTCCTCTACTATGCATCTCATTTGGAATAACAGTCACCACCCAATTGGTTCCAATAAAAAAATATTAAGTGTCCTCCACCTTGTAACAAGTCTGAAATAATGCTTCATTCAGACAATGAGGCATTTTTAAGTAAACCTAATTTAATTTTCCAATTTCAAGGAAGACATCACCAAGCTGAATCTGAAGCTGTGATTGCTTTCAATGCTAGTACTCTGATATTAACAAAATGAGTGTGGAGACAGTGACACATCAGTAGCAGCTACTTATCAAAAACTAGACCACAAACGGTTTGGCTTGTTTGATTGCAAATGGGTGTGGATTGAAACAGACTGTTTGTTTGATTGCAAATGGGTGTGGATCGAAACAGACTGTTTGATTGCAAATGGGTGTGGATCGAAACAGACTGTTGCTAAGTGGTGAGCTGCAATTGGTTTTCTGTCAATTTTCATCTGAAATCTCCAACCTTTTGTATATGAGCATGCATGCGTCCGTGCATGTGTGTTTGTGTGTAACTAGCCCCTTACAATTTCTATTGCATTCCAAGTCTTGCCCCTACCTCCACCACCTCCCCCTCCCTCTTCCTCCCCCAATATTTTGGAGGGTGTGATGTCCCTGAGCTCTGCAGGGCCAGTGCTCTCTAACATTTCAAAGCATTCTGATTAATGTTTGTGATCGTCATATTTCTTACCTTGTTCACCCATTCTGCTCTCTCCACATCAGGGAAGAAAACCTGAAAAAAAAAAGAGAAAAGGTTCAGATCTGGGAAAATGGGTCTGATGGTGTGTAGGATAGGGTGATAGCAAGACTAGTAAAAAAGATGTATGCAGGTGAATATTAAAGTGTGTGTGTGCTTGAGCGTATGTGTTTGTTGTGAGTGTGCATGTGTGTGCATACATGCATGCATGCAAGTATCTGTGCAGGTGCAAGAGAATGGTGTGTGTGTGTGTGTGTGTGTTTGTGGTGTGTGTGTGTGTGTGTGTGTGTGGTGTGTGGTGTGTGGTGTGTGTGTGTGTGTGTGTGTGTGTGTGTGTGCGTGCGCGCGCACGCGCGCGCACGTGTGTGCTCGCGCACGTGTGTGCTCACGTGCGTGTGTGTGTGCGCGTGTGTGTGTGTATGCGTGTGCGTGTGTGCGTGTGCGTGCGTGTGCGTGTGTGTGTGTAGTGTATGTCATGTGTGCGTGAGTTGATGTGCTTCTCAAATCGAAATTTTCTGTTCAGGTGTTATACACTGAATTCAGAGAATAATTTGCTTTTTTAACAAGAAAAAGAATGTAAATGCATGTTTGAGTGTGTGCATGCATGCATGCTTGCATGAGTGTGTACTTGTGTGTGTGAAGGGGAGAGCAGAATTTGGGCTGGGGTGTGCAAATGCATGTGTTCAGGCATGCAGTGATCATGCAAGGAACATTCCAAACCGGTCCCAACATTGACTACACAATGTGCAGTCACACAACAACCAGTGTTAAAACCGGTCCCAACATTGACTACACAATGTGCAGTCACACAACAGTGTTAAAACCAGTCCCAACATTGACTACACAATGTGCAGTCACACAACAACCAGTGTTAAAACCAGTCCCAACATTGACTACACAATGTGCAGTCACACAACAGTGTTAAAACCAGTCCCAACATTGACTACACAATGTGCAGTCACACAACAGTGTTAAAACCAGTCCCAACATTGACTACACAATGTGCAGTCACACAACAACCAGTGTTATAACCAGTCCCAACATTGACTACACAATGTGCAGTCACACAACAACCAGTGTTAAAACCAGTCCCAACATTGACTACACAATGTACAGTCACACAACAACCAATCAATAGTGTTGTATAGTATGCATGAAAACTAAATAAACATCCAAAAAATACAAATTCATAAACTTGTACATACAACAATACATTCGTGAATATTTCACTATACACAGGACAGTAAGACTAAAGACAATGCTTAATTAATGCAGGAATGACAGTTCTGATTACACATTATTGCCTGAAAATGTTCACAACAGATGCACTTCAAAAGCTGTCCTCCAGTTTCCTTAATCCTGTTGTGGTGCATCTGTGGCCCTCAACTTCCAACTGACTGAAGAACTACATATCACAACAGCAGCAGCTGTGATTGAGAGTGTGTTGAAAGTATAGAGCTGAAATAATTCACTATAACACATGACACACATCTACACATGTATGCACTAGAATACATTCATGAATTCCCAAAACTTTTAGTAAAAGCATGTAGGTATCACTCATGCATACAAGCATGCACATTTACACACACACACACACACACACACACACACACACACACACACACACACACACACACACACACACATGCATGCATGCACACACACAAATGAGTGTGCATGCCTGTTTGTGTGTGTGTGTGTGCATCTGTGTGTGTGTGTGTGTGTGTGTGTGTGTGTGTGTGTGTGTGTGTGTGTGTGTGTGTGTGTGTGTGTGTCAGTGTGTGTGTCAGTGTGTGTGTGTGTTGCGTGTGAAGACAGACAGACAGACAGACAGACTGACAGACAGACACAGAGAGAGAGAAGAGAGAGAGAGAGACGAGAGAGAGAGAGTGAAGAGAGAGAGAGTGTGAGGAGGAGAAGTGGAGCGGAGTGTGGAGAGAAGAGAGAGAGTGAGAGGGAAGATGAGAGAGAGGGAGTTAGTTAAACCATGTCTGTGTCAAAATCAAGCTTATCTTTTATTAAGGGTTTATTAAGAGTAAGATCTACAGTTTTGTATTCCACCCTAATGTGCTCATTCTTATATGTGTGTGCATGTTTTCATGTGTATTTCATATTGGTGTCATATGTTTGGACTCTCGCTTTTGGGGTTGTGCACTTATGAAAACTTCAATTTTGCACATTATCTGCAAATGCAATATCAAAATACAGCCATATAATATAAAATGATAATTGGTATTGATGATGGCAAAATAATAAAATTTATTTTGAGGATCTTCTCCAAAGACTAATTGTGTGTGTGTGTGTGTGTGTGTGTGTGTGTGTGTGTGTGTGTGTGTGTTATGTGTGTGTGTGTGTGTGTGTTTATCTAAGTCAAAGAGGTGTGTCATCGAGTAAACTTCACAAGAGATCATGTATATTCCCAGGGGGTGTAGAGCTGAATTCAAATTGGATGTTGCTTATCCAAAGGTGCTAGGGGTAAGGACTTATGGGTTAACAACATTTACACATGTAATAAACACTTAATGGTGTGAATATTCTGACCTTGATCTACAGTAAAAGCGTGTGGAACAATGACAATTTTCATTCTTCTTTTTTTAATCTTTTCCCCTGGTAGGTCCTTGTATAATTTTCTTACAGTTCTTGTTGTATGGTCTATCGCATCAGTCAGTTTCTCTTCATGTCCCACTCTCCTACCACATTATGACTTTTTCTACTGGATTTTGCTTTTCTCCGGGTCTCATTGTTCTCTAATATTTCTCAGTTCACTATCCATGACTGAGGTGAAACAGTTCTTATCTGACAGAAATTGAAGAATGCTTAGTTACTCAGCCATTTTGTACTGCAGAACACTTTTTTTATACTTCATCTTTCAAGATCCTTGTTTGAAGTTCTTACTTCTTTTAAGATTTTTAGTTAGATTGACTGTACTTGCACATGTTTTATAGTTTTAATTAATCTGCACTACCCCAACATCCCACCCCACCTCCACACACACACATACACAAAAAAAAATACAACAAATACCACATAAAAAACACAGACATAAAACAACAGTGACACTTGCGAATAAATGTAAGTTTTTTTGAATATTAAGGTTCTAAGAAATAGTTTTTAAAAAAAAAATTTAAAATTCTATAGAAACACACACCACTACTCCATATCTGCTCGAGGCCAATTCTGTATTTCTAGGTATACAAGTCAGTATCTTTTACTGTTGTGTGCAAAAAAAAAAAACGCCTTCCTGTCCCAACATGAACATATGTTACAAAAATGATCTGACAGTGGTAGGTTTTTTATCTTGTCTTCCAAATTATATTATTTTTCCCTTTCCCACTCCCTCAGAGAACAGAACAGCGGCATTTTTAACCATCCTGGCTCACTTGATTCACACGAGGTTTTTGGGCTAAAAAAGTTGGCGTAAAAGCAGCCTTTTCCGGTGGGGGAGAGAGAGAGAGGAGATATCCTCCGGCAGTCTGACAGAGAAGAGTGAGACTGAGAGAGACAGAAGTACTGACAGTGAGTGGCGGCAGACAGACAACACACAACACTCTTTCTCTTTCAATTTAAATGACATAATCCGCACTCTTTCTTTGACTAAATTTCCACACATACTTTGTACACGGGGCTGAACTGAAATCTGATCATTAATTACGGGCTCGCGGAGTTTAGCACCTAGCCTGTGCTGTTTACGTAACACACACTCGTGGGGTTGCACCACATTTGAAAAGTCTAGATTGCCATCAGATCGAGGCTGTCGAGTGGACACGACCGGGGATGTCTTTGTGTTGGAAGCTATGCTCAAGAAGGAGGGGCTGTGTTTTGATTGCGCCCTGGTGTGGCACTGTGTTTTAATTGTGTTATTTTAAAATTGGCTCTAAAACGTTATGAAAAGTAAGGTTTGTTATTCGAGGCCATAGTTTAATTTTAAACTGCATGTTAGAGTATTTGTGAAAGAATTTGTTGAGTTAGTTCAGTGTCAGGCAAGCAAACTATTCACCATGTTTGCCGCACAGCGTCATTTTTTAAGGCGAGGTATTCACGGTGATTCGTGATGATTGATTGTTATTTCTGATTCAAGTGTTGTATGGGGATGCTGATTTGTTGTTTTGATGTGTATACTTTTTATGCTAACCAGTTCATCTGCCTTTAAGTGTTGCCTTATGCAACTGAATGGCGATTTTGAATGTTCTGCAAACAACTAGATTAGGGTTAGCAGACTCTAGTACATCTACAGTTATGGAGAGGAGTTGTGTGTGGCTTGCACTATCCTTTATAAATGCTTCAAAATTACAATGACGGATATATACACCTACAAAATATGTGTAACAGATAGGCGACCTGCGGACGCCGGACTTGTTCTCACAGCGCAGGGCAAAGCGACCAAACCCTATACACACTGAGAGACTGGGCTTGCCAGGTGTGGGGTGGGGGTGGGTGGGGGGGGGGGGTGTTGGTTGTGGGGGGGTGTTTGTATTCATTGAGTGACAGCGCGCCAGGTTTTGTCGTTAGCGCGGTGTTGTTATTGTCATTGAAGGTTTGTCTGTGGTTGTAGTTGCGAAAAGGATATTTACGGGTTTTGTGCAGGTTAGTTTTGTTTATTATAATATTTTGATCATGCAGGAACCCAGTGAACAAAGATTAGTGAGGAGATTTTCTAGCTAAACAATCTTGACGAGCATGTTGAGTTTCATGACATTGTTTGTGTCTGGGAGAGTTGAGAGCGGAGGGGCCCTTCATATTCTCGCAAACTAAGAGAGATTGCTCGTTTGTTGAATCTTATGCTTAAAAGGTTTTCTACAGTGGTTTTCTTCACTGAAGGTCTACTTATTTGAGGAAGGCTTTGTATTTATGATTTCAAGCAGTGAGGAGATTAGAAATGAGTGGACTTTACTCCGCCCAAGAACCAATTCACTCAAAACAAAACTCCTTAAAGCCGCAGCAGTGAGAGAGAACCAGCGCTTCAACCTGAGCGGTCAAGGTTTCACGTGGCAAGCCCGGGTTAAGTCGTGCGCCTGGCTGGGCACTGCCTAAGACGGCCTAGAAAAGCACCCCAAGCAATACTGGGTCAATAGCGGTCGTGTTTATCCTAGAAGCGCTCGAAGCTACACTTGATCGCAAGATTATTTTAGATACGGCTAATGCAGGAGCGGTTGGGTTTGTTTAGAGTGTCTGCCTTGAATTTTCACCAAGCCCCCCCCCACTTCAAATAATTAGATTTGATTCTAATTTTGGAAATGAACTTTGTTTTTATTGCTGTGTGATTACTGGCTTCATTCACTTGCTTCGCTTTCAAGTCCTGCTTCAACTTTTTGGGGCTGCTGCACCACTCACGCACGTCCCCATCCCCCCCACCCCAACGCACGCCACGTCCCTCCCCCCACCCGGACGGTCTATTGTGTGTTGGTGTTTGTTGTGTTTGTTGTTTGTTTTTCCTGCCCCCAGCATGCTCACCCACAACCCACTCCTTGCCCACCCCCACCCCACGCTATGCACACATCAAGTTCTTCTAAGTTTTTACAAGTTATTCTTTAAGTTCTTATTACGTTACTTCTAAGTTGTCTTTAAGTCATTCTCAAGTTATCCCAAGTTTTACTTAAGTTACTTCTATGTTTTTAATTAAGTTGCCCAAGTTTTTAATAGTTCTTTATAAGTTTCTTGATTAAGTTTTTAATTTAAGTTCTTGGATCAAGTTCTTAATAAGTTCTTGATTATGTTCCCCCCCAAAAAATCTTTAAGTACAACAAGTTATTATTAAGTTATCTTATTAAATCAAAAAATACAAGCTATGTTTTTATCTTATAGTAGTAGTCTAATATCGACCACGTCAAAAAGTGTTATCGTTGAGTATGTTTGCTCAGGTTTTTGATAGATTTTTAAGGAAGGTTTTCTCGAAAGAACCGCATTGATTACAATTGGGTCTTTGGAAAATGTATCTTTTATAGACTCCAGGTCTTTATTAATTGAATTCATATTTTATATACGCCTTTGATCTATTTATATTTAAAAAAATTTAAATATGATTCCATTATAATTTGATCAATATGATGCTTTGTTATTGGCGGTTTTGGCGTGCTGGTGGTTTTTTTCTGCATTAGTGGCTCAGTATTTTTTTGATTCTTTCGGTTCTTGTTGCCATTCTTTTATGTTTTATAACAGTAATAACGCCCCCAGCAGCAGCAAGGGCGCCAAAAATGGCAAACCAGTTTAAGTTCTATTTCCATGATAGAATTTGGTTGCCCTTGTATCACATGGTTTTTTTTTATGCGGGCATTGAATCAACTTGTTCTGGCGTTGGCGGTGTTATGTTTTCATGATGCTGTAACATTAATTTTTTTTGTCTGTTCCACTCATGCTAATTTTTTTCTGTTCAACACGCCAGGTTTGTTAAATGGCACACTCTCCACCTGATTCTGGTTTTCTGGGTTACTTTCTCCACTGATTTAATGTTTCAGGGTTCTGATGATTTCCAGCTCGTTCATTTTGAAGGGGAAATAAAATCTATTTGATTAAAAGTTATTATCCATGATTAATGGCGATAACAATGTTCCATTTCTGTTGTATAAAATCAACCCTGAGATTCTAATGTCTTTGTTTTAAAACTGGATCTTGCGTTAAATCATTCGTAAGATTTTTCAGAATCAATGGGAGCAAAATCTACTGACTAGTTTAGTGTACAAACTAAGGCCGTTTGCCCCACACTTTTTACCATTCTTGACCCCAGCTGCGCTTCATACCTGTTATGATACTTTAAAATGTCTTGCGGCGCCATCTGTTGAATTGTTAATGCTGAATTCAGTTCGGGAATTGGAAACTGTTTTGTTTTTCACACGTGCTAAGAATAAGCCTCTCTTTTTGGGGATAACAGTTGATCATCAATTGGTCATTCTTAAGTTCGGTGAAGTTTAGGCCGCCTTTGTGCTGTGTAGAATCATCAGTTCATGTTTTTTATTAAATTATATCTTATTTTATTTTATAAAATGAGCACGAAAAAACTGTGTAACTTGTATACCATTCTGCTGTTATTGGAGCTAAGGTAGGATACTCATGTTGGTAAAATCCTGTTAAGTATTAACAGCAGACTTGGCAAACTCGACTTTGAGGATCAGCAAAGTGTTGCTATCATTGCGGCTTCGGTTGCTCGAAAGATTTTTAGTTAAGCAAGAATAATTCCAGACAATTTAATATAATCGTAGAAAAATAAATAATTTATTAAAAAAATGGCTTCACTCGCAATTTTGATAGGCGGGCGCTTGTGGTGAATGTTGCTTTAGTGGCAGTATTTGGCTTTTAGTAAACTGGGGTATGGACAGCGAGAGTAAAAGACATAACTAAGCTATGGAGGAACTAGCGGCTGCACCAAATCGCCTATGATGGCAGAGACTTGTGCAGTTTGTTTTATTTAATGAACACTGAAAAAGACAGGGCATGCAGCTTACACATTTAAAAATGTTGATCAAAGCAATAAAAAATATTATCTAGTAACAGGCCAAACCAATCGAGTCATTGCCCCACAAAATTTCAGTGACTTTTATCAACCATCAGAAAAAAAACATAAAGATAGATGCAAGAATCGGTTTATTGTCGTTGGTATGCCGGGTGTATTTGTGCATCCATAATATTGGCTCGAATAAAAAATGAACAAAATCTATTATTCGCCCAAAGGATATTGGCAGGGCATCAAGCAATTAAAAAGCTAGCCAAGCGGCAGGAGTCAGTGAAAACAGCAAAAAGGGAATGGTTATCTAAACAGCAATTTGGCAAATTTATTTTCCTGGCCCCTGACGATTACAGAGAACCACACTTGTTTATTACACTCCTAAACGGACACCATCAAATGGATCTTCTATATTTACCCTCTGATAGGATTAGACGCCCCCTAGATTTAAAGTACGCCTTACAGTCTTTTCGTAGCTTCAAGATACAAGATGCGGAACCAATTAACACAAAAGAGGGTGCTTTGCTGTTGCTGTTGCATAAAGTCTGATATACCATCGAGGCCCATTAACTTATCTGCATGATTAAGTTGATGATGGAAACGAATTTAAGAGGCAAGTGAATCATATTGTTAAAACTAGAGTTACCATTAAAAGAGGATTCCAGGAGTTCTCAGATGATCACAGGTTTAGTTGGAAAATACTTTACAAAGTTAAGCCGAAAGACTTTTCTCCTTCAGTTATCACCTGGAGCTGATGACAATTTTCGCAAACACTGAATGGGTTAGAAAGGATTGCCCTCAGTTTGGCGCAATGAATAATGAAGGAATTTTTAAGGCTAAAACATACAAGCAATCAAAAGAAACACATAAATGTTGTGTAGGAGAGTCTTCATTCGGCCTAACTATTACCGTTTGGTTTGAAAGTAAGGTACCTTTATTTACGGGGGAAGCAGATGGGGACACTCGGCATTAGGGCAACAGATCCAGTGTGAGTGTTTAATCCATATGAAATAAAAGAATTGTAAAAATGAATCCGCCCGGGTATTTTTTACGAAGGATCTGACACAACAAATCAACTGCTCTAAAAGATCTTTTGTGAAAGAGAACTGAAGATAAGTCGCCAGTCACAGTTCGCTTTAATTGATTTAGGTTCTCCAGTGCCCAATTGCATAGGTTAACTCTGGATTACAAACTCCCGTTATTGTGTGTTGTTATATCTAATGTCTTCTTTGTTACAATCTGTTGTCGTGATCTCATGTAGATTAGATCGCAGTTTTTCGTTGTCATGATGAAAAGTCTTATTGACATAACATTGCTTCTTTGTAGTTGTCATGTGATATGTTTGACTGACAACGCTGCGAGATATTCTCCCTTGGCTTCTTAATTGATTTTTCCTGGCTCGAAATATGTACATTTTGACCTAAAACCCTCTTTACTCCTTGATCACTTTCCAGATAATTATTCCTTCATCTTTCTAAAACCTTTTATTAGTAATTGAATGCAAATGGCGAATCTTTAGGGTAATCAGATGTATCTTCAGATCCTGCTTGCACCTGTAGCCTCTTCCATTTCCATTTCTTATAGATGTCTTTTTGTAGGAATATCTTTTACAAACTGTTATGTATCTGTTGTAATGTACTTGGAGCTCTGGTACGAGGGCTTAAAGTAGTCATAAAGGAAACTCTAATTCATAAAGCTTTGATTATTCTATACAGTAAACCCAATATATACAGGTTTGTTCATTTGTCTTCTTTTTTTTCTCATTATGCAAAAAGAAGGTATTGAAATCTTTGAAGTCCTGATAATTAGGTTTGATTCAGCCCTTAATTGCTTCTTTCTCTATGGTGGACCATCTAACATCTTTAAGATTTGTTGCGGATTCTCATTAGTCTTTTCCAAAACAGCTGTTGTTCATCAACTTGAAAAGTCTTTTCTGAGCATCTTTGGATTGGTTTCTGAGATCAGTGTTCTTCATGATGTATGGTTTCTTGAAACTGTCTTGATCAAAAGCAATTATACGATGGACAGCTGTTAACCTTTAACCATGTCTTTAAAATAAAATTGTAGTAGTCTGTAATGACGACATAATTTTTTTTGCACCGAAGATTGGGCACAAGTTTTGGTGGTTCTTGGATCCATCTTTAGACTTTCTGCTGCTAATGGATAGTCATTATGCAGGTCATGGAGTTCATGTGGATTTCTAAAGTCAACTTCTAGAATTGAAGCCGCGCTGTTGATCAGGGTTTATACTGTTTTTCTACCACTTTAATGCCTTTGGTTATTATTCGTAATTGTACTTTTTAAAGTTGGTAACGGAAGTGATTGCGCCTTGACCATCTATACAGATTGTTGGCAATTAAATACTTAAGATAGTTAGGCCTTGTTCGTGGTTCATTGTTGTCAATGTATTGGTTGTTTGCTTTACAGTAATGATGCGCGCCTATAATTCCTCCACGCAATCGTTTCAATCCTCTGAATCATTGGTAGGTAGACAATAAATCAATCTGTACTACTGTAAACGTTACGAAAGCTGTCCAACTCATCCGGGGCGCAGTGAAATGTAATGGCGGATCAGGCTATAATGTTTCATGCAGGTCTTTCTTAATTTTTCAAAGACGTTCCGCCAAACAAACATAAATTCTGCCATCAAGTAGGAGTCCATGTATCTCCCCATCGTTTACACTTTAACTCTGCACGCTTCTTGTGCATGTTGGTAATCGGCTTGTCGCTGATGTCCTTTCCTCTAAGACTAGTAAAGTACGCACCTTTAGGCGGTAGTGGATCTTCGTCAAACCTTCCCAATGTTCATGTACTCATAAGGGTATAAGCACTTTTAAACAAGTGTTGAGTCCAAAATATTCTTCTGGTATTTGGGCTGCCTTTAAGGAAATTGCTAGTGTCTCTAATGATCCATCATGTGTTGCTAGAGTCATATAAATGACATGTTTTGAGATTATATGCACATGTACGTTTCTGTATGGACTGTGCAATGCATGGATCACTGAAGGTTCGTCCACTGCTTTATTATTAGTTGAGGTCGTATCCTCGAAGTTATGTTAGAAGACAGGCAGCTCCATGTCTTGGATCAATCTTTAGTTGAAGATTGCATTTGTTATGCGCCGCTCCTCTGTACTTTCCGCCTTAATGTGATCATGGTCTCTTTCTTTTGGATTCTCTGCGTCTGATGAGAGGCCTAAACCGCATATCCAACATTGTGTGGCTGTGTCATACTGTTGTTGGTCTTCAGGCGGCCATTATGATTTCAGATAAATTCAGTTATTAGAACAGTCATTACGACTGGCTGCATGCGTTCTAAGAAGTATTCTGCAGCATTAGACCCTCTTATAATTTTTCTGGCATTGAATGGGCGCCATCGACTGACAACATTGAAAGCAAATGACAAATCTGATGATTACTCATTAAGGGATTGTTTTTCGAAGTTATTGTGGAGATGGCCCTTCTTAAGGAACAAGAGTGATTCGAAGTCTGCGTAAACATACATATGGTGAATGGTTGCAGTGTTTCCAGTTCTTAAAACTAATTTAGATCAGGTGGGGGCGTATTTTTCTGTTATTACAGTCAATGGGCCGATACATTGTTTTTATGTTCGCTTGCGCCTTGATGAAGATGGCATTCTTGTTAAACTTTTCTACAGATTCTTGTTTGTGCCCATCTTTTGAAGTAGTGAATTAGTTTACTCATTGTTCGTTTTACTTGTGTAAATGCGGTAGCCCGCTGGTGAAAACTTCCAGTAGTAAGTCTACATGTTTTTTTGTCTGGGTCGCCCAATTGTTGGATGTTCTTGGGACATTTAATGGCACCCCAAATTTGTTTCCTATTCCTTGTGGATATCATTAACAGGTTATTGGTTTGTTTTGTCTTCTAACCGATCAATTTGGTCTACTCTAACAGGAAAGGACACCCACTAAAGTTTGATCATTGTTGTACGGGTGATAGTTAGACACTCTCTCTGCGTTTTTGCGGACGTGATGCGCCTTGTGCAGAACACACACATAAAACATTTTTTGTCTGTATTATTTTTGTTTATATACCTGCTTTTTTTGCAACTAATGCTGGTGGTAGTGGAAATGTTTGCCTTCAACTTCGGGCATACTTAGCCTGTTTTAATATGATCTCTAAGTCTTCGACCTCTGACCAACCAGAGCCTCTCATTTTGGCTTTATTCAGCCGCAGCGTTCCAAAATGTGCAAGCGTTCGTCGGAACAACCGGGGTCCTTTTAGTCAGTACGAGAAAGAATAGTCTGTTGTGTAGTCGAGACCCGACTTATTGATTTGCTTCGTTTATTGTTTACATAGTCAATAAAACAGCTAAATTACTATTAACCACGTGGGTCTATTGTTAGTTTACTTGGAACTTGGGAATAGCTATGAACTACACTTGCCTGTTTCGGTTTGGTTGGGTCATGACTTATAAAATCAATATCATTCAGTGCTCTTGATAAACGCTCTCTCTCAAGCATTCCTTCAAAAAATTCGTCTTGACTTCATATCTTTAGCCATGTTGTAGATTCTTTTCTAACTCAAAATTATTATTTAAATTATAAAAAAATACTTAATCAGTACATTATCAACGGTCTTTTGTGCTTTGGACTCATAAAACTTATAGTATAAACACCTTTTGGTGGTGTTTATGTGAGTGTTTATAACAGAGTTTATTGTCTCGTTTACTTTTTTTAAGCATTCCTTTTTTAGCTGCTCGGGGTCTGGATGTTGAGAAAAACTTGCATACGCCTTCTTTGATGATTAAACTTTTGTCTTTTTGTAGTATCAAAATCGGGCCTGTAAACGATTAAATTCTTCTTCGTGTGTTGTTTAAGTCCAACAAGCGCTTTTTTTATTGTCTGTTTGAACGAGCTAAAGTTTAGTGATTTGTTGAACATAGCTGTGTGCTTTGGTGTTTAGTTTTTATTTTTTTGCTGGCAGGCACCAACAGCTAATGTACTCAGGCCAAGGTAAAGACATGACCGCTAGAGGTTAAAGCTGCAGGTGCGCTATGCCCGTTGCTAGTGTCCTACACTCGTTTCTGTGAATAGAGGCTTTAGTCGATGCCTCCAGTATTATACAGATGTAAACAGCATTAAAGGCAGCAGATACAGGATACCTTCGTTTGGTTTTTTGCTGTATTTTGAAAGGTCCTGCTCTAGTTTTGTTGCTTGTTGTGTAATGTTTGTTAATCTGAGGTTTTTCTTAGGGTTTCTTTAACAGCGAATTGACTGCGATCTATCTTCGTTCTTTTGGCGCGGTGTGGCACATTGGTTAAAACTTGAACGAATATGCTTTTTATAAAAATTAAAATAATTTGTTTTGTATATCTTTTAATCTGTTATCCTTCTTTTTTTCTGCTGACGATATTATATTAAAAACTATATGTACATTAAGGGTTTATCGGCTTTTCTTCTTTATCAATTTGAATGTTTAATACGATTCTCACGCTCTCTCGCATTCCTGCAACTGTTTATCCTCTGTTGCCTTTGGGTTTTTACATAAACGTTTTTGTTGTTATATAATCATCAAGTCTTACACTGTGAAGGTGTAGTCTTTAGCACAGGTTCAACTGTTGGTATTTTACACCTCCACCTCAAACAGTTGTCTTTTTCATCAAAATGTGATTAAGGTTTAAGCGCTAGCATAAATTTGGTTTTGGACTGCCCTCAAATCAATTCATTGTACTTTCGTTATTTTTTGGATAAAAACTGTTCACTTCTCTTTTGAAGGTTCTTCATATTCAAACAGCAATAAATACCTTTAAGCGATCTTGCTGAGACGCTAAAACTATATTCATATAGTGAATGCACTGCTTCTAGGATATGTTGTATGATGAATCACTCTTTCGTAATATATTGCTAATTTTGATGATATGGTGCTCAATCTTGCCTTGCTAATTTAGGGTTGCTAACAACGTAAACTCTAACGTGATAGTTGTCAGAAATCTGTACTTTGCTTTGGTGTTCTGTTGATTGATAACAGTTGGTTTTCGTTAAAGTTAGTTCATATGACAGTTGTCTTTTAATGCTCCTTGATAGTTTGGCGCTTGCGCCTTTTAACATCTCAAAATCTTAAGGAATGGAAAGGATTGTTCATACGCAAATTTACAGCAATACTTTTGCCGTCTTTAGTATCTGCTGGCACTATTCTATGTTTTAGTGCTTCTTATTTTTATTACATAAACGCAGATCAGCTTTCATTCCCGGTTGTTAGCCATAGATCAGAATAGGTTAATATATGTATGCATTGTGTAAGAATATATTTCTTGCCTCAAGTTTATAGGAATTTTCTTAACAATTGCCGCCAAATTCTTGTCAACTGTCTGATTGTGTCTGTTGTTGATTCAAGTTACTATTTGAAAGTAAGGCGCGCAAGAGCTGCAATCACTTCATCTGCTCTAGGTCCGGATTTGGACAGGAAGAATTTGCTCTTGATCAATTGTTGATGGTGTATTTGGATCAGTAATATTCGTTTATTTCCCTTCACGCCAAAGGGTTTCTTGCAGTTTTCTATTGTGTGTCAAGAATCAAGCCATATCATGGAACTGTTTTTTATATATCAATATAATAAATTTAAATTATTAAGAAAACTGGCAGGCATTGAAGTTTGAGATTATGATGTCTTTGATCGTGGTGACGACTTGAGTGATTCACCTTGGGAGCCGGATCGCTCGGGGCTCTCTTTGCATGATGAATTAGCAGATATCGGGTGTACATTACCAACAACAAGTCGGTATTAAATTTACAAGAAAGTAAGGTTAAATCATTGTACAAAGTTTAGATCAAGAACCTCCTGAATTTCTTGACCATATGATTTGAATTAATGATGATCATTTGTTTGTGAAGGAGCGTCCCATGGACAACTTGTTCAGCTTACAAACTAAAAAAAGACCATCATTGTTTTTAGCCGTGGGTTCAATTAGAAATATGCTCAGTGTGAAGATCAAAAAATCGCCTTGGCTTGGTTAGGCCAAAATTAAGGGCGGAGGCAGGTTGTAAACATCAAAACACACTGCAAGAACTCCCGAAGATTAACATATGCAAACATGGAACTAAAGAAGTAAATCAATCGGCTGACGAATTATATATGTAATAGAATGAGAATCCAGTTTTTTCAGAAGAAACAGCTGTTAAGAGATACTCGACTCACGCTCCCCATGCGAGAATTAGACGGCCCTTGGGATCATGCTTTTTGATCCATCAGAGGCGAATTAACATAACAATTTAGCAAAATAGGTGAACTAGATGGGCTATAAGAAGAGAAAAAGAAAAATACTCGTTGAGGCTGATGGACGCCAACTTAGGGATGATATTAAGAAAGAATAACCAAAGACTAATGATCTTGAAAAGAGAGTTCAGCAAACTAGGAAGTGCTAAACTACTAACCGAGACCAATTACGAACTATTGTGATAGATTAAGAAAATCTATCCGAGTAAATTTTATATGAAAACACAACGCTAGCAGGAACGAATCCAAACACTGTTTAGTTGAGGCTAGGTGTCACATTAGTAAGCGTTTAACAGCCTTAGGTTTTGCAATAAGTTACAACTGGTGTTGGCTATTTACAGGCGGCGGTGGAGGTCAAAGTCCGTGCCTCCGCCACAATCGCCTTCCTGATAAATCATGGGTAAAAAATAAGCTTGATCTCTTGCGTATTTATTATAAAAATTAGCCAGTTTAAAGCGTGAACGCTTTACGGGAATATTAGGGGGGTGTTGTTGTAGCTGGCTTTTGTCTACATGCAAGCATTAGTAGTTGGATTTATGCAAGCACTTTTGGGCATTAGTCTACTTAATAGTTGGTTAATTTTTTAGTAAAATAAAGACCAAGTAATCCAAGGCCAGTTAATCAATGAAGAACAAAGAGCAGGTCTTTTCATAGTCATGGTCATCGCGAACAGAGTCCGCAAAGCTTTGTGAGTCTTCCAATGACTGTGGGGGGTTGGACTTCGGGGATTAGATGACTTTATCTTGGGTGTTTGTTTATGATTGTATATTATGGCTCATATTATGTCGTTTTTCCCTTCTTCTGTTCATTGCCTGCTATAGGATTATCAGTATTATTTTATTATTGTACCTATCTGGTGTCTGAGGTCAGTAGGCAGATGTATAAACCAGTGACAACAGCAAAGTCTTACTTTCGATCTTGCGTATTGTAAAACAGGTTTGGTACCTTTGAATAATTGAAGGTATATCAACTTGTAGAATTTATGGCGTCTCTAAAATTTGCTATGTATTGTTTTTTGTGCGTCAATGCAGTAGAAGGATCAGTTATGCTCGATCTTGCTGTGCTTGCGAACCTAGCAAACACCACGTAAGTGCGAATAGAGGCGTTTTTGTTCTATCCGCTAGGTAGGCCCTTTGAAGTGTTCTAAGATAATGGTGTCCTGCTGTTTTATGCTCTTGCTTAGGACCTGGGCACAACATTTTGGAAAGGAGTACGTAACCGGTCAATAGTTATACTTTCTGTGCGTGTGCCTGAAATATATGACGCCTATGCATGATTTTGATCCAACTTTTGTCTAAAGTCTGTCTTGATGTTAATTTTGAATTCGTTGAAGATCCTTTCAAAAGCCTTCATGTCTATTCTGTTGCTGGTATGGATTATACGATTTGTCATTCGGTAATGGGCTTGCATGTTTCAGTCATAATACGTCCTGAAGGTGTAATATATAATGAAATCTGTACTCTGTCCTCACCATAAAGGTCAGGTTGAGGTTATATGATTTTGCATACGACACTCCACACCCAGTTGAGGCACCAATACACAGCCAATGTTTTAACTGGTTTGGATATTAAAACTGACAACGGTTGACCCTTAAACCCGCTTTTGGTTGTGCTTTTTTTCTATAGGGGGGTTAAGATAGCTCTTCAATGGAATCGTACTCAACTTTTTATGGAAAAAGATGGCAAGTTGGGTCACTGATATGTCAAGAGTATCAGTTGCTATATTTTTAGGATTGTGGGCGGTCCCCACAGAATTATTTTGCTTCAGTTTATTTGAAAAGCAATCAGTTTTTAATTTGTTTTTCAAAAATGTTTGTACAAAAACTACTTCAAGACAGTCCTTTCCTTCGTTTTTTTTGTTCATGCTTTTGATAACTATTGGGTGGCCCAAAACGGTATTTTCGCCTCCTAAGAAATTTTTTACTATGTCGTTTAATATGGTTTAATATAAATGATGCCTAGGGGAATAATAAGAGTTAAAAATTATGAAAAGGTGAACAAATCGACGTTTTTTTAAACAGTTATACAAATACCTGGGGATGGTTTTTTCGGGTTTTGTACTTTAAAAGAAAGCAATGAGTAACTTAGACAATTATCTCTTAAACTTAACTATGCAAATGCTAAAAAACATTATTTAACATTCAAACCTGAAGAAGCTAATACGATTTTATGATAAAGGTAGCTAGCTAAAATGCTAGGACTTTTTACATCTAGCAATCTACCCACTCATTGTTTTTGTGTTTTCGCCAGATGGAAACTAGTTTGAGGGGGGAGGTTAGTTAGAACCGTAAATTCTTGCATTACATTCATTACTCTAGGTTCATTTGGTTGAGTTATGCCTGATGAAAAATTTTATGGATGGAAGGCATCAACTGTTTTAAAGACTCTGCCGTCAGGGAAAGCTGCTTTTTGCGATTATGAAATTATTCAATTCATTAATTTACAGTTTTAAAAAGATTATGTTTGTGGGAGCGGTCGGATCTTTTTATATAAAAATCAAAGACTAAACGGGAGGAAAAGTAGTAATTGTATATCATGCACATTGTTTTGGAAATATAATAATTCGCTACTAAAAATTAATGTCGCGTGGGCCAGAAGTTCAGGAGTTACTTTAGCGGCCTGTTTGAGGTGTATTAACCTTTCGAATTAAAAGACCTGCTGACGTTGCGGACTTTGAACATGATCGGTGAGATTGGCTCTTTGTATGGGTTTGTGTACACTTAAGATGGTGATTATTTTCGCAAAGTGGTTAGTGGACAGTAAAAAGTTTCTAATTCTTGATCAGCTGGCATTCTAGAAGCAATTATGTTGGCCTGTTATGTTTTTTTTAATTGTTCGAATGCTGGACATCAAATGGACTTAGAACCATATTTTGATTCTGGGTCATAAATTTGAATTCCATAAGCCATGTACTTATTTTAGCCTTCAAAAATGTTTTCAGAAAAGCATTCAACTCTGGCCCTTTACATGTAAGTCGTATGCCAGTCGACAATAGTCGGAATGAGATTGAATAAAGCGTTTATGGGGAAATAAACATTACATCCCTCCACAGAAGATGTAATACGGTTGTTGTAAAGGATGCAGTCTATCTTAATGTCAGACTGTTCTTTACGCAAAATGTTTATTTGGGGTGTAACGTTCCACATATGAGATGTGAAATTTATGTATTAATAGATATGGTGTGGGTTGGGGGTTGTGGGCGTTATGTGTCGTCTTCTAAAGGAATTCGTATTTAGCTGGCTTATCTTAGACAGGGGAAAAAACTTAAAGGTACACGTCGTCGTCTTCACAAGGTCGAGGATATTAAGGTCATATCTTCATTGCCAAAAAATTCTATTATTAGTTAAGTTGTAAACTAATATTTCGAATCGGTTTTGGATTCTATCTTTCAGAATTGTGGCATCTAGTGGGTTTTTTTTACATCTGATAATGTCTTTTTCATGTGGACTTGATTTAAAACATCCAATTATAAGGTTTAAGATTAAGGTTCTGTTATATAACTATGGAGCAGTTCAAACTTTATGACAAAAACACATCCATTGTTCATTGATTGTGGAATGAATGGTTGGGAAAAAACAATTTTTATCCTAGGACATGTTAAACTAACAGTTTTATCGTTCCGTATAACCTTTTGATTCACCTCCATCCGTCCCAATTTTCCCTCCGCCCAACACTTAAATGCGAACAAAGCATATCTTAATTGAAGGTTTATATGGACAGTGATGTCTATATGTTTAGTTGTTCTAGCAATAAACTGAGTGAGTGTTTTGAACAGTTTTATAGATGTGTGAAGGTAACGCAGACACTATTTTAATTTGATGACTGTTCAGGCAGAAAGGGACTTAGTTAAAAAAGAGAAAACTCTTTGTCGAAACTATCTTTCAGCGGAAGACATGCTGGGATAAGTGTGTGGAATTTTTATGCCAGAAATATACTCGGTTTTAAAAGTATTTAGAGAACAGTTAAAGATGTTGTTTTGTATTTACATGAAAGTACAAAGGACTATTTGAAGAATGTTGCGCGGGAAAATGATGTTATTGAATATTGACAGGAAAATACATTTTGGATTAAACAAAAAGGAAGTTCTAAATGTTAGTATTTTATGTATTAAATAAACGGATAGCCCTGCACAGTATGTTTGTTTGTAGATTATCGTTATTTTTTGGTTTATTGACGTCTTACTTGTAGGAGAACTGTAATATGCGCTTGGTGTGTGTGTGTGTGTCTGCCCGCCATCTCTGTCGGTCTGTCTGTCTCTATCTCTGTCTTCTCTTCTCTGTCTGTCTGCGGGTGATTCTTATCTCTCTTCAGCACAGGAAAATGGCGGCTTTAAGGCACTTTTGCAAACACGGGTGGGTTTGGTGAGCAAGTGAGTCAGGATTGGTTTAAAATGCTGTTCTCTCCCTCCAGCTTGTGTAAAGACTGTAGTGATGCTTAAAATGTCGTATATACTGAGATTTCTGTAATAGTTAAAAATGGTTAGTGGTAACAAATGTTCAATACACTGGACATAGTCATGAAGAGTGTGTGTGTGTGGGGGGGGGGGGGGGGGGAGGGTGGAGAGGGGATAAAGGGTAATTAGAAATCCTGCACACACACTCACACACTCACACACAAACACACACACACACCAACCACCACACAAGACACGCACACACAGACGTTACGCACTTGTGCACCACACTAACACTACGTACTACAGTCCCTATCTCTACTGGTATGACAAATCTCCATGGACAACCCGTGTGGACCAGCATCTATAACTCATAAAAACATATGGAAAAATAAAAAAATTGATGTAATTTTAAATATCTTGCCTGAAGAAGACTATGGTCATAACGCTTCATGTTTTGTTTGTGATTCGTTTTGTCTGCGTTTTCGAGGTGGTTGTTTTCTATTACATTGAAAATTTGTTTATAAGGTTGGTTCTAGATTCAAAAATAAATAACCATATAATAAATGAAAACTGGACCCCCCCCCAATCATCAAAGTTAGGCTTGGACTCAGAAAGAGTATGTTTTAAAAGCAGGCATTGCCACAATGTTGACGGTTCCTTATATGTTTTATACAACATGACATCTACTGTACTGTCGCTGTATTTACATATTGCATCAATTCTGTAGTATGCATGCATAACAAGTTATTCTGGGCAATCATTGTATCTTATAGTTATTACCATTGTATTATAGCAATTTTATGGATGGAACAACCAAAGTCTCTGTTCAGCTTTGTTGGTATTTCACTTCATTTCTATATTCATGAACAATACAGGCGTAGACATGATATACTGTAGTTATGATGTAACAGCAAAATCATCTGTTCTATCTTTTTTCTCAAAGTGGTTTCACTTACTGCATATTTAAATTGGATTGTGAGCTACGCAGTATGTTTAAATTTAATCTCTTTTTTAAGTACATATAGCACAAGTATTTCTTACCATTGTCTATAATTCAATATTGATACATGAATATTTATTTATTTTGATCTCTTCTCTCCTCTCTCTCTTTCTCTCTCTCTCTCTCCTCTCACACCAACACACACCACCACACACCACACACATTTGTTTGGTGTCTGTGGTTTTATTGCTTCGGTTAAACAAGCTATTATACTTTATTACGGTTAGGGCTACATGCATGAGGGCCTGTGCTTAAATTTAGAAACACATTGGCGGTTGGCGGTTCGTTGCTTAAAAATGGGCTAGATCATTCTCGTTGGGAGCAACGCAGAAAGTTGTTGTGGAAGGGTCGTCATCCCATTGTAAACCAGTTGATGAGACAGGCTCTGTTCAAGGGAAAATGTTCTGGGGCCTTGTTTTTCTTAAATTTATATAAATGACATAGTAGAAATCTCTCTCCTGGTACTACTTTTAAGGCTTTTGAGATGACAGTTTAGTATTTAGACATATCAGAAGAAGAATTGATACAGCTTTATACAAGAAGATTCTAAAGCTTTACAAGAGTGGGAAAGAACTCCCCCCCCCCCCCCTGGAAAAATGGAATTTCATCCCCAAAAGTGCCTAGTGTTGCGTATATGTAAAATAATACGATCACCAATTAGTTCAGATTTTTATATTCATAATACTATTTAAAGAAAATAATGCTGCATAATATTTTGGCGTGATTATAGATATGTGTCTCTAATTGGATAGTACATTACCAATTTAGTATGGATGTAAGCAAATAACATCTTAGCTTTCTTATTTCTTGGAATATCAATTGACTGCCCCCAAAAGGTTATAGACGAAATGCTACAAAACACTGGTTAGAACAGTATGGTATTTGGTTGCTTGTTTGGGATCCTTACCATCCTAAAGGACATTGATAACCTCGAAAAGATCAGTAGAGAGCAGCTCGGTTCGTACAACTGGGTTCCACATCAAAGAAAAGGGGAATACTAGGGAAGAACATGAGGAATTAGAATGGAACCTTAGAAGAAATTAGAAATGAAAACCTTATTCTAAGAGAGAAGAGCTATTATTATCTTAAACCTTTTTCAAAGCTGAGCTAAAGTATATTGATATGCCAATGGAACATTGTATTGATATAAAAGTAGCACCAGGAGTGGGGGCTAGGTTATACCTATACCTGCATCAAATATTAAGCCAACTGCACATGCTTTTTTATCCAGTTTGTAAGGTGTGGAACTCATGCCGGGTGCCATCAAGATTTGCCACGGGTGCAATCTCATTTCAAAAAAACTGATTGATTCGACAGTTTTGAGATCTGCTTTTTGACGATTTTCTATTTTTATCTTCCCAGAATTTTACTAGACCCTATTACCTGGGCCATGAATTTGGCCTTGCTTTTAAATTCTTGATTATCGAGGAAACCCCTTGTGCAAATTTGCTCCTGGGGCCAACAGTCTGAGGTCGCACTGTTTTATGTTATTTTTTTTAATTTTTAACATTTGCGGTGGGGACCTACTCAAATAAAAATTTTTTTTTTTTGGGGTGGGGGTTGAACCAGTATTTTAGGAAGAAGAAGAAGACGAAATACAAACATGGACATATTTACTCATTGAAATGTAGAAAATAAATATAATGAAATTTACCCCCCCCCCCCAAAACCAACAGAAAACGTTTTGTTTGTTTTATGAATCATATGGCATACAGCGGTGAGGAATGAGAAACAGACAGCAGATGACACTTTAGTTGTAAATGTGATTGACTTGCTGTCACTATGCAAGCAAACCACCCGATGATAGTCCCTGGTCCATAATAAACCACTAGCCACGCACAGGTTGCACGCCCCGTTACGACTTCAATGGATTGCCAAATTTTTGGAAAACATATCACTTACCCAAGCAGGCAAATCTTTCAACTCGTGCAAGGGATCACCCTTTATCGTCACGGGCTATCTCCTGGGGCAAGAGCGATCGAATTCTTCTTCGCGCTTGCTTTTCTCTTTCCAAACGTACACAACAAGACCAAGTAGCAGCAGCTCGGGCTGAATTTTGAAGTTGCCAGTCGCCAAATACTGCACTTATCACAGCGGCTTTCTTAATTTGATGAACGGACATTAGTTGCCAAAGTGTTCTTCCAATACAGCTTGTTCTGTGGTGCAGTATTCGATTTCGATCTCCGGTTGCGAGGGGCCTTGGTTTGCAATGTATGAAACGTCTGGTGTTTGGTTATGCTCGCGACTGTTTGTATCGCATTCACACAGGTGTGTCGGCCGAAGTTTGCAGACGATTTTCAAGGGTCAAGGCCATTAGTAATGTATTATTCGTAAAGCTGCTCGCAATTCATTAGAATGACTATGTAGGCTGTGTCTGAAGCGCATTCCAGGGGGCTCCATTTTAACGGGGCCCGATAAAGCGTATGCTTGTCAGCAACACACAGCAGACAAAATCCATTTTTCCTTAGTAGCGTTTGTCTTTGGTTCTGTTTTTTGATTTGATGTTAATTTTATTTTATTAGTCTCCTTTGTCACCTCTCATGTTGATGTAATCGTCGACATGCCGAAAGGTCTTCACCGATGGGGGACGAGAACAGTAAATAATTATCAAATAGTGGGAACTCTTGTCCCACCACGAGTTAGTTACATACCCATCATTCCAACGAACGGTTGTTTATGACACTAAATGTCTAGCAGGAATGCAACTGAGCACACAAAAAGGGAGAGAAAACTAGGAGACAGACTCCAAAAAAGGACGGTCCACGCTGCCCAACATAGGCTTACCATACACTTGACCCACGCCAACCAACAACTGGAGAAATGAACAAACTACAAATCATTATTTATTTTGATTGGGCACAGACTTTTTGATCTTGAATAAGTCTCCAGACACAGGTAAACCTCTGTGATTGGTATTGAAAGAACGCTTTATAATGTTGGCTGGGAACTGTAAACAGCAGAATCGCCAACTAGTACGGTTTGCTCTTACCCATTTGATGAGAGGACTGCGCGCCTTATTACTACAATTCTTTGCTGCTTTCGACTCAAATCGTTGTCTTCTTCTTCTTCTTCCATAATATGGTCATCAAAACGAGTACGGTCACCAGCGCGCATATTAAAAAATAAAATAAAATAACATTAAACAGTGCGACTTGGACTGTTGGCCCAGGAGCAAATTTGGCAATCATGGGTCGCACTCGATTTAAAAGCTTTGGCCATATCGGCCTGGTGTTATTTTATTTCTGGGGAAATAAAATAGAAAAATTCCTTCAATTTGAGAATCTCAAAACTGTCGATTCAATTTTGTACCTTGAATGAGATTGCACTTGTGGCAATTTTGTTGGCACCCGGCAGTGTGTGCCACAGCCGTACAGAACTGGGATTAAAAAGAATGTAAGTGGCTGTCAATATTTGATGCAGGTATGGTATAACATTGACCGCACTCCCTGGTGCTACTTTTATTCAATACTAGTTGGTCTGTGGTTTTTCAATTAACTTTAGCTCTGCACTTTGCTAAAGGTTGTTAAGTTTAATATAAAAGCTCTTCTCTCTTCTATGGTTTCCATTCTAATTCACATGTTCTTCCTAGTATTCACCTTTTCTCTGATTGTGGTTCCCTGTTTCTAACCGTGCTGCTTCTTCTGAATCTTTCGAGGTTATCAATTGTCCTTTAGAGGGTAGGATCCCAATCAGAGCAACCTTAATTCCAGTTATGGTCTAACAGTGTTTTGTAGCAGTCGTCTTTATCCTTTGGGGGCCAGTATTGAGGTTCTGTATAGATAGCTAAGATGTTATGTGCTTTCTTAATCTAATTGTATTTTAAATGTTCTTTCCATTTGAGACGACTATCTAATAATTTAACGCCTAATTATTTTGCAGCATTAGTTTCTTTAAGAATTGTATTATGGATAGAATAATTGGATCTAATTGGTGAGGTGTGTTTACTTAATACGCATCACTTGGCATTTTGGAGGATGAAATGCATTTTCCAAGTTCTTTACAATCCTGTAACGCGTTTTAGAGTTTAGATCTTCTTGTAGAATTGCGAGTATCATTCTTGCTTCTGATTGTTTATATATAAAAATGTATTGCAAAATCTTATAGTTGTTCCAGGGATGAGTGATTTTTCTTATGTCATTTATATAAATTAAGAAGAAAAAACTTGGGCCCCAGAACAGTTCCTGTGGTACACCTGACAAGACTGGTTTACATTGGGATGACGACCCTTCACAAAACTTTCTTGCGTTCTCAACGAGGTAGGATCTAGCCCATTTTAGCAAAGAACGTTCAATGCAATGTGTTTTAATTTAGCGGCATGCCTCAGGGACAACTGATCAAAGGTTTTGAAAAGTCTAGTAAAATTGCATCTATTTGCTGTCTGTTATTTCTAAACAGTACTAATATCATTGAGAGTTGTTTTAAGTTGAAGTCTCACAAACTCCTTCGCTGGTCTATAACCATGTGGGAATTATTTAAGAAGTTCATATTTGTCAAGATGGTCCATTTGCTACTTTCTATTTTGTGTGCAAGTAGTTTAGCTGATAGGGATGTAAGTGATACAGTCTATTGTTCTCTGCTTTTGTTTTGTCACCCTTTTTGAATATGGGGACAATGCTCGCATCTCGCCACTCATCAGGTATTATCTGGTCCAGTGATGCTTGGTTTTATAGTATTGGTATACTCACTCAATTCATTGGCACATATTTTTAAGAGCTTGCAGGAACGCCCATCGGGACCGTAGCTTGTTTCATTGATATTGGTCAGTAACTTAATTTCTTGCTTTGTTTACTTTGAGGTTTTGCATTTCAGGGAGTTTATCTTCATCCTTTAGTCTATCGTTAATTAAAGGTTTGGGATTTTGAGAAAACTGAACAAATCTGCTTGTTGAGAAGTTTGCTTTCCCTTCAGGGTCCTGTATTAAGTTATTTGGTTGTTTTAGGTATGGGAATCCCAATCGTTGTCCTGTCTCTTACTCCTTATGTAAGACCATAATTTCTTGTTTGATGATCACCTTCGAAATCATCCGAATTAACATAATGGAGTGTGCAAGTCTACTTTCTCCTCTGACACCAGTCTTTAATATGTTTTACCTATCCAGTAATCTTTCTGAATTTAGGTTGTAGTTTCAATTTCTTAAAGAAACCCCGATGTTTTCTTCTCAACAAACGTTAGTTTTTGTCGTAATCCATGGCGGGTGGTTATTGCTTGATGTGATTTTAGTTAGGTATGTGGTCATCATAATAAATTCCAAGTTTGATTTTATTCATCCAAAGGGCACTGACAATTTTCGTTTACTCTAGGGGACCTCAAAAAAAGACGGCTGGTAATTCACGAGTATCCACTGCGCCAATTTTGTTAAATCTGCTCTGGTTACAGTGTAGGATGTTACGTTTAGGGGGTTTTCTTCGATAGGGTTGAAAGTTGCTCTCTTTGAGAAAGATATCAATGATCTACCAGGCCTGCAATTATTCTGATTGCTATGGCGCCTGGACAATTGGTAAAATTTAAATCAGGGTTGCTTACCACGAGTTGGTGATTCAATGATTTGTTCTAATCAGTCTTGGTGCTTCAAATCTGAGTATAATATTTTTACTGTATTGATTACAATGTATGGCATCTGCTTCACTCCATTCATTTTCTGGTAAGTTAAAGTCTCCACCAATCCATAATCTTTCATTCCTATTGGCCAATTACATTATCAGGGATAGTCTCTGCAAGTAGTCGAAAATACATTTTCCTTGGAGTTGGAGTCTGTATACTGATCCAACTATGACAGTCTCTTATTCATTAAAATTAATCCTACAAATTAAACTTTAACTTTTTTTGCCTTGTTATAAAAACTCACGGGCTAAGTTCTTCCTAATGGCTATCAGGACTCCCCACGTCCTTTTTCCAAGGCTCTGTCATTTCTATATTTTCAAAGTTCTCCATTAGAAGGTCGCTGCTGGATTGTTCCTGTTCTAGCCAGTTTCTGTTCCTTTTACAACATCATTGTTTTTTTCGGTGACTAAATTTCTGAGTTCCTTCCTTTTTCTTTATAAGAGATTGTAAATTTACATACCTATGCATTTAAGTTTATCTTTTTCTCTTATTGATTTGGGTTCCGTTGCACGTTATGATTGGGATTTTTTTTGAAGTAATGCCAACTCTAGAGCACACACAACAAAACGAAGGATGAGGTCCTTCCCCCCCCCCCCCCCCCCCACCACCCCCATCCCTCCCCCCGAACGATTTTCAATGGCTTGCCCATATACTTATTACTTGACAATATACACTGAAACACACTACGGGAGAAATTAATTAATTCAATTTAACATCTTTTCAAGATTGGCTCAGTGATCAGAATGAACTTTACTTGTGCAATACTGGACATAATAAATTGACGGAAAGCACTTTGAAAGCCGCGAGGCTATACAAGCTCCTACCTATCCTACGAACAAAAACTTGGTTGTAAGTATACATTTGCAACTCGGTTTGACCAGCATGTACGGATATCTTTTTCGAGGAGAATTACAGTTATACATTTATTCACACAATCACTAAACTAACACACTCACAAAACACTCACTCACACTCAAGTTATCCCAATGCCAACACTGGTCCTACAGAACAAACAAGAAGACATCTTTGTAAACGAAATACACATCACAACTACAAATTAAATAAACAAACAAAAATAACGATTGCTCATATACCCTGTATCCTGAAACATGTACATAACAACATGCTGGAAAGCTGAAAAAAATAAATTGACAATTTTTGAAGCTAGAACAATGTTGTGCTTTTTATTTTTATTTCGTATCTGTAAGTATAGTCAAACAACACAGATGTACTGAAATCTATTACATAAGTAACTCTCACAGACTGGTACGATATGAGATCTCAGATGGGGCAGGGAATAGTAAACAGTAAAACAGCCAACAAGTAGGGTATCTCTTGCCTGTCTTTGAGATAATTACACAGGGACCGTTCGCATTGCTGTTAGGTCCCTGTTTACACTGACAACTTTCAAATGATTGCTCTTTAGATACCAAATCCACTTCGCAAAAAAAAAAAAAAAAATTGTTAATTAAGCTCTAGGTTATTATGGACCCCCCAACCCCCCCCCCCCCCCCCACCCCCCCCCCCCCCCAAAAAAAAAGGGGAAAAAAAGAAATGAAAAGGAAAAAGAACTGGTTGATTTTCCAAAGTTCTTGGAATCTCTGTCAGTAATCTCGATGGATTTGAGGGAAACAGAAAAAGAATACTCAGCATAACTGCACTATGCATGTACATACTGAATTTAAAAACAAGCCTACCTTCCTGTTCCCCCACCCACCCCCCCACACACACACAACTTACCCCAAAAGCATGTTTCAGGAATGCTGATATGTCCTGTAGCTAACACAAGTACATAGCAATAACTGGAGAAAATGAACAAACACACAATAACGGTTTTTGTTGTTGTGTACATGCGTCAGGTGCAGAGCATTTAGACGAACATGGAGCATCCTTTTTCGTTTTGCGTCCATGCTCGTTCTGTGTTAGCATTTCTGCTAGGCGATTTGATGCTATGAGTAGCATTCATTCAAAGTTATGGGAGCGTAATTGTCTCATCAAAGGAGGAGCAGTTACCCTACTTGTTCGTTATTTACTGTTTACTGTTCTTTGCTTCATTTAAGATTTCCTTTCTCACCCATCAAACTGAAGTTAACAGCATTTTGTTTCTGTTCATCAGTGTGTTCGTTTAGACTGTATTCAAGATATAAAAAAAGGCTGTGCCTTAAATGCTAATCTGTGCAAGTTCATTTCTCTAGTTGTTGCTATGTACACGTGTTTGGTACAGGGTATTGTGTGCAAGCTGGGAACGTTATACTACGGAGATGTCTTCTTGTTTGTCCTGAGTGCTGTATATTGATATTTCTGACAGGTAATGTGATGTCTTCAGCGGCTTTCGTTTTGAATTTTGGATATGTAATGATCTCATCATGGGAGCAAGAACAACTTTTCTTTTCCGTTACTTACTCTTCACTGTTTCTTTCCTCATTTAATTGGATTTCCTTTGATATCAATCAAACTAAAGTATTTTGTTTCTGTTAATCCATGTGTCTGTTAGACTATATTCAAGATGTTTTTAAATGGCCTTGCCAATATAGAAGAAATCTCAGTTTGTGTTTGTTCATTTCTCCAGTGGTTTCTGTGCACATGTGTCAGATACAGGGTCTATGGGCAAACTTCAAACAACCCTTTTAGGGGTCGTTTCCATGTTTATTCTGTCTGCTCTTTGGCAAATTTGCTAGGCGATTTGAAGTCGTAAGAAACAAGCCTTTAAAATCATATCTTCATGGGAGCACGACTTATACCCTATATGTTCGTTAATGACAGGTTCTTGTTCTCTGCCTCATTTAGATTTCCTTTCATACCAATTGCTCTGAGGTTGATTGTATTCGTTTCTGTTCCCTGCCTCATTCAGATTTCCTTTCATACCAATCGCTCTGAGGTTGATTGTATTCGTTTCTGTTCCCTGCCTCATTCAGATTTCCTTCAATCGCTCTGAGGTTGATTGTATTCGTTTCTGTTCCCTGCCTCATTCAGATTTCCTTTCATACCAATCGCTCTGAGGTTGATTGTATTCGTTTCTGTTCCCTGCCTCATTCAGATTTCCTTTCATACCAATCGCTCTGATGTTAATTGAATTTGTTTCTGTTCCCTGCCTCATTGAGACTTCCTTTCATACCAATCGCTCTGAGGTTGATTGCATTTGTTTCTGTTCGCCCAAGTGTTTCTTTGACTATATTGAAGATCAAAGACGTTGTTCTTGTCAAGAATGTTAATTTGTGTTTGACTGTTTCTCTAGCTGTTGTTGCTGTGTACATGTGTCAGTTATAGGGTACATGGGTTAACCTTGAACGTTGTTTCAAGGACATTTCCTTGTTTGTTCTGAGTGCTTGGCGTTATCCTTTCTGCCACTAGCTCTGGGTAAATGTTAATCTGTTTTTATTTCCCCAGTTGTTGCTGCGATGCACATGTGTGGAAGAAAGGGGGATAATGGCAAGCTCGGAACATTTTTTTAAAGGGAAGGGCACTGATGTCGCCTCGCTTGTTCTCTGCGCCCTGTGTTGGCATTTCTGCTGGGCGATTTTGTGTCGTAAGCAGCACTGGTTTGGAGTAATGGGTATGTAATTATCTCATCATGCCAGCAAGAGTTACCCAACTTGTTCGTCATTTATTATCTACTGCTACCTGCCTCATTTTAGATCTTCTTTCTTACCAATCGAACCGAAGTTACAAGCATTGTTTTCTGTTCATCCATGTGTTTGTTTGACTATATTAAGGTTGTGTCAGTTTTGAACAAATATTAATCTGTGTTTGTTCTACCATTTCGTTATTTACTGTTTACTGTTCCCTGCCTCATTGTAGATCTCTTTTCATACCAGTCAAACCGGTTTCCTACATTTGTTTCTGTTCGTCCATGTATTAATTGACTAAATATAACATAAAAACGGTCTACCAGTTTTGAATAAATGTTAATTTGTGTTTGTTCATTTTTCCAGTTGTTGTGGCTGTGTATATATGTCAAGTACACGGTATATGGGCAAGCTTAGAAGATCGTTTCTGGGGAATGTCTCATTGTTTGTTCTCTGTGCTCTGTGTTGGCATTTTGCTGGGAAATTTGGGGTTGTAATCACCATTCCCTTGGGGTTATGAGCTACAGTTATCTCATCGTGGGAGCAAGTTACCCTACATGTTCGAAATTTACTGTTTACTGTTCCATGCATCATTTAAGATTGCCCTTCGCTTCGTAACAATTAAAAACTGTGCACATAAGCCACAAATGTAGTGTGATGGTGTGGAGGGGTAAGGGGTGTGCAGGTGAAGACAGGCAGATGGTGATAAGTGCAGGAACCAAGGGACAGCAGCCAGTCAAGAAGACACAAGAGGACGAAGTAGAGCTTTTCTCCTTTTTAATTTCTCTCCCATGGCAAGGAGCTCCAACCAGGAACGCAGCCCTGGGAGCAATCTCTCTCGCACAGCACTCAGCGCACTGAGCACTCTCTCTGCCTCTCACGCCAGTCGCTCACATCAGGGAACACTCTGAACCATTCTCACACAACGCTCTACTTTTATAACAACGTACCGGGCCGCAAAGCCAGCAACACGGTGCCAGAGACGAAACGGGCCTCGCGAGGCCGGAACCAACAGAAATTTGTGTTTTCTATCGCGGCTTCAGTGTTGTCTGGCTCGCTGTCCGTTCAAACTATTAACACATATTTACTATCGATGAAAACCTCAGAACACAAGGAATAAAATGCAGTAAGTCACATTTGACAATTTTGTTCCTGTACTAAATCATTGCTGATTAATGTCCCAGAGTGAAGCCACTTTTAACGCGTTTGCGTCATATTTTCCTCTATTTCAATAAAAGATACTGAAGAGCGTGAAATAATTTTACAATGAATGAATAGCTGGCACTTCGCTCTTTTCATACATATAAACTTCATTTTCTGAGACAGTGGAGAATTGTGTTATTAAAATTTACTAGAAAACACAGCTGACTTTTCACTTCGCCGGGCCGTATGCGCCTACTTTTGACACAATTTTCAACTGAAAAATACTCTGTTGAAACGGTCTGTTAAATAATAAATTCTACACATTTTCAGTTGTATTCATAACAGAAATGGAGTCATAAGCAAGATTTCGATCGGGAAGTCCGAATTTCGTAGAATGATAATTTGGATCAAACTCTGACAATGAACGAAGAAGGCAACTTGCTCAAGGGAACCGGCGTCATCAGTCATTTCGTATAGTCGCAAGCCTGTGCGGAAAAGATCCTAAGCATGCGATATACGAAATGAGAGCTCATGGACATTACTTTTAACATGCATCTTCAGATTCTTCGGTTTTCCTCTTACTTTTTGTAAAATCAAGAATTATTCAATGTTCATTCGACAGACAATTGAAAATTCTGAAATGGCGCCAAGATTGCTCGTGCAAAATCCCAGTTTAGAGAAAATATGGGCTTCTCAGCCCAGTACGGTTGTAATGAATCAAATACATTAATTTTGTGACTTAGCGACGTACATACAATTATGTAGGTTCTGAGGTATTCATGATTTAAAGAATTTACACAATAAAAAAAATGAGATTCGACCAAGGGAGGTAAGGGGAAGATAACTCTCGAACAAAACATTTTCATCCACGAAAGGTAACCAAAAGAAATATATACACTGTTGGCACCCGGCTACAGTAGCTTTGTGTTTTAATTCTTAAATAATGAATAATAACCAAAGCCACAATTATCACCATGCTGACTGATTTCAAACGAAGACACAAGTAATAACACATCTTTTTCCTTCTTGCACTGGAACGTAGAAGGCTCGTCTTCAAAACTTAAAGATCATAGTTTTGTTTGTTTTACATGTTCACATCGTTTTATATGTTTGGTAGAAGGTTTTGTGTTAAGTCTAACTGAATAAAACCCGTTATGAACATAAAACGTTTGTCAATCTGCCACAAAATTATCGAGGGTAGACAGACCTTCAGACATACCTAGTAGTGTGATATACTTGATTTCTAAAAAAATGAGTTAATGCTCTATATACGACAGTTTGACATATGTCAATGGTTATTTTCTTTTATTCATCATTGATAAAACTTTGTTTGGTCCTGCTACGGATTTGTTGAGCGTCTGCAACTGCGTGCCACCAGAAGGTTTAAGATACTATTTTTAATACGGATATTGACAAAGACCGTGTATCATTGTGGAAAACTGTTTCATTGACTATGCCCTAAAAAACCGATTCGTTTATAATAGTGTCATGTGAGTTAGTGGAACGTCTAATGTATCATAACCTGTAAAGCCATTTGAGAACTTTGCACTTGTAAGTCATCGTGTTGATGAGCGGAGAAGCTCTCAAGATACTCAAATGAACGGGTGTGATTAGTCTTTGTTATGTGTACTGCTCTGAATTCGTGTGTATTGAACGGCTTGTGTCATGGCGACCATGAGGGACGTCACACAGACCAATTTGTGACTCGGGTAGCTGTGTGGTCGGTCTTTTTTTTTTTTAAATGCCAGCACAGCTTCTTGTCTTAATATTTGATAGTTGTTTTATAAATGTTCTGGAGCGAATCGAAACAAGTCGAATGCCTGTATTGTTTTCTGCATCTTTTCCAAATAAAAGTGTGTTGTTGTTTGTTGTTGTTGTTGTTGTTAATTATCATAAAGAAAAGGTAACCGTAGAAAGATTTGTATGGAATTCCGATAATCTAGAAATGTTTGAGAACGCTCGAAATTCAGATAGAACTTAGCAAGATTAGATGAAGCTATTAATCTGATTAATATCAACATTGATTTGCTTCAGGTAAAAGTTAATGTTTGCCTTGGGCATGCAGCAGTTTTGATGAAAAAAAAAGCTTTTACATTGAATGAGAGAAATAAGAATAAAGACTGGTATGATAATGAAGTGCAGACTGAAGAGGAGGCAAGTCCGGGGCGCTCTTAGATGTTATCGTCGTTCTACAAGGAGAGAATGTAAAAGTCCGTCTTGTTTTCAGAGAAGAGAATGTATGAATGTATTAAATATAAAAAGAATGTTGGATAATAAAATAAAGATAGATTAATTACTATAGTCTGTAAACTCTCAACAAATATTATAGAAAGTCAAAATTGGAATGGTACAGTCATTTAGAAAAAAAAAGAAGAAAAAAAAGAACGCGAACAAATTTATACAAACAAAATATTTGGTCAACACACCGATGGCGACGGTTGCCTTTTTTTTTTTTTTTTTTTTTTTTAAACCATCCTATATCAGAGGGAGAAGTGTTGCTGTGCATCCATCAACTAAAACCCCGGGACCAGACGGCCTGCCTGAACTTTGTAAGTATGCTTAATAACAGTCAACGCCATGTTTGTAAGTATGCTTAATAACAGTCAACGCCATGTTTGTAAGTATGCTTAATAACAGTTAATGCCATGTTTGTAAGTATGCTTAATAACAGTCAACGCCATGTTTGTAAGTATGCTTAATAACAGTTAACGCCATGTTTGTAAGTATGCATAATCACAGTCAACGCCATGTTTGTAAGTATGCTTAATAACAGTTAACGCCATGTTTGTAAGTATGCTTAATAACAGTCAACGCCATGTTTGTAAGTATGCTTAATAACAGTTAACGCCATGTTTGTAAGTATGCTTAATAACAGTTAACGCCATGTTTGTAAGTATGCTTAATAACAGTTAACGCCATGTTTGTAAGTATGCATAATCACAGTCAACGCCATGTTTGTAAGTATGCTTAATAACAGTTAACGCCATGTTTGTAAGTATGCTTAATAACAGTTAACGCCATGTTTGTAAGTATGCATACTCACAGTCAACGCCATGTTTGTAAGTATGCTTAACAACAGTCAACGCCATGTTTTTAAGTATGCTTAATAACATTAACACCATGTTTGTAAGTATGCATAATCACAGTCAACGCCATGTTTGTAAGTATGCTTAATAACAGTTAACGCCATGTTTGTAAGTATGCTTAATAACAGTTAACACCATGTTTGTAAGTATGCTTAATAACGGTTAACGCCATGTTTGTAAGTATGCTTAATAACAGTTAACGCCATGTTTGTAAGTATGCTTAATAACGGTTAACGCCATGTTTGTAAGTATGCTTAATAACAGTTAACGCCATGTTTGTAAGTATGCATAATCACAGTCAACGCCATGTTTGTAAGTATGCTTAATAACAGTTAACGCCATGTTTGTCAATATGCTTAATCACAGTCAACGCCATGTTTGTAAGTATGCTTAATAACAGTTAACGCCATGTTTGTAAGTATGCTTAATCACAGTCAACGCCATGTTTGTAAGTATGCTTAATAACAGTTAACGCCATGTTTGTAAGTATGCATAATCACAGTCAACGCCATGTTTGTAAGTATGCTTAATAACAGTTAACGCCATGTTTGTAAGTATGCATAATCACAGTCAACGCCATGTTTGTAAGTATGCTTAATAACAGTTAACGCCATGTTTGTAAGTATGCATAATCACAATCAACGCCATGTTTGTAAGTATGCTTAATAACAGTTAACGCCATGTTTGTAAGTATGCATAATCAATGGTAAAACATTTCAATATCATCTTTGGCAATGTTGTATACCCTACTAACTGTACTGAAATTTTGCCATTTTATAAGAAAGGAGGGGTGAATGACCCGGGAAAATACAGGGTTTTGTGGTGTGTGAAATTAGTGGCAAGATATCTAGTTGAATAATAAACAGTTGCAAGCTTGGTAGAAGAAAATAATCTGACTAGGGAGCACTGAGCTGGTTTTCAGAAAGATATTCCACTGTTGAAACGAAAGTTGTATGTTGCATTAATAGATTTTTGAAAAGAAAAAAAAGCGCTTAACACAATTAACAGAAATGTACTTAAGCCTGTTCTACTGAAAAACTAGAGTGATGGGGAAGTCATTTCGATCCATCAGAAGTATGTATGATAATCTCGAAGCCAGAATGAGATATTGGGCTAAACGCTTTTCAGTTCAGTGGTTATTTTAACATCAGTTCATCATTATGATTTTAGACGATAATAAAAGGCAACAGAGATCACTAAGAATGTCAAACATACTGTCTCTGGTTATTTCCCCTCACCTCTCTCCTGTATATGTTAGAATCTAGACACTCCACTGAGAACAGACCTACTTCTGAAAATACTTTTTAAAAATCAGAACAGTCTGACCAACTGTGACTGACTAAAATCGTGTGCGGCGTTTGTAACACACATGTCATATAGAATATGTTCAATGCTTTCAAAAGATGCAGTATTCATACCCTTCAATTTGTATCACCCGGTTGAAATTGGGCAGTTTAGTAGTATATTGTTGGACAGAAAACTTTCCCTGATATATAAGTCTACACCTAACATCAGAAGTAAATTTTATGTTCCATGCGTTTGACCTAAATTTATTGATAATTTTTGGGTTAAACTGTCATCTTCTATTCAATGTTCAACAGGTGTTAAACAGGGAAACGTTTGTCGCCCTATGCTCGTCTCTTGAGATACTGTATAATGGGAGGAGACACTGAATGACATTTTTATTGGATGCCTTTCAGTCTTTTATTAGCTGATGACTTCTTTTCTATTTACTTATTTTGCATTTATTTATTCTTTTTTTTTTTAGATGGTGACAGGACCGCACACTCAAACAGCGTAATGTGGGCGTCTTTTCACTGAATCTAAAAGTTTATGAGGATAAACCAGCCGCCGTGGCGAAGTGGTTAGCGTCGAGGACTCCCGGCTGGGAGGTCGTGGGTTCGAATCCCATCAGAAGTCATGTGGGTTTTTTCTGCCCCGACCGGCTCCTACCCAGAGTTGAGTTGCTGCGGACTCAGTTGGGAAGACTGGGACCACACAGTCGAGTTTCATCAACTTAATGGATGCGTTTCTGAGAGTGTTGCTCAAATTTCATGACCAACACTGCAGGTGCCTGTATCTCTCGGGCCTGGTTGACGCCGGGATATATTATGAAAGGAAGCGTAGAGTACAGCTCTGTCATGTAGTCTCAGACCGAAATGGAAATCCGTAGCATCATCTTAATCATCCTCATTCTCATCGATCAGCATTAAAAAAAAAAATAAATAAATAAAAATAAAAAAAGTTTATGAGGATTAAAACCAAAGATAAAATTATTTTATTTGGAAATGGTCGATATCTGGTTGCAAAGAAAGATGGACTTACAATGGAAGTATATTACCTGTCGTCAATGTTTATAAATACATATGTACAGCAGCAAAACTACGCCTAGTTGAGACATTAATTATATAATTAATGTCTCAACTAGGCGTAATTTTGCTGCTGTATGCAAAGACTTGTCACGGCAAGCAAAGACAGTGCTTTTAACGATAATGTGGAAAATTCATACGTACAATAATAATTCACTCACGCTTTTTTTCTTTCTTTTTTTTTTTTTTTAATTCTCAGGTACGGCCTATCATGCAATGTGATGCAGAGGTTTGGGGATTTTACAGCGCAGCTAAACGTTGTAAAAAAATGTTCGCCTAGTTGCTTCGAAGACATTTTTGGGCGTAGACAGACGCGCACCTAATGATTTGATTTATGGGGAAAATGAACACATAGCAAATTATCATCATTTTAAAATGAACACATAGCAAATTAGTATCAAATTGATTACATTTGGTATTGGTTATCGTTAATGCAAGGTGGGTGTAGAGAGGCTACCAAGCAAGGCACACGTTCTGCCCGGTGAACTGGAGACCCGTAGCGCCACCATCTGGACACTGGGATGGATTGATTGATTGATTGATCTTTAATACACAAGGATGAAGATTTTAGGCCAAAGCCTAGTCTTACAATCTGTCTTGGCATGGATACATTATTTCAGCACATATCATTGAAGAGGAAAGCAACCACCAACTCGACAGAGCAGCGCAAGTTACCATCTTCAGGCTGCGAACAGGACACTGCCAGCTCCTCTCCCATCTCAAACTCTCTCATGCTGACCAGTGCCCTTGTGGCACAGGCTCCCAGACTCCCACCTACATCTTACAGTCCTGCCCCTCCTTTGAAGCCTTGAGACGTGTATGGATCCGTGTGTGTGTGTGTGTGTGTGTGTGTGTGTGTGTGTGTGTGTGTGTGTGTGTGTGTGTGTGTGTTTTGAAATATGCGCGTTTGAGTAATAAAAACGGTCAGTGTGTGTGCCGGCGTTCGTGAGGCATTTAAATGTATGCGGGTGTGCGACATTTGCGCACGAGAGACGGACAATAAGAATGACAGGGAGAAACACAAACGCAGAACAGACAGGGGCATTGAGAATCCAGGATAGACCGACGGGACAGAGAGTGTGGACCACGGACAGGCAACAGGGAAGGGGGAGAGGAGGAGCAGAGGAGAGGCAGGAAAAACCGGTGCGTCATTGTTTATCTTTTGTCACCGAGGACGTGCTTTGATGACAATTTTATACATCCTTCTCACAGACCACACCCTCTCCCCAATTCCATTCTTCGTCTCCTCCAGGAATGCGTTCGGATGTTTTTCCTTCAAATTGAACAAGGGAGACTAAAAAGAGAAGAGAGGATGAAGAAGACCGTAGGGATAACGTCCCTTACCCACTTGTGATCAGTGACAGTCGATGTCTTTTGCAGTGTGGATTGTGTGTTGTAGATTGTCGTCGTCACTCGCGGGGTGTTTCAATTGCCGGGGTTATGTGCCGTAATCACTATACATCCGAAATCACTCCCCGGCGAGTAAGAAAGGCTGCGCAGCCTAATTCATCCCCGACAAGTCGGTCCAGACCGACCTCGCTCTTTCTTTCAAAATCACAGCCCCTTCCCTCCTTTCAAATGCCGAGTGTCCCAGCCCCTTTGCTAAGTTGGCTGTATTCCAGACGACACAATAGGCCTTTGTCAGTCAACGCAAACTGCGCCTCACTTTGAGGGCGTAGGGATTCTGAGTCACCTCCCCCGCATCCCCTCCCCCCCCTCCCCACCCCCACCCCCTAACTCACCCCACTTAAAAGATGGATGGAAATAGGCACTTTTTTTTTTTACCATGTCCCCAGTCTCTCTCTCTCTCTCTCTCTCTCTCAGAGCGCGCTTGTGCCAGACAGACACGCTTCAAATCACTCCTGAATTTTCGGATGTTCTATGCGATTCACGGAAAGGACTGCTTAAATTTTGTACACGAAATGATTCATTGAGTTCAGTGCTTCCACCCCTGGAAGCGTGGTGTTTCTGTTGGTTGCACAAAGTGAAATATTCAAGTTTGTTTGTGATTGTGTGTGCTTCACGCCTCATCTTGCCTACACTGACCACGCTGCGGGTGCTAGTTAGCCAACAGCATGTAACGCGCAGAAGATAGGAAGGAGGCCGGCGCACAGCTGGAAATGCTTTGTACTGTGTATCAAACCGGCATGGCGTGAAGAGACTGACTGAGTGATACTCTCTACTACTGTGTTTTTGTTTCTAGTGTCGTATGACCATGTGAACAACCATGTGCGACACGCCCACTGCAGGCTCCGACTTCACGGGGCCTGCAACAGTATCCAAGGACACCTCTCACACAGGCATACTCCGTGACACAGCTGATCCACTACAGAAAAAAAAATCCACTGCAGCAGACTAGAACTGGCCACATGGAGGCAATGCCTCCTACACAGATGCCACCCTGACAATCTGCCCAGTCAGTTCCCAGTCAACATAGAGTCAAGGGACGTTGACGAGTGTGTCACTGATATCAATGTGACTTCCCCAATTAATCTGTGCTCCTCACTACCATCAAACATCGCCAAAACTGTTATTAGATTATTAGTTCAGGGGCGCCAGATAATAGTAATCACACTGTATGTTAAGAGTGGTGAAGATGTTGAGGGAACAGTGTTATTGCAAGGTGCCGGCTTGTCCCACGTTTGGTGTTGAGGAAATTGACCAAACAAGCCCAATTGTAGGTCATTGTTCAGCCAGTGACTTATCAGTTAACACAGACCACACATTTCATGAACAGATCCTGGCTTGACCCTTCCCTGATCTAGAAGACAGCCATACATGTGCCAGTCCAGTGCCCAGAATACCTGAAGAGGAGTCCACTGAACTATATCACCAAACGAATGTCAAAGAACGGCCAGAACTACGACCAGACATCGATCAATGCAGTGTCAAACATGCCCATCCACGAAGATCGTCAAATAGATTTATTCGCCACCCTGTCAAAGTAACCACATCACCCAAGATCATCAGGTCACTGCTAACCCTGCAAGAAAATGTGGACTACAATACACACAGATTGTCTGATTCTGAAAATATTGTTCAAAGCCATATTCTAGATTTAAAAGAACAGATAAAAAAAATGAACTCAAAAGCTATGCCAAAGAGAAATTAGAGTCCCTTGAAGATCTACGCAAATCACTGTCTACTAAAGTTAAAACAATGGAAAATGAAAATCAGAAACTGGAGTCTGATGTTGGCGAGCATAAAAAAGTATTACAGATCTGAAGAAGCGGATTGCCACCTGTTCTTCTAATGAGTACCCCCCATTGAAACCTGCCTGTGACCCTCCCATGTCCACTACCCCTGTCCTCTTTTCTGATGCCTTGAAGGGGACCAGTCAGAATCAAGCAACGACAACACCACAGATGCACAGATCACCTGACTTGTCTAAGACCCACCAGCCCTCCACCCCTACCCAACAACCCAGCGGTCAACCCAGTCCCACCTCCGTCCAAGTAAAAACACTCCGCACCCAGCCTCCCTCCCTCTGGCCTAGCTGACACCAGTCTCCATGCCAATCCTGCCCTCCCAAGTTAGACAGTGCTTCTGTCTACTCCATCCCAGTCATAAATCGTTTTCATCCATCGCCACTATCACCATCATCACTTGATCATCAGTCCATTCCTGTCCATGTCTCCAGGAGACAAAGAGCCACCCCAGCCCACCCGAGTGTCACCAACAAACATTGAACAGACGGACTGTTTGATAATAGGAGACTTCACAATGCATAACATGGATGCACACAAAATGAACGCAGGTAACTTCAAGTTAGTTCAGAAAATCAGTGTGTCGGGTCTCAGGGTCTCAGACATAAAACACTGGCTTGAATCCCGTCCACCTACAGTCCATGTTGATAGAGTCATTTTGCATGTAGGAATCAACGACTGTAAAGGGGGAGAGATTACAACACACCAATGGAGGGCTCTCCCTTACGCAGGTCAAACGACCTTCCCCAGAGCAACAGTCGTGGCCTCTTCCATCATCCCCACATGTGGTAGACATTTAATGAATCCAGCCATTGTTCAATCCAACCTAAACCTTCGGACAGTATGCAGGGAACTGTCTGCAGTATTCGTAGACAACAAAGATTCCTTTCTTGCTAGGAGTGGTGCCCCCAGGAAAGACATGTCCAAATCTCCCCGAGCCATCAGCCACAAAGGTTTGCTAAAACTAGCATGGGACATCAAGTACTGTGTTAGTGCCTCATCTAAACACACCTCCGCCCTGCTGCAAGCCACTGATGTTGGTTGATACAACACATACGCCGATACACCATCAGCCCCGTGTTCCGGCCAGCCCTACTCAACCGTCCCAGCGCTACGCTTCAGCGGTCACGCCAACGCAGTACAACACAGGCCACGCCTGATAACTAGACGTATATGTGTAAGTGCTTGATATAAGTGTGTGTGTGTGTGTGTGTGTGTGTGTGTGTGTGTGTGTTACTTTCATCCTTCCTATGCCAGACTGGAAACACTAATCCTCGGATACAACTTGTCCGTGGCACTATGTTTTTAGCAATAACAATTATCTTTTCACATCAGCATCTATTGTTGACAGTGCTCACCACAGTGGCTGTGCTGAAACATTTTGTGTTCTACTGATTTACCAATCGAAGCCACTAGTATTACTCAAGACATTTTGCCCTATGTTTCAGAAATGACTGAACTGTGTGGCTCGTGAATTATATGTGCCTTCGTTGAATGCCAGACTAAATTTGTGTTTCTTATACCTGCGTTCGGCGGACGTGACCGATTGAATTGCACTCCGTAAGTACAACGCATTTGTGCCAAACAGACTTGGACGCATAGAAAATTAAATCTGATTATCAGCATATATATGTGATCAGATTCATATGTGTTGGTGATTCTGTGCGTGCAACGTTCAGGAGTTGTGTAGTCGTGCAGTACTTCGTCCTGTACAACCTAACAGTTATTAGTTGTGTGCACATTTATTGTGCACTCTCAGTCACGTCATATTTCCGAACCACTGCTGTGGTATCTAATCTGCCAGTTTGGTTGTTTTTCTTTGTGTGCTTGTTCTTTCTTCCTTTTGTTTTGTTTTTCCTTTTACTTGCGCACTCAGAACATAAAATTACCACAAACCAGAACTCATGGCCATCGAGAGATGGACTGAGAATTTGTCATTTAAATATCAATAGTGCAGTCAATTAGATCTCAACCTCCTTGTTCTAAAACTGGAATTACACGATCTATCAAAATCCACCTTTATACTTCTAAGATCATATATCACAACACGACAACAATACGTCTTATTGGAGACGTCTGTCTCTTCAATAACAACTCATAAGTATGGCGTTCCACAAGGCTCCGTTTTAGGCCCGCTATTCTTCTCAATTTACATCAACGACCTACCCCTACATGTGCGATCTACATGCGATCTCTTTACAGATGACACCACAATTCACACCAGCCATAAAGATCCTTCCAGTCTTTCAAAACATTTGCAAGACAGTACCAACGATCTTGTAAAATGGACTGAACTAAATCACATATCACTTCACCCTCAAAAAACAAAACTGATGTACATTACAACTAGGCAAAAAAGACAAAAGCTCACCAACGATTTTCCTACTATACACTTCAGTAATGTACTTGTGGAACAAGTCACTCATCATAAAGTCTTACGACTAATAATTGACAATAGTCTCACGCCAGCAGTCGTCTCACTTTGCAACTAGATCTATTATTTTTCCATGCTCATATTCAATCTTATGTTGATTATGCGTCGACTATATCGGATTCTGCAAGTGCAAACACAATAAAACTATTGTTGAGCCTACACAAACCTCAAATTAATCCGTCTGAAGAAAATTATAAAAATCTTCAAATTCTTCCTTTTAGCCAAAGACTCGAATACAAAAAAGGGTTAATAATGCACAAACTGGACCGGAATCCCCAACACTTTAATGACCATTCTCAAAATCTCGTTGAAAACTCCCCCAAACTCCATCCCCAATCCCGGAATTAAAACCTTTTTAAATAAAGTCTAAAGAGGCCCCTCTTTTGAACTCCCTTCCAACCCAAAAACAAATTTACTGTACAATTTTCAAAAACAATTACCTTACCTTTCTGCGTAAAAAAAAAAAAAAAGTAATACCAAAAGTAACTAAAAAAATCACAAATCACCCCTTTTTTTCATGTATTTAAACCCAATTTGTTTTTTGTGGTGGCGTTGTGGGGTGTGCGGGCGTGTGTGTGTGTGTGTGTGTGTGTGTGTGGTGTGCGGGTGTTTGGGGATGCGTGTGGTGTGAGTGCGTGCGTGGTGTGTGTGTGTGTGTGGTGGTGTGTGTGTGTGTTGTGTGTGTGTGTTAGCACAGTGTGTGTGCGGGGGGGTGCTGGGGTGCACAGTATACGCCCCCTGCGTGTGTTTTTTTGATCTTCCTTTCCTCTCTCTCTCTCTCTCTCCCTCTCTCTCTCTCTCTCTCTCTCCCCCTCTCCTCCCCTCCCCTTTGGGTGTGTGTGTGTGTGTGTGTGGGGAAAGGTGTGTGTTCTTGTGGAATGGGTTTTGGGTGCGCTTACCGCGCATTTCCGTTTACCCCCAACGTCTTTATTTCTCTCTCCTCTCTTCCTCTCTCTGTTTTGCTCAAGACGTGCCTCTTTGTTCATCTCTGCAGGTCGCTACCACCCCTACCCCGCCTATCCAGAAAAAAGACACCAACACACTTTACAATCACTCACACTTCAAAATTTTAAAATAAACCCCCATGGCGCCACCCCCCAGCGTCCCACTTCGCCTCCAAAACCAAACATGGGATCCCCCTTCCCCACTGGCCCCCCCCGTCCTCTAAAAGACCCGGGGACCCTAACCTACCCAGTTGCGGATCCAAATGCGACCTAGGGACGCAGCGATACCCCAATATGGTGGCAACTACTAGGGACAAGGATAACCAAAGGGGCTCAACATCAAGACCGCCACCAACCCCCCTCCCCGGAAAAACCCCCTTTTTTTCCACCCCGGGAGTTACCTCATTTTCCCCCGCGCCCTAAGGGAGGACGACAGGTTTTTATCCCTGCTGGGCCACTGCATCCTAAAGGGGCAGAGCTAACACCTCTAACCCACGCCTATTTCCCAAACCCCCTTCCCACCACAAAAGGGACAAAAACCCCCCCTCCCCGGAAGACCCCGCTCCCCGCGCTGCCGTGGGGGCCTCTGGCAGGGCGATTTCCCCCCCGCAATGAACACGAGGGAAAAACTCCAGGCCCCTCTAACGGGCCCCCAACTCAGAAGGAAAAACCCTCCCCTGAAGACCCATCCCGAGGGGAGTCCGTGGGCTCACGCAGGGGCGACTCCTCCACAGAAGGCCCACCGAATTGAGGGGGGAAGGAAGCCTGGCGCACACCCCCCCCCCCCCCCCCCCCCCCCCCCCCCGCTTGATGCCCTTGGTCCTTCCCTCCTGGGAAAGAGGAATACGGTGGCCAGCAACTTCCCCACGAGTAGCCCGGGTGGTCTTCCCCTCCTGGGAGAGCAACAGGTAACAGGAGAACTGCCTCACAGACGGCGGACGGCCTGGGTGGTCTCCCCCTCCTGGAGGAGCACAGGTAAAAGGTGGAGAACTGCCGCTCACCCTCACAGACAGCGGACGGCCTGGATGGTCTCACCCCCCCCCCCCCCCCCTGAAGAGCAACAGGTAACAGGAAACCACCGCTCACATGCCAGCACGCGGCTGCCGACTGCAGTGATCCGGTCCCAGCCTCAGCACGGAAGCAGGATATCTGCTGACACAACTGTAGGCCACTACTATAGTGTCGCTACTACCTGAGTAACCAAGGCACATAGCCTACTTGTATGGCTTTAACTCTCCATCTCCTTGCTTACTTCCCACTTGGCATGAGAGTGATCTTGTATTCCGAATACACACTCCAACCCGTTAACTCGCTTGGGGGTTACTAAACCCATTACTGGCCAACCCCCACCAAAGCAGTTAAAACAATATTCTCACTGAGCTAATCCGCGTTGCTACATATGAAGTTAGGTATCACACCCAAATCTCGGGGGAAAAAAAAAACGAATCCAACCAACCCCAACGCGGACTCCATGGGCCCCCTAGGAAATGCTAAGTAGTCTGGGAAATGGGCAATTTCACAAGGAGATGTCTTCATACCACAAGTCAGTAATAATGAACATCCCTCTGCAAAAACTTATCAATTTCCAACTGGATCAATGGTTCACATAAAGGAATTGGCTGCTAACCACAATCCCTCACATTCTTCCTTCTTTCTGACCACTAAAATTCATAATGGGGCTGCCTCCACGCAACCTAAGATATCTTCCCTCCAACCCTGTTTTGTCACAAATTTATCTATCCCTGTATGAGTGATGACTGTCACTTGCTCTACAGAAAACTCCCAACCATATGGACTCACTGTCCTGTTCCAAATGCGTACGTCACAATGTGCACACAACACCTATCATCGCGCCAGTCTCCTTGTGTGGTGTCATAAAAGACGTCTCCACGCGCATATCGCTCTCAGCAAAACACTGCAGCTTATTCACACACACACACGTCAAAGATACAGTCTGCAAGCGCCACCCGCGTCGAGAACCGTGACGCTAACGAAAGTGAAAGGACACCAACATAACCTGGGTGGTCACGACTGTTCCCCGGTATAAACCACTCATCCACAAATCGGCTTTAGCCCTACTGCACAGTTAACCGATGTCAATGCTGTGCAGGGCAACTCCGAAATCGTTACTCGACTTCAACGTATTACTATTTACAACTGACAATTGAGCACAATCATCACATCTCTTTATGATTCACGCAGACACAGCTGCACCCGAATCACGTTATAGGCTACAAATGCAACTACTCATATTACTCTCTTCTTGCAACGACTGAAATCAACATGAGCTGGCCACAATCGATATCGTGCCTCACTGTCCATCAATGGTTATTATACCGAACCCAACTTGTCTAGCCAAAATGCTCCATGACAACCGAGCTCAGAAACTGCTATGTACACTACTTACAAAATAGACAGAAAGAGAAGTGACAACACAAACCGGCTGACAACAATTTACAACCACGAAACCAAGACATCATACCGGATAACCAGTATACGCGGCGAACAC
>CM031627.1:13445225-13470225 GCA_018398815.1 Conus ventricosus
AACAGGCGCCGGCAAACAGGCCTGTATGTGTCTGTACACCTGTATGCACAAGCACTCAAGCATGTATTCAAGCAACCCCAATTTACCGCTACCGTCACAACACACCACTGTACACCCGCAGACCCGTATGCGAGACTGCTATTCATTGCATTGTGAAAAAATTCAGCCCGCTTCACGATCAAGCCTGTGCGAAGTGACTTGACGAAAACCAAAACATGGAAGGAAAAAGAAAAGAACACAAAATGGCACCAATACAAACAGAAAACAGTTGTGCCACGTGTTGATCACGCGTACCTTGAAGTTTATGGGTTGGTGGTGTGGTGGCCATTGAGAACCAGACACTGGGAACAGGTGTTTTCTCCGATAGCTTTGTTCTCCATTAGTATGTCATTGTAAGGCGACATTTTTTGAACCGTCAGAATGACAATGGGAATATTTTTATTATCCCGTAGACTGATTCAGTTACTTAACTAGGAACGTGCTAGGTAAGTTCTTTCCTGACAGAATAATAATGAGAATACCTTCGTTGTGCTGTGGTGTGCACATTGGTAAGATTTCATTTTCTTTCTGCAACCATAGCGACAACCATATCTTTGTCATCTTGTTTTGTGATCCAGTGTCCTCACTATTCCAATGCAGAGAACAGGTTTGTTAATTTGAAGTGTGGACCATGGGAAAGAGGTCATTTCCTTCCTGTAACAGAACCATGAAAACGGCGTTGTTACTTCGTTGTGTTAATCAAAGGTTCTTATTGAAAGAATTACAATATCTTTTGTTATCATAAGTGAACCATTGGTGAGAGACTCATTCCTCACTGCAAAAATCATTATTAGAATATCTTTGTTATATTGTAGTCTGAACCATAGACAAGAGACTACTTCGTTACCATAAAAACAAAAATAAAAATATGTTTGTTTATCTTGTGTAAGAACAATTGGTAACAGACCATTACCTCACTGGAAGAATAACAAGTGTTTTTTGTTTTCTTTTTTGTTTTCTTGTTTTTTTTTCTTTTTCTTTTTTTTTAACCTTGTACGAGTGTTGATGAGGCCTTTTCCTGTCTGTAAGAAAAACAACTTTCTCATCTTGTTTTGTGAACAATCGGTAACAGGTCGTGTCCTTGTAAGAGCAACCATGAGGAATATCTTTTTAATGGCGCCGTGAACATGGATGATAATAATAATAATGATGATGACGATGATGATAAGAATAATGATGATGATGATGATGATGATGATGATGATGATGATGATGATGATGATGATGGTGATGATGATGATGATAACAACAACAATGTGACGTCAACGTAAATTGTGACGCCTACGTAAAATAACATAACAACATGACGTAAACAAAACAAAACAAAACAACGAGAGCGAAAGAAAAAACAAACAAACGGTGAGGCCCCTGAGTCCGGCCTGGAATTGATTACCATCGGGTGTGGAGGTACAGCCCGTGCCCCAGCCGCTGTCTCCGTCAAGACAACATGGAGAGGCTGACCGCCAGGTTAGTAGTGCAATTATGTAATAAAGGGCCTGGGGATTCTCCGTCAAGACAACGTGGAGAGGCTGACCGCCAGGTTAGTAGTGGAATTATGTAATAAAGGGCCTGGGGATTCTCCGTCAAGACAACGTGGAGAGGCTGACCGCCAGGTTAGTAGTGGAATTATGTAATAAAGGGCCTGGGGATTCTCCGTCAAGACAACATGGAGAGGCTGACCGCCAGGTTAGTAGTGGAATTATGTAATAAAGGGCCTGGGGATTCTCCGTCAAGACAACATGGAGAGGCTGACCGCCAGGTTAGTAGTGGAATTATGTAATAAAGGGCCTGGGGATTCTCCGTCAAGACAACATGGAGAGGCTGACCGCCATGTTAGTAGTGGAATTATGTAATAAAGGGCCTGGGGATTCTCCGTCAAGACAACATGGAGAGGCTGACAGCAAGGTTAGTAGTGGAATTATGTAATAAAGGGCCTGGTGATTCTCCGTCAAGACAACATGGAGAGGCTGACCGCCAGGTTAGTAGTGGAATTATGTAATAAAGGGCCTGGGGATTCTCCGTCAAGACAACATGGAGAGGCTGACCGCCAGGTTAGTAGTGGAATTATGTAATAAAGGGCCTGGGATTCTCCGTCAAAACGACGTGGAGAGGCTGACCCTCCAGGTTAGTAATGGAATTATGTAATAAAGGGCCTGAGGATTCTCCGTCAAGACAACATGGAGAGGCTGACCGCCAGGTTAGTAGTGGAATTATGTAATAAAGGGCCTGGGGATTCTCCGTCAAGACAACATGGAGAGGCTGACCCCGCCAGGTTAGTAGTGCAATTATGTAATAAAGGGCCTGGGGATTCTCTGTCAAGACAACGTGGAGAGGCTGACCGCCAGGTTAGTAATGGAATTATGTAATAAAGGGCCTGGGGATTCTCCGTCAAGACAACATGGAGAGGCTGACCCCGCCAGGTTAGTAGTGGAATTATGTAATAAAGGGCCTGGGGATTCTCCGTCAAGACGACGTGGAGAGGCTGACCGCCAGGTTAGTAATGGAATTATGTAATAAAGGGCCTGGGGATTCTCCGTCAAGACAACATGGAGAGGCTGACCCCGCCAGGTTAGTAGTGGAATTATGTAATAAAGGGCCTGGGGATTCTCTGTCAAGACAACATGGAGAGGCTGACCACCAGGTTAGTAGTGGAATTATGTAATAAAGGGCCTGGGGATTCTCCGTCAAAACGACGTGGAGAGGCTGACCGCCAGGTTAGTAATGGAATTATGTAATAAAGGGCCTGGGGATTCTCCGTCAAGACAACATGGAGAGGCTGACCCCGCCAGGTTAGTAGTGGAATTATGTAATAAAGGGCCTGGGGATTCTCCGTCAAGACAACATGGAGAGGCTGACCGCCAGGTTAGTAGTGGAATTATGTAATAAAGGGCCTGGGGATTCTCCGTCAAGACGACGTGGAGAGGCTGACCGCCAGGTTAGTAGTGGAATTATGTAATAAAGGGCCTGGGGATTCTCCGTCAAGACAACATGGAGAGGCTGACCCCGCCAGGTTAGTAGTGGAATTATGTAATAAAGGGCCTGGGGATTCTCCGTCAAGATGACGTGGAGAGGCTGACCGCCAGGTCAGTAGTGGAATTATGTAATAAAGAGCCTGAGGATTCTCCGTCAAGACGACGTGGAGAGGCTGACCGCCAGGTCAGTAGTGGAATTATGTAATAAAGGGCCTTAGGATTCTCCGTCAAGACGACGTGGAGAGGCTGACCACAAGGTCAGTAGTGGAATTATGTAATAAAGGGCCTGGGGATTCTCCGTCAAGACGACGTGGAGAGGCTGACCGCCATGTCAGTAGTGGAATTATGTAATAAAGGGCCTGAGGATTCTCCGTCAAGACGACGTGGAGAGGCTGACCGCCATGTCAGTAGTGGAATTATGTAATAAAGAGCCTGAGGATTCTCGGTCAGGATGATGTGGGGAGGCTGACCGCCAGGTCAGTAGTGAAATTATGTAATAAAGGGTCAAGGATTCTCAAGATGATGTGGAGAGGCTGACCGCCAGGTCAGTAGTAGAATTATGTAATAAAGTGTCAAGGATTCTCAAGATGATGTGGAGAGGCTGACCGCCAGGTCAGTAGTAGAATTATGTAATAAAGGGTCAAGGATTCTCAAGATGATGTGGAGAGGCTCATGGCCAGGTCGGTAGTCCGGCGTGATCTGTGTGGGTGTACCCTGTGGGACTTCGAACTGTATTCGTGAGCGGCTCTGCTTGCCGTGTGAAGACTGTGACTTGGGCTCGTTGCAGCCACCTGTGTGGACTGTGTCTTGAGACACTACTGACGGTGCCAGTGAGACCTGTGCTAAAAAAGCAATATTCAACGTGTCCGTTTTGAGAACGACGGTTGAAGCTCCCCGTGTTTGTTAAATGTCCTTTCTAGTGGTGGCATGTATTGATTTTGTACCGATTTGTATTGATATGTGTTTATGTTTTGATGGTTCAGGCAGCATATAAAAGAAAGAAATTTAACGTGTGTGTTGGTTGGCTGTCCTTGTTGGTGTGGTGTGGGTATGTGCAGAGAATAATCGTTACACGCATCCAAACTTTTGAAAGTGAGAGTCAGACAGTCATACACACAGCATCACATCATCCGTAACAAATAATAAAAATAATCTTTGTTATCTCACAGTGTGAACCATTAGTGAGAAGCTAGTTCCGCACCGAAAGAATGATAAAGACAATATCTTTGTTACCCTGCAATGTGAATGTTGGTAGGAGTCTATTTCCTTACTACAGGAATATCTTCAGTATCTTGTTGGTGAAGAAATCAGCATTTTCTTTCAACAATAGTAACTGTAAGAATATCTTTGTTATCTTGTGTGTATGAACATTATCAAGAGACTATGTTCATGCTGTGAGAATTACCGTATGAATATGTTTTGTCATCTCAGTGTATGAATGATTGGTAAGGGGCTTTTTCTCTGGGGTATGCATGATCAGTACAGCATGAGTGTTGTTCTGCTGTTGCACCGCTGAGAAATCACCGGCAGCCGGGGTGTCTGGTTGTCTCGGTAGCAGTTCGCAGTCAAATGTTTCAGGAATCACCGGCAGCCGGGGTGTCTGGTTGTCTCGGTAGCAGTTCGCAGTCAGATGCTGCAGGAATCACCGGCAGCCGGGGTGTCTGGTTGTCTCGGTAGCAGTTCGCTGTCAGATGCTGCAGGCTGGCAGCCTCCTGCAGCCTCACATGAAGACTGGCATCTTCATTGCTCATCTCCACGTGTTGTCGTTCTGGTGGTTTGCCTGTGGTGGGAAACGTCCCCTACTTCAACTCTCATGAGACGCTCACTTCCCTCTGCCAGAGTACACGTTACACTTAGATGCCGCGAACTAAGAACAAGAACGCTGGGGGAACACTGACCTCGGCCAACATCCAATGGATCCTAGGTCTGCCCTGCAAGGCAGATGAACACAGTGTGGATCCACACTTGAATTCAATGGACACATTTTCAGGCCACATTCGGTCTTTTTCACTAAGTTTCGCCGTAACGGTTAGAATCGTCCAGTGATTTCTACGTTATCTTGACGACAGACAAGCAAATGGAGGCGCCTTAAAAGACCAGCTCAGTGGCGGGGGTAATACATGCATAACCCCACAAAGCGAGATATATTTAGTCATGTCCAACACGACAAATGATTAGCAAGGTACTGAATAGTTAAACGTCATTAGAAATGAACGGTTGCCACACGCTATCAGGCTGGACGGTCAACAATGAAGAAGGTACTGGCTCCCTCTCAATCCTGACCATGGGATGCACGTGACGAGAATCTCATCCTGCATGTCATGAGATGGCGGGATCCCTTTGGGAGGGCGGAACAGAAACGTAGCTCTTCTCGGGATGAGTGTTGCTTATTTTGGAATCTCTTCTAAAGGACGGATAAGTCATACTATTTTCGCCTTGTAGATTTTCGACCTTCACCTCGTGAAAATAACGACCTCTCATGACTATAGTATTACACAGGTTGAAAGAAGGAAGGGAGATGGTGTTGTTTCGTTGATGTTTGGGGTGGTGGTATTTATTGTAATTGTTTGTTTGGTATTGTTTGTTTTTTTAGGTAACTTCTCTCTCTCTCTCTCTCTCTCTCTCTCTCTCTCTCTCTCTCTCTCTCTCTGCTTCTTGTCACTGCCTCTCCCGATGCACGAAGACTGGTCGTTTTGTCATTCAAACGGATCTCATGCACTCTCGTGTGACTTGTGTTCATTTTATATTTATTTTTTATTTTTTTTTTTAAGGGACGGGGACGCCAGATGCTGGGAATACGTGTTTCCCTTTTGGTAGAAGAAAATTGCTCTCTCTCTTCTCTCTCTCTCTCTCTCTCTCTCTCTCTCTCTCTCTCGCTCTCTCTCGCTCTCTCTCTCTCTCTCTCTCTCTCTCTCTCTCTCTCTCTCTCTCTCTCTCTCTCTGTCGTGTGTGTGTGTGTGTGTGTGTGTGTGTGTGTGTGTGTGTGAGAGAGATCCTGTCTCTTCATACTGTTTCCCCACTCCCCCACCCCCACCTCCCTCTCTCTTGGCCGTTCTCCGCCCTTTTCTTGCTCCCACCTTCCCACAATCTTTTCCGCTAAAGTTACATTGCATTACTCGTTCTAGATTGTTATGTATTCATATTTGCATATGTGTTGTTTTGCAGTTTCGTGTAATGTTTTCTTTCATATGTTTAGATATCTTTCCATTGTCTGAGGGCTGGATGAAATAAAGCCACTGGCTTTTTGTTTATTCCTTTCCCACATCTGCTCTCTCTCTCTCTCTCTCTCTCTCTCTCTCTCCTGGCTATACGTAGCTGTGTGCTGCAAATGTGTTGGTTAACAGACGTGCTGTCTCCTGCTGTCACAAGGAATAGAGGTCAAGGGCCCCGTGAGAGGGCACGCAGTAGCTCGGGTTGGCGTGGGGCGTGTTTGTGGAGGATTCACATCACAGATGATAGGACCTCCGTGGGTCATATCAGGAAAACAGGTGCGATGTGAGTTGATAATGTAGTGTTACGGTATGAGTATGAGAGAGAGAGAGAGAGAGAGAGAGAGAGTGTCCATAGCGAAGAGCTTGTGAAACGATGGTTTTATTTATTCTCTCTCTCTCTCTCTCTCTCTCTCTCTCTCTCTCTTCTTTCTCGTAATGCAGTGTAACTTTAGCGGAAAAGACGAACCAGCCATATTCACGTGGTGGTTTAATACTGAGCAGCTTTTCACGGTGTTTCCCGTGGAGCCTCCTCCCCCTTCAAAAGATGTAACCGGGTACAGTACATATATCTTACGACTGGTTAGCAAGCAGCACGGTAAACTTGTTTCTTCCTCCTGGCTTCCATAAAGATCGGCAATAGTTTTTTTTCCCCGTTCCGTTATTTGGAAACACGCCATTATTTAACGCTTTATTATCTAATTTCGGACAAAGCTGTACAACTGGGATAGAAGAATGTTGAGACAGTTCATGAATAATGCCATCAGGACCCGTTGTTTTAAGACTTTTTTTTTTCTTTTTATGCTAATCGCGCTTCCTCTGTAATAGGACATTTAATGCAAACGACAGTGTCTGCATTCTGCCTTCTGTAAGCAAGGAGTGAGAGAGACGGCCGGAGAGACATAGAGAGTGACATCTCCCTGTTCCCAACTACCCATGAAATGAATGAGGTCACACACACACACACACACACACACACACACACACACACACACACACACACACACACACACAAAACACACACACACGCATGCATACTCACTCACTCACGCAAGCATGTACACACATATTGCAAAATATGTTAATGATTGCATGAATTTGAAAAGATAATGATGGGTCTTTATATGGGCCCAGGTGAATTATGGTTTATCTATTCATGATGATTTTTCATACCATGCTGTGTCCATAGACTCTTCAGGGTTCTCGTGACAGTTCGTGACACCACGGCACAGACACAGACACAGAGAGAGAGAGAGAGAGAGAGAGAGAGAGAGAGAGAGAGAGAGAGAGAGAGAGAGAGAGAGACCGACCGACCGACCGACCGACCGACCGACACAATCTTAGACGGAGATCACTGTTCTCTTTCGTCAGTTCAACAAGTGGCCACGTCCATCCTATTCCGGTCTAGTTCCGTACGTGTAGTCTATCATGCCACGGCTAAGACGGGGCAGAAGTAGCGGAAATAATTCAAAGGTCAAAGATGTGAGAACAACTAGGACACGTTAGATAGCGGCAACCAGCTTTAGTGAAGAGCTCACTGAAGATAGCAGTAAGATAACCTATAGCCGTAGTAAACAACTCACAGAAGATGTCAGTAGGATAACCTATAGCCCTAGTAAACAACTTACAGAAGATGTCAGTAAGATAACCTATAGCCGTAGTAAACAACTTACAGAAGATGTCAGTAAGATACGCTATAGCCGCAGTAAACAACTTACAGAAGATGTCAGTAAGATAACCTATAGCCTTAGTAAACAACTTACAGAAGACGTCAGTAAGACAACCTATAGCTTTAGTAAACAACTCACAAAAGATGTCAGTAAGTTCAGCTATCTTGGGAACATTGTCAGCAAGACAAGGCAGGCCTACAGACGAACACAGAAGGAACATGGTCAGAATCACCTTGACAAGACACGTCTTCGTTGTCATGCCAAATCATGTCAAACTAGGTAAGGTAAGGTAAGGTAAGGTCAAGTAAGGTAATGTTGCTTATAGCCTAGCCGACCGCAAAGGTCCATATTAGGGCTGTCACCGAGTTGAAGTCAACTCACAAGTCATTATTAAAACAAAACAAAACAAACTAACAAACAAAAACTAATTTACACAACCCTGTAAAACACACCTTCTAAAAACACCGGACAGTTTGTTAAAAAAATCTTTCCTCCATAAAATCTTGGATCAGATGAAAAATGTTAATTTCTTTCAGAAAATCAAAAGATTACATCCGGTGGGAAATTTCTGAACAAGGTTTTCATGCTGTCTGCCGTAAAGTGTTTACGTCTCACATCATGCAAGTCCCCACACTGTAAAGTGTTTACGTCTCACATCATGCAAGTCCCCACACTGTAAAGTGTTTACGTCTCACATCATGCAAGTCCCTACACTCTAAAGTGTTTACGTCTCACATCATGCAAGTCCCCACACTCTAAAGTGTTTACGTCTCACATCATGCAAGTACCCACACTGTAAAGTGTTTACGTCTCACATCATGCAAGTCCCTACACTCTAAAGTGTTTACGTCTCACATCATGCAAGTCCCCACACTGTAAAGTGTTTACGTCTCACATCATGCAAGTCCCCACACTGTAAAGTGTTTACGTCTCACATCATGCAAGTCCCCACACTGTAAAGTGTTTACGTCTCACATCATGCAAGTCCCCACACTGTAAAGTGTTTACGTCTCACATCATGCAAGTCCCCACACTGTAAAGTGTTTACGTCTCACATCATGCAAGTCCCCACACTGTAAAGTGTTTACGTCTCACATCATGCAAGTCCCCACACTGTAAGTGTTTACGTCTCACATCATGCAAGTCCCCACACTGTAAAGTGTTTACGTCTCACATCATGCAAGTCCCCACACTGTAAAGTGTTTACGTCTCACATCATGCAAGTCCCCACACTGTAAAGTGTTTATGTCTCACATCATGCAAGTCCCAACACTCTAAAGTGTTTACGTCTCACATCATGCAAGTCCCCACACTCTAAAGTGTTTACGTCTCACATCATGCAAGTCCCCACACTCTAAAGTGTTTACGTCTCACATCATGCAAGTCCCCACACTCTAAAGTGTTTACGTCTCACATCATGCAAGTCCCAACACTCTAAAGTGTTTACGTCTCACATCATGCAAGTCCCAACACTCTAAAGTGTTTACGTCTCACATCATGCAAGTCCCAACACTCTAAAGTGTTTACGTCTCATATCATGCAAGTCCCAACACTCTAAAGTGTTTACGTCTCACATCATGCAAGTCCCAACACTCTAAAGTGTTTACGTCTCACATCATGCAAGTCCCAACACTCTAAAGTGTTTACGTCTCACATCATGCAAGTCCCAACACTCTAAAGTGTTTACGTCTCACATCATGCAAGTCCCAACACTCTAAAGTGTTTACGTCTCACATCATGCAAGTCCCAACACTCTAAAGTGTTTACGTCTCACATCATGCAAGTCCCAACACTCTAAAGTGTTTACGTCTCACATCATGCAAGTCCCAACACTCTAAAGTGTTTACGTCTCACATCATGCAAGTCCCAACACTCTAAAGTGTTTACGTCTCACATCATGCAAGTCCCAACACTCTAAAGTGTTTACGTCTCACATCATGCAAGTCCCCACACTGTAAAGTGTTTACGTCTCACATCATGCAAGTCCCAACACTCTAAAGTGTTTACGTCTCACATCATGCAAGTCCCAACACTCTAAAGTGTTTACGTCTCATATCGTGCAAGTCCCAAGACTCTAAAGTGTTTACGTCTCACATCATGCAAGTCCCAAGACTCTAAAGTGTTTACGTCTCACATCATGCAAGTCCCCACACTCTAAAGTGTTTACGTCTCACATCATGCAAGTCCCCACACTCTAAAGTGTTTACGTCTCACATCATGCAAGTCCCAACACTCTAAAGTGTTTACGTCTCACATCATGCAAGTCCCAACACTCTAAAGTGTTTACGTCTCACATCATGCAAGTCCCAACACTCTAAAGTGTTTACGTCTCACATCATGCAAGTCCCAACACTCTAAAGTGTTTACGTCTCACATCATGCAAGTCCCAACACTCTAAAGTGTTTACGTCTCACATCATGCAAGTCCCAACACTCTAAAGTGTTTACGTCTCACATCATGCAAGTCCCAACACTCTAAAGTGTTTACGTCTCACATCATGCAAGTCCCAACACTCTAAAGTGTTTACGTCTCACATCATGCAAGTCCCAACACTCTAAAAGGATATGTTTCACCGTGAGTTGTACAAGACTTGGGAATGCACTTCTTAAAAGAAAAGAATGGTGTGTAAAAGGAGTGGCCTGTAAGCAAACAGCACAAAACTGTTTCTTCTTTACGGCTGCTTCGGAAACATGGTAAAAACTTTCTTTCAGGTTTATATTCAACTAGAGAAACACCAGTCTTTCTACCAAACTGAGGCTATTTGACCCCGTGCGTCAGTTAGTGCTGCTGTATGGCTAAAGGACCTGGACTCACCCCTGAGGGCTGAAACACAAGCAGCAGGTCTTCATCAGCACCTACCTGCAATAGACAGTCGATGGACAGACCGATGGACAGACTGATGGACAGACAAAATCTCCGACCAGTGAAGAAGTCTGGTGCAGAACAAACCAGGGACCAGAAAGGGCACCGGACTGGAATCCCCCGTGGGGAACGAAGGACAGGACCGCTTCGCTTTCCATAGTGAAAAGGACCCTGTGATGAACGAGTTGAAAACAGCCACAGTGTTGCGGAGTGGAGGAGGGGAGAGGTTGGGGAGGGGGATGGAGGAGGCGACCAGCGGACAGCCGAAATGGATCATGGTGGAGATCGTGCAATGATTCGGTAAGAACAAGAGGACTGAGCCGAGTTCCTATCTTGCTGTCCAATCCATCAGCTCTACTACACTACCTACACCTACGGTTGACTACATCTTGCTAAATGCGCTCGTCCACATATCTGCCCTGCCCTACGTGTAACCCAATGTAGCACAAAAACCAGGCATCCCATCGGATCCTTTAACTCTGACCTACAGTCATTTTCGTCTCCGTAGTCTTTAGAGGCGCGAAGGTGTTTTCTTTTTTCTTCTTCTTCTTTTCTTTTTTACGAATCAGATTATGTCACACCAACGGCGCACTAGAAACAAAAAAGAGCCGTAAATACGTTGAAAACTTGTCGCTTCTGGCTCTTCTAACTCACGACTGACTGTTTTCACAACAGGAAGCTGTGGACGTCCTCTGCCTGGGTTAGTGATCCGGTCAGCAGCGGAACTGACGGTCGCGAGTTGGAAGCACTCGTGGGGTTAGAATTCATCACGATTTGAAAGCCTTTTGTGTTCACTCAGCAGTAAATGGGTATACTGCCTGATTCGATTCGTAGGAAGAAGAGAGTCACCGAGTTATTAAGTGCTCTGCGGAACTTGAACCTTAACGGTCATTTAGCTGTGAGACGTTTGGCTCAACCCTTGATATAGGCTACACATAATATACGTGTTGTACGACTTCTTTGCGATTAGCTAGCACTTTTCATGACGTTTGAGATAGCGCACAGGCATTTATCATGTAGAATAGGTATAGTTCACAGGCCTGTTATAATGTAGGGTTAGTCTAGCGCACAGGCCTGTTATAATGAATGATTAGTCTAGCACACAGGCCTGTTATAATGTAGGATTGGTCTAGCGCACAGGCCTGTTATAATGTAGAACTAGTCTAGCGCACAGGCCTGTTATAATGAAGGGCTAGTCTAGCGCACAGGCCTGTTATAATGTAGGGCTAGTCTAGCGCACAGGCCTGTTATAATGTAGGGCTAGTCTAGCGCACAGGCCTGTTATAATGTAGAGCTAGTCTAGCACACAGGCCTGTTATAATGTAGGGCTAGTCTAGCGCACAGGCCTGTTATAATGTAGGGCTAGTCTAGCGCACAAGCCTGTTATAATGTAAAGTCAGTCTAGCGCACAGGCTGTTATAATGTAAAGTTAGTCTAGCGCACATGCGTGTTATAATGTAGGATAGGTCCAGCGCACAAGCCTGTTATATGCAGGATAGGTCTAGGGACAGGTCTTTTATAATGTAGGGTTAGTCTAGCGCACAGGCGTGTTATAATGTAGGATAGGTCTAGCGCAAAAGCCTGTTATATGTAGGGTAGGTCTAGCGCACAGGTCTTTATAATGTAGGGTTAGTGTGAGCGCACAGGCTTGTTATAATGTAGGGTTAGTCTAGCGCACAGGCATGTTATAGTAGGGTTAGTCTAGCGCATAGGCCTGTTATAATGTAGGATAGGTCTAGCGCACAAGCCTGTTATATGTAGGATAGGTCTAGCGCACAGGTCTTTTATAATGTAGGTTAGTCTAGCGCACAGGCTTGTTATATGTAGGGTTAGTCTAGCGCACAGGTCTTTTATAAGGTAGGGTTAGTCTAGTGCACAGGCCTGTGATAATGTAGGATCGGTCTAGCACACAGGCTTGTCATAATGTTGGATAGGATCTAGCACACAGGTCTGTTATAATGTAGGATCGGTCTAGCGCACAGGCCTCTTATAATGTATGATTAGTCCAGCGCACAGGCCTGTTATAATGTAGGGATAGTCTAGCGCACAGGCCTGTTATAATGTAGGATTAGTCTAGCGCACAGGCCTGTTATAATGTATGTTTAGTCTAGCACACAGGCCTGTTATAATGTAGGGTTAGTCTAGCGCACAGGCCTGTTATAATCTATGATTAGTCTAGCACACATGCCTGTTATAATGTATGATTAGTCTAGCGCACAGGCCTGTTATAATGTATGTTTAGTCTAGCACACAGGCCTGTTATAATGTAGGGTTAGTCTAGCGCACAGGCCTGTTATAATGTAGGATTGGTCTAGCGCACAGACCTGCTATAATGTAGGATTAGTCTAGCGCACAGGCCTGTTATAATGTAGGATAGGTCTAGCGCACAGGTCTTTTATAATGTAGGGTTAGTCTAGCGCACAGGCCTGTTATAATGTAGGATAGGTCTAGCGCACAGGCCTGTTATAATGTAGGGTTAGTGTAGCGCACAGGCCTGTTATAATGTAGGGTTAGTCTAGCACACAGGCCTGTTATAATGTAGGATTAGTCTAGCGCACAGGCCTGTTATAATGTAGGATTAGTCTAGCGCATAGGCCTGTTATAATGTAGGATTAGTCTAGCGCACAGGCCTGTTATAATGTAGGATTGTCCGCACCCAAAGTCTGACTAACACGTCAGTTAATGTGTACTTCAGGTAAAAGTCCCTTTTCCCAACTGTTCCTGGCTAGCTGAGCACATTGTGACGTCATAATTCAACACAAAGGCCAGTCCACATGCATCGATTGGCCACTGCGCACTGAATTCTGGGTAGGACCCAGAATTCAGTGCGCTGTGGCCAGCTCAAATGCAAAGACCGGAACAACGCAGTCGAGTTTTATCGACTTCATGAATGCGTTTCAGCGAGTTCTGCTCATGCTTCCTAGTGTACGCCAGCCCTGTCATGTAGAGTCAGACTAGAACGAAACTTGATTGCATCCCTTCATCTTACCAATGTTCTTGATTATTTTTGCCAATAAAGAAGATAGGTTGGTCAAAACTCACCTGGTTGTTCTGTATTGTGTGGTGAGTAAGCGATATTTTGTTCTCTGTTTCGTGTGTTTTTCTTTGGGCTGAGTAGGGACAGGCAGGACAAAATGGAAACCACAGTGCCAGCTGAAAGGTTTTCTGAAAAGTGTAGCAGGTGCTGTTCACTCAAACCGTTTCCTGAGGTCAGTCCTGAGTCCTTGACCTCTGGAGACAGCTGGCTTCAGGCATCCCCCTTGATGCCATCGGTTTTCTTTCCTCCTGCACGCATATCTTGTGTGCGTGCGCGCGCGCGCGCGCGTGTGTGTGTGTGTGTGTGTGTGTGTGTGTGTGTGTGTGTGTGTGTGTGCTTGCGTGCTTGCGCGCGCGCGCGCGTGTGTGTGTGGGTGTGTGTGTGTGTGCGCGCGCGTGTGCGTGTGTGTGCTTGCGCGCCTGCGTGTGTGTGTGTGCGCGCACGTTTGTGTGTGTGTGTGTGTGTGTGTGTGTGTGTGTGTGTGTGTGTGTGCGCGCGCGCGATATGAAAGAAATTAAGCAAAGGGAACTGTGCCGCACTGGTAATTGGTTGTTGTGTCCTTTTTTTAATTTCAGGCATCTCCCGTGTCTCTGAGAGATTATTCTTCACCAACCATGGTCAGCTTGATCAGCTTTACCCTTGCCTTGTGGGCCTTGACCTTCACGCCACAGTCGCGTGGGGTCTACGCCATAAACTGTACCTGTGTGACGGTGGGGGGAAAGGTCATTTCCGCTGACTGCTCCCATCTGGGCTGGACTGAAGTGCCCAGAGGTCTGCCCTCAACACTTCAGACTCTCAACATGTCTGGAAATCTTCTTTCCTCCGTACCATCGTCTGCCTTCGTGAGATATCCTCTGCTTGAAATCTTAGACTTGAGCGAAAACCGCATCAATAAACTAGACAATCAGTCCTTCGGAGGCTTGTTGGGTCTCGATTGGTTGTCCCTGAGGAACAACCTGCTGCCCTACTTTCCGGGAACCTTTCCAGACGACGTCTTCAGGCAGCTGCCTGGGCTGTCGTATCTGGACTTACAAAACCAGACCTTTATCATCAGCCCGGAAATGAGCTACCCTGACGTCGCCGTGTCGCGTCTGACGTCGCTGAAGACGTTGAGGATGGACGGTTTAGGAAACAACGTGGATCTGGGTCCGGGTTTCGCAGGTTTGTGGCGGCTGGAAGTGCTGGATATAAGTGATGAAACTGGTCACTGTAGCTTCACGGAGTTGTCGGAGTGGTTCTTTGCTTCCATCAACACATCCAGCCCTCTTACCCTGAACCTAACGGGCTGTCAGCTACGGAAGATCCACAACAACACCTTCTCTTTCCTGCCCACTCTCCACAGTCTGGATCTCTACGACTGTCGCTCTTTCCCTTTGCCCGCCTTCATGGAGGCCACCAAAAGTCTGCGATGGACGCAGATTAAGGTGCTCAATGTCTCCTACACTCACAGAGGAGTAAATATAAAAATCGAGGCGGAATACTTCAAATACCTGGGCTACACCTCGCTGGAGTATTTCATAGTGGATGGCATGGAAGCTTATGACATCGACCTGAGAGCCATGTTCAATCTGCCCACGAGCTTAAAGTATTTGTCGTTCTTTGACAACAAACTGATCAATGCGACTTTCTTGTATGGACTTTTTCTGCTTCCGCACCTAGAAACAATACAAATAAGCAGACAAAATCATTTTACCTCAACGTCGAAGCAGCAACACACGGGGAACTTCAGTGATGTTCACAAGCAGACCATGCTGAGTGAAAGAACGGGCTCTGCCAGAGGAAGCGGCGATGTTAAAGTCCGGAAGGGGTCAGGTTCTACATTGTACTGGAATAAATCACATTTCCCGGATAACCAAAGCAACAAAACGATTCTTAGTTCCACACTCAGCGCTCCACCACATGTCCAGAATGTCTCCAAACGTCTGGCTGTCAGATACACAGCAGATGGATATCACACCTCTGACACAATGGAAATATTATCTAAGCAAAACAAGACTGGGACTGGTAGTGGACATTTGAACAATGAACAGAGAATTGATGGTGTTGATTTTCGGCACTCATTCAAATCTAAACAATCCAGTCATGAACGCATGCTGGCTGGAAAGATAGTGTCCTCAACAAGTGCACAACGTCCTGCTAGAAAGCTTGTCTCCATGAACAAAAATAGAGGTCATTTATTGGAGGACAAGGTGATGACAAGAGAAACACGTGCAGCGAGGTTCACTGTTGACCCTTCGATTTGTTTGGATTCAGAGTTTGTGAAAACTGACAAAGAACGTGTGAACAAATTTTTACTTGGCCTGAAATCTTTTCTGCGAAAAAAACACCTTCAGTTTTTCAAGAGGATTTCCAACGTAACAGAGACAAATTTGATGAATGATTCAAAAGTGTCGGGTGATATTTTACATGGAAAAATAGCAGGCCTATTATCGAACTTTCAAGATGATTACGTCCCTTTACCTCCTACAGTAAAGTTTGCTTATGGCAGTGACATCCACCTGGGGTACGTGCTTCCCCGGTTCCAGTTCTTCAACAACAGTCTGGAAGTTCTGGACCTGTCCAATAACAGAATGCCGTGCTTCATTGGTCCCTGGCTCGGCCTTGGCAAACTGCGTCGCTTCGACCTCTCCAAGAATTTTGCTGTCTACCTAAGTCCGGATTTCTTCAAGGACATGTCCAGCCTGACTCACCTCTTCCTGCAAAGAAATTTTATTGGAGATTCTTTGGCTGGTGACCATGAGGGGCAGTCTTTTAGGGGTATGCGGAACCTGGAGGTTCTGAACCTGGCTGACAATTACATCAAACGTTTGTCCAAGTCAGCGTTCCAAGCCCAAGGAAAGCTGAAGACTCTTTCATTAGCTCGCAACGCCATGAGTCGCTTCAAACCGCGTGTTGGTCACATGACATCCTTAACGTTTATGGATCTGTCGGACAATAACTTTGGCTATCTTGAGCGTGAACTGATGGAAGACTTGGATACAATTTCACAATGCTCCAAAAATCTGACAGTTGATATGTATTTGAATCCTTTATCATGTGGCTGTGATGCTCTCCATTTCTGGTACTGGGTCACACGAAAGACAGAGGTGCGCTTGCACAGAATAAGTGAGTACACTTGTACACTGAGCAATGGAAGTGAAATAAATTTCAGCAGTTTGGAGCAGGAAATTGACTTTTTGTGGCTTCAGTGTCATGGTCTACATTTCCTTAACGTCGCTATTGCCATGATGGCCACTCTTCTGGTTTTATTGACCATACTAGGTGAGTGTCTGTCACCCTTTTTGCTGGGTTAAAGGTAATTTGTTTTTCGATCTGTCTCAGGATCTGGCCTATCGAGTTATCTATTAGACTTTGGATTTAGTGTAAACTAGTATTGTTATGTTATACTTTGATTTTATTGCAAATAAGTTTTACGTAATTTGAATTCAGGATACCTTTTGGGGGTACACATGAAGAAAAAAATTCCAATGATCAACATTAATACTGTACATAAACATCATACAAGGTTATAAAAACACGATACACACCGTATCTCAAATCCATCAAATCAAGACATTGGGAGAATGCAAATTACACTGACAAATTTCAGCATCACATTGTTCTGATCACGCTCCAAGGTCGTGGGTAACATGTCAAACGTTAAGGAAAAAATAATACATTTTTGTATAATAAGTATCAGCCCTCTATTAATTTACTATATGGGGCCCATTTTGTTTGGTAGTTTGCATAATTCATCTCCTTTAAGAACATTTATATCTCCATTTTATATCTATAGTCAAGCTCCTTCAAAAACATGTTTAAGTTAGGTTTTGTTTTGTTAATTCTACATTTATAGATGAAATAGTTTCCCATTAGAATTATTAGATCTAACATATCATCAGTTTCTGTTGTTTCGTCAGTGCCAAATGATATAATTTCTACATTAAGGGACAATGTTTCACAGTGTGAACAGTTTACTTTTAAAAAAAATTTCAAGTTCTTCCCAGAAAGTATGTGTGAACTCACAGTTCCACAGGTTGTGATGAATATTTCTCTCTGTTGCAAAAATTGCATTTGTTCCTTTTAATAAATGGCATACTTTTCAAAACTTTATTTTCTACCAGATTTCTATGGCATACTTTTAACTGGAACCATTTCAGTTTTGTTTCTTTAATTTTCATAATCCCTTTTAGTACTTCTACCGAGTCAGTAGGTATATTAAGGCGTTGTTCCTGTTTAACAAATGCTTTAATGTTAAAAACTTCATTGGCTTCTACCATAATATCGTAATAAATGCGTATTCCTTTAGTAACATTACAATTTTTTAATGCTAAGGTTCTGTTATTACCAATATTAGTATCTAATTTTGATCTTCTATTCTTCGTGTAGTCCTTGATCGAATGCACGCAACTTATGATTTAGAAAATTGGCCTGAAATCCCAGCTTCTCGTTCGTGACGGCTAAGAAAATTGCTATTGTCATCGAGTGAATGTTTAACCAAAGAGATATTGTTCTGCATCCATTTCTGAAAAAAGAATGGTTTTTCTCCCACTTTAAACTTTTCATTACGAAAGATCTGTACTTTTGTATAAGTCTACGTGTTTGCAGAACATTTGGTATGTCTGGAAAAACTCCTTTCCAAAATGCGTTTATATCGCTTTCAACAAACCTGTCAGGTCCATATGCATTAAGGCTATTGATCTAGGGACATAATATAATATTGTTTTCCACTTACGGTTTTACACGTACACATTTCTGATCCATGCGATTTTCAAGGAGCTAATACGTACTTTGAGGTCTCGGATATACCTAATCCTCCCTTTTCTACATTTTGTACTGAACATTTTCTTATGATTTTGACATTCTTGTCGTTCCAAACAAATTTGAAGCACATATTTTGTGATGAGGCAATCTGAGAACTGTTGGGTTTGGTAGAAGGATCCATAAGTACACTGATTTTGATAGCACTAATGACAAGCATCCCTGTTCTACCTCACGGCGTTATTATTCTTTTTAACCTTATTGTGAACAGGTTTTGAACTTTTGAGAATGTATCTATCACATTAATTTCCGTCATATCTGATAGACTATTTGTAAACAAGAACCCTAGAATTGTTAATTTTGAGGGGTTCTTTCCAGGGTTAATACGTTTTTGTTGAATTTTTCTCTATACGTAACCAAACATTAAACGTTTGCTCACAATTTAATTCAAGCCCGGATATTTACTCAAATTCAGAAAAGTTTGTAAACAGCTTTTCAAATGCCTTCTTATCTCCGTCTAACGTAAAGATAGTGTCGTCTGCAAACTGATCTATTCTAAATTCTGTATTTTCGACCTGTATGCCTTTAATATTGTGATCTTGCCTTTTTTGTCACTACTACACACAAATCATAAAGATATGGAGACATAGAGTCCCCTCGACTGCATCCTATTCTAACAAAAAAAAAACACACCAAAAAACAAACAAAAAACAACAACTTGAAGACACTTTCCCGTTCACTATTACGTAAAACTTTATCTTTTCGTAAAATGCCGATGTCCATCGTTGTATTCCTTTTCCGAATCCAAATGCTTCTGGAACTTTACTCATATATGACCAGTTAAGTGAGTCAGAAGCTTTCTCGAAATTGACAGAAATCAATAAATCAGGTGAGTCATCTCTAGACAATGAATTAAATCGTACATTGTTCGCAAGCTATCGCTTATGTATCTACCTGGTGTGAAACCCGTCTGGTCCTCATTTTTGAGTTTTAGTAGAACAGTTTTTATCTATTTGCAATGCAGGCTGATGCAGTTTTATAAGTTACGTTTAGAAGAGAGATAGGTCTCCAGTTCTTTAAGTATTCTCGTGGCCTTTCTCCTTTAGGAAGACAAATTATTGTTCCTTCTTTTTGAGCTGTAGACATTTCTTTTTACTGTATTCCTCATTGAAAGAACGGGCTACAAAGTCTCATAATTGTCTCCAGAAGAAGTGAAAGAAGTTTACCGCCATACCATCTGTTCCAGGACTTTTATCATTTTCCATGTTTCTTTGGTATTGTGTGGTTTCTTCGAAAGTGATTGATCTCTCCTTATATTCGGATTGACTTATCTCTGGCAGATTATCTGCATATGTTTCGATATCAACATGATTTACTTCCTTTTCCACGTATAAGATTTCGTAATAGTTCATTGTCTCTTTTAATATCTCATCCGTTTCTGTCAGAGTTCTTCCTTAGTCAGTGACAAGATTAAGCACTCTTTTGCTAACGAAGTACCTTTTTTAAGGAACAGGAATATTTGCTTACCTTTTCACTGTATGATGGCCATTTGGCTGTGGATCTTATCATCATTCTGTCTATTTTTGTTTTCCTTCACTCACTCAGCTCTTCCTTTTTATCATTCAAGGCCACTGTATCCAGTGAACACGTTTTGTTTTCCAAATCTGGTATTTCTTTTTCGATATCTTTCTCTCTTTCATTTCTTTTTCTTGTTTTTGCAAATATTAAATGTTATTGTTTCTGTTCTTATTTCCATAATTAGCGTGTCTAAAGATAACTGGTCTGAAACTGAGAAAGAGAACTAATAAATACCAAGCCTAGCTCAACCGCCCTCAACCAGTTTCGGGCGGTTGCCCTAGGCTAGGTATTTATTAGTTCTCTAACTAGTAAACCCTACAAACATGCATACTGTGTAGGATTATCCGTTTTCAATACTAATTTACTAAACTTTTCAGATTTTAGTTTTTGCTTAATCCTATGTTTTTCCTGATCATTTTCAATAACATCATTTTCACGCATACATTCATCAAATGCGTCTCTGTCTTTCATGTGAAATAAAACTACAGTCTTTAACTGTTCTCTAAAGTATTTTAAAATCCACACACTTATCCTAGCATGACAAATCTTATAAAACGAAGTAGACAGACAGACAGACAGACAGACAGACAGACAAACACTAGGTAATGGTGGGGTAGGTAAGGCTGGCCTGATCACACCATGTCTTTAATCACTCATTGTCGGCCTGCCTAAGGAAAAAAATTTCCACACTGCCAGAATACTGCAGAGACCTGTCATTAGGCTGACACCTGATTACTTAATTTGTGTTGTTGGGTCTTATGACTTGGCAAGGTGCAATACCACGTGACCGGACATGACGATCTAGAACCAACGCCCCCCAACCAGCGCCTCTCAGTTTAGCCATGGCTTTCAATGCAGACGGACGTGTTTTGTTCACAGAGGAACAGCTTCTTGCTATAGATGATCATGTGTTTTATTACATCTGTATGGCGGAGTATCTAAACAAAAGAAAATCAGGCGGGCCCAGTTCTTTACTTCCTAAGCCAAAGAGTATTGCTTTTTTGGAAGGTGAGGAGAAAGAAAAAAACGAGAACCTACCATTGATGAACTACACAAGCACCTTGAAAGCTTGTTAATTCAAGACAGAGATTTAGCTGACATATTTGAAAGAGATGTTGTTAACTTTGAAAAGCTTTAAACTTTTGAAGAAATGATTCCACTTTTAAAAATGGCGCTGTTTTATTAAAAAAGCTCCAAATGTTCAGTGATAGGTGTACTACCTGGAAATCAAGAGCCGCCAAAAAACACTACTAACTCCGCCAATGCCGGTCCTAAGCCCGGATGAAAAAGAGGAGAGTTAAACTCTTTATGAAACCCTTTGTGAAACTCTTTGTGAAATAGGCGAGAGGCGTGTGCTGCGGCGAAACTAACCTTGCTAACTGTTACTATAAATAGCTGTTCGCGCGTAGTTTCCAAGCCAGTGTTGTTACTGGTTAATTATAGTGGGTGTAGCACTGTTCGCTAATTACCAAGTCACAGTGCTTATTTGCTTAGGCCTTAGAACTAGGACAGGCGTTCATGCCAACCCGTTTCTCAGCAAACTAGGCCAAACGACCCTATGTGATCACTTGACCTGCAAAGCTCAGCGGCAAACTAGGCCAAACGACCCTATGTGATCACTTGGCCTAGTTGATTGAGGTGTGCGCGGGGCACAACCTGTTCAGTCACAAAGCAAGTGGCCCCAGTTCCACTTTGAGACACTTGACACCTTCACCCCAAGTCACACCAAGTCCTTAATTAAGTTCTTAATTAAGTCACCCCAAGTCCTTAATTAAGTTCTTAATCAAGTAACCCCAAGTTCTTAATTAAGTTCTTAATTAAGTTCTTAATTAAGTCACCTCAAGTTCTTAATAAGTTCTTGATCAAGTCACCTCAAGTTCTTAACTTAAGTCACCTCAAGATTGTAATTAAGTCATCCTTTAAGTACAGCCAAGTTCTTATTCAAGTTAACTTATAATTATTTATTAAGTTCTTAAAGTATTATTGCATCTGAAATGGATCAAAATGATCTTTTGTTGTTGGCGGTTCTGGCATGCTTTTTTGTTTGGCTTCTGTATTTAGTGGTTGAGATTTTTTTGACTGCTTTGGTTTTTGCTGTCTTTGTTTATATATTTTATAACCGTAATAACCACCCCAGCAATGCTGCCAAAAATGACAATTGCTTTAAGAAAATTCCATAAAGACTTTGGCGGTGTAGGCAACCCTGTTGTTGTTGTAGGTCTTAAATCAACTTGTTCTGGTGTTTTTATAGCTGGCATTGAAACAACTGGCTGCGGCTCTAGCACTTTTTCAGTTTGAGTTATATTATGTGCTTGTAATTTTAATTTTGTTTGTTTGTTCCACTCTGCTAATTTTTTTCCTGCTGCAACACGCCCAGGATGAGGCGGCTTTTTACTGGTCACTTTCTCCACCTGATTCAATGTTTTCTGATTCTGCTGATTTTCTGGCTCGGTCATTTTTAAGGGAAGTAAAATCTATATGATTAAAAGTAATTAATCCCATGATTAGCGGCGACAATAATGTTCCAAATCTGTAATATAGATCACCTCCTAGAGACTCTAATGACTTTGTTAAAACTGGATCCTGCGTTAAATCATACATAAAATCTTGTTCAGAATCAATGGGCGCAAATTTACTCACTAGTTTAGTGTACAAACTAAGAACCGTTTGCCCAACACTTTTTACCATTCTTGATCCTAGTTGCGCTTCATACCTGTTATGATACTTTACAATGTCTTGTGGCGACATCTGTTGAATCTGTTCTATGCTGAATTCATTTCCGAGGAACTGTTTTGTTTTTCCGCATGCTGCCAAAGAATACAGCCTTTCCTTTTTGGGCATAATAGCTTGGTCATCAACCTGGTCATTTGTAATAATAAGTTCAGGAAGGTTTAGTAGATCATCGCTGTTCATGTTTTATTACTAAATATAATTATTATTATATTTTAAAATGAGCACCGAAAAAACTGTAACCAATCTTATATACCATTCTGCTGTTATTGGAGGCCTAAGTATAGGATACACAATGCTTGGTAAAAGCTTGTTAAAAATTCAACCAGCAGATCTTGGCAAGCTAGGCTTTGAGGATTCAGCAAAGGTAATTGCTATCATTACAGCTTCGTTTGCTACGAAAGATTTTCTAGTTAAGCAAGGAATAATTCCAGACAGTATAAATATGTAAAATAAAAAATACATTTATAAAAATGGCTTCATTCGTAATGATGATAGGCGGCGCTGTGGTCAATGCGCTTGCTTTTAGCGGAAGTAATTACGCATTTAGTAAACTACAAACTAATGAAGAGAGAAAAAGACATAACAAAGCTATGGAGCAACTAGCAGCTGCACAAGATTACTATGAAAAGCAGAGAATTGAGCAGTTAGATTTTATTAACGACAAACTGAAAAAACAGGGACATGCAGCTTACACATTTAAAGACGTTGACCAGGCAATAAAAGAATATTTTCTTGTAACAGGCAAACCAATCGAGACATTGCCCCCGCCAAAATTCAGTGACTTTTATCAGCCATCAGAAAAACAAAAGATGCAAGAAATATTATTTATCGTCTTTGGTATGACCGTTGTGTATTTTGTTGCACATAATATTGGCTGAATAAAAATGAACAAAATCTATTATTCACCAAAAGGATATTGGAAGGGAATCACGGCAATAAAAAAGCTAAGCCAAGCAGCGGGAGTCAGTGAACAAACAGCAAAGGAATGGTTATCTAAACAAGCGATTTGGCAAATTTATTTATTCGTTTGTTTACTGCTTGCAATATTACTGGCTCAGAATTTATTTCGTTTTTTCCGACCTTCTGTTCATTGCCTGCCACAAGGATTTCATTATTGTAGTTTATTATTGTGCCTATCTGGAGTCTGAGGTCAGAAGGCAGCATGTATAAACCAGTGCCAACAGCAAAGTCTACTTTCGATCTTGCAAATTGTAAAACATTTGGTACCTTTTTATACTTGAAGGTAAATCAACTGTAGAATTAATGGCGTCCTCTAAATTTGCTAAGTATTGTTTTTGTGCGTCAAAGCCAGTAGAAGGATCTGTTATGTTCGATCTCGTTTGTGCTTGCAAACCTAGCAAACACCAAACATAAGTACGAACAGAGTCGTTTATTCGTTCTATTCCTGCTTTAGTTAGGCCCTTAGAAGTGTCTAAGATAAATGTTGTCCATGCTGTTTTATGCTCTTGCTCTATGGACCCGAGGTGAACAGCTGTGCCTGAAGAGAAAGATGTGTAAGGAGGATTCCAGTCATAGTTATACTTTCTGTGCACGCCCCAAAAATAAGGGGTGCCTAGACCATGATTAAGATCCAACTTTTGTCTAAAGTCTGTCTTGACCTTAATATTGAATTCGTTACAGATCCTTTCAAAAGCCTTCATGTCTATTCTGTTGCTGAATGGATTAAACGGTTTTTCATTTGGCAATGGCGCTTGCAGTTCAGTCAAAATACGTCTGAAGGTGTAATAAAAATGAAATCTGTACACTGACCTCACCAAAGGATCAGGATGATTTAAATGATCAGCATACGACACTCCACACCCAGTTGATGCACAAAACACAGCAAAGTTTAACTGGTTCTGATAAAACTGCATCGGATGACTAAACCACACTTTCGGGATGTGGTCGTTTTTAATAGGAGGGTTAAGATAGCTCTTCAATGGAGTACTAACCTTTACTTGAAAGGTGTCAGACTGAGTCACAGAAATGTCAAGAGTATCAGTTGTTATATTTTTAAGATTGTAGTGCGGCCCAACAGAATATTTTGCATCAGTATATTTAAATGCGCTCATTTTTAATTTGTTTTAAAAAAATGTTTGTAACAATAACAACACAAGACAGTCCTTCGTATTTAGAGTATGCTATTGATAATGAATGCGG
>CM031627.1:13477725-13487725 GCA_018398815.1 Conus ventricosus
ACTCAAACTAATGATATGTCAAGACGTATAATGTTTGTGTCGTGGATTTGCGGCAAGTAATAATTCAATGAAAAAAACCCTGAATAAAACCAATCAAGCGTCGTGGCATGCTTTGTTGCATGTGAAACCAACTTAACTCTGTCCTTGTACACTGTAGAGTGTAAACATAACCAAGTTTTATCTTGAAACAACGCGAAATTTATGGAAGTAAGTCACTGTGTTTATTTGTTTGAACACAGTTCCGCCAGACAGTGTGTGTGGCCCGGGCCAATCCTGCTCCGTTGACCGCATCTGATCTGATCCCATGAAGGAGGCCGTTTGGATTAGCTGTGGTTTCCTCATGTCATAGCGATGGTTGGGTTTACTTTCAGTTTGTTGTGTATTGAGGAGTTGACCTTGAAGTTTAGATGACAGCGGTGTGTAATACAAACATTATGCAGGCTTAAGGGACACCATCGGCCAGCGGTCACTGATCTCTACTCCTGTCTCTTCTTCCTTCCTCGGCCACAACTCAGGGGTTCACCATGGGGCAGATTCCTTCCTCGGCCATAACTCGGGGGTTCCCCATGGGGCAGATTCCTTCCTCGGCCACAACTCAGGGGTTCCCATGGGGCAGATTCCTTCCTCGGCTATAACTCAGGGGCTCACCATGAGGCAGATTCCTTCCTCGGCCATAACTCGGGGGTTCCCCATGGGGCAGATTCATTCCTCGGCTATAACTCAGGGGTTCACCATGGGGCAGATTCCTTCCTCGGCCACAACTCAGGGATTCACCATGGGGCAGATTCCTTCCTCGGCTATAACTCAGGGGTTCACCATGGGGCAGATTCCTTCCTTTGCCACAAGTCAGGGGTTCCCCATGGGGCAGATTCCTTCCTCGGCTATAACTCAGGGGCTCACCATGAGGCAGATTCCTTCCTCGGCCATAACTCGGGGGTTCCCCATGGGGCAGATTCCTTCCTCGGCTATAACTCAGGGGTTCACCATGGGGCAGATTCCTTCCTCGGCCACAACTCAGGGATTCACCATGGGGCAGATTCCTTCCTCGGCTATAACTCAGGGGTTCACCATGGGGCAGAATCCTTCCCCGGCTATAACTCGGGGGTTCCCCATGGGGCAGATTCCTTCCTCGGCCACAACTCAGGGGTTCCCAATAGGGCAGATTCATTCCTCGGCCACAACTTGGGGGTTCCCTATGGGGTAGATTCATTCCTCGGCCACAACTCAGGGGTTTACCATGGGGCAGATTCCTTCCTCGGCCACAATTCAGGGGTTCACCATGGGGCAGAGTCTTTTTTTTATACCATTGCTTTCAGTTTCAGTTTCACCAAGGAGGTGTCATTATGAGTGAACTAGTCTATATACGTTACACCACATCTGCCACGTTTTCAGACCACTCTGAGTACGATTTGAAGCTGAAGGATAAATGAGTTAATGGCTGAAGGATAAATGAATCAATGGTTGAAGGATAAATGAATTAATGGCTGAAGGATAAATGAATTAATGGCTGAAGGATAAATGAATTAATGGCTGAAGGATAAATGAATTAATGGCTCAGATAAGACAATTTAAGAAGAGGGTCTCGTGGCTACGACTTAGCAGATGTCCGACTTGTGCATTAGCCCAACGCGCTGGTCAGACCTTGGGTACCTACCTGACATTGTCTGCGCAGTTATCATCATTGTAATGTGCTTGTGGTGAGAGTACGCGTGTGTATCTATATGTATGTGTATGGGTGGATGGGTATGGGCTCGTGTGTGTGTGGTGTGTGTGTGTGTGTGTGTGTGTGTGTGTGTGTGTGTGTGTGTGTGTGTGTGTGTGTGACTGACCCATTATTGTGACATGAAAAGGGGTCACATGACACTATCGAGTTGAAGTAATTTCTTGTGGTGGTGGCAAAACGGGTCACCTGATCTTACATATTTGACTGGTCACCTGACCACAGGGAAATGACCCATTGTTGTGACAGCAAACTGGTCACCTGACCAAAGAGAAATGACCCATTGTTGTGACAGCAAACTGGTCGCCTGACTAGAGGAATGACCCATTGTTGTGACAGCAAAGTGGTCACCTGACCATGGACAAATGACCCATTGTTGTGACAGCAGACTGGTCACCTGACCACAGAGAAATGACTCATTGTTGTGACAGGAAAGTGGTCACCTGACCATGGACAAATGACCCATTGTTGTGACAGCAGACTGGTCACCTGACCACAGAGAAATGACTCATTGTTGTGACAGCAAACTGGTCACCTGACCATAGAGAAATGATCCATTGTTGTGACAGCAAACTGGTCACCTGACCATGGAGAAAAGACATATTGTTGTGACAGCAAACTGGTCACCTGACCACAGAGGAATGATCCATTGTTGTGACAGCAAACTGGTCACCTGACCACAGAGAAATGACCCATTGTTGTGACAGCAAACTGGTCACCTGACCACAGAGAAATGACCCATTGTTGTGACAGCAAACTGGTCACCTGACCACAGAGAAATGACCCATTGTTGTGACGGCAAACTGGTCACCTGATCACAGAGAAATGACCCATTGTTGTGACAGCAAACTGGTCACCTGACCACAGAGAAATGACCCATTGTTGTGACAGCAAACTGGTCACCTGACCATGGAGAAAAGACATATTGTTGTGACAGCAAACTGGTCACCTGACCACAGAGAAATGACCCATTGTTGTGACAGCAAACTGGTCACCTGACCATGGAGAAATGACCCATTGTTGTGACAGCAAACTGGTCACCTGACCATAGAGAAATGACCCTTTGTTGTGACGGCAAACTGGACATCTGACCACAGAGAAATGACCCATTGTTGTGACAGCAAACTGGTCACCTGACCACAGAGAAATGACCCATTGTTGTGACAGCAAACTGGTCACCTGACCAAAGAGAAATGACCCATTGTTGTGACGGCAGACTGGTCACCTGACCACAGAGAAATGACCCATTGTTGTGACGGCAAACTGGTCACCTGACCACAGAGAAATGACCCATTGTTGTGACAGCAAACTGGTCACCTGACCACAGGGAAATGACCCATTGTTGTGACGGCAAACTGGTCACCTGACCATAGGGAAATGACCCATTGTTGTGACAGCAAACTGGTCACCTGACCAAAGAGAAATGACCCATTGTTGTGACGGCAGACTGGTCACCTGACCATGGAGAAAAGACATATTGTTGTGACAGCGAACTGGTCACCAACAGATTTAAAGAAGGTCAGTCACAACACACTTCTGTCGTCTGTCCGTTTCTCTGCGAAGACTCCACGGTGCTGATCACACGGACATGGTCAACAGAACGTCACAGACCGGCGTCGGTAGAGAAAGGGAACAGGCGATGTTTCAGGCTGCGGGTGGCCAGTCAGGTGCAATGTCGCATCGCCTTGATTGTTGTTGATGACCCTCCGATTTTGAACATGACCTCTTGGCAGTATGGTGACCTGGTCAGATGGCGACAAGCTCAGTATATTTGGTCAGGTCTGATCTCCGTGTTGAGACTGGCTTGGTTTCTGGCGTGTTTGAAGGGATGGCATTTGGCTTGAATGGTTTGTGGTGAGTAAGACGCGATTTATTTGGTTTTTTATTTATTCATTTATTTGGTGGTAGTCTTATCTTCCGTACTCCCTGGATGGCGTTACTCCCATGCCGCTCATGTCTATCTCCCGACACAGCCACACCCAGCTCCGCCCTGTGTAACCCCAGCACCGACATTCCACAAGGAGAAGTCAGTAGTGGCTCAACAAGAGGCAACTAGCCTCAGGAGACACTGCACTGCTGCTGAGTCCATTCGGCAGTTTCCCTTGTGTCTTTCTGATTGTAACACAAGCAGGAAGCCACCAGCTGATCTCTCTAATGATGACATTTGCTTTGTCAAGCTGATCTCTCTAATGATGACATTTGCTTTGTCAAGCTGATCTCTCTAATGATGACATTTGCTTTGTCAAGCTGATCTCTCTAATGATGACATTTGCTTTGTCAAGCTGATCTCTCTAATGATGACATTTGCTTTGTCAAGCTGATCTCTCTAATGATGACATTTGCTTTGTCAAGCTGATCTCTCTAATGATGACATTTGCTTTGTCAAGCTGATCTCTCTAATGATGACATTTGCTTTGTCAAGCTGATCTCTCTAATGATGACATTTGCTTTGTCAAGCTGATCTCTCTAATGATGACATTTGCTTTGTCAAGCTGATCTCTCTAATGATGACATTTGCTTTGTCAAGCTGATCTCTCTAATGATGACATTTGCTTTGTCAAGCTGATCTCTCTAATGATGACATTTGCTTTGTCAAGCTGATCTCTCTAATGATGACATTTGCTTTGTCAAGCTGATCTCTCTAATGATGACATTTGCTTTGTCAAGCTGATCTCTCTAATGATGACATTTGCTTTGTCAAGCTGATCTCTCTAATGATGACATTTGCTTTGTCAAGCTGATCTCTCTAATGATGACATTTGCTTTGTCAAGCTGATCTCTCTAATGATGACATTTGCTTTGTCAAGCTGATCTCTCTAATGATGACATTTGCTTTGTCAAGCTGATCTCTCTAATGATGACATTTGCTTTGTCAAGCTGATCTCTCTAATGATGACATTTGCTTTGTCAAGCTGATCTCTCTAATGATGACATTTGCTTTGTCAAGCTGATCTCTCTAATGATGACATTTGCTTTGTCAAGCTGATCTCTCTAATGATGACATTTGCTTTGTCAAGCTGCTCTCTCTGATGATGACATTTGCTTTGTCAAGCTGATCTCTCTAATGATGACATTTGCTTTGTCAAGCTGATCTCTCTAATGATGACATTTGCTTTGTCAAGCTGATCTCTCTAATGATGACATTTGCTTTGTCAAGCTGATCTCTCTAATGATGACATTTGCTTTGTCAAGCTGATCTCTCTAATGATGACATTTGCTTTGTCAAGCTGATCTCTCTAATGATGACATTTGCTTTGTCAAGCTGATCTCTCTAATGATGACATTTGCTTTGTCAAGCTGATCTCTCTAATGATGACATTTGCTTTGTCAAGCTGATCTCTCTAATGATGACATTTGCTTTGTCAAGTCGGCTTGAGTAAAGCCTATGCCTCCGCAGGACACCACCATGGCCATCCTGAGCGACAGTCTCAAGGTACAGACTATTTTGACACTGTGGGCATAGACGTGAAGGGAAGATCGAAACGGGTCACCACAACAACAGAGTAAGAAAGTCACAGAACTTGATAGTGATAATGCTGTGTGATTCCATTCTTGTCTGAGACTAGATGAGAGGGATATACTCCTCGCTCTCTTTCATGACGTATCCTATTGTTGACCGCGACCCGAGAGATTGAACACCTGGCGTTTTGGTCAGGAAATTTAAGCCATTCTCTCGGAGACACTCAACCGTGTTGTTCCAGTCCTCCATTTGATCCCGCAGCGCGTGCAGACCTCTGTGATGGGACTCGACTTCCCGACCCCGTCCCTTGAACTCACGACATTAACCGCTTCACCACGGCGGTTGGAGGGGGCTGGACGTGATGTGATCGGGGTTGAGGATCCTGGTGGGATTGAGGATCGGGTTTTGGTTATGTTGATTAGGGGTGGTGAAGCAGTGAATTGTTCTATGTGGTGAAGCAGTGATTGTTCTATGTGGTGAAGCAGTGAACTGTTCTATGTGGTGAAGCAGTGAACTGTTCTATGTGGTGAAGCAGTGAACTGTTCTATGTGGTGAAGCAGTGATTGTTCTATGTGGTGAAGCAGTGAACTGTTCTATGTGGTGAAGCAGTGAACTGTTCTATGTGGTGAAGCAGTGAATTGTTCTGTGTGGTGAAGCAGTGAATTGTTCTATGTGGTGAAGCAGTGAATTGTTCTATGTAGTGAAGCAGTGAACTGTGGTGAAGCAGTGAATTGTTCTATGTGGTGAAGCAGTGAATTGTTCTATGTGGTGAAGCAGTGAATTGTTCTAGGTGGCGAAGCAGTGAATTGTTCTATGTGATTGTTCTATGTGGTGAAGCACTGAATTGTTCTGTGTGGTGAAGCAGTGAATTGTTCTATGTGATTGTTCTATGTGGTGAAGCAGTGAACTGTGGTGAAGCAGTGAACTGTTCTATGTGATTGTTCTATGTAGTGAAGAAGTGAACTGTGGTGAAGCAGTGAACTGTTCTATGTAGTAAAGCAGTGAACTGTTCTATGTGGTGAAGCAGTGGATTGTTCTTTGTGGTGAAGCAGTGGATTGTTCTTTGTGGTGAAGCAGTGAATTGTTCTATGTAGTGAAGCAGTGAACTGTTCTATGTGGTGAAGCAGTGAATTGTTCTATGTAGTGAAGCAGTGAACTGTTCTATGTGGTGAAGCAGTGAACTGTTCTATGTGGTGAAGCAGTGAATTGTTCTATGTGATTGTTCTATGTGATTGTTCTATGTGATTGTTCTATGTGGTGAAGCAGTGAATTGTTCTATGTAGTGAAGCAGTGAACTGTGGTGAAGCAGTGAACTGTTCTATGTGGTGAAGCAGTGAACTGTTCTATGTGGTGAAGCAGTGAATTGTTCTATGTAGTGAAGCAGTGAATTATTCTATGTAGTGAAGCAGTGAACTGTTCTATGTGGTGAAGCAGTGAATTGTTCTATGTAGTGAAGCAGTGAACTGTTCTATGTGGTGAAGCAGTGAATTGTTCTATGTAGTGAAGCAAGAGGACAGGCTTCAGTGTTAAAGCGTGGTTTACTTTTATTGACCTGTTGAGTTGATTGGTTGGTTGGTTGCAGGTCACCTTTTATTGATCTGTTGGGTTGGTTGGTTGCGTGCTTGGGTTGATTGGTTGGTTGTGTGCAGGTCACCTTTTATTGATCTGTTCGATTGATTGGTTGTGTGCAGGTCACCTTCTATTGATCTGTTGGATTGGTTGGTTGGTTGCAGGTCACCTTTTATTGATCTGTAGGATTGGTTGGTTGGCTGTGTGCAGGTCACCTTTTATTGATCTGTAGGATTGGTTGGTTGGCTGTGTGCCGGTCACGTTTTATTGATCTGTTGGATTGGTTGGTTGGTTGCAGGTCACCCCATCAAGGACATCATCCCCAAAGTCGTCCTGGGAGCCAAAAAGACCCTGGCGCTCTTCTCCTCTCACTTCTTTCCCTCGTATGAAAGAGAGCTGGAATTCAACATGGCGGTGTACCATGAGGAGGAAATCCACCGTCAAGTTATCGTTCCTTTGTTGCTGGAGAGCGTGGACTGGTCCCAGTTCCCACCGGAAGTGCTCGTGTATTTGGAAGAGCATGCCTTCATACCATACCGTCACGGTGACGCCAATTTTGTGCAGATGCTGATTGACAGAATTGAAGCAGTGGTTCGATTTTGATGATTTGTAAGTCGTTTTTATGGTTATTGTTGTTGTCGGTGATGATGGTAGTAGTGTTGTTGTTGTTGTTGTTGTTGTTGTTGTTGGTGGTGGTGGTGGTGGTTGTGGTGGTGGTGGTGGTGGTGGTGTGGTAGTGGTGGTGGTGGTCGTGTGTGTGTGTGTGTGTGTGTGTGTGTGTGTGTGTGTGTGTGTGTGTGTGTGTGTGTGTCTGTAAAATTCTTTCACTGCGATCAATGGATAAAATAGGTAAGGTTCAGACGGATCACTTTTTCTGAGATCGCTTCTCATTAAGCTGAAGTGACCAAAGCAATGAACAGACTTTGTGATTTCCTGTTTTGGTATACTGCATTCCGCAATGTGATTGAATGGCGATTTTGTACAAATTGCAATGGTGGAATGAAACGTTCAGTTTGCAATGTTGGAATGGAACGTGCCATTTGCAATGGTGGAATTGAACGTACCATTTGCAATGGTGGAATGAAATGTGCAATTTGCAATGGTGGAATGAAACGTGTCTTTTGCAGTGGTGGACAGTATCGTGCCATCTGAAGTGGTGGAATGAAACGTGCAATTTAAAGTGGAGGAATGAAACGTGCCATCTGAAGTGGTGGAATGAAACGTGCCATTTGAAGTGGTGGAATGAAACGTGCCATCTGAAGTGGTGGAATGAAACATGCCATCTGAAGTGGTGGAATGAAACGTGCCATCTGAAGTGGTGGAATGAAACGTGCCATCTGAAGTGGTGGAATGAAACGTGCCATCTGAAGTGGTGGAATGAAACGTGCCATTTGAAGTGGAGGAATGAAACGTGCCATTTGAAGTGGTGGAATGAAACGTGCCATTTGAAGTGGAGGAATGAAACGTGCCATTTAAAGTGGTGGAATGAAACGTGCCATTTAAAGTGGTGGAATGAAACGTGCCATCTGAAGTGGTGGAATGAAACGTGCCATTTGAAGTGGAGGAATGAAACGTGCCATTTAAAGTGGTGGAATGAAACGTGCCATTTGAAGTGGAGGAATGAAACGTGCCATTTAAAGCGGTGGAATGAAACGTGCCATTTAAAGTGGTGGAATGAAACGTGCCATCTGAAGTGGTGGAATGAAACGTGCCATTTGAAGTGGAGGAATGAAACGTGCCATCTGAAGTGGAGGAATGAAACGTGCCATCTGAAGTGGAGGAATGAAACGTGCCATTTGAAGTGGAGGAATGAAACGTGCCATTTAAAGTGGTGGAATGAAACGTGTCATTTGAAGTGGTGGAATGAAACGTGTCATTTGAAGTGGTGGAATGAAACGTGTCATTTGAAGTGGTGGAATGAAACGTGCCATTTAAAGTGGTGGAATGAAACGTGTGATTTGAAGTGGTGGAATGAAACGTGCCATTTAAAGTGGTGGAATGAAACGTGTCATTTGAAGTGGTGGAATGAAACGTGCCATTTAAAGTGGTGGAATGAAACGTGTCATTTGAAGTGGTGGAATGAACGTGCCATTTGAAGTGGTGGAATGAAACGTGTCATTTGAAGTGGTGGAATGAAACGTGCCATTTGAAGTGGAGGAATGAAACGTGCCATCTGAAGTGGTGGAATGAAACGTGCCATTTGAAGTGGTGGAATGAAACGTGCCATTTAAAGTGGTGGAATGAAACGTGCCATTTGAAGTGGTGGAATGAAACGTGCCATTTAAAGTGGTGGAATGAAACGTGCCATTTGAAGTGGTGGAATGAAACGTGCCATTTGAAGTGGTGGAATGAAACGTGCCATTTAAAGTGGTGGAATGAAACGTGCCATTTAAAGTGGTGGAATGAAACGTGTCATTTAAAGTGGTGGAATGAAACGTGCCATTTGAAGTGGTGGAATGAAACGTGCCATTTGAAGTGGTGGAGTGAAACGTGCCATTTGAAGTGGTGGAATGAAACGTGCCATTTGAAGTGGTGGAATGAAACGTGCCATTTGAAGTGGTGGAATGAAACGTGCCATTTGAAGTGGTGGAGTGAAACGTGCCATTTGAAGTGGTGGAATGAAACGTGTCATTTGAAGTGGTGGAATGAAACGTGTCATTTGAAGTGGTGGAATGAAACGTGCCATTTGAAGTGGTGGAATGAAACGTGCCATTTAAAGTGGTGGAATGAAACGTGTGATTTGAAGTGGTGGAATGAAACGTGCCATTTGAAGTGGTGGAATGAAACGTGCCATCTGAAGTGGTGGAATGAAACGTGCCATTTGAAGTGGTGGAATGAAACGTGCCATTTAAAGCGGTGGAATGAAACGTGCCATTTGAAGTGGTGGAATGAAACGTGCCATTTGAAGTGGAGGAATGAAACGTGCCATTTAAAGTGGTGGAATGAAACGTGCCATTTGAAGTGGTGGAATGAAACGTGCCATTTAAAGCGGTGGAATGAAACGTGCCATTTGAAGTGGTGGAATGAAACGTGCCATTTGAAGTGGTGGAATGAAACGTGCCATTTGAAGTGGTGGAATGAAACGTGCCATTTAAAGCGGTGGAATGAAACGTGCCATTTGAAGTGGTGGAATGAAACGTGCCATTTGAAGTGGTGGAATGAAACGTGCCATTTGAAGTGGTGGAATGAAACGTGCCATTTGAAGTGGTGGAATGAAACGTGCCATTTGAAGTGGTGGAATGAAACGTGCC
>CM031627.1:13497725-13502725 GCA_018398815.1 Conus ventricosus
TTACAACTTGACTCGTGATCTTGTGTGACCGGGGAGAAATGTATTTACAGCCTGGGAACAAAATCAACACTGACCCAACCTCTCCCTCACCCCACCCCACCTACCCCAAAGCCGTTCCTTCCTACCCAAACTTTCCCTCCCAACCATTGTATGTTGGCTTGCTCATTATTTCTGGCTCCAGCACTAAAAAAACTACGCACACTTGACCAAGTCTGCCCATGGATAGCATCCCTGTCTATGTCACCTGAAACATTCCACATTTACCCGTCCATTTGCCCCTCCTCCCCAATCTCCATAGACAGAAGCACATTGCAGGTCTGCTTGCCCCTGCATAGCCAGTGCTGTGTCCCCAGTTCCAGAGGGACGCACTACATCTGTCGGATCAGGTAGCCGGAGAAGAGGGTGTCGTCGTCAGCGAAGATGCGAGTGTCGTTGCTGCTGAACATGCCCTCCAGCCACACGACGTCGCCCGGCATCAGGGGCAGCACCAACGACAGGGTGCTCTGGTCGTCGCCCCGTGTGGCCAGCTGACCCACCGTCTGGTTGTTCACCTGCAGGCAGGTCAGAGGGCAAAAGGTCAAAAGGTCAGTAGTGGTATGATGGTGGTGACAGCGGATGTGTGATGGTGGTGACAGTGGTGTGATAGTGGTGACAGTGGATGTGTGATGGTGAAAGTGGATGTGTGATGGTGGTGACAGTGGTGTGATGGTGGTGACAGTGGTGTGATGGTGACAATGGTGTGATGGTGACAGTGGTGTGATGGTGGTGACAGTGGTGTGGTGACAGTGGTGTGGTGACAGTGGTGTGATGGTGGTGACAGTGGTGTGGTGACAGTGGTGTGGTGACAGTGGTGTGATGGTGACAGTGGTGTGATGGTGGTGACAGTGGTGTGATGGTGGTGACAGTGGTGTGATGGTGACAGTGGTGTGATGGTGGTGACAGTGGTGTGATGGTGGTGACAGTGGTGTGGGTGGTGGTGACAGCGGTGTGATGGTGGTGACAGTGGTGTGATGGTGACAGTGGTGTGATGGTGGTGACAGTGGTTGATGGTGGTGACAGTGGAGTGATGGTGGTGACAGTGGTGTGATGGTGGTGACAGTGGTGTGATGGTGACAGTGGTGTGATGGTGATAGTGGAGCGATGTGATGGTGGTGACAGTGGTGTGATGGTGGTGACAGCGGTGTGATTGTGGTGACAGTGGTGTGATGGTGGTGACAGCGGTGTGATGGTGGTGACAGTGGTGTGATGGTGGTGACAGTGGTGTGATGGTGGTGACAGTGGTGTGACAGTGGTGTGATGGTGGTGACAGTGGTGTGATGGTGATAGTGGTGTGATGGTGATAGTGGAGTGGTGTGATGGTGGTGACACTGGTGTGATGGTGGTGACAGTGGTGTGATGGTGGTGACAGTGGTGTGATGGTGACAATGGTGTGATGGTGACAGTGGTGTGATGGTGATAGTGGAGTGGTGTGATGGTGGTGACAGTGGTGTGATGGTGATAGTGGAGTGGTGTGATGGTGGTGACAGCAGTGTGATGGTGGTGACAGCGGTTGTGATGGTGGTGACAGCGGTGTGATGGTGGTGAAGCGGTGTGATGGTGGTGACAGTGGTGTGATGCTGACACTGGTGTGATGGTGATAGTGGAGTGGTGTGATGGTGGTGACAGTGGTGTGATGGTGACAGTGGTGTGATGGTGATAGTGGAGTGGTGTGATGGTGGTGACAGCGGGTGTGATGGTGGTGACAGCGGTGTGATGGTGATAGTGGTGTGATGGTGGTGACAGTGGTGTGATGGTGGTGACAGTGGTGTGATGGTGACAGTGGTGTGATGGTGATAGCGGAGTGGTGTGATGGTGGTGACAGCAGTGTGATGGTGGTGACAGCGGTGTAATGGTGATAGTGGTGTGATGGTGACAGTGGTGTGATGGTGGTGACAGTGGTGTGTTGGTGGTGATAGTGGTGCGATGGTGACAGTGGTGTGATGGTGATAGTGGTATGATGGTGATAGTGGTGTGATGGTGACAGTGGTGTGTTGGTGGTGATAGTGGTGTGATGGTGGTGATAGTGGTGTGATGGTGACAGTGGTGTGATGGTGGTTACAGTGGTGTATTGGTGGTGATAGTGGTGTGATGGTGACAGTGGTGTGATGGTGACAGTGGTGTGATGGTGATAGTGGTATGATGGTGACAGTGGTGTGATGGTGGTGACAGTGGTGTGATAGTGATAGTGGTGTGATGGTGACAATGGTGTGATGGTGACAATGGTGTGATGGTGACAGTGGTGTGATGGTGATAGTTGTGTGATGGTGATAGTGGTATGATGGTGACAGTGGTGTGATGGTGGTGACAGCGGTGTGATGGGGATAGTTGTATGATGGTGACAGCGGTGTGATTGGTGGTGACAGCCGTGTGATGGTGATAGTGGTATGATGGTGACAGTGGTGTGATGGTGGTGACAGTGGTGTGTTGGTGACAGTGGTGTGATGGTGACAGTGGTGTGATGGTGGTGACAGTGGTGTGATGGTGATAGTGGTGTGATGGTGACAGTGGTGTGATGGTGACAGTGGTGTGATGGTGATAGTGGTATGATGGTGACAGTGGTGTGTTGGTGACAGTGGTGTGATGGTGGTGACAGTGGTGTGATGGTGACAGTGGTGTGATGGTGGTGACAGTGGTGTGATGGTGACAGTGGTGTGATGGTGACAGTGCTGTGATGGTGACAGTGGTGTGATGGTGATAGTGGTGTGATGGTGATAGTGGTGTGATGGTGGTGATAGTGGCGTGATGGTGACAGTGGTGTGATGGTGACAGTGGTGTGTGATGGTGACAGTGGTGTGATGGTGGTGATTTGTGGTGTGATGGTGATAGGGGTATGATGGTGACAGTGGTGTGTTGGTGGTGATAGTGGTGTGATGGTGACAGTGGTGTGATGGTGACAGTGGTGTGATGGTGATAGTGGTGTGATGGTGATAGTGGTATGATGGTGATAGTGGTGTGATGGTGACAGTGGTGTGATGGTGACAGTGGTGTGATGGTGGTGACAGTGGTGTCATGGGTGCAGCTGGTAGTGATGGCGTTAGTATTTGTGCCTCAAAATTTACCTTCCAGTCGCATCATGTGATTTTTACACAAATTAACCAGCTACTTGTATATCTATATCTACCTCCTATCTATATATTTTCTTTGTCTCTCTTCCTCTCTCTGTCTCTCTCTGTCTTTCTCTCTGTCTGTCTGTCTTTGTCTCTGTTCTCTCTCTCTCTTTCTTCATTCACACACACACACACACACACACACACACACACACACACACACACACACACACACACACACACACACTGACTGACTGACTGAAACCAATTTATTGTCAGATTAACTCAAGGTTGTACTGACATTTAAGAGAACATTATGAACAGAATATGAACGTTTCTCATTCAGAGCAAAGAAGCATAATTAACACACAAAAATACGTGCGCACACATACACGTACACACACGCAACACACACACACACACACACACACACACACACACACACACACACACACACACACAACACACGCACATACACACGCACTTACATAAATACACAAATACACACATCTCAATACAAACACACCCATACCCTCACGTTTACTCAAACTTACACACTCGCACACACAGACATACACACGCCCACACACACGCGCGCACACACACCCGCGCGACCACACACACACACACACACACACACACACACACACACACACACACACACACACACACACACATACGCACGCACGCACGCACACACACACATTCATACTCGAGCACTCGTACACACATGCATTCACTCTCACAAACACACTCTTTCACGCACACATACACGCGCGCACGCACATACACACCCACGCTCACACACACACACACACACACACACACACACACCACACACACACACACACACACACGCACGCACGCACGCACGCACGCACACACAGAGAAAAACAAATTCTGCCAATTATATACAATCCTGTACCCTTTTGCACCTCCCCCCCCCCCCCCCCCAGCCAGGAGCGACGGGATCAAGATAGATCGGAGCAGCAGAACGGACGACATGAACAGGTTGGAGCTGGTCTCGGAACCACTTGTGTCGCGAATGAACTGGCCGTACCTAACACCGAATTGGATGAACATAGTACACAACACAGGAGGAACACATCAAGCCGATTCCAGATGATGATGACACGTCGCATATTCAGGATACGCTTCGGTGTTTGCGTTCCGATCAGTAGGAGTGAAACAGCAGGGGCCGAGAAATCCACCCGTCGGACATCGACACAAGTCTGGAGCAAGCTATAGACAAAATTATAGCTGATTTTTGACACGGGAATGGTTAAGGGTTATGCCGTTACTCTTTCAGAGCGACAGGTGCAGAGACGATTCCGAGATCCGCACAGAAATCAAGCTTTTCGGAAGGTCGTGCTCCATCAAACGGATGACGTGGGTGTGCTGCTGTGTGAATCAGACGACGTCGTTCTAGAATATTCCTGCGATCGTGTTCGGAAGACAACTGCTTATTCTGTTTTGACAAGCAGGAAGAAAGACACATGTCATCGGAGGAATGTGTTAAATTGGCCTGCCTTCGGAAAAGAAGACGCAGCGGCAACACGAAGCATCCAGAGACCCAAGCATGTGCTCTATGGCGCCTGCACGCTGTCCACGGACTGATCCAGTTTTACCTGGGGTGACCGTCGTCTACAGAACTGACAGTGAATACCAGTGACATGTTCTCGTTCTCAAATTCATCATGTAAAGTGAAAGAAAAGGACATTGCTGTGGTTTCCATGTTAATGAAATCGAAATTGAGTCGCGTTTTGTTGTTGTCCATCGCGTCGATTTGCTCAATGGGTATTACAGCCTACATCATTAAACTTCGTTCGTTCGTTCGTTCGTCCACAAACATCAAAGCAATATGGCTATAGACGAGATAATTTCTACATACACAAACATAAGCACACACAAACA
>CM031627.1:13504025-13519358 GCA_018398815.1 Conus ventricosus
CTGGCGAAAAGTTTCTTCAGTCACAAAACGAGAGATCGGAAGGTGCACAATAAACACAATCGATGTTCTGAGCACAAACAGAAGCGAATAAGTGAGTGTTCACACATCCTTAGTGTCCATGAGTAGACCATATGATATACTTGTTCTGGAAACAACAACAACAACAACAACAACAAAATAAAATAAAATAACAAACGAAAAAGGAACGTGAAGGGATGGGGGGGGGGGGGGGGGGGGGGTGTTGGAGTGGTGAGGGTATGGGTATTTAAACTTGTAGAACTTGTATTAACATAGTGGAGCTTGTATATCAATTTGCGCTCTCACGAATGCGCGGACGCGCGCTTGTATTCACGCGCGCGCGCACACACACACACTATCGCACACACACACTTATACACACGCACACACGCTCACACACACACACACACACACACACACACACACACACACACACACACACACACCAACACACACACACACACACCACACAACACACACACACACACACACACACACCACACCACACACACACACACACACCACACACACACACACACACACACACACACACACACACACACCACACACACACTGTGGATATTTCTCACACTTGAGTCTCGAGAACACACACACTGTAGGGCGGAGGCAGAATATGGGAAGTTGAAAATCGGGTCGCCGGAGGTGGAAGATAAGGTGGATGTCGGGTCGCCGGAGATGCAGGATGGGTAGCTGGACGCCGGGTTGTCAAGGATGAGACAGGGGTAGCTGGATGTCGGGTCGCCAGGGATGGAGGATGGGAACAGACCCACCTGTTGATCCAGGCATTGTAGGTGGCTGCAGAACCGGGGGCAGGATGGCGGTCTGAGGGCTGCTGTGGTAATGAACACCAAGTGAGACCAGCGTCTCTTTGGTGTTCATATCGTAGCTGGGAGGCCGGGGGGTGCGAGGACTGCATCCAGCTCTCGCCACATGGTCTTCTAATGGGCGTCCTCAGCAGAGGTTGTCTGCAGTACTTTGGGTCGGCGTATTTCAGGCTGTACGCCAACCTGTCTGTGCCTTTGGGGCTGGGGTGGAGGGGATCAGTGTACATGTCCTTGCGTGGAGCTCCGCTTTTGGTGATGAAAATGGAGGTGTGGTCGGCATGTACAATGTTTTCTCTGGCACACACTGTAGTGAGGGTCAAGTTGGAGAGGTGGACGGTCTTTTTGAGAGAGAGAGAGAGGAGAGAGAGAGAGAGGAGGAGAGAGGAGAGAGAGGAGAGAGAGAGAGAGAGTGAGAGAGAGAGAGAGAGAGAGAAGGCAGCCCCAGCATTTTTCGTTTTTGACACATATTTATGTTTCTTCTAAAGTAATTTTACCCTCCAAAGACGTTATCTGATCCTCAGTTAACGTTGGCAAGTCTTCTATTAAATCAATTATTTCAAAAGGCTGTACATCTTTTTTAGAAGACAATTTTCTGTAAAAGTTATTAACTTCCTGAGTAATTTCACCATTATCATTAATTTCAAAGTAGTTTGTTTCTATTCTTATTATTCTTGCTTTTTTTTTAAGTCCACAAAAATGTTTTGTTATTTTTTTCTTCTTCTGCGACCCATCTCGCCTATGAACGCAACAAGACACCCTCTATTTTCGTTTCCTGAAGACTAATTTAATCTTGTCTGTATTTTTCAAGTTCAAGCCTTTCTTGTTTCTATAACACTATTTTTCTTCTCGAGTAAATGAATATTACTTTTTAGATCTTTCTGTTTTCCTGCGTCCCTCCGTTTCTTCATCGTTGTATATGAAATAGTTTTGTCTGTAATTTTCACAAGCAATGTATTCAGAAAAGGTTAAATTGATCAGGTATAACAAAGTGGATTTCTGATTGAAGAATTTAGGCTTACCTACAACGACAATACGGAAGTGCTGCATATTCCTAGATAACCATTTGGATTACCTGGTTTTCTTCTTTTATGTGATTAGTGTCTTTTAATAGCGAAAAATTGAATTTTCACAAAAATTCTCTTTATCTCTCTACATTGTTCTAAAGTTACTGTAATTAAGTAGTGGTCAGATCGATATCTGGTAAGATATCAGCGTCTATAACGATACTGCAAAGCCAGTCTGAAATAAGAAACAAGATGCAAAGCATATAAACGTATTCCCAGTTTATCCTGATACGCGTGAGATATTCCATAAAGAGGAAAAACCGTCTTGGGCTGGTGTAACCGTTAGTAATGGCTATTCTGGTAAACATCGGCCATCATCTGTGGCCTATTGTCACACTGTCACTTTTGCACACACGCATTCATGACAGCATTTACTCCATACGCACACGCAATCTTTCCAATCAACCAAAAGGCGCACTACCGAATGTTTTTTCTTCTCCCCCTCTCCTTCAGGGAAAAAACACTTTACTAAATCACATCAAACAATTTGTAAACAGATTTTATATATACATCTCTCTTTACACTGAGAGATAAACTAAGTGATCCAAGTTTCTATAAAGTCATGGCCTTCAAACAACATTGGCCTAAGATCCAGACCAGGAGAATAAATAATTCTTTCACTCCTTGATGCTATGCCTGCATCAGAATTTGGACTTGCTCCATACCATCATGATTCCCTGTCTCTCTGAGACAGTGTATCGCCCCCTTGAATTCTCCCGTCACTGGAGATATGAGTTCCGGCTTCTCTCCCTCGACTTCTCCTGTCACTGGAGTGATGAGTTCCCACTCCTCTCCCTCGTCTTCTCCTGTCTCTGGAGAAATGACGAGTTCCAACTCCTCTCCCTGGAGTCGTTAATTGCCGGGCTGAACTACCGGTGTGTTCCCCCACACCATGGCCATCTTTAACCCCCTCACGGGGTGAAAGGTGAAAGGTGAAGGGCGAAGGGTGAAGGGCTGAAACACGAATAAGGTTCGTGTAAGTAACCTGCTTCCCAATTTAATTATGAATTCTTTCTTTCTCTTTTCTTTAAGTTTTCCCCTGTAGCTTTCCCCAACTATCTATCGCTCACCTGGTAATGACTGGTCAGCAGTGAGGACCAGCGTCCTGACAGGTTCGAGTCTCTAGGCCATCTGCTGGGCTAAAACTGATTCTTTTCTCCCTCCTCCTAGTGAGTGCATACTCAGTGTTCAAAACACATGACCAGCACCTTACCAACCCTTATTAAACTATCTCTCAGTGGTCACTTTCACCCAATGACCACCTTTCTTTCTTGAATGAGTCATTCTCACCATTATTTGGGGACGCCCGCTACACTAGTCAAGCCACATGAATATTCTTCCTTTTTAGTTGTGGCATGGGGAAATGATTCATATCACTAACTACATGTGATGGAGCGTCACATGCCTTGATGTGAGGCTACGTCACATGACACCTATAATGAACATACTTACAAATTTTCAGAAAGAGCGCCAAGTACTTTCTGAGATTTTCCATAAAGAAGAAAACCATTATGGGCCGTTAGTAACGGCTATAATGGTAAACTTAAACATCGGGCATCATCCGTAACCCACAATGAACATACCTACAAATTTTCAGAAAGGTCGGCCGTATACTTTCAAAGATATTCCATTTTAAAAAAAAACGTTATGGCTGTTATAGCCGTTAGTAACGGCTATAACGGTAAACTAAAAAATCGGGCATTATCCGTGACCCATAATGAACATACCTACACATTTTCTGAAAGATCGGCCACATACTTTCTGAGATATTCCATAACAAAAGAAAAACCGTTATGGGTCGTTAAGACCGTTAGTAAACTAACACGTCGGGCATCATCCGTGACCCATAACGAGCATACCTACAAATTTTCAGAAAGATCGGCAAAGTACTTTCTGAGACATTCCATAAAAAGGAAAACGTCGGGCATCATCCGCCGCCCATAATGGACACACCTACAAATTTTCAGAAAGATCGGCCACGTGCTTTCTGAGATATTCCATAAAGAAGAAAAACCTTTATGGAACGTTATAGCCGCTAGTAACGGCTATAACGGTAAACTAAATCATCGGGTATCATCCGTGACCCATAATGAACATACCTACAAATTTTCAGAAAGATCGACAAAGTGCTTTGTGAGATATTCCATAAAGAAGAAAAACCGTTATGGGCCGTTATAACCGTTAGTAACGGCTATATCGCTAAACTAAAACATCGGGCATCATCCGTGACCCATCATGAACATACATGCTAATTTTCACAAAGATCAGCCAAGTACTTTCTGAGATATTCCATGAAGAAAAAAAATCGTTACAGGCCGTTACAGCCGTTGGTAACGGCTATAACGGTAAACTAAAACGTCGGACATCATCCGTGACCCATAATGAACATATCTGCTAATTTTCACAAAGATCGGCCAAGTACTTTCTGAGATATTCCATAAAGAAAAAACCGTTACAGGCTGTTACAGCCGTTAGTAACGGCTATAACGGTAAACTAAAACATCGGGCATTATTCGTGACTCATAATGAACACACCTGCTAATTTTCACACAGATTGACCAAGTACTTTCTGAGATATTCCATAAAGAAGAAAAAGCGTTACAGGCCGTTACAGCCGTTAGCAACGCCTATAACGCTGAACTGAAACATCGGGCATCATCCGTGACCCATAATGAACATATCTACAAATTTTCAGAAAGATCGGCCCAGTAGTTTTGTCTGGAGCGAGTGGAACACATTTTGACCACGGACGGACGGACGGACGGACACACACACACACACACACACACACAGAGCATTTCTTCGTTCCCATTCTAAAGTACAACAAGATGCAAAGCATATAAACGTGCTCCCAGTTTTCCAGACCGCTTAAAAATCGGCCAAGTGCTTTATGAGATAAGAAATAAAGGCAAAATAACGATTTTAACGGTTATTTAACCGATGTACACTTTTGAAACTGGTATTTTAGTCCTCACTGGGCTAAAGCCTGTGTACATACCAAATTTCATCCAAATCGGACAATATGTCAAGAATAACGGTTTTTAACGGTCAGATTTTGAAACACTGCGTGGAAGCGCCATTTGTGTGTGATAACCTTTCTATATACAAAATTGCATTAGTAGAAAGAAACTCGTGGAGAGCGTGGCAGCAGAGAGTTCTCAGAAGAGAAGCCCCCTTCAAGCAAGTGTTTCGGCCCTTATCTCCTGACACTCTAGGGGGGTTGGGCCACACCCGGTTCATGACTCCGGATGTCCCTCTGCTGCCCCCTATATTTTTTCCCCCCATCTTGGGACGAGCCATGGCTGGGATTCGAACCCATGACCCTCTGGACATGCTCATTTTCTACTTAATGACTCGCGCTTTAACCACTGAGCCACATGGACACCTGATATTTGTAGGGAAATTAAGCCTTATGAAGTTTGTCGGAACAAAATGTCACCATGTGACAGTTCTTTTCTTCTTTTTTTCATCAGGGTGACAGTTTTTACCGCGACAGCCGTCTTCTAAGGACAGCGCCATTAGTCCTTCCAATGACAGTCCCAGAAACATGCCATCACGACGATTTGACAGGACACGTCCATAGGCATGAAGTCGTCGTGAGAACAGGGCATGTAGGCCTAAGAACTGTAGACTTTTTTAAAATTACAATAATCAATTAGGATAATGCAGATGATGTTATGGAGTTTTATTGTAGTCTAAAACTGCTTGACAGGGGTGTGAACTACGCTTCCTTTAATAACATATCCCGATATCAGTCAGGCCCGAGAGCTACAGACACTTGCAGTGGTTAAGACATCTGAGCAGTATTCTCAGACTAGTCTATGAAGTGTATGAAAGTTGACTGTGCGGTTCCAGTCTTCCCATATGAGCTCAGAGCATAGTCAACCGGGATAGGAGCCAGATGACGTTTGAAAACATCTTTGATGTGACGCGAACCCAGAACCTCCGATCTGGCAGTCTGCCACGCTAACCACTGTACCACGTCGTCTGATCATAGATCTTGGTCGTCTCTGAAAGAGCACTGATTTCAACTTACAAATCATGGACTTTAACAGGCGATGTTGGTGGTAGTGGTGTACTTTTGGTGTGCATAGTTTTTCTGCGCGTGTGTGTGGTATGTGTGTGCGCTCGCGCGCGCGCCGTCTCCTCTTCTGTGACCACTAGTGCGCAGACAAGATGAGGCAGCACAGACACACTCATGTCGTCTCCCCGTGCGTACTCACCCAGCTTGTCCTGTCGCAGCCCCGGCACCGACAATCCATAGAGAATGTCAGTGTCAGGTCGTCATGAGGCAACCCACCAGAGGAGACACTGCACTGCTGACAAGTCATTCCGGTGGTGTTCAATGGCGCCTGCTCTGATCCAACGCACGCAGGACACCACCCGGTAAGTGTTCTACTGACGATCTATGCTTGCTCGCGGAATGAGCATTTCCAGCCGGTGGTCAAACAAACATGTTTTATGTGTATGTTATCTTTATAGGTTTTGTTATTTTAATTTTTATTTCATTTTTAATACTTCTCTTATTTAGTTTGTTTTATATGGGTTTATTTGTCATTTTTTTCAGTGACTTGACCTTTTTAGTACTCTCTCTCTCTCTCTCTCTCTCTCTCTCTCTCTCTCTCTCTCTCTCTCTCTCATATATGTATGTATGCGTGTTTTTTCATTTGCGTTTTCGTAGAATATTGTAGAATTAAAAGGCTAGATTAGAAGACTAAGCACTGCCTAAAATCTTTATCCTTGGGTGAAAAAGTCCTTGAGTTTTGAGTCTCTCTGTGTCTGTCAGTCTGTCCATCTGACTATCTGTCTATCTCTTTTCTGTTCGTGAGTTCGCGCATGTGGGCATGCTTGTTTTATTGGGCGCTTAAATGCCAAAGTTTCCTGTTTGCTGGTGTGTCTTTGTTCTCTCTCTATATATATACATTTTCTCATTCTTTCTTTTATCGTTCCTTCTGCTTTCCCTTTTATCCCGCATTTCTTTCTTTCCCTTTCATCTCTTGAACTGTTAAAACAGTCTTTATTCCTTCTTTTTTTTTAGTCTGATTTTCTCTTCATCTTCTTCTCTTAGTTTTGGAAATGATTTCCCACGTGGTCAGTGAGTGTTTTCTGTTGCTTCTGTTACGATGTGGGCTTTTTTCTTGCGTTTTTGCTTTGGTTTGCTCTGTCTTTATTTTGTTGTAGGCTTTTCTTTCAAAATGGTTATCATTATTTTTTTTCTTATTTTGTGCCTCGGTTTGACCAATTTCTGTCTTTTTTTCTTATGAACATGCGTGATGTATGTTTGTTTGCGCGCTCTTCTCTCTCTCTCTCTCTCTCTCTCTCTCTCTCTCTCTCTCTCTCTCTCTCTCTCTCTCTCTCTCTCTCTCTCTCTCCCTCACGAGGGGTGTGTTTATCGAGGGAAGGTGACAAGTGACGATTTACGAGCACTGCACAATCGTATCATTTTCTTTGTTTGTGTAAGGTGTACAGTGCTTGTGACTGACCAGCGCCTTCGCAAGGAAGTATGCCATCTGTGCTATTAACTTTTAGGCCCGTGTGTGGCCACTTCGCTGAAGCATGTTAAATTTGTAGCCTCAGTGCTGGTGTCCATTTTGAAGCCCCAACCCGTGTTGACTGTGTCATGGTAGGAGTGCTTCACTTTCTACTCTTCTTCGGGAATTTACTTCACCAGTGCGGGGACGTGGAGCTCAACCCAGGACATGGCACCACGACCAATGACAGCAAGCGACAGACCCGCCTGGACAGCTCTGGGACTGGTGCGCGCAGGGACAGTGTGGACAGGACAGGATCAACGTATGACACGGCATCTACCCACTCCAAGGATCCCACCCTGAAGGACTTGATGGCGATGATGAGCGATGTAAAATGTAGGCCTAAGTGTGACCAGATGAGTGAAGGTATGAAAGAGGTGAAAGGAGTGTGTGGCAGCATTCAAGGAGAAATTATAGCTCTAAAAAATTCCAATTTAAGACAAGAAAACAAACATTTAAAATGTGAAAACAATAGGCTGAATCAGAAAGTTGAAGCTTTGGACAGGAAGGTCGATGATGTTGAGGGCCGTTCCAAACAAAATAACGTTTTCATACATGACATTCCACGCAGGAAACGAGAGACCTGGCAGGACTGTGAGGCTCTTGTACATGACATGGTCACAGTCAAGTTAGAATTTTCCAAAGACTGCCAATTTGATCGTGTACACCGCTTTAAGTCAAGGCCAGACTCCCCCATAATTGCTCGCTGTACCTTTTATAAAGATAAAGAGAAGATCTTGCGTGCAAAAAAAAAAAAAAAAAAAAAAAGTTAAGAGATACTCAGATTTTGTTGGTGAAGACTTTTCTTTCAGAGTTAGGGAGATTAGAAGAAAGTTATGAACACACTTAAAGTTAGTCAGAAGCCAAAGCAAAAAGGTGTTGATCTATGACCATCTTGTTATTGAATGAACTCAGTATGGTCTAGATGACAGCGAAATTCTTGTCCCACTTAAATGAAGATTTGGCTGGCCTTGTAATCTAAGACTGTCCTGCCTAGAAAGTGTAACAGGAGTCAAAAATGTAATGTCACCGCATGCTGTCAGGGAAAAATTACACGAGCGCCAAGATTTAATGGGCAGTGAACTGTGCTGAGGTAACACCGGCATGCGATATGGCCGTGCAGAACACGCACCGGTCGAACGTTGAACAACTTAAGCCACATGAATGGTATCGAATGTGTCAATATGTCAAATGAACATGTAATTCATAATGTCAAATGATTGTGTTTCTTGTATCGTAAGCAGTGACGATAATGATGACGAGAACATTAAAAGAAATATCAACTCATACTGAAAATAAATGTGCTATTATGTTTTGTAATATTCCGGAATGTACTGCTCTCTGTTATATGGTCTATAGTTGAAGCACGGGATGTACTGCTCTCTGTTATATGGTCTATGGTTGAAGCACGGGATGTACTGCTCTCTGTTATATGGTCTATGGTTGAAGCACGGGATGTACTGCTCTCTGTTATATGTCTATGGTTGAAGCACGGGATGTACTGCTCTCTTTTATATGGTCTATGGTTGAAGTACGGGATGTACTGCTCTCTGTTATATGGTCTATGGTTGAAGCACGGGATGTACTGTTCTCTGTTATATGGTCTATGGTTGAAGCACGGGATGTACTGCTCTCTGTTATATGGTCTATGGTTGAAGCACGGGATGTACTGCTCTCTGTTATATGGTCTATGGTTGAAGCACGGGATGTACTGCTCTCTGTTATATGGTCTATGGTTGAAGCACGTGGGAGGCTGCTGGTGAAAACGAGAAAATGGTCAGAAACAGAACCGAAAGCAGTTGTGATAGTACGACAGGAAATGTAATTGTCACTAATGGTGAAAGTGTGTTTGATACAGGAAATGTAATTGTCATTGATGGTGAAAGTGTGTTTGATACAGGAAATGTAATTGTCATTGATGGTGAAAGTGTGTTTGATACAGGAAATGTAATTGTCATTGATGGTGAAAGTGTGTTTGATACAGGAAATGTAATTGTCATTGATGGTGAAAGTGTGTTTGATACAGGAGATGTAATTGTCATTGATGGTGAAAGTGTGTTTGATACAGGAAATGTAATTGTCATTGATGGTGAAAGTGTGTTTGATACAGGAAATGTAATTGTCATTGATGGTGAAAGTGTGTTTGATACAGGAAATGTAATTGTCATTGATGGTGAAAGTGTGTTTGATACAGGAAATGTAATTGTCATTGATGGTGAAAGTGTGTTTGATACAGGAAATGTAATTGTCATTGATGGTGAAAGTGTGTTTGATACAGGAAATGTAATTGTCATTGATGGTGAAAGTGTGTTTGATACAGGAAATGTAATTGTCATTGATGGTGAAAGTGTGTTTGATACAGGAAATGTAATTGTCATTGATGGTGAAAGTGTGTTTGATACAGGAAATGTAATTGTCATTGATGGTGAAAGTGTGTTTGATACAGGAAATGTAATTGTCATTGATGGTGAAAGTGTGTTTGATACAGGAGATGTAATTGTCATTGATGGTGAAAGTGTGTTTGATACAGGAAATGTAATTGTCATTGATGGTGAAAGTGTGTTTGATACAGGGGACTAGGTGACTGTAGATAGAACAGACAAAGACGACCGTGTGATAGGTGAGTGTATCGCTGGGAGTGCAATGTACGACCGTGTGATAGGTGAGTGTATCGCTGGGAGTGCAATGGATTGTAAGGGTATCTATATGACTGGGGAACAAATGGAAATCAAAGCTGACTGTGCGCCTTTATCTGACAATTGTGCATTTAAAAATGATAATAAAAATAATGGTACTCACACACATAGTAAGGAAACATACTCTGGTGATGGTTGTGAAACGGTATGTTTGTGATTGTGGGAAATGTAAGAGAGTATTGTTTATGTTGGAAAAAGATTTTTTATCTTGACTTAATGAAGATTCCCCGCTTAAATGTGCTTATGTTCCCCCACAGAATGCCCCATATGATTCATTGTATGGTTACGATCACGGAATAGATATGTTGGAGGAGTGTGTTATAGAGAAATTCCTGTGTGTAGATGATGTTGATTTATTATTGTGTGGTGATATGAATGCAAGGACTTCTAATATTTTTCCTGAAACTCTACAAGATTGCGAACTCCATGCCAACCATACCAAGGATGTAAACAGTCAACTACAGAGATATTCCGAAGACACTGTATTAAATTGAAATGGAAAGAAAACTGTTTAACATGTGCACTGTTTGGGGCAGTATTTGTAATGGTGCATGTGATGGTGACCTTGAAGGTCGTTATGCGTATATTTCGGACACGGGAAGCAGTGTCCATAATTACTTTCTATCATCTGGAAACTTGTTTTATTTTTTTGTATGACTGTTTAACATTGAGGATTGTCGAGAGAATTGAATCTAATCACTTACTTCTTATATTGTGTATTCGAAAACAAACAGAAAAAAATATGCATTAGCCGCAGGTCTAATGTAGAAAGTACTTAGTTCAAAATGAAGTATTGTTGGAAAGAAACCTTTGCTGAACGTTTCATCTTGCCATGAACTCACATCATGCACACCAGAAGTTAGATATAGCAGAAGCTCCTGCATATAGAGATGTGAATGAATCTCCTAATATGATTAATCAGATTGTTAAAGAACAAGCTATTCACATGAAGAGAAAGACATTGGAGACAGAAGTGTCAAAGAGAAGGACTGGTTTGATCATGAATGTAGACGGGCGCGACGTGAAGTACAAAGTTTGCTGAGAAGGTTCAGAAAAACGTTAGATAAAAAGATTAGAAAACAACCTTGCATTGCCAAACATGAATATGAAAACCTGAATAAAAGAAAACAGGAAGATCGTAACGATTCGTTAGTAAATGAATGGGTAAGAGTCCAAAGGATTTCTGGGACACAATACACAAAATTTCGAAAAGAAAATCCCAGCCTTCAAGTGATATATCTGTGAAGCAATGGTTTGATCATTTTAAAACTGTTTTAGGAAAAGGCGAAGAAGAGATATCTTAATGTATCTTGGTTGAAGACAATGCCGACAATTGACTGGCCAACACCTAAAGAAGCTTTACATGCCATCAGAAAGCTAAAGAATGGTAAGTCTGCTAGTCCAGATGGACTTAAAAGTGAGTTTTCACAAATTCCGGTGAGTTAGTTAATTTCCTCGTATCATTATTTAACCATTTATTTGAAAGTGGAATTTATCCGAAAATTGGTCAGAATCCATAATAATTCTTTTATTCAAGAAAGGTAATGTTAATGACGTGAACAACTATAGTTCAATTATTAATAACAGATTACAAGAATGAATAAGTCAGAATGATATTACAAGTGAGCACCAGGCCGGAATTAAGGAGGGATATTCAACAATCGATCGTATCTTTACTTTGTTTGCTGCTATCCAAAAACAGTTTCCCCAAAACAAAAGAATTGTATGTTGCCTTTCCGGACTTTGAAAAGCATTCGATTCTATTTCCAGAAAGTTATTGTGGCTAGTTCTGATCAAAAACGGAATCAATGGTAAGTTGCATTCTTGTGTTAAAAGTATGTATGAAGAAGTAAAGGCAACAAACGTTCCAGGCCAACAAACAATATATCAGGCCGACAAACAATATATCAGGCTAACAAACGTATCAGGCCAACAAACAAATGTATCAGGCCAACAAACAAATGTATCAGGCCGACAAACAAACGTATCAGGCCAATAAACAATATATGAGGCCGACAAACAAACGTATCAGGCCAACAAACAATATATCAGGCCGACAAACGAATCAGGCCAACAAACAATATATCAGGCCGACAAACAAATGTATCAGGCCAACAAACAATGTATCAGGCCGACAAACAAACGTATCAGGCCGACAAACAAACGTATCAGGCCGACAAACAAACGTATCAGGCCAACAAACAATGTATCAGGCCGACAAACAAACGTATCAGGCCGACAAACAAACGTATCAGGCCAAGAAACAAACAATCGTATCAGGCCAACAAACAAACGTATCAGGCCAACAAAACAAATGTGTTAGGCCGACAAACAAACGTATAAGGCCAACAAACAAATGTATTAGGCCGACAAACAAATGTATCAGGCCAACAAACAAATGTATTAGGTCATGTATTAGGCCAACAAACAAGATGTATTAGGCCGATAAACAAACGTATCAGGCCAACAAACAAATGTAGTACGCCGACAAACAAACGTATGAGGTCAACAAACAAACGTATCAGGCCAACAAACAAATATATCAGGCCAACAAACAAATGTATTAGGCCATGTATTAGGCCGACAAACAAACGTATCATGCCAACAAACAAATGTATTAGGCCATTATTAGGCCGACAAACAAACGTATCAGGCCAACAAACAAATGTATCAGGCCAACAAACAAATGTATTAGACCATGTATTAGGCCAACAAAGAAATGTATTAGGCCAACAAACAAATGTATCTGCCCAACAAACAAACGTATCTGGCCAACAAACAAACGTATCAGACCAACAAGCAAACAACCGTATCAAGCCAACAAACAAATGTATTAGGCCAATAAACATATGAGGCAACAAACAAACGTGTTAGGCCAAGAAACCAACGTATTAGGCAACAAAAAAACGTATCAGGCAAACAAATAAACGTATCAGGCAAACAAACGTGTCAGGCAAACAAACAAACAAACAAACAAACAAACAAACGTATCAGGCAAACAAACAAACAAACGTATCAGGCAAACAAACAAACAAACGTATCAGGCAAACAAACAAACGTATCAGGCAAACAAACAAACGTATCAGGCAAACAAACGAACAAACGTATCAGGCAAACAAACAAACAAACGTATCAGGCAAACAAACAAACAAACGTATCAGGCAAACAAACAAACAAACGTATCAGGCAAACAAACAAACAAACGTATCAGGCAAACAAACGAACGTATCAGGCAAACAAACGAACGTATCGGGCAAACAGATACTGGTGACTTTTGACACTAATAACTTTGGATCTCGCAAGCTTGAATTTTGCATCCAATCATGTTTCTTTAACGCCGAGCTGATCTTCAGTTTCTGCGCCATTGCATGCATGCTTGAACCGAATGAATGTCATGCACATTGAAGAATGTCGATAGCTTGAACTTACGCCGGTGGAGTGGTGGAAAATTATCATGACAAAGAACGGACTGCTAAAGAATACGTTCCTTTGAAAAGATTATTTTTGTGTGCATTTTGTTTTTTGTCCGTACTGTGATTTTTCTGAGGGTTTTTTTTTTCCAGCCTTTTCTTTTTTCCCCCGACGAGTGCTGATTTCCCAGGTGGCAGTTAATTTGTTTCCTCGCCCTCCCCCGCTCCACATGTCCCCGCATGCCCACACCTCGGTCTGTCTCACCTCTCTCCTTTCTGTGCAGCTCACTTCAGCGTCTGTGATTTGTCAGAAAGAAGCGCTGGCCGTTTTGGAGCAGCCGGACTCTTACAGCTGTTTGGCTTGCTCTCTTTGCATCGTATTCATGTCACTCTTGTCTGTTTGTCTGTCTGACCATCTGTCTGTCTATCTACCTGTCGGTCTGTCGCAGTGTGTGTGTGTGCGTGTGTGTGTGTGTGTGTGTGTCTTTCTCTCTCAATAAGTAAGTGGTGGAATAAAAGAAGTGCAGGCAAACTTCCCCCTCTCCACCTTTCTTATGACACTAAGTCGGCAAAGATTCATGAGTAAAAAAGATAAAGTGTGGATAGAATTTGAAGCGTTGAGAGAAGGATGTGGGGTGGGGTTGGGGTGGGTGTGGGTAGGGAATGGAGCCGGAGATGGGGCCAATAGGGATTGATAAGAGGGCATTAAAGTGTGAAGTGTACATCCCTTCGCTGGTAGCATCTGTGCACAGTACTATCACTATGGACTGTCCATCGTCGATTTTCAGAGAACTCGGCTTGGCTGCGTGAGTCCATCTATGGCCAGTCACTGAAATATACCACCTATTATTCTGCGGTCTACGTACCACTAACGGAGGAAGAACCACCCAGTGGCTTCCGGTACAGCTACAAAGGGCAGCACGGGGAAAGGGGAAGACAGTGACATCAAGATATAAGTAGCATCCGTTGTGGTTTTTCTTTTTTATAGTTGTTCTGGAGATGTCTACTTAGCTCAGTTGTAGAAGACCGAGTGCGCAGTCAGGTATGGCAAGTTGGGCTCCCGGTAGCATCCAACATATACATCATTGGCATTGTCACTGCCTGTTTGAAAGTGTGGTTCTGCTGACGTCATTGTGGCTTACTTCCCTGTCTCTGCTATCTCCCATGGTTATCCGCTTCTGCCTTGTCATTTTGGTGGATGACAGCTTTACATCTGCATGTCACCGACTCTGTTCTTCTTGTGCAGAAAGAGATATTGCAGACACAAAGGACATGACCAGTTTTCCCTCTGCATGCCACCGACTCTGTTCGTCTGTGCGTAGAGATATTACAGACACAAAGGACACTAAGAGGGCACTTGAGAGGACCGCAGACTTCCACCATGCTCCAACTGTTCTCTGTATCTCAGTCAAATTCTACAACCTTGTCTGTGACTATGGCGTGTACCTTAATTCCACAGTGGACAGTATGTGACTAGGGGCGTGTACCTTAATGTCCACAGTGCATAGTGTGTGACTATGTCGTGTACCTTAATGTCAACAGTGGACAGTTGTGACTATGACGTGTACCTTATGTCCACAGGGGAATATGTGTGACTAGGGCGTGAAACCTTAAAGTCCACAGTGGACGGTGTGTGACTATGGCGTGTACCTTAAAGTCCACAGTGACAGTGTGTGACTATGGCGTGTACCTTAATGTCCAAAGTGGACAGTGTGTGACTATGGCGTGTACCTTAATGTCCAAAGTGCATAGTGTGTGACTATGGCGTG
>CM031627.1:13519458-13544458 GCA_018398815.1 Conus ventricosus
ACATTTAACATTTTGGACAGTACAAACAAAGAACGAAGAGTGACTCATCTGTTGTCCATGTAGTAGGAAGAATGGCCGCCAGCCGGAAACGACAGAGGTGATTATGGGAGAGGAAAATAGGGGAGGGGGGGGTGCGTGGGGGAGGGGGGGAGTGAACGATGGGGTTGCGTAGCTAGTTTAGTGGGGTGGTGTAATATATTTGTGACGGTTGTGGTTAAGGTGGATTGATAATAATGCTAAGTGGGAGGGGGGGGGGGGGGGGGGGGGGGTATATTGAAAAAAAAGAGAGAGAGAGGAGGGGAGAGGGGAGAGAAGGGATAGTAATGATAATAATGATAGTCGTACTAATTATAGTAAATAAGTAGATGAATAAAATGAAAGTAGCTGTAATTTTAAAAAAAGTGAATAAAATAGATAAATGATTTCGCTGGGTGATGAAGGAGGTGGTTAGTAGTTATGCATGGGTAGTTGTGAAAGGTGTGTGGGTAATGTTAATAAGGAGGGAAGTGGAGAGAAGATTAATGGGTGATAAAAGTATAATTGGAGGTGTGTGTGTGTGTGTGGGGGGGGGGGGGGGTGGAAAAAGGAAAAAGAAAAAGAAAACGGGTGGGTGGGGAGGGGGTATGTGTGTGTGTGTGTGTGTGGGGGGGGGGGGGGGGGGGGGCAAGAGAAGGAGAGCTCATATATCTCCATCCATTTTGGGATGGGGGTGGGGGGTGGGAGGCTGGGAGGTTTCATGCATGTATATTTTACAGCTATTTAGAGTCTCTTGAGTACTATGTACCTTAGCTTGTACAATGCAGATGACTAGTGATCAGTGCCACTGACCACTGGTCATTATGACGTAAATCGGAGATTTTAACTATTTAACAGCTAATTAGTGTTACCCGAGTGCTTGTGTACCTTGTACAATGTAGATTACTTGTGGTCGGTTCCACTTACTACTGGTCATTATGACGTAAATCAGAGATTTTAACTATTTCACAGCTAATTACAGTCTCCCGAGTTTTTGTGTACCTTGTGCAACGCAGACGACTGGTGGTCAGTGCCACTGACCACTGGTCACTATGACGTAAATCAGATACTTCGACTATTTTACGGTTAATCAGTGTCTCATGAGTGTTTATTACCTTGTGCAATGCAGACAACCAGTGGTCAGTGTCACTGACCATTGGTCACTTTAATGTATATCAGAGATTTTAAACTAGTTTTAACAGCAAAATTAGTGTCTCCTGAGTGCCTGTGTACCTTGTACAATGTAGATGACTGGGGGGTCAGTTCCAACTAGAGGGGGGGGGGGGGGGGGGGGGTAAGTTCGAGCTAGTCCTGGAATGACCCTGGGGGTTTAAAAGCAGCCTGGGCCCAGACTTACCCCGGGGTAAGTTCCAGAGGGGTGGGGGTAAGAATGGGCTGTTACACCGGGCCTTCCAGCTTCGTAGCGATGATCCTACCACTAGATCATGCTACTTTTGGTTTTGTTTTAAGAATGTAAAAAGCAGTATTCCTTTTGGGAATTAATGTATTGGATCTCTCTCTCTCTCTCTCATCTCTCTCTCTCTCTCTCTCTCTCTCTCTCTCCTCTCTCTCTCTCTCTCTCTCTCTCTCTCTGAAACATGGAACAGAATTAAGTAAATGTACACAAACAGCTTCTTTATTAAAAAAAAAAACAACTCATTAAGCAGACCATTTGGAAAAAACTAAAGATTACTTTTAAGAAATTAGTGTTGTCTTCTACTTATTAATGGGCTATGCCAGAACAAAAACAGAAATGGCCTATTTCCAGAACAAAATAAACATGATTTTACTGTAAAAATGTTGCGAAACAAAATTTGTAAGATTATTGAATATAATTATATTCATATAACCAGCGATAGCTACTAGCTTTTAAGGGAGAACACTACATAAATTCTACACCTTTCAACTTTTTCGATATCTCAAGAACCAATTAAAGATATCTTAATGAAATTTTGCACACATGTGAAATGCATCATGACCATGATATTCACCAAGGTTTAAACATTCATTTGTATTTTCAACTTTGATTTTTGTTTTTTTGTATATATTCAGTAATAGCTGCTTTAATACCAGAAAAAGTGGCAAAATTAATGTTTACATCATACTTTTGTTTAAACTGTTCGTAAAGAAATAAACTGGCCATTGTCCAGCAAAAAATGAGCAATGCAATATATGCCCTTGTTGATCCATGCTTTTCCCGAAATAGTCTTTTTCCCGACTTGTATTCTGTTTGTATAAAAGACTGGTTCCGCAAGGAGTTCATAAGATGTCTTACAGTTAACTTTGTAGAAAAAATGTTTGTACGCCATAAATACCTCTGTCCAAATACATTTGATTTACAGAAGGAAGAAAGTATTTCTGGTCCATATTTCTCAATATCGCTTAAAAGTGGAAAGTTAGATATTGTAATAGTTTTCCATTTGTGGTGAACTTTTGCAGCCACGTCAATTTTAGGGAAAGAAGCAAACGTTTTTAATTCTGGTAGTCCAAGACCACGTTTTGGATACTTTTGTGAGCAGATTTTCTATTTATTTTGTCTGGCTGAAATGTGAGATCTTATTTCTCATTCATCAGTTAATAACCCGGGTATCGATGTAACTTTGTTATGGGTTCCAGGGCACTCCAGTTTACGTGGCAATGACTTAACTGACTTTTATGCAAAGGAAGCAGCAAGAAATAAATCTGATGTTTTGAATTGTGATATCCTTCTTTCTTCATCTGAAGCTATCCACATGCTGACAAGTTCAATCTGGAACATAAGACGGAAACATTACCTTGAAGATTCAGCTTGGAAGCGCAGATGGGATATTGACTAAACCAACAAGCAATGTTGTAATCCTGCAGGGTCAATCCCAAATCGTAACCTTGTATATAGGCTGCCGGTTAATGGTTGGTTAGGCAGGTATTACCCTAGCCCTCTCCGAGATGTTCGACTCAGACCCTCCTGGTGGCTCAGCCCATGAGAGATGGGACCACATCAGAGAGACAGTACACAGCACTGCCATGAAGATTTTTGGAAAAAAGCAGACTAAGAACAACGACTGGTTTGAGGCCAACTCCTCCACACTCACTCCAGCCATAGAAGAACGCCGCAGTGCCCACCTGGAATACAAGCGATCCCCCAGCCAGAGAACCCTGCAGGTGTACAGATCTGCAAAGAGCAAAGTACAGAGATTAGCAAGGCAGTGCGCTAACGACTACTGGCTTCTGCTATGTCAAAGCATCCAGATATCGGCTGATACTGGAAACATCAAGGGCATGTACGACGGCATCAAAAAAGCAATGGGCCCCCACCAAGAAGACTACAGCTCCACTGAAGTCTGCCACGGGTGAGGCCATCCAGGACAAGGACAAGCAGATGGAGCGATGGGTGGAACATTATTCCGAATTGTACTCCAGACAGAACCACGTCACCGATGAGACCCTCGATGCGATCGAAAGCCTCCCCCTCATGGCGGAACTGGATGAGAAACCCACTCTGGCAGAACTAGAGAAAGCAATCATGAGCCTGTCCTCAGGAAAAGCACCAGGGAAGGATGGCATACCACCAGAAGTCATCAAGTGTGGCGGCAGTGCACTGCTTGAACATCTGCACAACCTCCTTTGTCAGTGCTGGAGGAAGGAGCAGTACCTCAAGACATGAGAGATGCCAATATTGTCACATTATACAAGAACAAAGGCGACAAAAGTGACTGCAATAACTACAGAGGAATATCTCTCCTGAGCATTGTAGGCAAAGTATTTGCAAGAGTCGTCCTGAACAGGCTGCAGAAGCTCGCTGACAGAGTGTACCCAGAGTCGCAGTGCGGGTTCCGCTCAGAGAGATCAACCACCGACATGGTCTTCTCCATCAGACAGCTGCAAGAGAAATGCAGAGAGCAGCACAAGCCCCTCTTTCTGGCCTTCATTGACCTGACCAAGGCATTTGATCTTGTCAGCAGAGATGGACTCTTCAACGTCCTAGCGAAGATAGGCTGCCACCAAGACTTTTGAGTGTGATCCAGTCTTTCCACGACGACATGAAAGGCACAGTGCAGTACGACGGCTCGACATCAGATGCCTTCAAATACGCAGTGGAGTCAAACAGGGCTGTGTCCTCGCTCCCACCCTCTTCGGCATCTTCTTCGCTGTCTGCTGAAGCACGCCTTTGGGACATCAACTGAGGGTGTCTACCTTCACACCCGATCAGATGGCCGACTGTTCAACCTGGCTCGGCTGAAGGCAAAGGGCAAAGTACGGGTAGTGACCATCAGAGACATGCTGTTTGCAGATGACGCTGCTCTGGCCACCCACACCGAAGCAGAGTTACAGAGTCTGATGGACTGCTTTGCAAAGGCTTGTGATGAGTTTGGCCTGACAATAAGCTTGAAGAAGACGAATGTGATGGCTCAGGATGCTGAACAACCCGCATCACCATCAACAACCATGAATTAGAGGTCGTTAGCCAGTTCACGTACCTCGGTTCCACCATCACCGACAACCTCTCTCTGGATACGGAGATCAACAGAAGGATTGGCAAGGCCTCTACCACCCTGGCCAGACTATCTCAGAGAGTGTGGAACAACAGCATGTTAACTTCGAACACCAAGATTGCTGTGTATCGAGCCTGTGTGCTAAGCACTCTCCTGTACGCCAGCGAATCCTGGACCCTGTATGCCTCACAAGAGAAGAGGCTAAGTGCCTTCCACATGCGCTGTCTCCGGCGCATACTTGGGATCACATGGAGTGACCGCGTGACAAACAACGATGTGCTTGAGCGTGCAAAGATTCCCAGCATGACCACTCTTCTCCGTCAGCGTCGCCTCAGGTGGCTTGGTCATGTGCGTCGAATGGACGACGGCAGGATCCCCAAAGACATTCTGTACGCAGAGCTTGCCTCTGGCAAGAGAACAACTGGAAGACCACAACTCCGCTTCAAGGATGTTTGCAAGCGCGACCTGAAGGCTCTCGACATCGACACCAACACCTGGGAAGAGCTTGCTCAGGACAGATCCAGCTGGAGACACACTATGAACACTGGGCTGGAAGCTGGCGAAGAGAAGCTCCGGAAGCTTGCCGATGACAAGAGAAAGAACAAGCGGCTGCTGCCAGCAGCCGACTCGGCCTTCAAGTGCATCAAATGCAGCAGAGACTGCCACTCCCATGTGGGTCTATACAGCCACAGCAGATGCTGTATGACCAACTGAAACATTCGCAAGGGCGCAAATCCATCGTCTCCCGAGACTAACGGATGCCAACAACAGGCAGGTATTTCAAACCGGCACCTGTTTGTGCATGTGGTCAGACTCTCGATATCCTCATTTTTTATTTGACTGTACTAGTACAAGAATTCACTTTCAGCTCTTCATGATAAGATGAAGTCCTTCAAGCTTTCGCCGACTATGTCTAGTGTTTTCAATCCCAGTTATGAGAACGGTTGGAGTCTGGCAATGTTGGCTGTTTATCTTATTAAATCTCATCCACTTGGATGTTGGATGTGTTGTAAAGTTAAACTGTTGAAAAACCCACAAAGTCTATAAACGGCACAGATTTCAAACACCATCATTCTGAAAAGTTTCGAGCCACACCATCTTCGTTTGCTACTTACAAATAACGTCACGAAAGTAAAGTGAAGTAAATTATTGTGTCGTGCTAGCCTAACAGGACAGAAGGCCCAGACAGTTCACCAACTACGTGCGGCACTTGTTCTTTGCACCGCCACTCTGAAAAGACACCAAAATCTGTTCGTCGTGACCTTTTAACCATTACCACGGCTAGAGTTGCTTTAATGAGTTAATCCTAATATTTTACACGCGCGCGCGCGCACGCGCGCGCGCACCACACACACACACACACACACACACACACACACACACACACACACACACACACACACACACTAATTTTTTTTTTTTTTAATTTTGTATGAAAGGCAAAATAAAGCCAGGAAACTTTCTCACCTGCTTTTATTAGACAGTGAATGTAGTTTTAAAGTCCAAACCAAACTGAAAATCCACAGCAACCTCTGTCTCTTTAGGTAGTTGTCTACCTCTCTGTCTGTACGAATTTTGGATGTAGGAATCGGCCAAGACAAAGATGAATCTTGTACGGGATCAACAACACAAACCACTGTTATTACTGCTGCTGGTGCTGCTACTCAGACCCGCACGCACACACATGCAATGTGCACTCCAGCACACACGCACACTTACGCATACAGACACACACGGCTGCAAATTCATGTTTCGCGCGCACGCGCGCACATACACACACACACACACACACACACACACACACACACACACACACACACACACACACACACACTCACTCACTCACTCACTCACACACACACACACACACACACACACACACACACACACACACACACACACACACCGTATTATAAAACACAAAAGTTCATGTACGTCGACGCGACCACATCAACCAGGCTGCGCACACATACATTACACTGTCACAATACATTCTAGCCGAGATCCCAATTCACAGATACACAACCATTCCATCTTTGTCAATAGCAATATTATTTCCATCAACAAGTCAGTGAGACGAATGAAACATTAGAGAACGACACTGATTAAACATGACCAAATAAATACGTTAGACTTCTAGCCAAATCCCAAAAATCTACCATTAGCTACATTTTACACTTGGCATCAAAACTACGCCAGATAATAATTAATCAATCAATAATTAAATAACGAAATAATTTCCTAAAAATGAAGCTCTGAGTCCGATTGGGTGTTTTTTTCTGGGTCCAGGTTATCTTAGGCATATGTACAAGGAGCAGTCTGCTTGATATGTGAGTTAAAGCAACAGCATTATCACTTGGAAGGAAACCATGTAAAAGAGCTGTTCAGCTGCATGACTATCTTCCACCACACACACACACACACACACACACACACACACACACACACACACACACACACACACATAATTGCAATTATAAAAGCCGCTTTACACGCCAGCACATGCCCATACGCGCAATTTAACATGGCCAGAGTGATCTGAACTTTCACTCACAGACTTTATTTTTCTTGCGAGGTTTATGGTTGTGAAATACAATGAACCAACCAAGTTTCCTTTAGATCCGTTTTATAAATCCCAAGAAACAGTTGTGAAAAAAAAATAAACGTGGCCATTGCTACCTTGATCATTGAGTCACAACCCCCCTTTTTTCTTTTCTTTTCTTTTTTTTTTCTTTTTGTAAAGGTGATAATTGTGGATAGCAACTAACCCACCAACTTTCGTTGAGATCTGTCCAATAGTTCCTGAAAAATCCCCGAGAAACAGCTACGAAGGAAAATTAATGTGACCACTGACTTTCACCTTTGACCCATAGACCTGATCTTTCTTGTGAGCGTGACGAATGTGAAACATGTACAAGCAATCCATCAAGTTAATTCAAGATCCATCCAGCAGTTTACGAAAAACAGCTCTTTTTTTTCTTCTTCTTTTTGTACTGTCATACAAAACTGTGACAGACAAAAGGAGGTGAAAACTTACCAGAGTTTGCAAACTGCAACAAAATTGACACAGGAGTCATTTTTCTACGGGAGTCAACAATCTCCGTAACCATGGGAGTCAATATTCTACAGAAGGAGTCAACATTCTTCGTAGAATATTGACTCCAAAACATGTAGAAAAACTGAACGGATCATTTTTCCCGGAGAAAAAAAGAACCGGGGAGTCAATTTTCTACGGAGTCAATATTCTCCGTAACACCGGCAACTTGGGGAGACACGTCCGGCAGCTGTTCTGGACGACACCTAGGAAGACCACGAGACGCACCATGCCACATTCACTCCAGGGGTTTTCCATCTCATCCAGGCGTCATGACCTGCCGTTTCCACTGGAGAGGCGTGCTTGGTTGAACTACTATGACGTTTTGAGTGAACTGGTGCTAGATTATATACCTACTCAGAACATTTGTTGGTTTCATGGAAGTAGATTTGTTTTAATTTCAGCACAAAAATTACCCAATCTGACAGGTTCTCAGCAGAAGGAAGTTGATATCAACGTTATCTTGAAAATTAGAAAACCTCTCTCTCTCTCTCTCTCTCTCTCTACTCTCTCTCTCTCTGCTTATTTGTTTACTTATTTGTTTTATTTGCACCCCCTCCCTGCTATTCTGTTGCTAGTTTATCAGTGACATGCCTGATAACTCAATTAAGATTTTGCAATGGAATGCAGATCTGTGTTCACGAACGAAGCATTTTTACGTCAACATCTGGTAAATAACTGATACAAAATATTGATTTTGCAATCACTAAATGTGTGCAAAACTAAATTACCAAAATTACCACATTTTTATTATCCTCCAGTGCACAATCGAGTTTTTGACACAAAGGAAAAAGTCGGCACTGCTATATATATCAGAGAAGGCACTGAATACTTAATACGACCATCACCTACACCGTCTGATCTTGCAAACTTATATTCGTGCGCGGCCACAGTAAAAGTCAATGACAACGTTGTTCTGAGCATTGTGTCTGTATATCTGCCTAAAGGTCCAGACGAGAAAAAATACTGAATGGTTACATACAATAGACAGCTCTAAGGAAAGATGGTTGATTGCCGGAGATTTTAATGCTCACGCTCCATTTTGGGACAAAGGTTGTTCATCCATAACAAGTAATCGCTTTCTTGAAAATGTGGTGGATTCTTCATTGTATCTGCTTAATGATGGAGTATAACAAGGACTCCTGACATTCCCACCCATAGATCAAGCGCAATAGATCTGACAATGATTTCCCCCCAATTAGCTTTTGATTGCTTATGGCACATTTGATGACACTCTTGGACGTGATCATCTGCCCATCATAATGACAATTAATAAAACATACGACATTAAAAATTTGCCTGAAGACAAAATACCTAAATACAATTATAAGTTTGCCAACTGGGATAAGTTCAAGGCTTTTTTTTCCTACAGACACATAGAGAACTTGTGAAGATGAAGAAAATGTAAATGATACGTATTCAAAATTCAACAAAATGATTCTCTTGGCCGCTGATGATTCAATACCAAAATGTCGTACTAATACTCTCAAAAAAACACTTCATACCGGCAATGTGTGTGGACCAAGGATTGCGAAGAAGCTGTAGCCTTAAAGAAACTGAAATACAAAGAATATATTAAAAACAAAAGTGAAGAAAACCACCTAGAAATGAAAAAAGCTAAGTCACACTCTAACCGAGTAATTGCAAAAGCAAAGCGGCTTTACTGGACAGCGTTTTGTGCTAAAGAAGTTTCTCATCAAAAGGACCTTCAAAAAGTGTGGCAAAAATTTCAAACTATGAAAAAAGGGATAATCTCCCAAGATATCCAGTTAATTTGGATAATAAAAAATTATCAACCTCATCTGAAAAAGCAGAAGCATTCGCTAACATGTTTGCAAAGACAATGCGTCTAGAAAGTCTTCCACAAGATTGCATACAACATAGGAAAAGGGAAGAAAAAACAGAGATGTATGAAGAGCCAGTTTCAAATGATGACCACTATATAAATGCCCCCATAACTATATGCGAGTTAAACGACTCTATCTCCCTGATAGGTAATAAATCATCATCAGTTGGATTGGACGCTGTTTCGAATGAAATGCTAAAACATTTACCAGATAATTATCTATATTTTTATTGAAATATTCCAACGGGTTTGGAATAATGGTGTTATGCCATCATTTGGATAACAGTCTGTAATTATCCCAATTGTAAAGCAAGAAAAGTCTCTCACAAGTGTCCACAGTTACCGGCCTGTAGCTCTGACGTCTCATGTAGGAAAACTTATGGAAAGAATATACTAAATAGGCTGATTCTATTTTGTGATTAAAAATGAAAATATACCAATTAATCAAGCAGGCTTCAGAAAAGGAAGATCAACAACTGACCACATTGTAAAATTAACAACACAAATTAAGCATCAATTTGCCAGGCGAACGAGTATTCTGGTGACATTTTTTGATGTTTAAAAGCCTTTGATAGCGTGTGGCATGCTAGATTGCTTTAATAAACTGAAGAAAATTGGCATATCTGGTAATTTTTATAACTACATTAGAGAATTTTTATCAGAAAGAAGTTTGCAAGTCAGGTAGAAAACACATATTCAAATTTTAAATCGTTAGAAATGGCATTCCCCAAGGTTCCGTAATTGCTCCAATGTTATTAATATTTTGTTACATGATCTCCCAAAGCACATAACTAAAAACGCTACCGTTGTGCAGTATGCTGATGATCTGTGTATGTGGTTAAATGCTAGTCTAAGAAAAAACACGCCAAAAAGATCAATCAACTATTACAAAAAAAATGTATCAGGCAGAGCTAAATAATCTTAGTAAGTACTTGTTTGAAAATGGACTGAAACTTTCCCATGAAAAAAAACGTATATAGTGTTATTTAATAATGGTGATGATCCAGTTGATCTGCCGTCTTTTAGACTTGATGGAATAACACTTCAGTATGTACAGACAGTAAAATGTTTAAGGGGTTTACTTCACATCTAAATTGACATGGAAAGTTCACATTGATTATCTCTTAACCCAGGGTAGGAAAAGCTTGAATTTTTTGAAAATCTTAAGCAAGCAAAGCTGGTGCCAGGATGTATAAAACATTGAAACATCTGGCAATATCACTCGTTTCGGTCTAAGCTAACGTATGCTCAAGAAGCTTTCTTTGTGCTCCTAATATTTGTTGCAAAAACTCAGTCAGTACTACAATCTATCAAGTTTTTCAATTCTAATTCTGAAAACTTTATTTTAAAGGAAATATGTTATTTAATTCATATTTTGATATGCAAAGGGACCGATTTAACTTTTTTCTGGGTTCCTTCGCACTGTGGAATTTTGGGCAATGAATTCGCTGACAGATCTGCCAAAAAGGGAGCTAAAACTGAAATGAGTGCACAGTCACTTTCTGCTCCCTTGACTTTACAAGAGTGTCATCAAGTTTTAAAACAAGTGGCTTGGGACTTTTTTTAGAAACAACCAGAACATCCCTTATTTGCGGGTTAATGCTCGAAATAGCCATGTTCTCAGCTTTGATCAGGTTGAAGGCATTGAACACCTGCAGGTTCGTAATATGTATCAGTACAGAAACTTTGTTTCAGTATTTTATAGACTGAAACTCGACGCATTCAGAACGAAATATAGTGCAGGAACAAAATGCGTATGTGGTAAGGCAAACGTGTCGAGAGCCCACGTTTTATTTGATTGTGTGACTCTTAAGGCATACTTACCACGTTTATTAGGCATGACAGTGACTGATGTTTTCTCTGATATGCATTTTGCTTTCAAAGTTACCTTTTGTTTAATATGTAGTCCTGTTAGATATTTACTATAATGTTATACGTAGTAATTATTCCATATTTGCGTGCACTTCCACACACCTATGCTTCACACACATACTCTTAACACACACCTCCGCTTCTCTCTCTCTCTCTCTCTCTCTCTCTCTCTCTCTCTCTCCTCTCTCTCTCTCTCGTCTAATATCACACAATTTTGTGAAAAGACGTAAAATGAAAGTACTACTACTACTACTACTATACTACTACTACTACTACACACACCACACACACACACACACACACACACACACACACACACACACACACACATGAGCGTGCGCGCGCACACACACACACACACACACACACACACACACACACACACACACACACACACACACACACACACGTGCACGCACGCACACACACACAACATACACACACACACACATACACGCACGCACGCACACACATACAATTTATATATATGTATAGAGAGAGAGAGAGAAGAGAGAGAGAAAGAGAGAGGGGGGAGGGAGGGAGGGAGAGAGAGAGAGAGGGAGGGAGAGAGAGAGATGCAGCAAACAGTGCAAAGATCCTGAAAGATTCAGAGCGTGACATCTCAGATGATTATTTGTTCAGTCATTTGCATCCAGTATTGGAAAGGCCCAGTATGAGCTGTCCCATTTGTTTTATATACTTGTTCGATTGATGATGCTTCTCGCTCTACCCGTTAGTATGGGATGTGCGGTTACTTCCTCTTTTGATGCTGAGTTTTGCGAGGTGGCTATAGTATGGTAGCTTCGATTTCCTTTGATGATGTGATTCTTTAAGTTTTGTGTGTGTGTGTGTGTGTGTGTGTGTGTGTGTGTTTGCTTGTTTTTTTTTTTTTGTTTTTTTTTTGTTTTTTTTGTGCTTTGCCAGCTCTTTCCCTTGAAACCTGAATGTTCAGGGCAGTATGTCCATATGGGTCTGTCCGACTGGAGATTGCGCATTATCTTATGCTACTCTGGACTGTCTGTTCCATTTTCCCTTTCTGCAGAAGGTTCAGTGTCGTGCCTTGTTCAGTTTGAAGCTTGTCTGTGGGTGAAAACTACGGAGTGTTTGTGTAACTGCTTCTGACTTCATTGTTTGATCGATTGAAAGTTATGTGGCCTTTTTTCCTGGATTGTTTGGCTATTTGGCTTCACTGTGTATCCGTAGTTTGACTTTTCTTCGGTCATGAAAGGTCTACGCTAGCTGTCTTTTTCCCTGCCCGCATATGCTTTTCGTTGACCCTTTAAAGATTTACTTTTCGAGAGAATTTTGTTATTGGTAATTTCCTTGTTGCTGTGAGTTCTTACACGTGCTGAAGAAGGTCCTCACAAACATTGACTCTCAGAGCAGGGCAGGAGGGCCTCAGAGCAGGGCAGGAGGGCCTCAGTGAACACCGCTGAAATGGGTCAGCAGCAGTGCACAGTCTCCTGAACCAGGTGTCCTGTGTCGACCTTATGTTGAAACCTTCTTAAGACAGCTGATGCTAAGACTCTCCATGGGACGATCTAGGTGTGGCAGTGTGTGGAGATAAATGGGGCTGGGGCTGGGGAGGGGGCTGGGGGAGGGGGAGGGGGGCAGGCGGGGACAGGAGAGGTGAGCTGCTGGGAAAGTGACGTGATGGAGGGGCCGACAAGGAGAGACAGCCCCACACAGACAGAGCATGCCAGACACCTGCCGGGCAAGGTGCGCCGATCTCACAGTCCTCCACGTCACGCCTTCCTTCCTCACCACCAGCCCTCAGGCCGTCCGTGGCAAATGGCTCTCAGAGGTCCACTCACAGATACCCCACTTCATTAAGAGCCCGTTGATAGCTGTGTTGTCGCTCAAGATCCGATGGTGTGCCGACACCACTTTATCCCACGTACCCACCCTCCTCCACCTTCCGTGTCTCTTAAAGTCTTTGCTCGCCATGTTTTAGCTAATCCATTCTACATAATCCATCCCAAAGGCAGCAAAACAGTGTTGACATCAACATGGCTCTCAATGCCAGAATAAACAATTAAGATAGAGAGAGACGGGGGTGGGGGGAGAGAGAGAGAGAGAGAGAGAGAGAGAGAGAGAGAGAGAGAGAGAGAGAGAGACAGAGACAGAGAGACAGAGACAGAGACAGAGAGAGAGACAGAGAGAGAGAGAGGGGATTTCACAAGTCGATCTGCATGCATGCCGCGCCCCTTCCCCTCCCCTCAAACTCCAACCTCTCTCTCTCTCTCTCTCTCTCTCTCTCTCTCTCTCTCTCTCTCTCTCTCTTTTTCTCTCTCTCTCTCTCGTTCCCTACTGATCTGAGAGCCGTTCGTTTACGCTACATCCCAGACTATGTTTCATTACTGAAGCTTTTTGTCGTTTTAGACACTTTCTCGCTGTTGCTATTTTGAGGTGTTGTTCAGGTTGTTATTATTGCTGTAGCTGCTGACGGATGTGAACTCACTAATTTCTTCGTTAGCTGGAAGACAGCCGCCAGGGCCTAACGGGTTCGAAATCCGTCTCCTCCCGAGCCATACCAGTTGTCCCTGGCCCCGTGTCATCTGTCCACTCAGGTGGGTCAGATCGGTTCGGGGGCTGGCGGAATGTGGATGAAGGCCAGCAGGTCTACAGGAAGAGGTGAACCCTCCACTCCGTGATGGGAGTCCTGATGATGCTGCCATCTCTCCATGTCGTTCTGCTGAAGACTGGGCCGTTCTCCAGCCTGTGAGTTGGATGACTTTTCCTTGTGGGCACAGCTCTTGGGACAAGACGACTCCCAGACGGTCCAGGGCATAGGCGCCGGTCTCCACAGTCACAGTCCGCTCCTTCACGCCAGGCCATTGTTCATCTCCGTCATCTCCACTCTCAGTCCTGGCTTGGCCAGCTGAAGATACCCCCACCCCCACCCCACCCCCACTACCCAACCCGTCACGCGCCATGCTAATCCCGGCGTTGTCACTCTTCATCTGTTGTTGATGTGGAGTCCTCTCCAACTCCTCCCATGCCTCTTAAAGTCTTTACCCGGCATGATACCCGCATGATACCCGGCATCGACATGATACCCGACATGATTTGCTGATCCAGACGGGGGAAGGCACCTGAAATGAAGGGAAAAGGTATTGCCATCAATATGGCTTTCAATGAGAGGGAGAGAGAGAGAGAGAGAGAAGAGAGAGAGAGAGAGAGAGAGAGAGAGAGAGAGAGAGAGACAGACAGACAGACAGACAGAAAGAGAGAGAGAGAGAGGAGGGTGGTGGTGGACGGCAATCAGAGATAAAGCGACAGAAGCGAAGCAAGCGACACACACACACACACACACACACACACACACACACACACACATAACACACACACACACACACACACACACACACACACACACACACACACACACACACACACACACACATACACACACACACACACACACTTGTGCACGCACATGCATACATAGCAAAGAAAGTTAAGTTGACGAAAAACTGACTCTGTGTAGATAATTTGAATTTTGGCTGTACAGAATACATTCCATCAAATATCCTTAAATGTATTATGGACCTGTTTTCCTGAAAAATACAAAAGCAACATAAGGAAATAAGTGAGCAATATTTACCAAGCTCTCATTTAAATATCCGTCCAAACATTGTAAGTGTGCAGACGTTAAATGAAACAAACTATACATTTGGTAAGCAACACCAAAAGCAAGCACAGAAACAAAGAAAGAAAGAAAGACACATGTCAAGTTTATCAGGGTTTTTTGTTAATGTCAGTGGGAAGACAGCAACAAGGTCACTGAGATATATATTTGTTAATGTCAGTGGGGAGACAGCAACAAGGTCACTGAGATATATATTTGGAGCTGGAATAGTTCAATTCAGAGTGTCGGACCCGTCATCCTGCTGAGCCTGGGGTCACTGGTTCGAATCTCATCCGGGCCATCTCGACACCGTACCAAGGTGGGCTGACTATTCTTCAACTTGCCCTGACTGCCCTCCTCTTCCTCTTCCCATGAGTACAGTGGCGCCCCCTCCTCTTCCTCTTCCCATGAGTACAGTGGTGCCCCCTCCTCTTCCTCTCCCCAGGAGTACAGTGGTGCCCCCTCCTCTTCCTCTCCCCAGGAGTACAGTGGTGCCCCCTCCTCTTCCTCTCCCCAGGAGTACAGTGGTGCCCCCTCCTCTTCCTCTCCTCAGGAGTACAGTGGTGCCCCCTCCTCTTCCTCTCCCCAGGAGTACAGTGGTGCCCCCTCCTCTTCCTCTCCTCAGGAGTACAGTGGTGCCCCTCCTCTTCCTCTCCCCAGGAGTACAGTGGTGCCCCCTCCTCTTCCTCTCCTCAGGAGTACAGTGGTGCCCCCTCCTCTTCCTCTCCCCAGGAGTACAGTGGTGCCCCCTCCTCTTCCTCTCCCCAGGAGTACAGTGGTGTCCCCTCCTCTTCCTCTTCCCATGAGTACAGTGGTGCCCCCTCCTCTTCCTCTCCCCAGGAGTACAGTGGTGCCAAATTCAGGAAAGCAGTGTTGATTATGGTGATTTATGTCTACATTTATTAAATCAACTGACATGTAAAGTATTTCAATGTAGCATTCCATTTCTACATCAAAAAAGGAAATATAAGCACAACTGCATAGGTTATAGCATGTTAGCTGGGACTGACATGATCATGATCATCATATCATGCTACGATCTATGGGGAAACGTGGGGATTTCTTCAGCTACTCGGTGCATGTCATAATCATGATCATTTATTTCCGGTTCCTTCAACTGGTAATGGCTTGATATGATAATTTTGATCATTTAGCCCCCCTCTCTCTCTCCCGCTGGTTGTTGACTGATATGGTCGCTTAGTCTTTTCTCCCACTCATCAGCAGCAGAGAATATGATACACTAAATAGCTGCCAATTCCCTGCACTGTCTGACTTGGTGGATCGAACATTAATCTCTGCAGACAGCCTTGCATCAGGCGGAAGGTGCAGACACCTTTGTGTCCCGGCACAGTGTGACTGGCCCGTGGGAACACTCACAGCTGCCTGTGAGCGGGCTAGCGTTACCTCCCCTATCTTTTGACGGCGCAGGCGCAGTCATGGCTGTTTGCCCAGGCAGCGAAAGGGCATCAACAGTTGCCATGGAGTGCTCTGGGCCCCTGAGGTGCGCGCGCCTAATAATGGATGATAATGGGGCGAATGAGTGAAGTGTGTGTGTATGGAGAGAGTGAGAGAGAGAGAGAGAGAGAGAGAGAGAGAGAAGGGTGCGGGAAAGGAGGGGAGAAAGAAAGGTGAGGGACGGAAAGCTTGGAACAGGGCACTAACTGCTCTCGAGTTGAAGTGCGGGGAGGGTGTAGAATGGGCTGAAGAGCCCACCATCAGTTGAAGAGCGGGGAGGTGTAGAATGGGTTGAAGAGCCCACCGTCAGTTGTTCAAAGCTTTTACGTTTCGCTCCGCCTTTCCGACCCTCCCCCTCCCACGCCTTGCGACTCCCTTCTCCTCAGTCATAGTCTGTGCCACACTGGCTTGCACCAAGTCACTAATGCTATTGGGATCCTGTCATCATCACAACCTCAATAAAACCATTTTCTTTGTAAAAAAACAAGAAAACAATGATTGTCTTCAACAAAATTGTTTTCTCATTGATGGTGCTACTTCATGACAAGACGCTTTTTTTTTTCTTTTTTTCTTCTTTTTTTTTTTTTTTAAAGATGTGAGTTTTTTCAATACCAGATGTGGGGATCAAACGTGATTGCCACAAAACCAGCAATATTGATCGTTTAAAAACATAACTCACACATGGGAACATGCACCCTGAAATCATTGCAAGAAATGTGTAGATTTTAGGCCTTTAAAAGACTGCTGTGCAAAGCTACACAATTATAGAAGCGAAAGTAAATGCCATGGTTAGCTGTTCGTGGCTTACGTGGGGGTTGTTTTCTTTCTTTTGGCCCATGATCCTTATCTTCACAGCCTGTATCTTCACCGTAGGAAAACAAGGGAAACAACTGCCTGCTTTGACTCACGCGCCACGTGTGATCACATGAAAAGCAGTGAGGAAGAGGGAAGGGGCAGAGTAAGGGAAGGGAAGTAGGAGGAGTGGTGGGGGGAGTGGCAGGAGAGGGAGGGAAAAGCGTCCTTGGCTTACCGGCGGTTCCCTCAAAACATGGGATGTCAGTGAGTGGCAGGTCCAAAGATGTCCCCTTTCGTCGACTGGCCTTTCGTGGCTCACACGTTTTTACTCAGACTTGTTCCATACGCTGGTTGTCATCTCGCACACAAAAACTGATGACAGGACGTTGGTTTGATGCTTCCTTTGATGCTTTTCAAACTTTCATTTGCGCTGTCAAATTCTGTTTCAGTTCACAGGGACAAATTCAGGATGCATTGGTGTTATTTGGTAACTGTTATGATGGAAAGAACTGACGTTTTATTTTTGTTGATGCAACACAAATGATAAACCTTGCTTTGCTCTGTCTGCCAATATGTGGCCAATCTGTGTTGAACATTAGTAAGATATTTGTTTCTGCTCCTTCACTTTGATAGAAATGGCATTAAATGGTCTGATCTGGACAGGATGTGAGTTGATATTCATGGCAGTGTTTACTTATGATACCATCTAACGTATCTGTTATCAGTTTATAAAGCAGCAGTTGTTACTAACTACAGTCTTTTTTTTCAGAAAAGTTCAATTTTATATATAAAAAATCTGGCTGAAAAATGCTGACTGTAGAGTAACGATCTTTACGATTTAGTCAGCACTACAGGCAGGAGACGGCTGGGAAAATTTTATCAATGAGCTGTTGTAGTTGCCAAGGAATGGCTAATGTTAAATTTTACTGAGAACACACACACGCGCGTGCGCGCGAGCACACACACACGCACTCACACACACACACACACACACACACACACACACACACACACACACACACACACACACACACACACACTAATATCACTTATATAATAATGGTCTAATATCACTTATGGTGAAAAGACGTAAAAACAAAGAACGAACGAACGAACGAACACACACACACACACACACACACACACACACACACACACACACACACACACACACACACACACACGCACACACGCACGCACGCACGCACGCACGCACGCACGCACGCACGCACACACACACACACACACACACACACACACACACGCACGCACGCACGCACGCACACACGCACACACACACACACACACACGCACGCACGCACGCACACAAATAGATGACCGAGACTGGTTGATAACAGACTTAATTTGTTACATACATGATTAAAGAAAATAGTTGTCTTGACATGAAAATTGCTGTGTTTATGTCATCACTACCATTTTCTTATAGTGATAATAACTGGCTATCACATTAACCTGGCAATTGTGACAATTTTTTTAAACTTTGAGAACAGTAGTTTTTTAGGCAAGTAAACTCTCAGCGTTGACCGCTCTGTACGTGTTTTAGTGAGTTGTGTGGTCAGTCATTACTATGGTTAGCTTTCAGTCATCACTGGTTCAGTAAACTACCATGGTGCTGACCGCTCTGTACGTGTTGTAGTGAGTTGTGTGGTCAGTCATTACTATGGTTAGCTTTCAGTCATCACTGGTTCAGTAAACTACCATAGTGCTGACCGTTCTGTACGTGTTGTAGTGAGTTGTGTGGTCAGTCATTACTATGGTTAGCTTTCAGTAATCACTGGTTCAGTAAACTACCATGGTGCTGACCGTTCTGTACGTGTTGTAGTGGGTTGTGTGGTCAGTCATTACTATGGTTAGCTTTCAGTCATTACTGATTCAGTAAACTGCCACAGTGCTGATCGCTCTGTACGTGTTGTGATTTGTGTGGTTATGTTTTGCCTTCAGTTATTACGGGTTCTGGACATTTCCGTAATGTTGACCGGCCTGTGACTTGTGTGGCTATGGTTAGCGTCCAGTCATCTCGTGTTGTTAAAAAGTAATATTGTTTGTTCATGAGGCCGGACGGGTGTTAGCGGGCGACTGAGAAAGGGCGTTCTTTCACTATGTTTCAGTTTGGTTTCAACCATTTGACAGCAGAAACTTAAGTCGTTTTCTTCAAGCCGTTTTTCATGTTCTAGTAAGATGATTGTCGGCGGCTAGTTCATTAATTAGTTAGTTAGCTATTCAGCGAATTATAACTAGTTGATTAATTAGTTAGTTAGCTATTCAGTGAATTATAACTAGTTGATTAATTAGTTGGTTAGCTATTCAGTGAATTATAATTAGCTGATGGGTTAAAGAGTTGATTCTTTCCTATGTTCTCATCGCATTATTTTCCGATTCTTCTCTTGCCTCCATTCTTTCTTCCTTTCTTTCATCTTGATTTTCTTTCTCTTTTCTTCTTTCTTTCTTTCTTTGCGTGTTTCTCTCTTTATGTCTTACTTTTTTTTCTTTCTACCTTCCTTCCTTCCTTCCTTCCTTCCTTCCTTCCTTCCTTCCTTTCTTTCTTTTCCTTTTTTTTTTCGGTGTGTGCTTCCAGAGCGAGAGAGAGAGAGAGAGAGAGAGAGAGAGAGAGAGAGAGAGAGAGAGAGAGAGAGAGAGAGAGAGAGAGAGAGAGAGACTGGGTTTTCAAGAATTGCCGGGGTGAAATGAACTATTTCTATATGTTGTTACCACGTCTAGGACTGTGCTGCTCAGTCTTTTCACTGTTGCCATGTAGTGGTGAAACAACATACGCTGGTCAGGCTATGATGTTCCTTTATTCACTTTTGTATTTGTTCATTTATCGATGTTGTCTATGTATGTGTTTGTTTATTTGTTTGTTCATTACCTGATTCATTTGTTTACTCATATCAGTGTTTACTTGATATGTTCGTTTCCTTCAAGCCCACATAATATGTTGTAATGTTCCAGATCTCTCTCTCTCTCTCTCTCTCTCTCTCTCTCTCTCTCTCTCTCTCGCCCGCGCGCGTTTCCTTTTGATTCTACTCTCCACTGGTTTTAGCCGTCGGGACCCTCTATGAACATAAGCATTAGCAGTCCGTCGCCGGAAGGAACAAAAAACGGTGACAAGAGATTCAACAAACAAAAGAGCCATTAAACGTAATCCTGTCGTTTTTACACTGTTTGGGCACTCAATTAAGAACTGCTTGGCTGTTGTCTCTCTCTCGCATTTTTGTCCCTTTTCTGTCTGTCCTTATAACTCCTGCCATTTTCTAATCGATGCTTTTTTTTTTATAATTCAGGCAGTAATAATGTGGAAAACTGTTTGAGAAACTTTGGGGCTAAGGTGAAAATGGGTTGATTCAATAATGACACAGGACGGCTGGGAATGGGAAAAGACGTCATCTGCTACCACTTACAGACGGCGATGGGAGGTGGCCTTTTTCTTCTTCTTCTTCTGCTTCTTTTGGAGGAGTTATGCAAAATGAAGAAAAGATCAAAAAGCACCAGCTGAAAACTGACCGTCGAGGTGCGCGGATGAGGGAAAGGGAGAGAAATGAGGGGTGAAGGATTTGAGGGGAAGAAGAAGAAGAAGAAGAAGAAGAAGAAGAAGAGAGAGAGAGAGAGAGAGAGAGAGGGAGAGGCGGCATGGGGAGGAGGTGGGGGGGGGGGTACAAGATGTCGGTAACGGTGGTCGCGATGATGAAGAAGCGGCGGGACGGGAAGTGGAAGAGGGAGATTGGGGGGGGGGGGGGGGGGGGGGGGGGGGGGGCTGAGCAAAAGGGATGAGAAAAAGATGTGATAATGACGACGAGGACGTAGAAGACGAGGATGATGATGATTTCGACGAGCACGGCGACGATGGCAATGATGATGATACGGCTGTTAGAAGAAAAAAAAAAGAGAAAAAAAAAAGAGAGATAAGTTGAAGAGAAAGCAAGCGAGTGGTAAAAATGAAAAGATGAATGATCAAGTGAACAAACAAGAGAGTAAACAAGCAAAAGTAAAAATGAATGAGTCAGTAAATGAACAAGTGAATGAAATAAAAGCACTGGCACAAAATGACAAGACAGAGAATCGCTGCTCTTGTAACCCTTGTTTGGTCTGCTCATGACACATAAATACAGAAATATAAACTGATATAGTTGCTCCAAAGATGTGAGCAATCTTTCACAATCCACAGCAACGTCTTGTAGCCACGGTGGGAAACAAAGAACTAAAGAAAGGGAAAGGGCTGAAGAAACAACGCCCGAGTTTCTAGCAAACGGCATGTTTTCGCTCTTGAGGGACGCTTCTTTGGGTCATAAAGGTTGTTCAATGACATCCGTGACTATGACATGATTTTCATTAAACACGTCATTACCGGCATTTTACGTCATCCGCTTAGGAGAGAGAGGGAGAGAGAGAGAGAGAGAGAGGTCAAGCATGACAGACGAAACAAAGAACGAAAGGAAGGAAAAAGGGACGAAGGTGAAGGCATTGGGAGGGGGGGGGGGGGGGGGGGGGGCAAATGATAACCAGCAGAAGACAAGAAGGAAAAAGACAGGAAAAAGAAAGGAACAAAAGATAGATAAAGAAGATGAAGATGAAAGAAAAAAAGAAAGGAAAGGGGATGAAGAGGACGAAGAAGAGCAAGAAGCCCTTTGACAAGTTATTCTCAAAGTCCGTAAGGAGTCGGACCTTGGCAGTTAGGTGAATGGTGAGCTTTACGTTGCGTTTGTCTGGCATGTTAATTAAACAGAAGTTGTTCCCGGACCAAGGGATGGGCAAAAGAAGAAGAAGGAGAAGAAAAAGAAGAGCTCAGACAGAACCGTGGGCTGTAGGAGAGGCAAAGCAGCTGAACTGCCACATCACACTGTTCCTGGTCATGGAACTCCCGACTCCCTGCACTGACTTCTTACCTCAATAATACCAAATTAATAGTAACACACTAAAAGTTTTATAAGTTAGAGTGCTTTGTGTCATTTTGTCAGGAAATAATCCGATTATTGCTGAATCCGTTGTTTAAGTAATGGTATAAGAAAGTAGCTTTCATATTGTGCTTTTTTTGTCGTTCCATCATTTCCATAGGAACACTTTGCAAAACGGGCTTAAGTCACTTTCGAGTTGACAGTGAAGTTGTTCACGTTCGCTAAAAAATGAACACAGTAACAATTTCAAATTACCAGCATGACGTGTTCGTGTTGGGCCGTTAGCCCTTCGAATAGGCGTGACTGTGTAAGTACTAGTTTAAACGTACAATTGTTTGACCTAGGATACTATCGTGTAAACACGAAAAAAACCACCCCAACGTTTGTGTGTTTGCTGATGCTGCGACATGTTTACCTCTGTGGAAGGACCCATTCTTCAAATGTATGTGTGTGTGTGTGTGTGTGTGTGTGTGTGTGTGTGTGTGTGTGTGGTGTGTGTGTGTGTGTGTGTGTGTGTGCGTGCATGCGTGCGTGCTTGCGTGCGTACGTGCGTATGTGCCTGCGTGCGCGCGCGCACGCCTCTGTGTGTGTGTGTGGGGTGTGTGTGTGTGTGGTGTGTGTGTGTGTGTGTGTGTGTGCGTGTGAACACAGCGTCTCATACATTGATAACGTCTAATAAATCAAGAATGGGAGAGTCTCTGTGATTTTGGCAATATGTATGTTTAGTTTGAGTTCTTACGTTTTTGCTGAAGAATCAGTAGATGCGGTTTCTATCCTGATTTTGGTGAAAATGTCGTTTGGGACATGACTCGGGAATTTCTGTGCATTGATTCGATAGTGGTCTTCAAAGGCTATACTTGCGATATAGGTATATACATAACAGCTTCTGCAGCTGAAGAACAAATTCTTTCACTTTACGAATCATTTAATCTGCCTGTATTAACATTACATTTTTTTTTCAGAAAAAAGAAGAAGACTCCCTGTAGGTTCCAGCACGTTATGATTTAAAGTGAAGTGAAATGGCCAATTCTCTTGCAAAACAAAGAGTGAGGGGGGGGGGGGGGGGGAGGGAGGGTACTGACACTGTCCTTAATTCTGTATTAGAATTTTTACTCTCAAAAGATACTTCAAGTGTTGGAAAATTTTGTAAAGTCATTTTCATGACTTCGATTATTTCCAGATCCGCTGTGAGTTTCCATGTCCTGCATGCATACAGGAAGATGGACCTTACCAGTATAGGGAGGAGCCCTATTTTGTGCAGTGTGGAGATGTTATTGTCCTTCCCTACAGGAAGATGGACTTTACCAGTATAGGGAGGAGCCCTATTTTGTGCAGTGTGGAGATGTTATTGTCCTTCCCTACAGGAAGATGGACTTTACCAGTATAGGGAGGAGCCCTATTTTGTGCAGTGTGGAGATGTTATTGTCCTTCCCTACAGGAAGATGGACTTTACCAGTATAGGGAGGAGCCCTATTTTGTGCAGTGTGGAGATGTTATTGTCCTTCCCTACAGGAAGATGGACTTTACCAGTATAGGGAGGAGCCCTATTTAGTGCAGTGTGGAGATGTTATTGTCCTTCCATACATGAAGATGGACCTTACCAGTATAGGGAGGAGCCCTATTTTGTGCAGTATGGAGATGTTATTGTCCTTCCCTACAGGAAGATGGACTTTACCAGTATAGGGAGGAACCGTATTTTGTGCAGTGTGGAGATGTTATTGTCCTTCCATACAGGTTTCGTTTGGACACTGTTGATGTGTTCTTTAAGCCCTTCAGAGGATGTCTGGTTTGGATCGTTCATTGCTCATGCTGATCCAGGTTGGTGAACTGCTGAGCTGTCTGTATGTTCTGTCCATGGACATATACATGTCAATGCTGGGGATGGTGTTGTGGCTGACTATCAACTTGGTCTTTTCGGCGCCGATTTCCATGCCAATCTTGTTGATATTTAAAGTTCTTTAAGACGCATGGCATGTTCTCCTTCGCTGCCTGTCATGCCATTGATACTTACAGATTGAAACTTCGTGATGGTTCTTTCTCCAGTTCAGACTGTTGGAAATATGTTGAAACGAGTGGGAGACGGAAGGCAGCTTTGACAAACTGTGAGTGAGGTATGGAACCACTATCGGACAGCACCCTATACAGCACTGAAACCAGTCGGTAGTAACGTTGCCAGATGGTGTTAATTAGCGCTTGTCCGACGTTAATTGTTTTTATTCTAGCCCATAGCGCCTCATGCCAAACTCTGTCGAACGCCCTCTTGAAGTCAATGAAACATGGTAGAACTCCCTTTGGCGTTACGGATGATTCACGGAGGCTATGCTGCTTGTTAATGATCCATTCGATGGCATTTATACCTTTGAGGAATCTAGCCTGTTTTTCAGAAATAGCAGAATCCCTTTTTGGCTGTAATCTGTTCAAAAGGATTTTGAGCATCACTTTGCTGCAATAGCTGATCAAACTGACAGTGTCATAGTCCTGGTAGTGTCGGAGGTTTTTGGTGACGGTTTGTGGCTTCGTCCACGGCATGGGCTACATCCCATGAGCCAAATTTTGTTGGAGATGGTAGTTACAATATTTGTCACTGCCTCTTTGCCATGATTGAAGAATTCCTCAGGACTGTTATGGATGTTGGCATCCTTCCCACATTTCAGTGATTTCACTGCTAGTACAACTTCACAAAGTACTGGATAACTATTTTAATTTGACAGACTCCTGTGCTGTTTGTATATGTGGATCTCCTTTGTTCTCAGTGTTGTAGCGTTTAGAATAATGTTTCATTCACTTCTCTTATGATGTCTTCTTCCTGCCTGAAATAATGGCCTTCTTTGTCCTGAACGGTGCCCAGTTTATTTTTTTGCTCCTGTCGGGTCAAGTCTTTTACCATATTTGTGTCGTTTTTTTTGTCTA
>CM031627.1:13546958-13554458 GCA_018398815.1 Conus ventricosus
CAAAGACAGCCGCTGACAACCCAACCCCCTTTCTTCCCCCCTCCGCCACTCCTCCTCATTGTCAATACTAACTGCACAGCTTCCCGCGCCATCTCGCCGCCAGCTAGGAACAACTGGGCGGACCCAAGCCCAACATCATTATCTTCACCAGCCGTATAAATCTCACGCAACATCTCGCGAAAAGTGCCATCATCGGGGAAAAAAAAAATCAGTTGGTAAAAGCTGAAACTGTCGGAATTTTCTGACTTTTAAAGAGAACGACACGAAGAATAGCGTGTGATTTCATCAGGAGACGATACAAGCAGCGAACAAATATGTCATAAGCGTAGAACAAGCTGTACGTTTTTAAAGTAGTTGTACGAACTCAGAATTCCTGAATGCATTTCGTTTGAACCTACGTATTCTTTTATCTTTCACAATTACAGCAGCGGCGGTCTGTTGTCTATGGATCAGCCCGCACATCTCACTGGGAAAACTGTCACATTCATCAGTGAACGTTACGTTTTCGCGGAATTTTTTTTCCACCTCAGCTGTTTGTAACGGTATTGAAATGCCAGCACAATTATTAAATCAGTGACATTGTCTTGTCGATTCCCGAAGTGTAGCTTGAACTAGCAAGCGTTCAGTGCTTCTGTCTGATGACCTCTCTCTGGGTTTGCCGGAGAATTACGGTGTTGCAGTGACAATTACTGTGAAACGCATCTGCGCTTTTAAGTTTTATTTTAAATGAGATTTTATCCAAGATACTGGAATTGTGCATTTACACTTATTCGTGCGTGGGGAGACAATCCAGACTAGAAGGCATGATGGAGACAGTCACCGCAGACAACGGTATCCCACATACCGTTCGAGACAATGTTGTGGACAAATTCATAGAGGATACTAACGACAACTGTGGAGACGATTCCAAGGACAACTTAATAGATTCTCATCGACAGGAAACATCCGACGACACTCGTGATCCAGCTATTCTTCGCGCATGCCGGAACTTGTCTCAAGGGACTAAACGAACCTTCTCCATCAGAGACATCATTGGAGAAGACAGCTGTCCGAGACAAACGGCGGGAAGCCGGACTCCTCCAGCCAGGGAAACGACTCCTGAACCGGGAGAAAAGGCGGAGAAAGAGACGAGCGTTCCGGAAGAGACTCAGACGTTAAGCGAACTGACCGCCGCTGACCCTTGTCTGTCCACCTCCTTCCCACCCCTCTTCAACCACTGTGGACTCCGGCTGAGGCACCCCCGACCTCCTTCCCTTTTCAAGGAGGGGTCACTTGCATTGAGGGCCTGGCCAGGGGAGGGTACTCCGGCCTGCCTTCTTCCGCCTTGGGTCAGTCTGAATGGATGTTCCAGAGCCTGTACCAGCGCCACCTGTGGATGGAAGGTGAGTCTGCCTAGCAGGGACCATCACTGTGACCCCACCCCCCTTCCCCTTTCCCTCCAGTCCTCTCCATACCTCCTGGTCTCTGTTTCTTTATGAATTATGACAAAACGCATTTTGGTGACTGTAAAAGTTAAACATTTGAATCACTTAAAATTTTCTAGTTTATATGTATCTGTCAAGATTACTGTGACTATCATTATTGGACTGTCCAGAGCTTGTTCACAACCAGTTAGAAGAAGAAAAGTCTTAATACTGTTTTATAAACAGAAAAGTCCTAATATTGAGTTACAAACAGAAAAGTCTTAATACTGTTTTATAAGCAGAAAAATCCTAATATTGAGTTACAAACAGAAAAGTCTTAATACTTTTTTATAAGCAGAAAAGTCCTAATATTGAGTTACATGCAGAAAAGTCCAAATATTAAGTTACGTACGGAAAAGTCTTAATACTGTTTTATTAGCAGAAAAGTCCTAATGTTAAGTTACGTACGGAAAAGTCTTAATACTGTTTTATAAGCAGAAAAGTCCTAATGTTGATTTATAAGCAGAAGAGTCTTAATATTCAGAGCAATCAAAACGAAAGCCGAGTTCCGTGTTCTGTGGTCACGAGTAGCCATGGGTCTGCGCCTTGAAGAGTCAGGATCGGCTGGCACTGGAGCGGCGCCTGTCTGGGCGTACAGGCGATAACGGGAGTGACAGTCCCTGTCACAGCAGCTGCACGTGAAAGTCTGTCTGCAGGCGGAGCTTGTTGCCTGTCCTGGCGTCTTTCTTTTCACTTCATCTAACGCAAACTGGAGCTTCTATTCCCCGCTGCACAGGTTGTGATTTAGTTCCTGTCTCCCGCAGCACAGGTTGTGATTTAGTTCCTGTCTCCCGCTACACAGGTTGTGATTTAGTTCCTGTCTCCCGCTGCACAGGTTGTGATTTTGTTCCTGTCTCCCGCTGCACAGGTTGTGATTTAGTTCCTGTCTCCCGCTACACAGGTTGTGATTTAGTTCCTGTCTCCCGCTGCACAGGTTGTGATTTAGTTCCTGTCTCCCGCTGCACAGGTTGTGATTTAGTTCCTGTCTCCCGCTGCACAGGTTTGTAATTTAGTTCCTGTCTCCCGCGCGAATGATGGTGGGCAAGGTCTTCCCGTCCATAGCGGCCTTCATGTTTCTTTCACGTCTCTTTCATGGCCGTCTTTGACTAGCAGCTGGGTGTGGCCTTGAGTTCTCTCTTCTGTCGTGAGCTTGCCACACAGGGATCAGCCCCCCCCCCCCCCCCCCCCCCCCCTGCATCCTGTGCACGTGAAGCCAGTGAGGGCGACGTTGTCGAGGCAGAGTGTGAATGCTGGGTGTAGCAGCACGTGTGAGGACCTCGTGGTCTACCATGCGGTCTGACCGCCTGATGCCCTCAATCCACCTCAGGTTGTGAATGTGGACAGTGTTGAGCTTCATTTCCTGCCCTGAAGGCAGTGTACGTGACTCGAGTCCCGTTTCTTCTCCGTAAACGCGTTCGTGAAGTGTTTTGATCCTGACACATACAAATATACTTTTTTTTCTGCGCACTCACGGCAACTTTATTCAAACTACATATTTCAGCCCCTTACTGAGCATTCAGATTGACTTTGAAGAAAAAGTAATGAATCATTATTAACCATATACAACTTTGAAAGATACACAAGGCAGTTTTGGTCTACTTACAATATTCCTATAAAACTTCGATGAAAAGAGATAGATAGATAGATAGTCTTCCCATCCATAGCGGCCTTCATGTTTCTTTCACGTCGCTTTCATAGCCATCTTTGACTAGCAGCTGGGTGTGGCCTTGAGTTGTCTCTTCTGTCGTGAAGATAAACAATCTGCTCTGGGAACTTTGCCCTTCGCTGAACCAAGACTTCACCCAGGCATCACTATTTATCATATAGTAATGAGGGGGAGGGGGGGGGATTAATGACGTAAAAAACACACATTACGTCAACTAGTTTTGACGCCGACTTCCATGGTCAGCTGAGGAAGGTTTGCAAAAACCGAAAGCGCTTCTGTAAAATGCTTTAGGTGTTTGTTGTTTTTGTACTCCCAGTTCTTATAGAACAGGGAGTACTTTAGAATGGGAACGAAGAAATGCTGTGTGTGTGTGTGTGTGTGTGTGTGTGTGTGTGTGTGTGTGTGTGTGTGTGTCTGTCTGTCTGTCTGTGTGTCCTTGGTCAAAATGTGTTCCACTCGCTCCAGACAAAACTACTGGACCGATCTTTCTGAAAATTTGTAGGTGTGTTCATTATGGGCCACGGATGATGCCCGATGTTTTAGTTTACCGTTATAGCCGTTACTAACGGCTGTAACGGCCTGTAACGGTTTTTCTTCTTTATAGAATATCTCAGAAAGTACTTGGCTCATCATTCTGAAAATTTGTAGGTATGTTCATTATGGGTCATGGATGATGCCCGGTGTTTTATTTGACCAGAATAGCCGTTACTATTGGTTATAACGGCCCAAAATGGTTTTTCTTCTTTATGGAATATCTAAGAAAGTACTTGGCCGATTTATAAGCGGTTTGGATGATCTTGTGACAAATCGGAGCCTCTTTCCATATAAAAGTGTTATTTTGCCATTATTTCTTATATATATAGGTGGATTTTAATGAAATTTGGTATACTGAAAGGTTATCACACACAAATGGCACTTCTATATAGTGTTTCACAATTCGACTGTTAATAACCGTTATTCTTGACATATTGTCCGATTTGGATGAAGTTCGGTATGTACATAGGCTTTAGCTCAGTGATGACTACCGTTAAAACCGTTATTTTGCCGTTATTTTTTACATATTGGTGGATTTTAATGAAATTTAGTATACAGAATGGTTGTCACACACAAATGGCACTTCCATATAGTGTTTCAAAATTTCACTGTTAAAAACCGTTATTCTTGACATATTGTCCGATCTGTATGAAATTTGTTAGGTACATAGGCTTTAGCCCAGTGAGGACTAAAATACCAGTTTCAAAAGTGCACATCGGTTAGATAACCGTTAAAACCGTTATTTTGCCGTTATTTATCTCAGAAAGTACTTGGCCGATTTATAAGCGATTTGGAAAACTGGGAGTACGTTTATATGCTTTGCATCTTGTTTTTTTATTTGAAATATATAGATGGATAGATAGACAGATACATAGATAGATAGCTACCGATTCACAATAGCTGCAACATCTTTTTTTTTTTTAATCTATCTTTCGCTGCTAGGTATTCACTTTTTCTAAACGCATTATTGCTCTTTTTCGAACGAACTTTCATTTGAAGTCTGGTACAACGTTACAGAGATGATTCGGTTTCATTTTCAATAAAATGATATTGTCACCTAAGAACAAACTAAACAATTCACATTACAGATAAGCAACGCAACATGCTTCATATCCTCAAATTTCTCAAGCAAATTGGTTAATGAAACATGAAAACAATGTAAGGTAATGTTGCTTATAGCCAAACCGACCGCAAAGGGACATTCCAGGGCTGTGACCGCGTTAAAGTCAACTCGTCATTATCTAATTTAAAAGAAAAATTCACACAACCCTTTAAAACACATCTGAAAACACACCGGATATTTTGTTAAAATCTTTCCTCCGTAAAATCTTAGATCAGATGAAAAATATTAATCTCCTTCAGAAATTCAAAGATCACATCAGGTGGGACATCCCTGAACAAGGTTTTCATGGAGTCTGCGGTAAAGTGTTTATGTATCACATCATGCAAGTCCGAACACTCTAAAACAATCACTGTGAGTGGTACATCAACTGAAATGCACCACGGAGCTTCTTCACCTTTTAAAAGATAAGAATGGGTGTAAAAGGAGTGGCCTGCATGTAAACGGCACTAGACTGTTTCTCGTTTACGGCCGCCTCGGGAACATGCAAAACCTCTTTCAGGTTTAGACGAATTTTAAACAGTTTGACATCCGTCTGCGAGTTCCATTCCTCTTGCCAGATGTCTTTGACATAAACCTGACATAAGCTCAACTCTTTCTTTGTGCATTCTTGGCAAGTTCATCAACCATATCACCTTGCTTAATACTATGTGAACACAAGAGATAATCTGTAAACTTTCTGCCAGATCTACGGTGATATCATTGTACATAATATGTAGCACATTGATACAGTTTGTCCCCAGTGCCGGTCTTTTTTTTAAAAATAATCATTCAACATTTTAATTTTCGTCTGAATTCCTTTATTCCAGTCCAGTTGATATGTAGCGCTTATTTATTGTAATCATTAAACTTCGATTATGGTGAAATAAAACACACACGCACGCACGCGCGTGCGCACGCACGCACACACACACACACACACACACACACACACACACACACACACACACACACACACACACACACACACACACAAGGGCACACGCATATACATTCAAGTAAAACTGCATGATTACAGAGACTCATTTGTTTGCACACGTGAGTCAAAAATGAAAATGTCTGAAAGAGGAGTCTGCGTGTCGCTGCATATTTATTCAGTCACTTTTTTTTCATCCTCTTTTACACATTCCATCCTTGCATTTTTTTTCTTTACTTTCAATACAGTGGCTCTCGTTCTCCTACCCCCTCCACCGCCCCCCCCCCCCCCCCCCCCCACCCACTTCTCCTCCGCTACCCGTTATTCTTTTCATAAATTCGCTTATCCACTCATTTATTTATTCATTCCTTTCATTCGTTATTGATTGGTTCATTCAATTATTCATTTTCATCTTCTCTGTCACTTTTGGGGCTCTTCTTCTTCTTCTTCTTCCTTTCTCTTTTTTTTTTTTTTTTAAATCTTTCTTTCTTTCCTTCTTTCCTTCCTTCTCTCTGTAATTCATACCTTCGTTGACTGTTCCATTCATTCATTCTTCATTCATTCATTCATACATTCATTCATTCATTTGCTCATTTATCTAGTTTTTCTCTCACGCCTTCATTTACTCTTTTTCTCGTCTGTTTAATCACTTTTACAATGTCGTTGTGTTTTCTTTCTTTCTTTAGTTTATATCCGTCTTTCTCACATTCATTGATTCATTATTGTACTCTCAGTTCTTAAAGAACAGGAAGTACTTTAGAATGGGAACGAAGAAATGCTGTGTGTGTGTGTGTGTGTGTCTGTCTGTCTGTCTGTCCGTGGTCAAAATGTGTTCCACTCGCTCCAGACAAAACTACTGGGTCGATCTTTCTGAGAATTTGTAGGTATGTTCATTATGGGTCAAGGATGATGCCCGACGTTTTAGTTTACCGTTACAGCCGTTACTAACGGCTGTTACTAGCGGCTGTAACGGCCTGTAACGCTTTTTCTTCTTTATGGAATATCTCAGAAAGTACTTGGTCGATCTTTATGAAAATTTGCAGGTATGTTCATTATGGGTCATGGATGATGCCGATGTTTTAGTTTACCCCGTTATAGCCGTTACTAACGGCTGCAACAGCCTGTAACGGTTTTTCTTCTTTTTAGAATATATTAAAAGTACTTGGCCGATCTTTCTGAAAATTTGTAGGTATGTTCATTATGGGTCAAGGATGATGCCCCATGTTTTAGTTTACTGTTACATCCGTTACTAACGGCTGTAACGGCCTGTAACGGTTTTTCTTCTTTATGGAATATTTCCGAAAGTACTTAGCCGATCTTTGTGAAAATTAGCAGGTATTGTTCATTATGGGTCTCGGATGATGCCCGATGTTTTAGTTTACCCCGTTCTAGCCGTTACTAACGGCTGTAACAGCCTGTAACGGTTTTTCTTCTTTAAAGAATATCTCAAAAAGTACTTGGCCGATCTTTCTGAAAATTTGTAGGTATGTTCATTATGGGTCACGAATAATGCCTGATGTTTTAGTTTACCGTTATAGCCGTTGCTAACGGCTGTAACGGCCTGTAGCGCTTTATTTTCTTTATAGAATATCTCAGAAAGCACTTGGCCGATCTTTCTGAAAATTTGTAGGTATGTTCATTATGGGTCACGGATGATGCCCGATGTTTTAGTTTACCGTTACAGCTGTTGCTAACGGCAGTAACGGCCTGTAACGCTTTTTCTTCTTTATGGAATATCTCAGAAAGTACTTGGCTGATCTTTGTGAAAATTAGCAGGTATGTTCATTTTGGGTCACGGATG
>CM031627.1:13559458-13561958 GCA_018398815.1 Conus ventricosus
ACACACCATCCTGTTGTTATTATTTTGTCACTCCCCACCCCCACCAATATACTAACAGCCCCCCCCTCTCTCTCTTTCTCTCTCTCTCTCTCTCATTCTCTCTCTGTGTCTCTCTCTCTCTCTGTCTCTCTCTGTCTCTCTGTCTCTCTCTCTCTCTCTCTCTCTCTCTCTCTCTCTCTCTCTCTCTCAGGTTTTCACTTTGTTAGTTGTACTCGTACCAGAGGGAACAACTGAGTCACTATGAAATGCAAGGGAACTCGGTGCGTGTCACTAATAGTTAGTCGTGTGTGTTCAGGCCTTGTGGGTGCTTTGTTTGTAGTTTACGAATCCAGAATTTTTCCCTGAGGTCTCTATGAATGTCACTGTCTATGTACTGTTTTTCAATTGGCATACAACGCATGTCTTGAAGTGAGTGGTTGTGCATGTTGAAATGATGTGTGACGTGGGTGCCTGTATTGTTCTGGATGTGTGACCTATGTAAGTAAAAGCGTTGTTTGAGCGAGTTGCGTGTTTCTCCTACGTATTGAGCTCCCTTGCATTTGGTGCAGTAGAGCAGGTACACGATGTTTCTTGTGCTGCAGGACATCTCATGGCGAATGGTGAATGTCTCGCCACTAACATCACTGGTGAACTGACGTGTCTCTGCTACATGCTCCTTATAGATGACACAGCGTTTTCGAATACATCTGTGGCTTCCAGGGTTGTCAGTGGATGGTTCTTGTGGAGGAAGCATGGGAGGCATCAGGATGTTTCGTAGACTATTTGAATTTCTTTCTCCTACTATGGGGAGCTCTGGCATGGCTTGTTTCATCTTGTTGCTTTCATGTAAAGCTGGTTGCTGTTGTTGCAGCCACTGACGTAGAGGAGGGTTGGCAGGGTTGTGAGTTATGATGAATGGGACCCTCTTCTTGGGAGTTTGGGGCCTGTATTCGAGGGTCTCATTACGTGGGATGCTGCTGACTCTTTCCATGGCTTTCTGGATGGTGTAGGTACTGTACCCTCTACGTTGAAAGTGCTTGGCGATCTCTTGGCAGCGAAGGGTGAAGGCTTCGTCTGTCGAGCATAACCTGCGAGCGCGTAGCATCTGGCTGAATGGTATGTTGTTTTTGCATACCTTGGGATGACAAGAGGAAGCATGTAGGTATGCATGGGCGTCTGTTGGTTTTGAGAAAAGATCTGTATATATATATATATATATATATATATATATATTATATATATATATATATATCCACACCACAGATTTATACCATAGATCCAGATCATAGACCTACACCACAGATCTGTACCACAGATCCACATTACACATCTGTAACAGATCCAGACCATAGATTCACACTATAGATATGCACCACAGACTCAGGCTATAGATCCACACCACAGATCACATTACAGATGCACATCACAGATCCACATCATAGATCTACACCACATATCCACACCACAGAACCATACCACAGATGCACACCACAGATCCATACTACAGATTCACATCACAGATCCATGCTACAGATTCACATCACAGATGCACACCACAGACATCACAGATCCGTACCACAGATTCGTATCACAGATACACACCGCAGATCCGCGCTGCTGATACACACCACAGATCCGCGCTGCTGATACACACCACAGATCGACACCACATACCAACATCACAGATCCAAACTACAGATCCATAACACAGATCTTCGCCAAGGTCCACACCACAGATCCAAACCCAGTATTCACACCACATATCAACACCACTGATCGACACCACAGATCCTGACCACATTTCCACACCATAGATCTACACCACATATCCACACCACAGATCCATATCACAGATCCACATAACTTTTTTTTAAACTCAAGGATGAAGAATTTAGGTGGTACCTGGTCTTCCAGTCTATTATAATCTTCCTGTATGTCACAGCTATTCTACACAATGAAATATGCTATCAGGTAGTGACTATTACATAGTAATAGACGGCAATAACTCAGACAAATTCAGCATTAATGATAAAATCAATATAAAAATGTTAACTGCTAGAACAATGACCATTAATACCACTGATAGTAATGAAACAATAATGGTAATAGATTTTCGAAAAGATGACAATCTAAATATTTTAAGTACAACAGTTAAAACATGTGATCAGAAACTTAGTCTGATCATCTTAAGGTTTATACTGACGGTTCTGTGCTAGAAGATCATCATGCAGGCTCTGGCTTTGTTTTTCAATCTTTAAAAGTTGAAAAGTCTTATCATCTTGGCACAGACAATTCGATTTTTACAGCGGTACTAATAGCTATATTTATGTCTCTGTCATACTTGATTAATCTAGCACTAAATCTGCTAAATGCTCTTTTCTGTGTAGGTTCTAAATCAGTTTTGCAATCCCTTGCTTCATCATTTAATTACAAGAATAATGTCATCTTTGAAATAAAATGTTTGATTCATTGCATTCAATTGAAAGGGTCTAATGTTGACTTTTGCTGGATACCATCCCAT
>CM031627.1:13569458-13595045 GCA_018398815.1 Conus ventricosus
AAACCTGGTTCCAAAATCGTCGGTAAGTCCGTTTTGTTTAATTTTAGATTTTCTTACTTTTTTTTAAATTGCAGTTGTTCGTTAGTTTGACCGTCAGTTAGTTTTTTTTCCCGCCTTGCATTGAAGGTTCTTTTCTTTTTAACAAAGGAGTTACAGGTCATAACCACAAATGATATTCAAATTCAATGCCAACATAGGGTCCGAATATACAATTGCAACCACGTTAACCAATATATGTAAATCCATGCATTAATGCACTTTAATTCATAAAAAAACAACAGATAGATGTACATCCATAGATATATACAACTTGCACACATACATACCCCCTTTCCCCAAATATACATACATGCATCATACATAATTATTTTCTTACATATATACAAACATACATGCATATATGCGTACGTAAATACGTGGATATGTTTCACATATATGCTTTGTTTTAAAGTGCTTTTTTCGGTTGAAAAGAAAAGTAATCTATTCGACTTATAAATCAATATTTATATAAATCACTATATATATATAAAAATCAATATTTACATGGAACACTGGGCCATTTGTCCCGCTTGAAGTATACCCACAGTATGTTCAGTTTCAACAAAGATGGCTCGACACGGGAACCAATATTTTCCAAATTGTTGTTGTTGTTTTTTGCCCTGTACTGAAAAGAATGCTTATCCTATTTTATAACTGTATCTTAAATATATAAGAATGTCTACACAGAGGACAGAATAATCTGCAGCTCTCTCTCTCTCTCTCTCTCTCTCTCTCTCTCTCTCTCTCTCTCTCTCTCTCATCACACACACACACACACACACACACACACACACACACACACACACACACACACACACACACACACACACGCACGCACGCACGCACGCACGCACGCACGCACGCACGCACACACGCACGCACACATGCACGCACACACACACTTATATATATATATATATATATATATATATATATAATATATATATATATATATATATATATATATATATATAATGCTGAACAATTAAGTAGTGGGGGAAAACAAGTGCAAGTTAACAATTCTTCCATCATTCATATTTATAAATATATATGTATTGTCCAAAAGCATGATTAAATCCATAACTTCGTCTGTTACAATGCCCGTAGTCTTCCCAAACATAATGAATTTCTCCTCAAAAACAAGATTTTCACACTTTGTACTTCCTATCCTTCCTTTTAAGCATCAACAGCTCTGTCCAAAACACTATTACTCATGGGACCATGCCAAAAGAGACGCGTAATGGTCTCCATCTCCCGTGTGCAAAAAGTACATAAGGAAGTGTCTGCGCTTGTTTTTTCCCCCACTATTAAATTGTTCGTCTATGTATTTGTCTGACTTTATTCAAGCTTAAAGGGCTGTGCCAGTCTTGAGTGAAAGTTGCTCTGTGTTAGGTTTTCTTATGGGAGCAAAAAATACCCCACTTGTTTACTGTTTATCGTTTACTGTTCCCTGCCTCATTTCATTTCCGATTTTGTTTTGATTAAATTGGGGTTATTTGTATTTGTTCCTGTCCGTCTGTGTGTTTGTCTTTTGATCTCCCTTGCATCTTTGGGTGGATCCTCAAGCGTAGGCTCAAAGATTGTCCCCTACATTTTATGCTATTTGCATAATGCCTTTGGTTTTTCAGCAACTTTTTTCCTCCCCACACTTTCTTATGGGAGCAAACGTTACCCCACTTGTTTACTGTTTATCGTTTACTGTTCCCTGCGGCTGCCTCATTTTATTTTTGTTTTTTAATTGAACAATACAAAGTCTCTCATTTCTTTCTAATGTATGATTAATCCTATTTTACTTTATTCATCTTCTGGTTTATTCATACCAAACAGTTGTTAATAAATGACTGTTGATTGTATAATGAGATGTTTTCGAAAGTAAAGAATATGCACTGCAACTGGGGGAAAAAGGAAAGAAAAACAAAATCAGATAATGTTTGTCTATGACTGGAGTGTCACACGACTGAATTTTGTATCTTATTCATCTACTGCTGTTAGACACATTATAGTAACATGCAGATGGGTGAAACAGAAAGTACAAACAAAAGACATGTTCGCTCGTCTCCCGAAGAGAAGCAAGGTACGCAACTCCATCCAATGCTTCTTGGTGCCGGCAGCATTGACTCGGAGTTGTGTACCCTTAATAGTTTCACCCAGGTTGTTGCTGCACTATTTATCACTGTCTTCCTCGGCTTACAAGTTTCTGAGGGATTCATTTATTCATTCATTCATGCTTCAGTCCATTCATTTGTTCAGTTTTCTTTCCCATTCGGTTGTAGTAGTAGTTTTTTAAGTAGGTCACAGCAGGACTTGTTCTAAGATGTCCCCCAACTAATTTTTTTTCTTCTTTTGGATTGTTTTTAGCTCGTTCTTTTCCTGTCTGAATGACATCGACCACGATGAATTTAACTGAAAAACGATTAGGTTCAAGAATTGACGTGACTGAAAAACGATTAGGTTCAAGAATTGACGTGACTGAAAAACGATTAGGTTCAAGAATTGAGGCGACTGGTGTTGTAATCTTAAAGCTAGGGATTTCTATGGGTCCATGGTTGTGGTTTTTAACCTGCTCATCTTGTTCTCGTCATAAACACTCCTGACGTCATCAACATGGAGAACTATTCGCTTCCAGCATTTTCTTGTGGACGTTCGTTGGAGTGTTTCTTCTTCTTCTTCTTGTTCTCTCTCTTTCTCTCTCTGTCTCTCCTGTTGGTTTTTTTTTCTTTGTGTGTGTGTGTGTGTGTGTGTGTGTGTGTAGAATTGCATTTCTTCATGGGACCGACTTGACCCTTAAGTGGACGCAATAGCTCATAACGTAGGGAAGACAAAACGTTCCTCTTTGTTCGTTTGTTTTCGACTGTTTATTGATTTGCTTTTTTTCTCATAATCACAGTTTAACAAATTGTGTAAACAAATAAAGGAACAACAAATAAATAAACAAGGAACAAACAACAATGAAAACGAACGGGGACGGAAGTGGAGGGGGGTGGTTGTAAAGTGGGGGGAGAGAATGGGTTTCTAAACTTCCTCACTCACTATACGAATCATACTCATAGATACAAATATACGAGCACACTTTCAAATCTATGCGGATGGGGCAGAGCCCTGATAAATGTGATATTAGAAATGAAATATATGTTCTCTTTGTAGTGTGCACAGGTTCTCGGTGAATATTACCAAGCACAGATCATTCAAGAATTCAATGGTGTGGCATCCTTTTGTTTTCTCAAAATGTGTGAATGTTCTATTTATAATAGCAATGTGGCGTTCAGAATTATATTTGTCTTTAAACTGTGCAACGAAAGGTTGCATAGTTTGCAGTTAACACTTGAATGTAGAGAACTTTGCTAATAAAATCATGAAATTGATGATTGTGTCTGTATATTTTGCTTCATGCCAAATAATACGGGTTCCTTGTCTGTTACAAAGTTGTGACGATGCAAGCATTTCCAAACTGCCAACAGTTGAAATTTTATCCAAAATCAGTGAACATTCCCGCGGTAAAACAGCATATGGGAAGCTGTCTGTTCGTCTTGGTCACAAAAACTGCGTGTACAATAGTAAATTATAAGGCTTAAATACAAGAATCGCTGGGTTGTGTGTAATCTATGTAATAGTCTGATCTAAAAACTATTCCAGCTGTTCGTCACTATATCTGTAGCAACAATGTGAGGGAGCGGAAGGTGGGGGGGGGGGGGGGGGGGGGGGGGGGGGGGGGGGGGGGGGGGGGGGGGGGGGCTAAAGGAAAATTTGTTTCCGGTTCAGTTTGTTCGGTTTTACTTACAGAATGTAAGCACGCGTTTGGGCCCGCTCGAAAGACTCTAAAGACTTTCCACGTTCAACGTTCTCTGAGTTTGGAACGTTCTCTGTGTTTGGAACGTTCTCTGAATTTGGAACGTTCTAGCGTTCTCTGAATTTGGAACGTTCTAGCGTTCTCTGAATTTGGAAGGTTCTCTACGTTTGGAACATCAGCCAACACAAAAGAAGAGGACTCCGTAGTTCGGCATCGACCTCCTTCCAGGAGTACAGTGATAATTCTTCAAGAGTTGTCGTCCGTGCTCAGTGAGGTTCCCCCCCCCCCCCCCCCCCCCCCCCCACACACACACACACACAATTCCCCCTTCAAGTGACCACCATGGAAACAGGACAGGCCTGTTGTGCCCACGGCAGGTGAAGGTCCAGTCAGTGCAGACGTTGAAGGATCGCTGTGCTCTGCCTCCTCATGTCCTCTGCGATGGTCGTACCATGGTCCTGGAGGGAGGAGAATGACCTGGGGGAGGAGCGGCACCAACCCCCGAGATCGGCAGTCTGTGAGGTCCATTAGTGAGGGCTGATGCTGAAACCAGTACGGGCTTTCCCAAGATGCCCCCGTGCTATTGTTGCTTGTCCTTCGCGGGCGAAAATGACCACGGCCTTTTAGCTATCACTGGGTGATAGTGTATGAACGAAGGTGGCTGATCAGATCGAACCTCGCATTGAACAGTCTGTTGCAGTGTGGACAGGACAGACAGGGCAGACTTGGAGGTGAACTAGGCTGAACAGTGGTGCTTGATCTGTGCTTACGAAACTGTCGCCTTAGCCCGTGTGCCTCCAGTTGGCTCGTTTCAAAGTCTTTCACTCCGGATTTAATCATGGTGCGCCATGTTGAGCGATCTTGCGCAGCTTCTTACCAGGGGGCAGGGCCCCTGTACTTCTTTCACGGTAACCTGTGGACCACACAGTGTCATCCTCGGCAGTCCACTGTTCTCCATTGTGGACACACGCTGTGCCCAGTGCCGCTGGTGTCTTCAGGACTTTGACCTTGCTGCCTGTGTGTTGTGACAAGGGTCTTAGTGTTGGCAACAACGTCACCTCACTGAATGTTGGGGATGGTGGGAGGTTAGCACTGTTGGAATCCGTTGTGTAGGCAGGACTGGTGATGAGACATGATCAGCGACACATCAAACAGGCCTACAGCAGAGATCAGATCAGCATGATATACAGAGACCTATGCTGGTGTCTCTTCTGAGATGGTATTGTACACTTGTTAGTACAGTCTGCCGGCATTTTCCTTCCAAGTGCATACAAGTATACAAAACTCTAGTTTGATTTTTTTTTTTTCTGATTACATTGTTGCAGTCCTAAAGCCATAAATTGCGCCCAGCCCACACGTTAGGCCCACCCATACAACGGCCTCGGGTACAATCCTCCATTAGTATTCCTCGACAACAGTCCACAGGGAGCTGTTAATGATCAGTCGCCATTAGGCCACTGACTGACAGAGATTCCGCATTTCTGGCGAGTCACTGCGGTGGTAATCAGTACCGCCTGTTCTCATAGGACATAAATCACCACCACCACCACCTCCATCCCCCTTTTTCCCTTGTCTGTCTCCCAACTCCGGATAGTGTGTGTGTGTGTGTGTGTGTGTGTGTGTGTGATGCATCATATACATGATTCTTCCGGCACCACCCCTTTCATCTGCTGCGGTTTTCTCGGGGCTGACGAAGGATAAGCTGGCCACTATCTGATGGAGCCCTTTTACTTCTGCTTTCCTCCTCTTCGTCACTGGTGGCACGGTGGGCTGCAGGATGGCTTTTGCCGTGCCGCTGGTTCTTAACACGTGTGCACACCGTTTCAGTTACTCCTCTGAACCACCATTTGACGACAGGAATAGATTTGTCGCAAAAAGTCCCTCCCTCCCCCCCCCCTCCCCCCCCCCCCCCCCCCCCCCCCCACCACTCCGCTTCCCTCTTTTCCACCCCGACCCCCCCCCCCCCTTCTCCTTCGTTCCTCCTCCCTTCATTCCCCTTCCCCAGCTCTAAACCCCCACCCCTCGCCACACCTACACCCACTTCTGTCAAGTGGGAACAACCACAGTGTCCACCCAAAGCAGGTCCCCAGGACACCAAAGACTTTTGCCATGAACGGCCACAGACGTGGACATTGAGGGGACATGCTAACTGAGATTGCCACGAGGTCGGGGCCGGAAAGGCCGTTACAGTCACTGTCGTTACTGTTGTTTGGTGATGACTCAGTGGGCTATGAGCATGACGGACACGGTTCATTTGAGTTCTGTGCTATAGGCTACGTGTAAAGTGCACCCGGACCCGGCCGTGCATTGCAAGGCCGTGCCCCATCCGGTCGTCCGTGTCCTGGTTGTGGTTTTAACTTGCTCATCTTGTTCTTCTCCTCATAAGCACTCATGTTGTCATCAACACGGAGAACTGTTCCCTTCCGGTGTTTTTTGAAGAAGCGTGCATAGTAGACCCAGATGGAGCCGGCTTCCACACACTTTTTGCAGAAAATGTATCCGTGACTCACTTTTTGTTAATAATTTCTATAAATAGTAGGGATCTAAAGTTAAAGATTTGTTTTTAACTGTATTTGGTGGGGGGAAAAAATAACATTTTTACTAGTTTTCATTTACTCTCACTTCTCGTGCTATATTGTCTGAAGCAACAGAGAGAATATCTCTGTTGGATGAATCTTATCACTTTTTGTGCAAGTAAATGATCTGAGCTTTACGGCAGCTTTGAGTTTTTCGTCGTCCAAGTTGGAAAGAAAGATAACAAGTGTAAAAAAAAAAAAAAACGATCAGAGGAGTTCGATCCCTTCACTCTGAATGCCGGGGAAAGGAGGCCTACAGTTCACACACGACCGGCAAAATCACGGCTCTCATCACACTGGTCGGGCCGGCTGCACTATGCACGGCTTTGGCCGTCGCCAGTAACCTGGAAAAGAGATAAACCGGAAGAGAGCTTTTTTCTCCTGGACGAGTCCAGGTCCACTATAGACACAGCCTTAATGCCTCTCCCTATGACAGGACTCTGATGGTTTTATTTTCGTTTGGTCTGATGTGACCTGATCTGATTTCCTTTCATTTTGTCATGCCCACTCCACGTCAGCAACACTGTGTCTGCTCTGTCACCACGTTTCCAACCCACAATTATGAAGAAAGAAGCATCTGACTTGGTGGTTGGGTTGGGTTGGGTTGGATCAGATCTTGTTTGATCAGGTCTGATTTAATTAGGCTTGATTTGATCTAAATGGGTTTGGTTTGATTGAATCTGGTTAATTGCGATTGTATTTGAACTGGGTTCATTTGGTTTGGATGCACAGCTTTACATTTCCGTCCCATTCAAGACATTTAGTTAAAGGGGCGAACAAACAAGGCTTACACATTTCTAATCCAACATTTTTGTTGTTGTAGTCCAAGCAGAGGCATATATCAAACTTGTGTACTAGTTAACTAGGGAAAATTAACTTCCCAGAAAGTGATGACGTCATTTTTGCACAATTGTGTGTGTGTGTGTGTTGTCATTGTTTGAATATCGCATGACCACTTGTGTACAAGCTTTCATGCCGTATCTACATTATCTACAGGAAAATAAACCTAGTGGAGTTTGGTATTAAAAGAATTGTCGGGAATTTGCCTATTCAGTCATCTCAAAAGCACAGATATATTACATTTTTCACGACAACTATTAATTATCAAACTAACAACCCCACTTGTAATGGCCGCTCAGCAATGCCGAACACATTGTTGCGAGACCGGCTTTACACAGATGACATTCAGTTCGCCGAGTACAGTGCGGTTAGCTGGCTGGTGGGGAGCGGCCTGCAGAAAACATCCCTTTCCCTGACCTGCATTCATGGCTTGGCCTCTGCAGCTGTGGGTGAACTGTAAATTCCCCTTCCTCTCAAAACTAAGTGGCTTGCTCTGAACAGCTGTGGATGGGTTTGATGTGATCTGATATGGTGTAATTTGGTCCAGATGATTTTTGGATCTATTTGATCTCATCTTATTTAATTTCATTCGACTTGATTTGATCCATTCAGTTTGATCTGATTTTGCTTGGTTTCATTGATCTGACTGGTTTGATTTGATCTGACCTTGTTTTATTTCGTCTGATTTGAATGGGTTTGATTTCATCTGTCTGCTCTGATGTGAGCCCTTTTCATGTAGTGTCGTTTGATCTGGTCTGGTGTGAATTGATCTGTTGTCATTTGGTTTGATTTTTATTTGAGCTGTTGTGATCCGACCTGATTTCTACAGTATAATTTTGATTTGATCTAATCTGATCTGATCTGCCTTAGTTGGGTAAGGGTTGGCTTCATCTAATTTGAACTTAACTGATTTGTTTTGAATCGATCAGATGGGATCTGACCTAATCTGATTTTAATTTGATTTGATTCAACATAATTGGTCTGATCTCAAATGGTTTGGTATGGTTTGATCTGATGTCATCTGATTTGATTTAATTTGATCTTATCTAGTCTGGGCTGGTTGCATTTACTTTGGCCAGGTATAGTGCCAAGGACACACACGATGTCTGATGTTCTTTTTCCCACTGTGTGTTTCCTCACAGAACCAAGTGGAAGAAGCAACTGGCCATGAAGCTCCGGCGGGAAGGGTTTCCTCCCGCGTCCTCCCCTTGGTCGCCCCTGCCATTCATCCCTCCAAGCCACGCCTTCTTCGTGTCGGCGGCCAATCCCTACATGCTCAACTTTGACCGCTACAACATGCATACCAACTGAGGGCTCGACTATGGCGGATCCGATGTGGCAAAAGCGTGTCGCATGTCGACTGTGAACATTATCATTTTCTGTCAAACATGAGATTGAGATGTTTGGGTTCAGAAACGTTGATGGTCATTGTGTCTGCTTTCAACTCGTTTAGAGAGGTCCGACATTTTGTAATAAAAAAAAAAAGTCAGACTGTGACACTCTTGGAGATACTGCCCCACTTGCATCGTGAATTCAACTGTGGCTGTGTGTTTATGCTTTTTTTGTAAACGGATACATACTGTGTGCTGTTGGCATGGGCCCACGGTCCTGATTCTGCCTGCTGGACAATTAAAACAATTCTAAAGAAATCAAGCAGACAAACAGCAACAAGTCCCTATAGAATCAACAGGCTGAAAGTTCCCACCTTCCCCTAACCCCCCCCCCCCCCCCCCCCCCCCCCCCCCCCACACACACACACACACACAACACCTACCTTTTTGTTCACTTGTGAACGCTACAGTGATTCCTGTTGAGTCACCGGTCGTTGTCAATCATCCCTTCAAGCCACGCCTTCTTGTTGTCAGTCAGTTCCTTGTACACTGGATCTGTGAGTGAGATTGGCATGGACCAGGTTACTTGCCACATTATGCATTTCAGTTTTCACTTCCAAAGGAACAAAGATAATCACTGGGGATAGGGGCAGGGGAAGAAGAAGAAGGAGAAGAAGCAAACATTTCTTTTTTCTGTATTCTGTAGTAGAATAAACAACACAACAAAGCGATCATTCGTGTTTGTTTTCTGTAGTAATGAACGAAACACATGTATGTGCTCACGGTAGTTTGTTTTAAAGTAATGAAGGACACATGTGTGTGCTCATCGTAGTTTGTTTTCTATAGTAATGAGGGACACACAATATTGTGCTCACCGTAGTTTGTTTTCTATATTAATGAGGGACAGACATGTGTGTGCTCACCATAGTTTGTTTTCTATATTAATGAGGGACACACATGGATGTGCTCACCATAGTTTGTTTTCTTTAGTACTGAACGAAACACATGTATGTGCAGTTTGTTTTCTATAGTACTGAACGAAACATATGTATGTGCTCACCGTAGTTTGTTTTCTATAGTAGTGCAGGAAACACATGTATGTGCACACTGTGGTTTGTTTTCTACAGTAATGAAGGACACACATGTATGTGCTCACCATAATTTGTTTTCTATAGCAATGAAGGACACACATGTGTGTGCTCACCATAGTTTGTTTTCTGTAGTAATGAAGGACACACATGTATGTGTTCACCGCAGTTTGTTTTCTATAGTACTGAACGAAACACATGTAGTGCTCACCGTAGTTTGTTTTCTATAGTAATGAAAGAAACACATGCATGTGCTCACCGTAGTTGATATTGTAATATACACTGACGGTTCTGTCACCAAGGGTAAGTCAGGCTGGGAATACACAGTGAAGCAAAATGGCCGAACTATCCAGGAAGACAATGATGCGCGCAGTTTAACAACTTCAAGTCTAACAATGGAGGCAGAACCAGTGACACAAGCACTCCACTGGCTTTCATCCACCAGCCACTTTCAAACTCAACAAGCCATGATACTGACTGACCCCATGAACCTACTTCAGAAAGTGAAAAACAGAATGGGAAGCCCTGCTAGGAATGAGCTAATGCGCAGCCTTCCATTGGAGAGACTCATATGGATGTACTGCCCTGAATATGCTGCAGTTAAAGGAAACGAGAGAGCAGACACACTGGCTGGCAAGGCAACGATACGAACTGGATTACAGCTTGGCCGATCTGATGTGATAACAAATCTGAAGAATCACTTAAGCAAACAAGAGCAAAGCCACTATGCCATAGACCATCTTTCAGATCTGAACTTCAAGAGAGGAAGTGGACGCACATCCAAACTTTAGGGAAGAGCAAGAAACATCACCAGCCAAACAAACATTGGAATAATCTCAAGGCCAACACTGCGAAGACTCCTAGAGATTGGGGCAAACTGATACTGGGCCTTTCCAGTAACAGACACAAATGACCAAGCACATGCAATTGAGATAAGACTTTGAATCTCTCAGGGTCCCCAGCGCAAACTGTAGACGTGTGCTGGTGTGTGTTCATCAGTGGGGTTATGCCAGCGTGTTAGAGTCCATGGATGTGAATGTGCAAGCTTTGGTGTGAGTGTGTGTGTGTGTGTGTGTGTGTGTGTGTGTGTGTGAGAGAGAGAGAGAGAGAGAGAGAGAGAGTGTGTGTGTGTGTGTATGTGAGGGGGACGAGTTGTTGTTCTTATTGTTATGTGTGTGTGTGTGTGTGTGTGTGTGTGTGTGTGTGTGTGTGTGCGCGCGCGCGCGCAAGCGCGTGTGTCGGTGCACGTATATGTTGTATTTGATGGTCTTGTTCTTGTTCTTGATCCTCAGTCATCTACTGAACATTCATGCACGCAGTCACTACACACACACACACACACACACACACACACACACACACACGCACACACACACACATACACATACACGCACGCGCCCACGCATTCATACACATGCGTGCACACATGCCCACGCGCGCGCGCGCGCGCACACACACACACACACACACACACACACACACACACACACACACATACAAATGTGCAAGCGAACATGCGCTCGCTTCTACGTACACACATATGCACATACGCGCATGTTCACGTCCACATCCGCACGTGTGCGCACATACACACATACACATGAATGCACAAATGCATGCACACACGTTCATGCCCACATACAAAGACACACACATATATACACATATATGTACACATACATATGCTGATACGTGTGTATGCTCACACAAACCTACGCACTTCTGCATACGCACACACACATACATGCAGGCACACACGTTACCAAATCCAACACTCGACTGGTCAAACTCTGATCGTCAAGCAGCAGTAGCAGAATTTAAGCAGTTCTGCGCATACTGGTTTGCAGCTACGAACACACCAGTCGTACGTCTGCATTCTTTTATTTTACTGTGGATGGGCAAAGAAGGATTACAATTGTCAAACACATGGGGCCTAACAGAGGAACAGATGCGAAATCCAAACAACAGTTGGGAGAAGTTACAAGAAGGAGATACACAGGATAATTTCAGAATACATCGACTTGAACTACAACAGTTTTCCCAACAACCAACAGAATCTGTTGACTTTATTACAAGATGTCGTTTGAAAACTCAGAAATGCAAACTCAGAGACCAAGAAGCCCAGGATGAATGCGTCATAGATCAAAATCATTGCTGGTATCAAGTATCCAGAAGTGCAACGAACACTCCTAGCTAAGGATAACAGTCTAACACTCAGAAATGCCACTGATATATGTCGCACACATGAAGCTAGTATCATTCATATGGAAAAAAATGACCCACCTTCATCCATCATCAAATCCGCCTTCCAGCGTTGACATTATCAACAAGAAAAAATTCAGATGTGGAAACTGTGGCACCGACCATGGACCAAAAAAATTATCCAGCATATGGGTCTAAATGCTCTGCATGAGCAAACTGAATCACTGAAAAAAAATGTGTCATTCAACCCATGACGGAAGAAATACCATTACAGAACTGCCCATGATCTACCACCACTCTTCAAAGATCAACAAGTGCTGATGCAGAAAGAAGAATATGGACATTGGACACTAGCGACAGTATTGCATGCTACAGAAGAATCAAGATCCTTTATGGTGCAATCTTCAAACGGAAGCATCTACCGAAGAAACAGACACACATCAAGGGAAAAGACACGAACATCGGACTGATACAACTGAAAAGACCAGATCAGATGACAGGATCTGCCAGTCAACCAGCTCGCATACCAGTGAAACCAACAAACCCTGGCCGACCACAAAACCCAGTGAAAAGAAGCTGATGTACCCCAGGCCAACAAGGATGTCACACAAACCAAAAAGACTGATAGAGACAATTTAATTGAGACAGTTCCTTTTTTTTTCTTCTTAAGTTCTGTGTTCAGAATTAACTCGTTGTGTTACATTGACATTGAGCAAATAGGATTGACAGTGCAGCAAGTAACTATGGTTTTGATTGATTGATTTAATTTAGAGTCTGTTCACAACGATGGTGAAGAAGAAAAAGAAACACCCGAAGGTGCTGGGGAGGACCCAGAGAAGCACTGTCTTCACCTGCCTTTAGAGCAGTCCTGTACCACCCTTGGAGGCCTGCGCTGTGTTGACGATGGGTACAGGCACGCACAGGACACTCCATTAAGATATTAAGGGACATAACTGCTCCTGAACAGAGGTAAATTAGACTACAGGATGTAGCTCATAACAGCCTTAAAGTAGCATCCCCATGGGTGTACCAGCCCGTATTTCATGACTGCAGAGCCCACCGGCGAAAAACACCACCCTCCAGCTGCCGAGCACACCCCACAGACCCAACCACCCCTGCCCACGGACAGATGAAGACAGTGCCACTCCAGACACAGCCAAGCTTTCGCCAAACGGTCTTATGTGCCCTCAAGAGAGAATCCAAAGTTGTAGTCTTTCCCACTGTCAACAGAACTTTCCCTGTGGTCAGTGGGTCTTTCCTCACCGTCACTGGACCTTTCACCAGGGTCACCCTAGTTAAGGCAAAGAAGAAAAAGAAACACCCGAAGGTGCTGGGGAGGACCCAGAGAAGCACTGTCTTCACCTGCCTTTAGAGCAGTCCTGTACTACCCTTGGAGGCCTGCGCTGTGTTGACGATGGGTACAGGCACGCACAGGACACTCCATTAAGATATCAAGGGACATAACTGCTCCTGAACAGAGGTAAATTAGACTACAGGATGTAGCTCATAACAGCCTTAAAGTAGCATCCCCATGGGTGTACCAGCCCGTATTTCATGACTGCAGAGCCCACCGGCGAAAAACACCACCCTCCAGCTGCCGAGCACACCCCACAGACCCAACCACCCCTGCCCACGGACAGATGAAGATTGATTTAATTTAGAGTCTGTTCACAACGATGGTGATATTAGACTATATAAAAATAAATTTAAAAAAAAAGAGAAAAAAAAGAAAAGAAAAAATAATACTTATATACATGTGTGTTTGTGTGTAAGTGCGTTATATGAGTGTGTGTGAGCGCGAGTGTGCGTGTGCGTGCGTGCGTGCATGCGCGCGCCCGTGTGTGTATGTGAGAGTGAGAGAGAGAGAGAACGAGAACAAATGATTTAATGAGTTAAGCTCACAAAGCCCATTCTCATGCAGGGGTTACGGTGGGGGAGGGGCTGTTCGAAAATGAAAATTAACAAATGCACACAAACCATAAATGTCAGAAAACAACATCGTGATGAGGAAGCCAAATCACGGAAATAATTAACAAACATCGAACACAGATGTGACTGTCATTGAGACTTCCAAAAAGTTTATCCACTGTCAATAAGATTTCCTTTCTCCACATCTGAATTGCTGCTGGAAGTCAGTTGCACATTCTCTCTGTCAACAGAATGAACGCTTTCCATGTTTCTTAACATTCCTTGCAGGTACGACATAATGTCACTGACAGTCACGTTCTCTGGAGGGTCGTTCTGTTGGTCATTCGCTGGAGGCCTGTCCTGATCACAATCCACATCACAGCATTCATCAACACAGTCTTGATCGGCGCTTGGCTTCAATGAACCAAAATCCAAGACCGACACTACATCGTGTGAAACTGTCACAGATTCTCTGTCGCACTGTTCCAAATCAATCTCTGTTTGCACGTTACTGTGCCGTGTTTCTTCTGCAGGCTGAGTTAAGGACAGAGGGAGGTGGTTGTCACTCTCGAAAACCTCACATGCAACACGACTTTCGTTGGTTCTGTCAATGTTGTAAAATACACTAGGAGGTGTCGGCAAAAATAAACCGGACGGAGAACATAAACTGTCACTCGCCTTTTTCTTCTGGTTGCTTCTGTAAGTCTCTGCTCTCTGCCTATCCCTGTTCAGCTGTGACGGGCACTTGCGACGATACGCCATGCTGTGGCCTTGAGTTTGCGTAGCAGGGGGCTGTTCGGCACTCGAAGTGAACCGCAGAACGACGATAGTTTGTTTTCCTCTGCCCTCTATTTTGAATGACGACAATGCCATTTCTTCCAGTGCAGCATTGAGTGTGGCTTCTACGGTGGATGGGAGACCTTCCACGGGCATGCTGCACGACTTGCAGTTGATACAAAGAGAAATTTACCGGAGCGGCTGAAATACGTCTTGCCGGTTGCCGAACAAGGGAGGCCACTCGAGAGAGAGAGAGAGAGAGAGAGAGAGAGACTCTGTGTGTGTGTGGGGGGGGGGGGGGGGGGGGGGGGCGTGCGCGCGCGCGGACACAAATACATGAAAATTTGCCTATTAACGACCAAACAATAATTATAAACTGATAAATCAATTACAGCAAATGAATAATAACAGAACTCGATATAGCCTTTGCTATATCAATCATTTTGGGGCTGTAAAGTATTTCATGTAAAGCCCCTAATGAAGCAATATCTATCTTTAGAATATTATATAAAGATGTTAGAACTGGACATTCAAAAAGAATATGTTGAATAAATAATGGGAGACCACAAGCGCAATCTACATCCATAGAAAATTTGGTTTTCCACGAGTTTAAACGCATTATATAAATTATACTGGACAACGATCTTTGACATAATAACGCTTTCGTTTTTGCAGGAAGTTTTTCATTGCTCATACAATTTTCTAATAGAGAACTGATTTCATGTTTATCCAATTTTAATTTACTATCTGGATTTTTTCTAAGAGCACCCTCTTTTGCTAATTTATCAGCTATTTCATTTCCATAGATACCACAATGGGATGGGATCCAGCAAAACTCTACAAAAGTTCCTTTCGCCATAACGGAATGTATCATAAATTTTATATCAAAAATTAAGTCTTTCCTTACATTTGCATCCCAATTTCGTAAGCTACAAAGTACAGATTTAGAGTCAACACAGATTAAAATGCTGTAAATTGCCACATTAAGATCAGATATCCAAGATAAGGCCATAAGGATTGCGTATAGTTCAGCAGTGAAAACTGAAAAGTTCCTTCCTAAACAAAATGATTTCTTACTTTAAAATCGGGAGTTACAAATCCAGCTCCTGTATAAGATTCTAAAACTGAACCAACCATGTAGATTTTAAGATGATGTGGATATGTGTTTTCAAGATGTTCTTTTGCTTCTACTGATATCAAATTGATATTATCTTCTTTTTTTAAGTAGTGTAATAGTGAGAAATATGCTCCCATTGAGGAACCGTGGGCATAGTTGGAGGTTTTGAAATGGATGTAATATCGATGTCACATTTTCTAAATAAATCATCAGTATAATTTCGAATGGGCTGCAGGTAAGAAATATTCTGTGCCCTTTTAGGAAATCCGATTTGGAATCAAGAAATATTTCATTTGTTACTGAATTTGATACAGAAAGACTTCTGGTTACATATTTGGCTGTTGCTAGTTTGCGTTGATCATCAAGTGACAAGAGATTAGCTTCTTTATATGTTTTAAAAGTATTAGAATGCGCTGGAACACCAAGGGCTAGCTTTACTGTCTATACTTTGTAACCGCTTAAGTAATGTTTGAGAAGCTGAAAAATATACTACCTGTCCGTAAGTCAATTTTGGACGAACCAGTATTGGTTATTGCCAAGGCGAGAGATGATCCGTGCATACTCGTAGACGCATACACATGTGAATAATCCATATGCACCTATCTTTTTTATAGGAGTGTCCACCCAACCCCCCATCTCCACGCACACCCTCACTCCCGCGCTTTTGCGCGCAGTAACTATGGTTCAACATCAGATATTCAAGTGACAAGAGAAACATTTTTTTATTATGAAAGGAGGGATGTAATGGTATCGCACCTTACTGTTAAATCTATTCGCCATGTAGTAACACGTCAGAGCGTATGCCCTTGCTGACCTCCCTTGTCAACTGCCAAGCAACGATAAACATCAACGCCTAGCACAATAACATTACACATTACACTCTTCTTCAAGTCTCTCATCTTAGTTATTAATTCATTTATCCATCAGCTTAAAATAATGCGTAGTGTGGTCTCAAAACTTAGCGGATGTGGTGTAGCGTGTGACAGTGACGCCTCCTTGTTTGTATGTGTGTGTGTGTGTGTGTGTGTGTGTGTGTGTGTGTGTGTGTGTGTGTGTGTGTGTGTGTGCGTGCGTGCGTGTGTGTGTGTGTGTGTGTGTGTGTGTGTGTGTGTGTGTGTGTGTGTGTGTGTGTGTGTGAGCGCGCACATTGTGTGTGTGTGTGTGTGTGTGTGTGTGTGTGTGTGTGTGTGTGTGTGTGTGTGTGTGTGTGTGTGTGTGTGTGTGTGTGTGTGTGAGCGCGCACATTGTGTGTGTGTGTGTGTGTGTGTGTGTGTGTGTGTGTGTGTGTGTGTGTGTGTGTGTGAGCGCGCACATTGTGTGTGTGTGTGTGTGTGTGTGTGTGTGTGTGTGTGTGTGTGTGTGTGTGTGTGTGTGTGTGTGAGCGCGCACATTGTGTGTGTGTGTGTGTGTGTGTGTGTGTGTGTGTGTGTGTGTGTGTGTGTGTGTGTGTGTGTGTGTATGATGGAGAAAAGGAAAAAGAGAGGCAGATAGAGGGAAAAGGCAAACAGAAATAGAGAAAAAGAGATAGTGGTAGAGGAGGAGACTTATGCTTGGAAGCGGGGGCTTTAGGGTGTGTAAAAAGAAAGTGAGAGAGTGGTAGAGGAGAAGTCTTATGCTTGGAAGGGAGCGCTTGAGGGTGTGTATGAGGAAACACACACACACACACACACACACACACACACACACACACACACACACACATACACACGCGCGCGCGCGCGCGCGCGCGCAAAAGCGCGGGAGTGAGGGGTGTGCGTGGAGATGGGGGGTTGGGTGGACACTCCTATAAAAAAAAGATAGGTGCATATGGATTATTCACATGTGTATGCGTCTACGAGTATGCAAGGATCATCTCTCGCCTTGGCACCACAATCCATGATGGACTCAGCTCTCACATCTGACTTTCTTTTAGCTTGCATCCTTCCAGCTCTTTGCCCTCGTTTTCCTTCCCCCAACCTCTCCTCCATCCCTTTCTCTCTGCACCTCCTTCCCCAATTTACCCACCATATCTACATTCACATCTCATGTACATAATGCATATTTATAACATAACATGTAGAGTATACTATATACACCCTACCAGCCGCCGTGGCGAAATGGTTAGCGTCGCGGACTCCCGGCTGGGAGGTCGTGGGTTCGAATCCCATCAGAGTCATGTGGGTTTTTCTGCCCCGACCGGCTCATACCCAGAGTTGAGTTTGCTGCTCAGTTGGGAAGACTGGGACCACACAGTCGAGTTTCATCCACTTAATGGATGCGTTTCTACGAGTGTTGCTCAAATTTCCTGACCAGCACTGCAGGTGCCTGTATCTCTCGGGCCTGGTTGACGCCGGGATATATTATGAATGGAAGCGTAGAGTACAGCCCTGTCATGTAGTCTCAGACCGAAATGGAAATCCGTAGCATCATCTTAATCATCCTCATTCTCATCGATCAGCATTAAAAAAAATTGTCTCAAGTTCTGTGGCCCTTCATGCCCTGCTCTCATGGTGACCTCAATTTCGATGTCCTTTCCACGTCTGTGGCCTTGGTTTGGTTCGGTCGGGGTCACCAGTATCGGCGAGTCCATGGGGGCTGTCGTTGGCGCCCTCTGGAGGGAGAGCTCAATCACGTCGGCTCCGCGACTAAGCAATTATTGTCGTCAGTAGGGGGCTTAGTAGGTGGTGTCCTGCGTATGTTAGATCAGAACAGGCGCCACTGAACACCACCGAAGACTCGGCAGCAGTGCAGTGTCTCCTCCGGTGGGTTGCCTCTTGACGACTTGACATTGACTGCTCCCTGTGGATTGCCGGTGCCGTTACATATAGCCGTTACTAACGGCTGTGACGGCCTGTAACGGTTTTTCTTCTTTTATAGAATATCTCAGAAAGCACTTGGCCGATCTTTCTGAAAATTTGTAGGTATCTTCATTATGGGTCACAAATAATGTCCGATGTTTTAGTTTACCGTTATACTGTTACTAACGGTTGTAACGGCCTGTAACGCCTTTTCTTCTTCATGGAATATCTCAGAAAGTACTTGGCCGATCTTTGTGAACATTAGCAGGTATGTTCATTATGGGTCACGAATAATGCCCGGTGTTTTAGTTTACCGTTATAGCCGTTACTAACGGCTGTAACAGCCTGTAACGGTTGTTTTTCTTCATGGAATGTCTCAGAAAGTACTTGGCCGATCTTTGTGAAAATTAGCAGGTATGTTCATTATGGATCAAGGATGATGCCTAATGTTTTAGTTTACCGTTATAGCATTACTAACGGCTGTAACGGCCTGTAACGTTTTTTTTCTCCTTTCTTTCTTTATGGAATATCTCAGAAAGTACTTGGCCGATCTTTGTGAACATTAGCAGGTATGTTCACTATGGGTTACGGATGATGCTCGATGATTTAGTTTACCGTTATAGCCGTTACTAACGGCTGTAACGGCCCGTAACACTTTTCTTCTTTATGGAATATCTCAGAAAGTACTTGGCCGATCTTTGTGAAAATTTGTAGATATGTTCATTATGGGTCACGGATGATGCCCGATGTTTAAGTTTACCGTTAGAGCGTTACTAACGGCCCATAATGGTTTTCTTCTTTATGGAAAATCTCAGAAAGTTCTTGGCCGATCTTTCTGAAAATTTGTAAGTATGTTCATTTTAGGTCACAGACGATAGCCGATGTTTACCAGAATAGCCATTACTAACGGTTACACCAGCCCAAGACGGTTTTTGCTCTTTATGGAATATCTCACGCGCGTATTCAGGATAAACTGGGAGTACGTTTATATGCTTTGCATCTTGTTTTTTATAGGAGTGTCCACCCAACCCCCCCCCCCCCCCCCCCCCCCCTCACTCCGCGTGTTTATTATTTTTTTTTTAATTTTTATTTTGTGTTCTCACACACACCCTCAAGCGTCCCCTTCCAAGCATAAGACTCCTCTATCACTCTCTCTTTTTTTTTCAATCTGCCTCTCTTTTTCCTTTTCCTGATTACACACACACACACACACACACACACACACACACACACACACACACACACACACACACACACACATACACACACACACACACACACACACACACACACACACACACACACACACACACACACACACACACACAAATTAGAATGGAAACCCTTGGAAGAGAGAAGAGCTTTTATCAAACTTAACATCTTCTTCAAAGGCAGAGCTAAACTAATTGATATTCCAATGGAACAACTAGTATTGAATAAAAGTAGCACCAGGAGTGGCGGTCAATGCTATACCATACCTGCATCAAATATTGACAGCCACTTATATTCATTTTATCCTAGTTCTGTACGGCTGTGGAACTCACTGCCGGGTGCCATCAAGATTGCCACAAATGCAGTCTCATTTAAAAAAACAAATTGATACGACAGTTTTGAGATCTGCACATTGACGATTTTCTATTTTAACTTCCCCAGATATTTTACTGTTACCTGGGCCTGAATTTGGCCATTGCTTTTAACTTCTTGAATATCGAGTGCGACCCCTTGTTGGCAAATTTGCTCCAGGGGCCAACAGTCTGAGTCGCACTATTTTATGTTATTTTATTTAACTTTTTAACATGCGCGCTGGTGACCTACTCGTTTTTGAGTGAACCAGTATTTCAGGAAGAAGAAGAAGAAGAAGAAGAAGAAGGAAAACCTCGCACTGATATAAACAGTTACCGTCCAATTGCCTTAACATCCCATACCTGTAAATTAATGGAACGAATCGTACTAAATAGATTATCTTATTACTGTAATAAGCATGATGTCATACCGATTAACCAAGCTGGATTTCAAACTGGCAGATCCACAATAGAACACCTAGTCAAACTAACAACTCAAGTGAAACAACAATTTGCAAGACGAAAGAACATACTAGCTACATTTTTTGATGTCAAAAAACCTTATGATCAAGTATGGCATAGTAGACTATTATACAAATTAAAAAATGTTGGAATTAACGGTAACATGTATAATTATGTTCAAGAATTCTTAGAAAATAGATCAATTCAAACAAGAATAGAACATACTTATTCAAATCCGAGAACATTGCAAATGGGACTGCCACAAGGTTCAGTAATATCTCCTATCTTATTCAATATTTTAATGGCAGATTTACCAAAAGGCTTATCGAAAGGCACAGAGTTAGCTCAATTTGCCGATGATATATGCCTATGGATGAGAGTAACCATGAAACGAATAACCTCTTCGAGGTAGCTGAACTACATAAAAGCTTTATACCAGCAAGAACTCAATAAATAAATGTATTTTTACAAGAAAACGGGCTTGCACTTTCATTAGATAAAACGCATATAATGCTTGAAATAAAATATATTAAATCTGTCAAATTCCTAGGTATAATCTTAACTTCTAAACTGTCATGGAACCAGCATATTGACCACATATTAAATAAAGCACGGAAAAGATTAAACTTTCTTAAGATTATAAACAAGCAACCATGGGGCCAAGATGCTTCGACTTTAATATCTCTATCAACCGCTCTTGTGCGATCTAGATTAACCTATGCTCAGGAAGTATTTTTCAGCGCACCACAACATCTGTTAAATAAATTGCAGAGCATTGATTGCAAGGCTTACAAACTCGCTCTTGGTGTTCCCATACATACATCCAATTTAGGAACATACAATGAGATTGGAGTGCTACCTCTCAGCGAGGTTCGAAAAGTAGCTGCGTCAAAGTTCGTTCTGAAGAGTTTTACACAGAAAAATTTCGGTGCAAAAGAAGTTTGTTTAAATTCTGAAAAAGATTTTGGAAAGCGAGCTAGAAGAATACAATCTACAAAATCAATCTACTCGTATACTTCTCACCATATCAGAGATTCCAACATAAATAGAAATGAAATCGCTGTTAAACCATCCTTTTCACCAGTACCAAGATGGGAACAAACGAAAGCCTGCCTTGATACGACTCGTTCAGATTTGTCAAAAAAAAGATTCACCCAACATACTAAAAATTTCAGTATACTTACATCTGGAAAATCAGTACAAGAACCACTTAAAAATTTTCACAGACGGCTCAGTGCTAGAAGACAGTAGGACAGGGGCAGCTTTAGTAATACCTGACTTAAACGTGGAGAAAATGTACCATCTAGGCAGAAATTTTCGATTTTCAGTGCCGAGTTAGCCGCCATCCTAATGTCCTTAAATTATATTCTTTATTTCCATCTAAATGTCAGTCACGTACTAGTATGTGTTGATTCTAGATCTGCTCTTGAAGCAATCCGGTCTTCAAATTCAAAAATCCGTTTGGAGATAATAACAGAAATAAATCATGTAATACATCTTTTATCCGATAAAGGCACATCAGTTAGTTTTTGCTGGGTCCCCTCTCATTGTGGCATTTCAGCAAATGAGAGAGTCGATCAGGCTGCACGAAAGGCAGCTCGAAATGTTGAGGGTTCAATTGCCCTTAATATTCCTTTGGATTTAACAGAATGCAATATTGTTCTAAACAAAACATCGGATGAAAGCTTCAGAAACTTGATAATGAACTCAGATACTCAGTATTATCAGAGTTGTGTTAAATTTGGTGGCAAAATCAACTCGAAAGCCTCGTCAAACAATCATCTTGCTTCTCTGTCTAGAGAGATTAGAAGTTTACTGCACAGAATGCGGTTAAATTCCCTTCGTACAAAGTTCTGTAAAAACATTAGATGCATGTGTGGAGAAACACTCGGAGTAGGACATCTATTAATCAATTGTCTAAGTGCAAGGGAATTATATCGTAAGTCGGGCGTTTGTAGTTTATCTGACGGATCCAGTCCGTCATCTGTGTCCAAGATTTTGAATGACTACTCTTTTCTTTCTTCAGTTTGTATGTTACACAGCCCAGTGGGCATTTACCTTTGATGTTCTATTCTTTAATATTAGATTGTTAATTACTTAGCATTACTTACAGTACTCTTGCTGCTATGTTACACTCAGTTTGAAGCGTACTTGCCTAATTCCGGAAAATGACACATTTACATACAAGCGCGCGCGCGCGCGCGCGCACACACACACACACACACACACACACACACACACACACACACCACACACACACACACACACACACACACACACACACACACACACACACACCCGCGCACGCACACACACGCACACACTCACACACACACACACACACACACACACACACACACACACACACACACACACACACACACTCACACACATACACTCACATCCACACTTTGTCCCTGTATCTGGCCATCTCCAATCTCAACTCTGTCAACCTCGGGGTATGTCAGTGGAGGAAGGACTAGCGCACAGCCCAAACACACTCACAGCTTGCTTACAATCTCATTCATATATCATGCATTCGTCACATCAACCCACTAGTAAAGTCTATAACTTTACTACACATAATCATAGAAAAACATCAATGCGCATGGAGTCAAACAAAATAAAAACATTCTCTCTTTCCTTGAACTTCACAAAACCAATTTATCTAAATCATCATAACTAACCCGGGTATAAATAGACTTTCTACTTTACCTGGCCAGGTGATCTTAAACTATTTACGAATCACTGTCTTTCCTTTTCTTCTTTTTTTTCACTGTCACTTTCACAAACACCAGTCGCGACACAACTGCTGGCACTGGTCAGGTTGGACCGCCGGCACTGGTCAGGTTGGACTGCTGGCACTGGTCAGGTTACTGGCGTTGGCCTGTGGTTCTGCCTGATGAAAGTGGCGCTGCCAGGTATGAGGTCGAACCCCGGTTCAGATTGAACAGTGACTACCAGCATCGATCTGTTCTCCTTTCTTCCTTCCTGCACTAACGCATTGCACTCTCTCTCTCTCTTCTGGTCTGCTCTATCAAATGGACATGGTTGCTTTTTTTTCTTTTCTTTTTTTTCCTCTTCATCAATTAGCAACTATCTCTCTCACACATCTCTCCTTAGTCCTTCCCCTGCAGACTCTATATCGTGCTAATGCTTCAACTCGGTTCTCTTCACTCCTCCTCTCATCTCTCTGCTTTTCTCTCGTGCAGAGCCTACTCCCAGAACCTCTCTCTCTGTCTCTTCTTTTCTTCCTTTCTTCCCTCACTCCCCTAGCTTTCTTATCCTGTTCCTACGTGTCAAAAGGGTGAGTACCATTGGTCAGAATTTTTCCGCCTTGTACCGAGGTTACCTCCCCTCTAATTTCATTGGACATGCAAATCATCAGAGTCACATCTGCCGGCCTTGCTCTCTGTGGTGGTCAATGGGTCATTTAATTAATTAACTTGGTTTCACCCCCACTATACAATACCTCCCCCCTTCCTACTTTAACCGGCGACGTCTGGCTTAACTGTGGGGCACTGGTCTTGCAAATTAGCTGTATCAGTCTGACCTAGACGCAGAGATCCGTCTGGCCAGACCTATTGAGACGTCGGTCAAGCCACTCAGTCTGTCTGCGGGACGGTGCCGTCTCCGTGAAGGACTAGCAAATAGCCTCCCCGCCATGCCTAATTGGCTGACGCGACACATGAAGTCGTCTGCCTGGAAACCAGGATGTTTGAGTCTGGACTTATGTCCAATTGAACTGGCTGGCGACTGACCATGATTTCGGTTTTTCTTTTTTTTGTCCGTGACAATTTCCCCCTTGCAAAAGACTATGCTCAGCATTGTCTCAAAACAACGGTACAAAAAACAACAACAACCGAATTTGCTGACAACACAGCTACACGTGCAAGATTTTGCAAAATAATTTACAACAAACGGTTTACAAATTATAAGCATGTATCACTAGTGAATATCACCCCAATGGGTTATCATTGACGTGCGCTTTTGCCTTATTTCAACTCATTTTTTGATAACCTCTGTGCGCACCTATGCAATTCCCCTACCTGCGGATTTGCCACATCTTCTCTTCACAACTACTATGAAAAGCACAATCTAATATGACACGATCCATGACACCTCACTGAGGAATCTCCATCCTCACTTATCGCAAACAGTGCGTTACTACACAAGCGACTGTACGCTCCAAACATAACTACATTTACATGAACAAGTCTCACAAAGAAAATATGAACCATAGCCAAATGGGAATGAACCCATATCCACTCAATCTCACTGTAATCAACACATATTATTTACAAAGTAGCTATGTGCCCCGGATATGACTGACTTCCTCTGAGTTGCAGCTTGCTAGACTACACGACTTAAATAGTCAGCTCCTACATTCTGTCGACCTGGGATGTACTGAACTCGATACCTGTAGGGCTGCAGTGCCATTGCCCAGCACAGCACCCTGCTGTTTTTCAGCTGCGCCTATGTGCTGAGTCTCACGCTGAATATATTTGCGGAGCAAATTCGCATGGAAAGTTTTGGTTTCCCATTCACATCAATTCGGTAATCCTGATCTACCTTTTCAATGATGGAGAATGGTCCTTTCCAATGCAACAGCAGCTTGTTATGATCCGTGGGAAGCAGTAACAGGACTTGATCTCCCACCTTGAGGGATTGCTTCCTCACCTTCCTGTCATATTGCTTCTTCTGCACGACCCTAGCCTCCTGCAAACTTTCCCTTGCAACCTTACATGTCTCATACCTGTGCCCACCTTTGGAACAGGGCGAGATTGGGCCAATCAGATCAACAGCCACTCTCCTGAATTGTGTGTCAATTAAAGGGGGCTGTTTAAGAGGCGCCTTCCTCTTCACCCCTCTTGTGGCTGACCTTTGACACACGTCACATGACATGCAGAACCGCTTTATGTCTGCCATTGCACCTGGCCAGTGAAAATCATCAAAGATTCGGTCAGCTGTTTTGCCGGTGCTGAGATGACCCGCCATGAGCGACTCGTGACCCACTGACATGACAGTGTCACGATAACATGCTGGTACCTCTAACTGAGTTGTCACCTTACCTTCCTTGGGACTGGTACACACCCTTCACCAGTGCTCCACCTCCTCCAA
>CM031627.1:13607645-13670145 GCA_018398815.1 Conus ventricosus
GGGGGGGGGGGGGGGGGGGGGGGGGGGGAGTGGGAACCTTATAAGTTAGAAATTGTGTTTGAGCATCCCCACAGCTTTATTTTTCCGTCCCATTCGAGACACTTAGTTAAAGGGCCGAACAAACAAGGCTTACACATTTCTAATCCAACATTTTTGTTGTTGTAGTCCAAGCAGAGGTATATATCAAACTTGTGTACTAGTTAACTAGGGAAAATTAAGTTCCAGAAAGTGATGACGTCATTTTTGCACGATTATGTGTGTGTGTGTTGTCATTGTTTGAATATCGCCTGACCACTTGTGTACAAACGTTCATGCCGTATCTACATTATCTACAGGAAAATAAACCTAGTCGAGTTTGGTATTAAAAGAATTGTCAGGAATTTGCCTATTCAGTCATCTCAAAAGCACAGATATATTACATTTTTTATGACAACTACTAATTATCATTATATCAAACTAACAGCCCCACTTGTAATGGCCGCTCAGCAATGCCGAACACATTTTTGCCAGACCGGCTTTACACAGATGACATTCAGTTCGCCGAGTACAGCGCGGTTAGCTGGCTGGTGGGGAGCAGCCAGCAGAAAACACCCCTTTCCCTGACCTGCATTCATGGCTTGGCCTCTGCAGCAGTGGGCGAGCTGTAAACTCCCCTTACTCTCAAAACTAAGTGGCTTGCTCTGAACAGCTGCGCCCCGCTATACATGGGTACCTGACTCAAGGGGGGGGGGGGGGGGGGGGGGGAGGTTTAAGCAGCAGGAGGAGAGGAATGGGCTTCACCTTCCACGCTGGCATTTCATGGATTCATGGACACAGTGAACCTCATGTAGTTCACTGCCCTTTTGACCATCATGCTGTGGAAATTTAATGTATAGAGCCGATATGTTGCCAGCGAAATTGAGTATGAAACCATGATGATGTAGAGGAATTTTGAAGTCTTGTAGGAATTTTGAAGTCTTGTATGTGGAAATTTAATGTATAGAGCCGATATGTTGCCAGCGAAATTGAGTATGAAACCATGATGATGTAGAGGAATTTTGAAGTCTTGTAGGAATTTTGAAGTCTTGTATGTGGAAATTTATACAGAATGGTGCCCGCCATGCGGTACTGGATGCATTGATAATGTTCAAGAGTGTTGAAGAGTGTTAGTTGTTGAATGTTGCATGGAACTGTACATGCTATGCTGGATTGAAGTCACAGTGCAGAAGAAAGTTGAACGATGTATTTCTTTACCAGTTTCAGTTTCATCAAGGAGGCGTCACTGCGTGCGGACTAGTCCATATACGCTACACCACATCTGCTAAGTATTGAGACCACACTACGCATGATTTTAAGCTGATGGATAAATGAATTAACAACTAAGATGAGAGAATTGAAGAAGAGGGTCTCGTGGCTACGACTTACAAGATGTCTGACCTACGCATTAACCCAATGCCCTGGTCAGACCTTGAGTGTTTCTTTACCATTGTGCAGAACTTTGCTGGCAATTCTGTGCTGATAGTGGTGAATATGTAGAGGGCTGTTGAAGAATGATATTTCATATGTCATTGAGTTTTGCGGGCTGTGCTGTGAATGGTAGCAGTGATGAAACGAAAGAATGTTGAAGAATCATATTTCTTTATCATTGTGCAAAACTTTGCCAGCCAAGTGGTGTTGATAGCAGTGACGATGTAGAAGAATGTTGGAGAGCGATGGTTCTTAACCGTTGAGCAGAACTTTGGTGGCTATGTTGTGATGGCAGCAGTGATATGCAGAAGAACACTGAAGAGTGATGTTTCATTGTTGTTGTGCAGAAATTTGCCTGTCCTGCAGTGTTGATAGCAGTGACATTGTAATGGAATGTTGATGAGTGAAATGTTATTATCGTTGTGCAGAACTTTGCTGGCTATGTTTTGATGGCAGCAGTGACAAGGTAGAAGAATGTTGATGAGTGAAATGTTATTATCGTTGTGCAGAACTTTGCTGGCTGTGTTTTGATGGCAGCAGTGACAAGGTAGAAGAATGTTGAAGAGTGATCTTTTGTCATCATTGTGCAGGACTTTGTTTTGCTTAGCTGCGATGGTAGCAGTGATGATGTAGAAGAATGTTGAAGTGAAATGTCATCGTTGTGCAGGACTTTGCTGGCTATGTTTTGACGGCAGCAGTGACAAGGTAGAAGAATGTTGATGAGTGAAATGTTGTTATCGTTGTGCAGGACTTTGCTGGCTATGTTTTGACGGCAGCAGTGACAAGGTAGAAGAATGTTGAAGAGTGATCTTTTGTCATCGTTGTGCAGGACTTTGTTTTGCTTAGCTGCGATGGCAGCAGTGATGATGTAGAAGAATGTTGAAGAGTGAAATGTCATCATTGTGCAGGACTTTGCTGGCTGTGTTTTGACGGCAGCAGTGACAAGGTAGAAGAATGTTGATGAGTGAAATGTTGTCATCGTTGCGCAGGACTTTGCTGGCTATGTTTTGACGGCAGCAGTGACAAAGTAGAAGAATGTTGATGAGTGAAATGTTGTTATTGTTGTGCAGGACTTTGCTGGCTGTGTTTTGATGGCAGCAGTGACAAGGTAGAAGAATGTTGAAGAGTGATCTTTTGTCATCATTGTGCAGGACTTTGTTTTGCTTAGCTGCGGTGATAGCCGTGACAAAGTAGAAGAATGTTGAAGAGTGAAAAAAATCTTTAATATGATGCAAGACATTGCTTGAGTATGCTGCCATGGTAGCAATGACGGATGTAGAAGAACGTCGGAGAGTGATGGTTCTTTATCTTTGAGCAGAGTTTTGCTGGCTTTGCTATGATGGTAGCAGTGATAATGTGGGAGAATGTTGAAGAGTGAAATTTTTGTTATCGTTGTGCAGGACTTTGCTTTGCCAAGCTGCGATGGTAGCAGTGATGATGTAAGAAGAATGTTGAAGAGTGAAAATCACAAATGTCATGCAAGACCTTGCTGGCTATGCTGTGATGATAGCGATGCAGAAGAATGTTTTAAGGGTGATATGTGTTCATCGTTGTACAGAACTTTGCCAGCCGTGCGGTGTTGGAAGCCGTGGGGTCCTGTCTGAACAACAAATACTCTGAGGGATATCCAGGAGCCAGGTGAGTTTCATTGATTGGACGCTCTGTGTGTGTGTGTGTGTGTGTGTGTGTGTGTGTCTGTGTGTGTGTGTGTGTGTGAGTGTGTGTGTGTGTGTTTTTGTGTGTGTGTATGTGTGTGTGTGTATGTGTGTGTGTTGTGTGTGTGTGTGTGGGGGGGGGGGGGGGGGGAGGAAAAGTGCATTTAGCAACTGGTCATAAACACAGAAAGTGTGTCTGTTTGTGTTGTACACAGACACACACACAGACACACACACACACACACACACACACACACACACACACACACCACACACACACACACACACACATATATATATACACATGCACACACCACACCACACCACACACATGCACACTCTTATAAACAGTCAGAGACTCATTCTCACACACAGATTCACGCGCACACACACACACACACACACACACACACACACACACACACACACACACACTCACACACACACACACACACCACACACACACACACACACACACACACACAAATACATATACACATGCACACACCAACCACACCACCACACACATGCACACTCTTATAAACAGTCAGAGACTCATTCTCACACACAGATTCACGCGCGCGCACACACACACACACACACACACACACACCACACACACACACACACACACACACACACCACACACACACATATGAACATTTGTCTGGTCCTGAAGATATTGATATGTTCTGAGGATAAAATTAAACCTCAAGCATATCAAATACTGAATAATGATATGTCGCTCAGAATTGATGAATGTGTTTGAAAAGAAGGCGAAGGATTTGGCTCAAGGTCCACACCCGTGCATGTACCCACACACTTACTGAGACAGCACACAGAGAGAGAAAATTGAGAGAGAGGGGAGAGAGAGAGAATGACCTGCCCATTCTGACTTAATGAGTACAGAGAAAGTCAGATAATATGTTCTCACAATAGAAATACATTGATTCAGGTCAGTCTGACCTATGCAGAAGTGTGCCAGTACTTGCTCACCCCCCCCCCTCCCCCCCCCCCCCCCCCCCCCCCCCCCCCCCCCCCCCCCCCCCCCCCCCCCCCCACATCCTTTCCCCCTTATCGCCTCCACCCTTCCTCAGCAGCTGATGAATGAGCAGCGTGTGCACAAGCTAATCCACACTGCGATAGGAACACCCACAGATCTGCCTCATGCTTTGAGCGTGGGACAGCTGTTTCCATCCTACAGCCAGCCACATTGCCGAGTTCAAGGCTATATGAACACCTGTGTGTGTGTGTGTGTGTGTGTGTGTGTGTGTGTGTCGTAGTCTGTCGAGACGATGAAGACCACCTAGTCATCCTGGGGTCGGGGGTGAGTGCATAGATGGCTGGTCAGGCCGATCTGCGCCGGAAAGACCTATCACAGTACGGACAGGGGATGGTGGCGGCAGTTGGAGATCTGTTGGCGCTGATCTTCCTGATCATCCTGCGCTGCTCAGCTGCAGAGTTCTGTTGCTTTCACAGGTCTCTGCACCTTTGTGGACAACTGATCGCCACCCGTCTCTGTTCTGGGCAGTGTGCTCCCATGTTGTGTGGCTGATGTTGAAGGCCTTCAGAGAAGATTTGAGGCTGTCTTTGAAAGAAGCGTTTCAAAGACAAATATGAACACCTAAGATGCCATTTATGTAATTTAACATTGACTGATGCTCACCTAGCCCTTGCTGTCCTTACTTTCGTATCACACATGACTTGAGCTATCAGTTTAATTACAAAGTGAGGCGACGGCAGGCGGAAATCTTAACAAATCTTAAAAGGTTTGTGTAGTAAATCCGCCAAATGTGAACAAATGAATCACAAGACAGAACATGACGCGTTGCGACCTCTTAGGCCTTCTTCAGGCAAGATACGAGCAATCACTTATCTTTGTCAAATTCGGCGCAAGAATGGGCGTTGAATGAAAACGAGGTCGACGTGAAGGAGACAATCTTGTGCTGAATTTGACAAGATGAGTGCTGGTTCTTCGTTTCCACTGTCCCCAGTGTTGTTTATCTTGCCTGAAGAAGACCTAAGAGGTTGAAACGCGTCGTGTTTTGTCTTGTGATTCATTTGTTCATGTTTGGTGGATTTATTACATGAACTTTTAAAGATTCAATCAGTCTACACTGAGGGCGTTAAAATTTAAGGGGTCAGATCTGCATTTAAGAAGTATCAATGTCAAAACCCAGCTGTCTTCTTCCTCCACCACATCATTGTCATGACGAAAACAAAGAGAGCAGTTGTCAGTCCGGCTAGTTGTGACAGTCCCAGACAACACTGCTTTAAAGCATGCTGATTGGTGGATCAAGATCATCTTCTTTGAGATGGTTAATTATTCTGAAATTTGAAAGGTAATAACGGTTGTCAGGATGCTAGGAACCCTTATTATCACTCTCAGGTTACTGTTGCAAGAGATCTGAAAACGGACACACATACTCAGACGCATGAGACACATACATGCGCGCATACACGCACACACACACTAACAGATACACACAGACACATTACATACACACACACACACACACACATGCGCGCGCACACACACACACCACACACACACACATACACATACACATACACACACACACACACACACACACACACACACAGAGAAACACTTGTATCAGTGTGCATCACAGAGTTGTTCATGTTTCCCAGCACATTAACCGACGATCATTATTGCTTTCATTGTGAAAACAGAAATAACTACCTTTTGAAGTTTGGTAGCTTATGTAATTTTCAGAAGCAGAAATTCATCGTAAAGTGTAAATTTCCGATGTGGTTGTCATAGTTGAGCCAGGTCGGCTGGGCTATAAGCAACATTATCTTATCTCCTATCCAGGGAAATAATACACTTTCACAGTGAATTTTTTGTTGTTGTTGTTGTTTTTTGATGACTTGTGAGTTGATTTCATGAACGTGGTGACAGCCCTGACATGGCCCTTTGCGGTCGGCTGGGCTATAAGCAACATACCTTACCTTACAAAAAAAAAAAAAAAAATCATGTGTGCAAGAAAAAAGAGAGCATAGGTTTCATCAGCGCAAGGAAGAAGGCGTAGCGCATAGGTTTCATCTGATTTCTGTCAAACTTATGTATCCCCCCCCCCCCCCCCTCCCGATAGGGGAAAAAAAAGTTGCAATAAAAACTTCCTTCCGTTCCTGTCTTGAACTGTATGCTATCACAGACCAGAAATTCCCAGGTAATCTGTAGTACTGGGGGCAAGAAGATATGAAAATCTACTGGTCCCCCCCCCCCCGAATTTCTACTTGCGCCCCATCATCTCCCCAAAATCTACTGCCCAACCCCCCCCCTCCCCCCACCACACCCCAAATTCTACTTGCTCCCAATCTCCCCAGTTCCCCCCTTTCTCCCTCAGTAAAGAAAGGGTTAAGTGAATAACTAACAGTACTGCAGTGACAGGCCAGCGGACAACATTCAACGATAGCATGGTCTGCATGTGTGGTACAGAGAGAAACACGATGTAAAACAATGCATTGGTTCGCTAAGGGTGTCAGCAGAATAAGGAGTGTCTTGATGTGTTTAAGAGTGATTGTCATGTTTCAACCACTCACACATTCCTGGACTGAGTTGAAGTAATAAAATGTCTTGTCTTTGCATGCTGTCTGTCCATTCTCTCTCTCACTCTCTTCTCAGCACACACACACATATTCTGAAGTAAATCCACTTCATGTGTGTGTGTGTGTGTGTGTGTGTGTGTGTGTGTGTGTATGTATGTATGTTTGTATATATATATATAGATAGGTAGATAGATAGATAGATATGTATCTATATGTTTTTAAAAATTATTTCCAGGCTAAAACACATACACAATGCCTACATGCTGCTGACATGCTTTATGCAAAAAACACATCTTGCCTGAGGTAGACAGCATCTGGCAGGATTCCATAATGAGAAAAACGGGAAATGTAGAAGCGCAATCGGTCTGTACTGAAGCTAGCTTCTCAGTTGTCCTGTCACTGACACCATTAACAAAACTGGTGGCCCAACACGCAAGTGGAGAGAGAATTATGTTGATCGATCAGAAGATAAAGTTATCATGGACAATCGGACTTCAATATGTCAGTCGATCAGAAGATACAGTTATCATGGACAGTCAGACAGAGGGGTGGTTTTGAGCCCCGTACCCTAACCCTCACTCCCCTGTTCTTGTGTGGCAGGTATTACGGGGGCAACGTGCACATTGACGAGATAGAACGCCTGTGCCAGCAGAGGGCGCTGGAGGTGTTCCGCTTGGATCCGGAGAAGTGGGGGGTCAACGTACAGCCGTACTCGGGCAGTCCCGCCAACTTCGCCGTCTTCACGGCGCTGCTGAACCCCACGACAGGCTGATGGGGCTGGACCTTCCGGATGGTGGGCAGTAAGTGCATCAGAATCACAGAGCAAGGGGCAATAATCTGTGACAGCCGGTCAAATGTTGTTTGAATAAGCTGAAATGATTAAAAAAAAAAAAGAAATCACGTTGCCAGTGTGAAACGCCAGATGGATATGAACAGTACCAGCTGATGTGGAGGCGTTCCCTCCCTCCGCCTCCTCCTCATCACCTCTCTGCCAGGAATGAGACGGCTTCCAGCAACATTGTTGCCATTCCTGTGAATGTTTCTCTCTTGTCTCTCACCCTCTCTCTCTCTCTCTCCTCTCTGTTTAATATGCACTGAACACACACATACACACACACATGTACACACACACACACACACACACACACATGCATATATTCCCCCCCCCCCCTCCCTTCTCCGCCGCCTGCATCTCTCTCCCCCTCTGCCCACCTGAAGTAGTTGAAGGGGACTTGAGACTGCACAGGTGTTAAGGTTGAAGAGAAAATCACTTTTAACCTGGCTATCTCGAGTGGAATTGAACTCGAGATGTTTGAGCCTGTGACTGACGCCTTACCATGCAAACCGCCTGGGTAATGGGTTGGTTAATAACAGGGAAAGCGTGTCTCCCGTTGTCATTGAACGCTGATTTGGAATTGAAATTCAAAATGTTCGTGGAAGAAATATTCGAAATGGGCTTGTGTGCGATTTGATATGCCATACTTGTATTTTTTTTGTTTTGTTTGTCCATTCTTCAGTGTACTGACTGTTCCCACAATGTGTGTGTGCAGTTTGACCCATGGCTTCATGACCGACACGAAAAGAGTGTCTGCAACCTCGTTGTACTTCGAGTCCATGCCTTACAGGTTGGATGTAAGTGATTGCCTCCCATATCCCCTGTCGCCTGTGGGAATGGTGTGTGTGTGTGTGTGTGGGGAGGGGGGGGGGGGGGGGGGGGGGGAGAAGAGGCTTTTAAAGTAGGTATTGTGGAACCATCTTTTTGAAATTCTGTGTTAAGAAGTTTTCGCTTTTTTTGATACTGCATTTTCTGATTGTCCATTACTGCTGCTTGATTTTTTTTTTTTTTTTTTTTCTGCCTTTGTGCTCTGTTTACCTGTTCTCGTTTTTGAGAGTATTGATGTTTTTTGTCTTGTTGCAACTATTTAAGAATTTGGCTATTGTGTTATGATTTGGCAGTAAAGAGTAAAACTGAGCGGCCGTGGAAAATTTGAAATCGACTAGAGTTTTTGCCAATGATGTATGTAGAAGTGAAAAATCAGCATGTTTAAAGTTATCGTGAAACTGCTGTAGACAGTGTTTTGGCCTGTGACAGTAGAATGTTTTATAGGGCAGGTGGGTGAACGTATGGGAATTAGGATTTGAAAATCCTGTGTGAACCGCGTGTCAGAAGCCCTGGGGTGTGTTTCAGCCCAAGACGGGCTGCATCGACTACGCCAAGCTGCGTGAGACAGCGCTGCTGTTCCGCCCTCGGCTCATCATCGCTGGCACCACCGCTTATTCCAGACTGCTGGACTACAAGGCGTATAGGGAAGTCAGTGGGGCTGGTTGGTGTGGGCTGATCAGTCGTTCGTCACTTTCTCTGACTCTGGCTTTTTTTGGTTTTTGTCTTTCCTGACTGCTGTTTGATGTTTGTTCTGCCTGTGTGAACCGTTGAAACTCTTGTGCATGTGTGTGTGTGTGTGTGTGTGTGTGTGTGTGTGTGTGTGTGTGTGTGTGTGTGTGTGTCTGTGTTTGTGCGTGTTGGTTTTGGTGTGAATGAGAGAGTTTTAGAAAGGTTAAGAGTGTGTGTGTGTGTGTGTGTGTGTGTGTGTCTGTGTTCATGCATGTTGGTTTTGGTGTGAATGAGAGAGTTTTAGAAAGGTTAAGAGTGTGTGTGTGTGTGTGTGTGTGTGTGTGTGTGTGTGTGTGTGTGTGTGTGTGTGCTGTGCAAGTGTTGTGTTAATATACATGGCTGATTTATGTGAATAGCTTGTGCATTTAAATATGTTTTTATGTGTGAAATGTTGAAACATGTTGCATGGTCTTAAAGATATTGTAAGCTGTATAATCCATAATGTGACTTTTGTTTACCACTAATTATTGTTTTTACATTTACTGTGTTTACCACTAATTATTGTTTTTTACATTTACTGTGTTTACCACTAATTATTGTTTTTACATTTACTGTGTTTCGAGTTTCAGAATATATATATGTATATATATATATATGCATACATATATGTATATATATATGATTTTGTTCATGGCATGAAGGTCACAATTCATACTATGGCAGCTGTCTCTGTTATACCACCAGGTAGTGAAAATTGTACGCACTGCCCAAGGTGGAGTCTTGCTGTCCATTCTGTTGTTTCTGTTTGGCCACTTGGCCTTTTTGATGTGTGTGTGGTGTGTGTGTGTGTGTGTGTGTGTGTGTGTGTGTGATTTTTGTGTATGTTGTGTGTGGGTGTAATTCTTTTGTATGTTGTGCACACATGTGTGTGTTTCTCTGTGTGTGTGTGTGTGTGTGTGTGTGTGTGTGTGTGTGTGTGTGTGCAGTGTTGATTCTAGAGCGCGTCCTGGCCGAAATCACGCTGAATTTTCGGTAAAGACGCTTAAAAAGAGAGCCTATGCGTCCCCTGTGACGCAAGAAAAACGAATAGGACGCGTTATTTAACCACCAATGCGTCAATACAAAATTGCATTGCTGCTTTGCGTATAGCCACTAAACCGGAAATGATTTTCTTCAATGCATCCGGGCGCGCGAATAGTGTGATGGAAATGTCAATGGTCGCCATGTATCTCGGAGTGGGAAAAGAACAAGTGACCCTCTGATCAGGAAGGAAGAGTGCATGGAAGAAACAGTACTACAAAACAGCTACCCAAGAGACTCCACCCAGACCCTCTACCAGTTGCTCTTTCAGTACCACAGGGAGATTCTACCTAATCTGTTGGTGCTCGCGAACTTGGCATTGATCATGCCATATCACACAGCAGATTGTGAGAGGGGATTCAGTTCCCAGAATTCAATCAAGACAGACAAAAGGAACAGACTACAGGAGTCCAGTCTCAACACACTTATGAGTAGTGTTATAGGGTGCCTTGACACCCGGAGCGGATCCCGGCCCGGAGCGGATCCCGGTCCGGAGCGGATCTCGGGTAAGGAGCGGATCCCGGCATGGAGCGGCTCTCGGTAAGGAGCGGCTCTCGGGTAAGGAGCGGCTCTCGGGTAAGGAGCGGCTCTCGGGTGAGGAGCGTCTGCCCGGAATGGAGTGGGTTGTGTGTGTATTGCTTGGGTGTGTGTGTGTGTGTGTGAGTGAATGTTATCATTGTCCAAACATATATATATATAGTGGGTTATATCAATATAAAAGCAGTGTAACAATAAGAAAAATGCTTGTATTTTATTTAACTTTTACATTATTTTTGCTATGAGAGGTTTAAACAAGTAGATAATATGTATGGATTATATGCTTACTGTAAGTAGATGGTCCGTAGACAGTGGTTTGTCGTCAGACGATGAAACGCTGAAACATACAAGCTGTCGCTACCTCGACTATCTTTTTAAAAGTGGTGGGGGGAAAAAAAAAAAAAAAAAAAAAAAAAAAACTGGAGTTGCTTTTTGAATGGGGATGTTCGGTGAGTTGCCTGCGCCGACAACTGTACCGTAAAGATAATAATACCCCCACCCCTCCCTTTTTTCCCGCTCGTTGAATGTCAAGTGCCGCGTCAGAGCAATGGGATATGACTGATTGCCTCCCGACCTTTTCGTCTATTGTTAGTTTTGCATGGAGAAGAGGGAGGAATGAGAAAAGAGGGGTGGTTATGATTTGGGAAAGAGTGAGAGCGCGTGAAAAACAAGCAAAGAAACAAATGTTCACTGATACAAACCAGGTTTATGTCAGTGTTTGCGTCCTCAGTCATCACGCTACCTTAAGGGTATGCCGTGATGTCCAGCAGGCACCACGTGAGGTTAGACGCTGACCCGCCATGACTAAAGGTGGGGACTTTACTAGGACCCATTTCTGGGGACAATTTGGTGTTGATGCTGTGAAAAAGTGGGATGGGGGTGAGACCAAAAGGGGTGGGGAGGTGAAACACCTACGAGCTACTGGCAAAAAATGCTGCTGTGACGTGTCTATCCGTTTATACCAAGATTGGGTCTGTTGAGATTCCGTCTTTTTGCACCCGCCGTTTTGGGTAAAAGAATGAAAGAGACTTTCTAGACTGCTGGTATGTGTAGACTGCCTTACCGTCCGTCCGTATGCCTGTGTTGGTGCCCCCTCCACTCGTCTGTTCAGTCAGTACCTTCAAGAAGCTGTCTCTCTTGAACTTGTTCTGGGCTTTATTCAAGCCTTTGCTACTCTGTTTATCCCCCTCCCTCCCGAAACAGTAGTACGTTTTTGAGCATAAGGCTACAATTCCATCCCCTTTGTACTCTAGTTTAAACAGTCCAGGTGTGCGTTTGTCAAATTTCTGACGGTCTAGGCAACAAGAGTGACGTGGTAGCCAGGTCTCTCCTTCCGCTTTACATGCGGACAAAGTCTGCATGGTGTTTATCACAGGCCTGAGCTGGAAACCAGATCGGGTACTCTTCAAAGAATGCCTTTTTCTTTTGTTCGCGGACCACCGCTTCTAGACTCTCACCGCTGAGCGCCATGTATAGAGAGTCCGTGTCCATTTCGCACAATTGAAAATCAGTTCTATCCACAAACTTGTCTATAAAGTCGTAATAGAACTGAAGCATCCTGAGTTTTGCGTACTGGTACACAAAGAACCCGATCTGATTAGGAAGGTTCCAGTGGAGCTTGGATTTGGCCATTTCTACCTCAATGAATGTGTCATTGGTCCCCTCTAGTGGGGTCAGTTTTTTGAACAGGGGCTTATTGACCAGCTCCTGTGCTCTTTCTGGTTCCATGAATGTGATGTCCCTATGTTTGGCTATGTTAGTGATTGTTTTTCCGTACGAACTATTGCCCAGCAGCTTGAAAGTATCAGACAGTATCGTTTTTCTGGGATCCGAGTCCCTCTCTTCTGGCCTTAGAAACGGTGTTTGCCGAAATTTGTGAAACAAGCCTTCGGCCGAAATTCAACCACTTGATGAACGTCTGTCACTTTGAGCCCGTGTGACAGGTACCAGCGAAGGAGAGGAGTGATGAGGAGGATAGCTTTTCCGAAGAAACTTCCCACTAGAGTCCTTTTTGGCTCCGAAAGCATATTGTGATCCTTAGCGTACCCGGTCATGAGTTCACCTAGGTCGTCTCTGCCCACCATGGCATTTTTGAAAATGGCTGCATTTCTGCAAAGTTTTGACGAAGATGTTCAGGACCTCAATGTCGCACTGAACGAGCCCAAACAGTTTTTTCATTTTGGACAGCCTCGATGATGCTGTCGGTAGTGATTGTAGTCTTTGGGGGAAAGGACTACGGTACGGAGGACATCGATCGCGCAGAAAGGCTTGGATGTCTTTGTTTTCCATTTTGCTTTTGTTCCACTCGCATTCCCACATTTCTATGACGTTGACACGCGCCTCATTACGGAGGTAATCTGTGATGCCCTTAGTCTCGGTTCTGAGCTGTACCATTGTTTTTTTGTTGAAGGGATTTACGGTCTTTCCCTGTGTGATAGCAGCTGTGACCGTGAAACAGACAGCCATGAAACTGATAGGCCGTTCTTGACTCTCCTTGCCACCCATCCACCCTGATGTGACGCTTACCGACACTGTGTTCCTTACCGTTAAATTTATGTTGTATGTGCACCCCCTTTGTGTGACTCACCCATTCGAGCCACTCTCTCGCCTGTCTGCCAAACATATCTACAAACTCAGCCTTGAAGCCGTTGTCCTTCTGGCGATATACAGGGTGCTCAGTAGGCATCTGTTGCATCATTGCCCACAGGTAAAGGGCGTTAGCGTCATATCCTTCCAAAGTACCCACCTTTTTGTCTCCCCTGATGAAAGTGACATCTTTTTCGTGGTAGCGATGGAATATGATTGACGGACCTCCCACCATCTCCTGCCGCAGCAGACGATGAAAGTCCTTGTGACTGTCGTTAGTCAAAGAAAAGTAAGTGTCTGAGGGTAGAGTGTTAAAGAGATAACGCAGAGTCAAACCCGGAACACCAATCCCATCTTTGAGCATATCGAGCCCCAATCCACTGTAAAACCGTGATTGTTGTTCAGAGCTTCGAGAAAGGGCACCACATCCAAGTTATTGTACCAAACTAAAAAGTCTTTCATGGTGGACATCTTGTTTTTTGTCCACACGCTTTGACAGAACGCGTAAGTCTTCATCACTGATGGAGGTCCCTTTTAAAGAGCTGTAAAAGGCTTCTTTGGAGGGAGGTTGGTCATGTTCAATATGTCCAGGCCTGTGATAAATTCGTACGGGAAAAAGCCCTTACACTGTTGCACGTCAAAAGCCTCTAAATATTTGGAGTATGAAAATCCTGGTGCCAGATAGTATTTGATGTCTAAGAACTTCAGTTTAGTGGTACTCACGCACTTGTATGTGTTTGCCGTCCTTGACCATGAACCTAATCGGTCCCTGCTTGATTTTGTCCTGAATACCATCATCATCATCATCATCATCATCACCCTCACACTCCCCACCCCGCCCGTTTATAGTTTTCCCCATCGTCGTTCAGGATGTGCTGAAAGAAGTAAGGCTTGATCAAGTTAATGTCATATTTCGCGCTATTGAAACCTACAACTGGTAGTTCCTGTAGGTACCTGTCTAGGAGACCTTTGAGTTGAAGAGGTGTCATGTCATTGCCATCGTCGTCGTCAGCGTCAAAGTTGTCTTGAAGCAGCCTGATCCGATTATCAATGTGACTGTACGCACGATGAAACTCTACCTGGAGGAGCCGAAACGCTTGATCAGAAATCTTGTTTAAATACCCATCATCAGGTCTACCAAGTCTTGCGAGTCTCCTTCAGATACAAAACACATGGGTTTGTCATACAGGGGGACATTGGAGCACACGCTCACGGACATTGGCACGTGTTTGGATAGGTATTTTGTTTGTTTTGTTGGCACCTTTTGGACATTTGTCTTATCCAGGAAAGCCTCAAAGTCGTATGTTGCTCTGAATGGATACACAAAGTTCGTATCCACCGGAACCCCATTGCTCGCGAGTATTTCGAGAGGGTCTGTGATACACGGTAAACACCCCCAGGAAATATTTCTTTGCTATTTCTGCCCTGACACCGTGTTTCGTGCCTTTTGAGACGCCAGTCCTTTTTCCAGAGTTTACCGCATTTTGGACAAGCAAGTGCTTTAAACTGCTTTGTTAATGTCAGTAATGTAGCAGTAGTGGTTTTGAATTAACAGAACTCGAAGAGTCGATGTCTTTTTGTCTTGCCCTCTCCGAAGAGGGACCAAAATTTCGTTCTGATCCAACTGAAAGACATCAACAGTGACGTCAAACAGATCTTCAATGCCATTCAGCTCATTCAATGAGATGCCAGAGAAATCAGGTTCTAAGGCACCTGGCCAACGCGACGCTAGTGCTTCAGTTTGATTTTCGAGCGAGTTTGAGTGGGACCATCCTTGATGATGTGCTAGACATCGAAAAAAACATAGGTTGTCAGTATAAGCTGAGCCACGTCTGTCTTTGAGGAGTGTCAAGATGTGTTTGTTTCGCTTGATAGAATCTGGGATGGGACCGCCACAGCAGCCTATGGGGAAATCGGCCAGAGGATTGACATAGAAACTAGTCGCCACAATGGCATGTACAGTCCACTTAGTATCTGGTCTTTGCTGTCTGGCGTATTCTAAATGATCCGTATTCTCTAGATCCTGCAGAAACTGCTGAAAATCCTCTTTGTTCTGAATGAGTGCGGGAACTCTAGAATAGTTGAATTGTTGTTTGATGCGTGGAAAAATCTGTATAGCTCGTCTTCTCTGTTGTATAATATGAATGAATGACTGAAATTTATTTTAAATCTCTTCGACTGTGACTCGAAAACGCCTCTCAGTTTGTCTTCCCAGTCCGGACAAGCGTCTCTGTCTTCCCATCTGATGTTGAATACCGATTGCAGTTGCCCTTTTCTGGAGTGGTCTGCGATCGCGTCCCAATTTTCCATGTATATTTGGACAATCTGGTCATCATCATCTTCATGGGTGAAATCAGGTTGAAAGTCTACTTGCTCCGGAAGTCTCGCTCTCTTAGGCGTGGGAGTATCAGTTGAGTGTGGCGTTTTCCTTTTTTGTTGTTGTTTTTTCTTTTCTTTTTCCTCCGCTCTTTTTTCTTGTTTTTCTTTTTTTTCTTGTTCTTTTTGCCATTTTTCTTCTTGTGTCCTTAAAGCCTGCTCATGCCCTCTTTGATGTTTTGCCCAGTCATCTTTGCGTGTAAAACCGTCTATCACATATGGTGCATTGGTGCCGTCCAACGTTCCAATGTTTTTGTCTGATGTGCCTGTTTCTGTTTGTTCTCCATTTAAAAGTGGCTGGGCACTCTGGACACAAAAATGTCTGGTCCATGTCGTTTTATATCTGAAACATGACATTACCCCACCACACTTAAAAGGGAAAAGAGAGAGAGAGAGAGAGAGAGAGAGAGAGAGAAACGCATAACCTAGCAACCTTGATTTATGTGAGCGTGCCTACGGCGGAAGTTATAGTAACCTTGAAGCTGAAAACTCGGTCAGCGGGGCAGACGCCTGTCTGTGTTTCAGTCTGTCGCGAGACGGCTGCCACGTCACTGACGCCATTTACACGTTCTCATCCAATCACATGGCATTTTCATTGTTTCACGTGCTGTAAACGTCACAACTTTCCCACGCAAACCGACAGACAGACACTTTCATTCAAACACCGACATTGAGACAGGGGTAAAAAAGTCAGACAGACAAGAACAGCTCTGTACATATTTCAACATATAGACCTACACAGCAATACAAAACGAAGCAAGTAGTCCAAACGGAATGTGCAATTTATGTTCTGTCTTTTATTCCAGTTTGTAAGTCATCAGTGCATCAGTCATCAATTCTTTTTTTCTTTTTCTCTTTTTTTTTTTTTGGCACACATTCACTCTGAGTCATACGTGATTGCCCACCCACACTAATTGCAGGCGTGAAACAATCACTTCACTCGTGTCTTTGGTCACAATGTCATGTGGGTAAAAGGACAAGCAGTGCCATTCGAAACCAATTATGAAAATGAAAACATTAAATCATATCCGACTGCCATTGAGAGGAAATCTAAGACCAAAAACAGACAATGCAGTGCTGGTGAAACATAACAGTAAGTCAATACAACTGTCCACTCTTATTTCTTGCCGTCTTTTCTCTTCTTACTGTCTTTTTTCGCCCCTTTCTTGTATGCTTTTTTGACCCTGTCATAAATGCTGTGCAGGTCATCAAATTCTGCTTCTGTGAGAGCGATGCCTTTCTTTGATGGCAGCATCAGCTTGGGCTTTTTAGCGCCCTCTGAGCTGGAAGAACTGTCATCGTCGTCGTCCCGTTTTACGTAGCGTCTGATGTGGATGAGTCTTTGTTCATTCCAGTCCGAGCACGTCACAAAAGTGTTCTTGTCGCCAATAGGGATCATCAGTTCTCCTTTTTGCCATAATTCTTCCGAGGACATGATTTTCGTGTATATGCTAATTAGTGTACTTTTTTCGCGACTCTGTAAACACACAAAAAAAATAACAAAGTCCAATCGTATAAGCGATTGCACCATCATGACACGCATTTGCCGTGCTAAACATAGACTCTACGTTACTCTGTCTCAAACATGTCTAAACAGCCACGTCTAAAAATATTCAGCCTACGTCAAAAAACAAATATCGCTGATGCGATTGCACCATCATGACACGCATTTGCCGTGCTAAACATAGACTCTACGTTACTCTGTCTCAAACATGTCTAAACACGCCACGTCTAAAAATATTCAGCCTACGTCAAAAAACAAATATCGCTGATGCGATTGCACCATCATGACACGCATTAGCCGTGCTAAACATAGACTCTACGTTACTCTATCTCAAACATGTCTAAACATGCCACATCTAAGCCACACACAAAAAAAAAAAAATTCGCCTCTTCATACATGTGACGTCAAAATACTCTAAAAACACCCTAATGTTTTTTTTTTGTTTTTTTTTTTCTCACTTTTTGGTTTTGTTTTTGGGGTCGATGCAAAAAGATATAAAAAGAAAGGAAAAGAGACATGAAATAAACACGAGACGGTTAACAAACAATAAACTAACCTCCCCTTTTTTTTTTTTTTTTTTTTTTTTTTTTACTTGCATATTTTAATCTGGTGTACTCTCTTCACTCAGAAATATTTCCATTAGCAATTGTTTCATGTCGGAGAACATCTGTGACTTTTTTAAACGTTTGAAAGCTGCTGAGAAATACATACTTTTTTTTTTCTTCGTAACTCAGCATAACGCATGAATGACCCAACTGGTTGCCTAATTCCTGTTGACAACCCTCACACCTCTCCAAAGCGATGTCACCAACATGACCATCCAATAAATCAATGTATTTATCAATAAAGCGATTCATAACTACCTGGATTTGAAGAGAAGTGCTTCTCAGGAAATAAGGGGACGTCAGCTGATATCTGATGAAGGCAGAGACTGGATGGTTTTCAGTCAAAGTAAGTCAGCAAACACAGATTTCACAGGCTCACAGAGTTTACAGCTGACAGAGTTCCTAGCTCATAGAGTTAACAGTGTTCACAACTCACAGATAGAGCTAACACTGTCCACAGCTCACAGAGTCAGGGCGGTAGTCAGCAGTTGCAGTTAGAGATGACTGAAACCTCGAAGCCGACGACGCAGCCAGTTCTCGGAGTCTTGGAAAAGAAAGGTAGCAGGCATGGGTTGTGTGCCAGTATTTATACATCGCTATGGGATGGGAACTGCGTTTTACACACTGATGACGCGCAGTAGCAGCTAAAGGTTGGGCAAGCCTGAACCTGTCTGAGATTGGAATTACAAAGCAGGACCAATTTTGGTGCACACTCCGCGAAGGATATTTAACAAGCCCAGACTGGAAAATCCCAACAACAGTGTGAGTTAGAACTGACTCCACAACTTAGTGCCAGAGCCTACTGTAGAGGGGGGATATACTCAGGTCACTACGTACGCCAGTAAGACATTTCGCTGTGTGTATGTGTGTGTGTGTGTGTGTGTGTGTCAAAACCAAGTTAAAACGCACTTGATGAAGAAGAATAACCTGTTGTGTTTCACCAGACAGTGAGCGGTTTTTCCAACTCTCCCTACATAACAATCACCACCTGCGCACAATTCCTGCTTTTTATGTCTGTTACAAAGTACTGAAATGACCATGCATGTACACTTAATAAAGGCGCACTTACCCTTCTTCTTTTATCTATCATAAAATCATCCTTTTTGTCTTATTCAGTAAATGAATACAAAACAACAAGTACTCTACTCGATTATGAACATGGAAATAAAATTAAGAAGCAAAAGTAAAAACACATAGCAATGTTACTGATCAATACTCACACACTCACATAATAGTAAATGTCACTGATCAACACTGAGACTGATCGCGTTTCACTCGAAGTCCCTTGGAATTTCTCTTTCTTCTCTTGGAGGGGATGATTCCAGCTGTTCTGGCCGCAGTCTCCACCAAGTCCAGAGGCTGTTCTTCTGCAACACCAGCTTCCATCGATGGTGTTATAGCAACGTCGGACTGTTGGACTTGGGTGAGAAATCCTCCGGGAGTCATCAGACAGTCTGCACTCAGCGTGTATGGGTACTTGAAAGATGGAGGTTTCGGAACGTAGTCAGGGACACTCGAAGACACTGCTTCAATATGCTCAGCAAAAGCAGTTTCCAATGCGTTACGGCTTAGTGATAGCCGTCGAAAATTGGTCAATGTCCAGGGAGGAACAACTGGATTTGATCAAGCGTCCACCCTTAGTGTCTGTAGGAGCTCGATACTTATTCAAGTGAAGTTTGACCACCCCACCTCGTGTTTTCACCGAAGCATAAGCAGATCTCCTAGTGGAAACATCACAGCCTTTGGGTTTTTTTTTTTTTTTACTCTCCATAGCTGGTAACGTATTTGTCTCTTTTGCTTACGTCTGTGCTTGCTGATCTGAGCTGAATGCAGAGAATGTTCACAAAGGATCTCTTTTTGTGCAGTGTTTTGGACCAATCAGCATCTTTTGGTTGCCCAGCCAATCAGCATCCTAAAACCAAGAGTCCAATCATATGTCATCGTCACCTTGAGCTCGCATCTTGTCGACCACGTAGCGGATAACGTTCATTTGAAACTGCACTGTCTCCGTGTATTCCCAAGCCTCAGCTTTTAGGGCGAGCCAGTTGATGGACTTTGAGACGCTGGCAGTCACATTTAACACGGCAGCCCAGGCCGCTTGTAAGCGATTTTTGTTTAGATTATACCACACACTTTCTCCTACCGTTTGAACGTAGCAAGAAGTGCACTCTCCACGCTCCAAGTCTTCTTTTGTAACTAGCCTCTGATACAAGGGTAAAGCTTCGATGGCAAACAACTCCACTAGAGATTCCTTCAGCAGAACCTGAAAGGCACCATCACATCCCCAACTGGTCGGGGTTGGACGAGGTCGCAATAAATGTAGATGCCTTCAGTTCCTTTATGCAGCTGAACTGGGTGTGCGCTGTGGGTCCATCCTCTCCCCAGGATGAAATCTTGAGTCAGGCCGAAAATCTCTTTGAGCTTAGGACTTAGCTTCAGGGCCCCTCCTCTCTTATACACTTTGATGTGTACTCTTTTGGCAGACTTGGAATACAATATCTTAACATCGTGCTGTTTCTTTTTGCCGACAGCTTCTCGCATTTGCTTTTGCATCTCATCAATCAGTTGTTCCATTGATGCGTACAAGCCTCCAGGAACCAATAGGGTCTGCTGATCAGATTTTCCATCAGGTCGAAATTGAAACCAGCCATCTGACGGCCCTAAATTGAAATATGTATTGCTAAACAAAATTTCACTCAGTCCCACTTCGTAGTCGGCACTTACTTCAATGGCTGAGGCAGTTTTGGTTAGGTAATGGCTGGCATGATTGTCCGGATAATACTCCATGGAGCTGTTGCTGGGCATTGTCAGGTAGAACATCATTGAGGTCGTGGTTCGATGCTGGGATTGGGAAGAACGTAGCCCAGACAACTTCCTAAAAGTGCCACCCACAAATTGTCCGCTCCGTGTCCACGACTAAGATTATATAGGGACACCCCTACCACAACATAGACGAGAATCATCTGGCATACAAACACTATTTCACTTCGAGGCACTCGCCTGCCAAAGACACGCCACAACACCGATGTTCGAGAGTTGCTTCTTCCAGCATCTTCAGCATCAGCCGTCAGTGGCTGTATGTGGTGAGCGCCGTCGCTGGAATCCATGAGTTGAATGATGAGTCGTATCCGTACCACTTCACTAAATACTCTCTCAGTCCTCTCCGTCCACGGCGATGTTTTAGGATGGATTCAATCCGATACACCTCCTTTTCACCTACTTTCTGCAGCTCCTGGACATAAAACGCACCTCTCAGTTCATCTCCATGGTCGTCTTTTAAGACGTACGTCAAAGGCACTGTGCGTTGTACTCTGCTCACCGTAAACAGTTCTTCACTCCATGAAGGCATATACCCTTTCTTAAAACTCCTTCGTGCTTTACTGATGCGCACTCGGTCACCGACGCCTAAAGGGGAAATGGAGGATGGAGTGGTCAAAGGCGAATCGTACAAAGTATGCCAAACATCTTCCTGGGTGGCTCTAGTCACCTCCACTGGTGATCGCTTGATGCTCCGGTGAAAGGAGTGGTTGTAACCCTCCACCAGACCCGGTAACACTTCCACATACCTGTCCGTGTTGTGTCTGGTAAAGTAACGCCATAGCTTTTCTTTCAGTGTGCGATTAAAACGCTCCACTACTGATGCCTTTATATCGTCATTTTCCGTCACAAAATGATACACCTTATGCTCTTTTAAAAAAGCTTGAAACACTCTGTTCCGAAATTCTGACCCTTTATCCGTTTGCAGCTTCAACGGTTTCCTCCCTTGATCAAAAATGCCATCAACAGCCGACACCAACGTCTCCCCCGTCTTGTTCTTTATTGGAACAGCCCAGGCGTATTTGCTGAAGACATCGATGCAAGTCAATATGTACACAAAGCCATCATTGGCTTTCTTCAAACTTCTCAAATCAATGAGGTCAGCCTGCCACTGATGATCGATGCCACCCACGATGACGCGACGACGAGGAAATTTATACTGTACAGGTTTATGAAGAGTATAGGCATCTTGTAAGACAGCCAGTCTTTCACGACATTTCGTTTCAGTTGTGAGGCATTTTTCAAGGCATCAACACCTCCGTAGGCTCCAGGACGTTGGGGTTCATAATATATCTGAGCTAGAGTCTTATGTGCAGATTTCTGTTTTCGCCTCATCTCTAATATGTTTCCCACACTGATCGCCCGCTGAGTTTGGGTTTCTTGGACGTTTCTTTCTGCGATGTCATTGTTCCAGGGTATGAATGAAGGTCCTCTTGATAGCGATGCGAGGCTTGGTGATGACTGCTGCTGCTGCTGCTGCTGCTGCAACGACGACGGAGGCGTCTTCCTCACCATAAATGCCCACCGGTCAGGATGACCCACCAAGTCTGAGGAACGTTAGATTGTTGTAACGCTCTGGCAAAGATTTCCCAACCTTTGGGAGTGAATGTTTTTCTCTTTCTCAGTACATCGTTGATGAGGTCGACCACATTGGTGTCGGGTATCACCTGTCCCTGGTACTCAATCTCACCCCGAGTGTTTCCACACAGCTCAGGGTTTCGCTCTATGTGATGAAGTAAGCGTTCAGCCTTCTTCTTTAAAGTCTTAGGGACACTGTCCATAATCTCTTTATGCATACTTTCGTTTTCACGAACAGGCTCCGAGCGTGTCACAGGTGCTGTCCCCTTAATCTCCACGGTTCCCAGGGGCTTATGTCTAAAATCGTCAGCGCGTCTTAAATACTTCATCAATGTCTGCTGATACAACCGTGACTTGTTGTCCACACTCAGGTCAGTTCTGTCCAAAATGTTTTTCATTAGCTCGTCCAGATCTCTCACGCTCTCAGAGATGGCATCGGGTACTGGAGGTCCTGTAGGCTTCACCACATCGAGCATACGAGGATCCACCAACACCATCTTCTTCGTGTGCTCCATGATGGAGTGTGTGCTGTCACATTCCTCCCAGCAGACCACCAATCACGCCAAGAATTGGTTTCAAAAGGGCCCCGAGAAATCCACCCTTTTGCACAATCTGCTTACGACGTTTCAGAGACGTTCCTTTCTTGGCCAGAGAGCGTAGACTCTGCTTGTATCTACACAACTGTCTCTTCTGTGCGGGGCTGAGACGGACATGCCCTTTTAAAATGTTGAGAGAGCATTCGCTCAAAGCGTTGATCAGGTCCGGTGATGCCCCTTTCAAAACGGCTTTGATGACTGAAGGCTTGGCACCGCACAACAACTGCAGCATAGGTAGATTCCTCTTCATTCGCGCGGACATGGCTGGACTCTTTTATTTCTGGACATACACAACTTGATGATCAGGTGGAAAAATTTGGGTCCTCAGCCGCAGATGATCCGGCGTCTCTTGGCGGAGGTCAAACACCAAATAACCGTGTGGACGTAAAGTCGCATCCTTAAATGACTCCTGTACATACTTCAGCTTGCCAGGATACATCTGTTTGGCTAAATGAGTAATTTGAGAAGCGTCTCTAGGATTTTTAAACACCACCAAATAGTGACTGTTCAAACTGATGGTCCGCTGCTCCTTGTTTTTTCCAAACAGGTTCTGTACAATATACATAACACTCAGATCACGATGATGACTACCCTTTGTAAACAACTTAGTCACTCGATCATCGGTCTCACTCATGAGATCGTCCAAAATCACAAGACGACGCTTACGACCTTCTAGTGTGTCCAGGTTCGGGAGGCCCTCTACAAAAGTCACTCCATTCAACTGTTGATAACCGGTTGCCATTCACCGTAGCACCAAATCACTTCTTCAGGCACCGGGCTCATCATCTCCACCAAGTGTCTCAAAAACTGAGTGACCCATACTGTTTTTCCACTTCCAGTGGGCCCCGCAATCACACAGGTAAAAGGATGCTTCCATCTAGGATCCATGATCTCTTGTGTGATAATCACACACCACCGTGTTATCTTTATACTCGGATAATTATCAATCATATAGCTCCAGTAGACTTTCACACAATCTGTCCAAAAATTGGGCTGATTCCATACGTCTCCAAGCTATCGATCTCATCAACCACCAAGACAGGTGTTCGGGTGTGGTGTCAGGCGGTGGTAATGCCTTTAACCACTGCCCTAACAGATTATCATAATCGAGACTGGCTAACACACGTTCGCGTATAAAATCACCATGGCTTAATCTTTCTGGATTTCCTTTGACACTCTCTTTCTCAAACACGATGGTGGCTTCTCTTAATACAACATCAAAGACAGTCTTGTCAAGCTCCGTTTTTATTTCCGCTATCGCGCATTGCGCTTTGGTGAGAGCATTTTTTAAAGAGTACATGGACTTATCCATTATAGGGGTTCTCTAACCTACGAAAGAGTTCCGATTCTCATTACTGCCGATCTTAGACTGACAAAGTCAGTGCCAATCATCACTGCTTTTATATTGATATAACCCACTATAAATGTTTGGACAATGATAACATTCACTCACACACACACACACACACACACACACACACACACACACACACACACACACACACACACACACACACACACACGCGCGCCATAAACACCCTCTTTTCCTACCTTTCTCTCCACGCATAACTACCCCTCTTTCCTCCCTTTCTCTCCATGCAAAACTAACACTGAGGAAAAGCGATCCGTCATATCCCATTACAAGGCAATTGACATTCCACCAGAGAAGAAAAAAAATAAAATAAAAAAAATAAAAAAAAAAGGGGGGGAACAGTCATGCTGCAGGGATTATTATCTTTCCAGCTGTCGCTATTTCACACAACCCACTCCATTGCTGGGAACCGCTCCTTGTCTGAGAGCCGCTCCATTACCTGACTTCTCAGCTTAGTGCCAGAGAAGGAGTATACTCGAGGTCACTACGTACGCCAGTAGGATGTTTAGCTACACACACACACACACACACACACACACACACACAACCCACTCCATTCCGGCAGACGCTCCTCACCCGAGAGCCGCTCCTTACCCGAGAGCCGCTCCTTACCCGAGAGCCGCTCCATGCCGGGATCCGCTCCATGCCGGGATCCGCTCCTTACCCGAGATCCGCTCCGGCCGGATCCGCTCCGGACCGGGATCCGCTCCGGGTGTCAAGGCACCCTATAACACTACTCTTATGACCATCAAATGTGAAGGTTCAATGTTTTCCAACAAGACTTTTCAGTGCCTGTCTCCTCTGGAAGAACAAGAAAGAGAGAAGGCTCACAAAGAAGACTGTTAAACACTGACAGAGACCTCCGCACACATAACTTGTGTAAATGTGTATATTTTCTTAGTGTTACTGTTAGGCTTGTGTTCTTGAGCAAACAAGGCCACTGATTAACTATAGTACAATAACAATCATGGCTGTTCAGTGTTGGTAGACTGCTAAATACTAAGACTCCATAAACATTCATCAGTGCTGTAGAAACTTTTGAGTCAGCAGAAGTAGTTTTAATAAGTGAAAATGATAAATTTTATTACTGTTAGGCTTGTGTTCTTGTAGCAGTGGAAAGACACTAAATATTAATTGTACATCAACAATCATGACTATTGATAGAACTTTACAAAGAAAAATCTTCATCCTCCATCGGTGTGTGTGGTTCAGCTGGATTTGGCAAAATGTGGATGGGGTGTCTGATGTCAAAGGTAAGACATGTAACTTGTGAATATTCTGTCTGTCTCTGCTGTATTGTTTGGCTTGTTTTTTTGACTTGCAGTAGAGAAATCAGTTTGTCTTCTTGGACCCCATTTTTTAACATGAAGTGTCCATGGGACCCTCTTTTTTCATCTGAAGGGGTCCTTGGACCCCCTTTTGTAAAAGTCTAGAATCAACACTGTGTGTGTGTGCATGCGCATGGTTTTTAATGTTTTTCATCAATGAGTCTGGGATCAAGAAATTGCGCGTAAAAAGGTGGTACTCTCAGCTCAGCTGAGTCTCGTCTGTCTTTAGGATATCTTGAGTTTTTATTTGTTTCTCTTTGAGTACGTAACATTTTTCATGATGTGACCATTTTTCTCGTGCAACTTTGACAGCTGTGAAAAGATCTCTGTGGTTAGCTTGACAGTGGTGACAAAAACAACAACGAAAAACGTACAACGGCACTATAACAGCAAACAGAAACGACTGCTCCTAAAGATTCTGGTGGCTGTGTGTGCATGGTCTCAGATCTGTGACGAGGTGAAGGCGGTGATGCTGGCAGACATGTCTCACATCTCGGCCTGGTGGCCGGCAACGTGATTCCCTCCCCCTTCGACTACGCTGACGTCGTCTCCTCCACTACGCACAAGACGCTCAGGGGGCCCAGGTAAGGTTCCATGGGCTCTGTGTCTGTGTGAAGCAGACATCATTCCTGTCCAGTAACGTCAGCTGTTTACAGCAGACATCATTCCTGTTCAGGAATGTCAGCTGTTTAAAGCAGACATCATTCCTGTCCAGGGACGTCAGCAGTTTATAAGAGTTTTATGGCACATATAGATAGGGGTAAGTCATGTACGGAAACTGAAAATCATGTACATGAAAAAAGTAGGAGGTATGAAAGTATACAGAAGATTAGTCAAGGAGTGTGAACACTGATAGATTTTACAACAAGGGATTCAACGGACTGACAAATTTTACAAGGGTTCAACGCCCATCTTGCACTGAAATGAAAGAAGACAAGTGACTGCTCATTCATTTTCGTTGTCCTGAGTGTTTTGTATCTTGCCAGAAGAAGACCCAAGAGGTCGAAACGCATCGTATCTTGTTTTGTGATTTGTTGGTCTACGTTTTTCTTGGCGGTTCGCTATTAATTACATTTAAGATTTATTAACGAGGGATCAGGTTACAGCCAGTGAGTTCTGTCATGGGACTGAACGGAATCAAAAGACAGAACACAAAAGTGTTGTGTATTAGGTAGGCCTCGCTCTGCATCGTGCTGTGTGTGTTCAGGTGTATCTTGCCTTGCTCAGAGCTTCAGTGATTTAGGGATTCCCATGCTGCCAGATGCTACACATTTGGGTTTAGCATGCTACCATTTTGTTGACAGTTGTACACTCAGGGCTGCCAACCATCCCCCTTTCGGCAGAATTTGTCATGCTCAAACATACGTCATTCTGCTGTTTGGCTTGACAAAAAAAAAATTCTGCTAGGAAAAAGAAAACCAAAACAGTTCATTCACTGGCAGAGTTTGCACTTCTGCGGTTCATATAGCCAAAGAGCTGTTCGGAAACTTACTAATGGTTCACCATCCTCCGCCACCATCATGTCGAAATGACCTACTGGACAAATGAACCCTAAAACAAAAAAAGAAGAAAAAGAAAACCAGAAGTGCAGATTCAGGCTGCTTTCTGCTGTCATGAGGGAGGTGCTGCTGATCCCAGCCACAATTCTGCCAGTGGAAGTGTGTCAACCATGTCAGGAAAAACTTAAGGTGTTTGTCCATCCTTGGGTCAAGACACTACAGAGGCTTTGATGATATTGAAGCGCAAAAATGAGCCAAGTCATAAGATGAAGCTTGGTGTACTTCAAAAATGTAAAAAAAAAAAAAAGAGCAGCAGTGTATTGGCTGAGGCAGTGATTTGATAAAAGCACCTGACAAAAGGATAGAAAATGAAGCGTCTGGAGGGGGTGGGGGTGGGGTAAGAAATTTCTCACAGTTTTCAAAAGTATTCCTCTCGAGTCTCTTCAGAGGTTGCAGCTCTGTACACTTCTGCACTCTGTGATGAAATGCTGAACCATAAAACAAAAGCCTTTGGTTTTTTAAAGAGGAAAAAGAAACCCTTCACAGAAATGGTGGCGGCTTAAATGGAACCAAGTCAGCACAGATCTTTAGACTGTAGACTTATGCCAATTAAAAAATGACAAAGTTAATAAGAAGAGTAAGGAAAAGCAGAAGAGAAAAATGGCTAAGCACATTTGCACTTTAGTCCCCGTATTTTGTTGTCGGAAATTTTGTAGGCCAAATTTAAGTATTACTAGACTTAAGTTGAATTGTTAAAACTTGTAAAGCGCCCTGTAGCCTACGTTCTTTGGATGGGCGCTGTAGAAATTGTCCTCATTATTATTATTATTGAAATGCCCGAACGCTACGCTTCATGCTTTTGAGGCCTTAACCTCTGTGATTGTGAAGCCACTGATGAGTTCCCTCAAGCCATAGCCGTTCTCTACAGACCTAGTGAGAGCTGTAATGTCTACAGACCTAGTGAGAGCTGTAATGTCGACAGACCTAGTGAGAGCTGTAATGTCGACAGACCTAGCGAGAGCTGTAATGTCGACAGACCTAGCGAGAGCTGTAATGTCGACAGACCTAGCGAGAGCTGTAATGTCGACAGACCTAGCGAGAGCTGTAATGTCGACAGACCTAGCGAGAGCTGTAATGACTACAGACCTAGTGAGAGCTGTAATGTCGACAGACCTAGTGAGAGCTGTAATGACGACAGACCTAGTGAGAGCTGTAATGTCGACAGACCTAGTGAGAGCTGTAATGACGACAGACCTAGTGAGAGCTGTAATGTCGACGGACCTAGCGAGAGCTGTAATGTCGACAGACCTGGCGAGAGCTGTAATGTCGACGGACCTAGCGAGAGCTGTAATGTCGACAGACCTAGCGAGAGCTGTAATGTCGACAGACCTAGCGAGAGCTGTAATGTCGACAGACCTTGCGAGAGCTGTAATGTCGACGGACCTAGCGAGAGCTGTAATGTCGACAGACCTAGCGAGAGCTGTAATGTCGACAGACCTAGCGAGAGCTGTAATGTTGACAGACCTAGCGAGAGCTGTAATGTCGACAGACCTAGCGAGAGCTGTAATGTCGACAGACCTAGCGAGAGCTGTAATGTCGACAGACCTAGTGAGAGCTGTAATGTCGACAGACCTAGTGAGAGCTGTAATGTCGACAGACCTAGTGAGAGCTGTAATGTCGACAGACCTAGTGAGAGCTGTAATGTCGACAACTTAGTGAGAGCTGTAATGTCGACAGCCCTTTTAGCGAGAGCCTGTAATGTCGACAGACCTATGAACGTAAGTCGACAGACCAAGTGAGAGCTGTAATGCTACAACCTAGTTAGAGCTGTAATTATGGTTGTGTAGTGTCCTCTTAGTAAACCTTTTGTCTTTCAGATCTGGGGTGTATTTTACCGTACAAGGCGTGAAATCCATTGACAGAAGACAGGCAGGAAAATCCTTACGACTTTGAGAAGAAGATCAACAAGCCGTTTTTTCCCGCCCTGCAGGGGGCCCATGAACACCAATTGCAGGTTCCCCTGTGGCCTAAAAGAGGTGAGACTTTTCATTTCCAACATTTTAAAGTTTAAACGACTACGCCGAACAACATGGACAAAAAACAAAAGACAAAATGTGACGCTTTTCAACCTCTTAGTCTTCTTCAAGCAAGATTAACAACACTCAGGACAACAAAAAATGAACAAGCAATCACTAATTTTGTCAGATTGGCGCAGGATGGTTGCTCGTTCATTTCATTTTTAAAAAACTTTTACAAATTTGTTTAGATTTTCACCTGCAGTCGCCTCACTTTGCAGCTAACTTCATTTGCAAAATCACGCAATTGGCACAATATCGAACAGTATTATACCCTTGGGGCCATATACAGATATACAAATATATGTCAGAGATGTCATTGCAAAATCAACAATTGGCACAATATCAAACAGTATTACACCCTATATTTCAAAGATGTCATTGCAGAATCATACAATTGCACAATATCACAACAGTATTATACCTGGTGCCATATAGCAATATACAAATATATTCAGAGATGTCATTGCAAAATCCCTACAATTGGCACAATAAACGAACATATTATACCCTTGGTGCCATATAGCAGATATACAAATATATGTCAGAGATTCATTGCAAAATCATACAATTGGCACAATATCAGAACAGTATTATACCCTATATGTCAAAGATGTCATTGCAGAATCATACAATTGGCACAATATCAGAACATATTATACCCTTGGTGCCATATAGCAGATACACAAAAATATGTCAAGATGTCATTGCAAAATCATACAATTGGCACAATATCAAACAGTATTATACCCTATATGTCAAGATGTCATTGCCCGAATCATACATTGGCACAATATCACAACATATTAACCCTTGGTGCCATATAGCAGATATACAAATAATGTCAAGATGTCATTGCAAAATCATACAATTGGCACAATATCAGAACAGTATTATACCCTTGGTGCCATATAGCAATATACAAATATATGTCAAGATGTCATTATGAAATCATACAATTGGCACAATATCAGAACAGTTATTATACCCTTGGTGCCAATACAGATATACAAATATTTCAGAGATGTCATTGCAAAATCATACATTGGCACAATATCAGAACAGTAAATTTTACCCTATATGTCAAAGATGTCATTGCAGAATCATACAATGGCACAATATCACAACTTATTATACCCTGTCCATATAGCAATAACACAAAATATGTCAGAATTCATTGCAAAATCATACAATTGGCACAATACAGACATTTAAACCCTTATGTCCCAAAAATTCATTGCAGAATCATACATTGGTACAAATCACAACAGTATTATACCCTTGGTGCCATATACAGATATACAAATAAAATGTCAAGATGTCATTGCAAAATCATACAATTGGCACAATATCAGAACAGATTACCCTGGGCCATATAGCAGATATACAAATATATGTCAGAGATGTCATTATAAATCATACAATTGGGACAATATCAAACAGTATTATACCCTTGGTGCCATAAAAGCAGATATACAAATATATGTCAGAGATTCATTGCAAAATCATACAAATGGGACAATATCACAACCCGTATTATACCCTTGGTGCCATATAGCAGATATACAAATATATGTCAGAGATGTCATTATAAAATCATACAATTGGCACAATATCAGAACAGATTATACCCTTGGTGCCATATAGCAGATATACAAATATATGTCAAGATGTCATTGCAAAATCCCTACAATGGCACAATATCACCAAAAGTATTATACCCTTGTGCCATATTTGCAATATACAAAAAATATGTCAGAGATGTCATTATAAAAAACATACAATTTGGCACAATATCACAACAGTATTTTAAACCCCTTTGGGGCCATATAGCAGATATACAAATATATGTCAGAGATGTCCCTTGCAAAATCTACAATTGGCACAATATCACAACAGTATTATACCCTTGGTGCCATATAGCAATATACAAATATATTCAGAGATGTCATTATGAAATCATACAATTGGCACAATATCACCAACAGTATTATACCCTTGTGCCATATAGCAGATATACAAATATATGTCAGAGATGTCATTGCAAAATCATACAATTGGCACAATATCACAACAGTAATTTTACCCTTGGTGCCATATAGCAATATACAAATAAATGTCAGAGATGTCATTATGAAATCATACAATGGCCAATATCACAACAGTATTATACCCTTGGTGCCATAAACCCGATACACAAACCTATGTCAGAGATTCGCCTGCTTGTGCCCAGTAACTGTATGGAATAAAGGAAGAAAAAAAGAAAGTGACCCTTTGGGTTTTTTTTCCCTTTCCCTTTTCAACGTACAGCCCTGAGGAGGCCCAGTGTGGTAGGGTTTTGAAATGGCACTTAGTAATAAAGAATTGTGTAAAATTGACTAAGAGTGGGATTTTTAAATGTCACTTAGCATTAAAGAATTGTGTAAAGTTTGACTAAGATGGGATTTGAAATGGTCCCCTTAGTAATAAAGAATTGTGTAAAATTTGACTAAGAGTGGGGTTTTGAAATGGTCACTTATAATAAAGAATTGTGTAAAATTTTGACTAACATGGGATGTGAAATGGGCACTTAGTAATAAAGAATTGTGTAAAAATTGACTAACATGGGGTTTTGAAATGGGCACTTAGTAATAAAGAATTGTGTAAAATTTGACTAAGAGGGGATTTGAATGGTCACTTATAAAAAATAATTGTGTAAAAATTTTTACTAACATGGGATTGTGAAAAGGTCACTTAGTAATAAAGAATTGTGTTTAAAAATTTTGACTAACAGTGGGATTTTGAAATGGTCACTTAGTAATAAAGAATGTGTAAAATTTGACTAAGAGTGGGGTTTTGAAATGGTCACTTAGTAATAAAGAATTGTGTAAAGTTTGACTAAGAGTGGGATTTGAAATGGTCACTTAGTAATAAAGAATTTTGTAAAATTGACTAAGAGTGGGATTTTGAAATGTCCTTATTTAAAGAAGAATTGTGTAAAGTTTGACTAAGAGTGGGATTTTGAAATGGTCACTTTGTAATAAAAATTGTTAAAAATTTTGACTAAGAGTGGGATTTTGAAATAGTCACTTAGTAATAAAGAATTGTGTAAAAATTTGACAAAAAGGGGATTTTGAAATGGTCACTTAGTAATAAGAATTGTGTAAAATTTGACTAAGAGTGGGATTTTGATGGTCACTTTGTAACAAGAATTGTGTAAAAATTTGACTAAGATGGGATTTTGAAATGGTCACTAGAAAAAGAAATATTAAAATGTTGACTAACAGTGGGATTTTGAATGGCACTTAGTAATAAAGAATTGTGTAAAATTTGACTAAGAGTGGGATTTTGAAATGTTTACTTAGTAATAAGGATTTGTGTAAAATTTGACTAAGAGTGGATTTGAAATGGTCACTTAGTAATAAAGAATTATGTAAAATGTTGACTGAGAGTGGAATTTTGAAATGGCACTTAGTAATAAAGAATTGTGTAAAATTTGACTAAGAGTGGGATTTTGAAATGGTCACTTAGCATTAAAGAATTTTTGGGAAAAATTTGACTAAGAGTGGGGTTTGAATGACACTTAGAATAAAAAATTGTGTAAAAATTTTGACAAACAGTGGGATTTTGAAATGGTCACTTAGTAATAAAGAATTGTGTTTAAAAAATTTTTACTAACAGTGGGATTTTGAAATGGTCACTTAGTAGAAATGAATTGTGTAAAAATTTGACGAACATGGGGTTTTGAAATGGGCACTTAGTAGTAAAGAATTGTGTAAAAATTTTGACTAACAGTGGGATTTTAAAATGGTCACTTAGTAATAAAAACTGTTTAAAAATTTTTACTAACAGTGGGGTTTTGAATGGTCACTTAGTAATAAAGACTGTGTAAAAATTTTGACTAACAGTGGGATTTTGAAATGGTCACTTAGTCAAGTAATAAAGAACTGTGTAAAAATTTGACTAACAGTAGGATTTTGAAATGGTCACTTAGTAATAAAGAACTGTGTAAAAATTTTGACTAACAGTGAATCTCTGAATTGTGGCCTGTGGATGAGGAGGAAGTCAGTATATTGCAGAACATTTTGTAGGAGCCCATCTTCATGCAGATTAGTTGAAGGTGGAACGAGGTGTGGGAAAATCTTTTTTTTTTTTTTTTTTTTTTTTTTTTTGGGGGGGGGGGGGGGGGGGTTAGAATCAAATCCTTCAAAGGGACCTGATTTATAGATTAGTGTTTTAACCACTGGTCCAGCCTTCCACCTCAGCACACAAAGCATTGCAGAAGTTTTGTCTTGTTCACATGATGGAGAACCAGAGGGCTGAGAAGGTCTGTGACTGTCGAGGCATCAGGCCACTTGCTGTCGTAGGACAATCAGTAAATAAGTAAATATGTTTTCTACGGCAAATGTGATCTTAATTGTTGTTGTGTGACTGATGTGTTTAAACAGCTTTGTTTGTGGATTGATGATTTTTTTGGCTGTACCAGAATTTTTTTTTTTTTTTCATTTGTTTGATCGTTGGATTGATGGTTTGTTTTTGTTCAAGATACTTATGATTGATGGAATATTTTGTTTGCTTTTTACATAAATTAGAAAATAAGGCAATACTAGAATGAACAATGCAAAACGATGAAATAGTTTTGACAGCTGATTGATGCAAATTAAGAGTTAAGAATACTACACATTTTGAAAGCATTGACCAGATTTTGTATGACACATGTATTACGGACATCGCACACATTATTGTCCAGTCAGAGTTGGCAGACTGTAGTTGGTTTTTTTTTTTTTTTTTTTTTTTTTTTTTCAAGAGTTATTCATAGTCGAATGTTTAGATTCCAACACATGAAGGAGAGAGGTGAGACAAAATGACCACAGACAGCAGGTCTGACATTCTCAGTGGCCTCTGTTGCCTTTTAATATCAACTCATATCTTCAGTGTGAACAGACGTTGAAATAACCACTGAACAAAAAAAGAACAGCGTGATAGAAATCGGCACAATGCAGCACAAAGCAACACCACACTGTGGAAAGTGTTCTGCCCTGTTTTCCAGGCCATGACCCCGGAGTTCAGGGAGTACCAGCAACAGGTGTTGAACAATGCCAAGGCCATGTGTGAAGCCCTGCTCAGGAGAGGTTACAAGGTCGTCTCGGGTGAGTACCGCTGAAGGAAAACCCCCCACAGCATTCTAAAAAACATGAATGTTTGCTTTATCTTTCATGAAAGTACATAACGTGAAAACAAAACAAAACAAACCCTAACAAAGAAACAAAAAAAGAAAAGACACAGGAGAGTGAGACTTCTACCAAGCTTGAACAGATTCTTGGACCTCCGTCAAAATTTGATGGGTTTGTTTTGGGGAGTTACGTTGTATCTATATCCACTGAATCTCATTGAAATCAGTTTTGTGATTTGTGTCTAACTGTACTGAAATGATTTCTTCTTTTTTTCTTTCTTTTTTTCTTTTTCTTTTTTCACTGACACAGGAGATGTCGTTAACAGTAAAGTAAAGGCCAAGATTGGCCTATGAAAGGCTTATCAACAAAATTCCAGGTACGATTTGGTGAAAACAAAATTAAAACGGGAAACACTAAGGTGGTTATTTCTGCAGATAGATATTTTCTAGGTTGATTTAATAAAAAGATTGATCCAAGTTTGGTTTTTTTCTTCAGGAATTTTTTTCCTAGTTAGACAAAGGACAGATGGTTTCCCTATTTTTTTGTTTTTTTGTTTTCTTATTTATTTTGAAATACTCAGAGGGGCGCAAGAGGCTCAACATGTATATTTTGTAATTGGACATGAGGTTGTGCAGATTATGAATGATTTTGTGGCTTTGTTGAAATCAAAAGGGGGTAATTAAAACTGTCAATAGTTAAGTGAGTTAAGGGTATTTTGTTTGTGAAAGAGATTTTTGATGACATTGTTTGAGACCAGATTGCAAAAGAGGAACAAACTTGTTAGTTTGTGAGGACCTGGTCCAGGTTGTACATCAGAAATGGATGATTATGTGAAACCATGGTAGGAAGTGTTATTTTTTAATAGTAAAGAGAGTGAAATTTGGTTGCTAGTTAAAAGGGGGACCTCTCCTCTACTTTCCATCAGGTTCTGTGTTGATCTTGAAGGGAGAGTCTGACAGTGTCAGTAGTGGACAATGTTCGGAAACGTGCAAGGGAGGTAATGAATCGGTGTTACAGGTTTCTGTCAGCAAGAATGACTAGGCACAGATGCTGCTGGTAGGCGTGGCCAGAGCAATTTTGTCTCTTCGGTCAGCTTAACAGATCTCTCAAAAATGTCAAAACATGGGTATGAGATGGTTTTTAACCATGTTCCTGAGACAGCCGTACAGAAGAAACTCCTTTTACACCCATTCTTGTTTTTGAGACGGTGAAGAAGCACCGTGGTGCATTTAATGTCATGTACCTCTCACAGTGAAACATATTCTGTTGGAGTGTTGGGATTTGCGTGATGTGAGACATAAACACTTTTTATTTACAGTAGACTGCATGAAAACCTTGTTCAGAGTTGTCCCACCTGATGGATCTTTGAATTTCAGAAAGAGGTCAACATTTTCAACTGACCAAAGATTTTACGAAAGAAAGATTTTAAACAAAATTTCCGATTTGTTTTTTGAAGGTGTATTTTAATGGGTTGTGTGAATGAGATTTTTGTGTGTGTTTTTATTGTTGTTTTTAACTCTTTCATTCCTACTTTTATATGAACCATTACTTCCTCTTGTTCCTAGATTCTTATAATACGAGCATTCCCTTCATTCGTGGATTTAGAGAAAAGAAAAAGAAGTGTAAAGTGAGAACTGCCACCTGTGCTGTAGCAAATCGGCCAGAATAGAGCGGCAACAACTTTCCCACTCTGTAGGGGCCATCTGGCATCCATTCCATTCATAAACACTGCCGTGCGACCGACCCGGTCATGACGTATACCGATGACGCGACTCGCGCGAAGTTCAAAGCGCTTACCGCAAGAACCGATTTTCCGGCTGCAGGAAGGAAAGGAGGGATTTTGTGCTGCCCGGTTTTCCGGGCTGCAGGAAGGAAGGGTAGGATTTCCGCAAACCGGAAAACGGGTTGTAGGGTTGAAAGAGTTAATCAACTTCTGAGTTGACATTGACGGGGTGGCAGCCCTGATATGGCCCTTCGCAGATGTTTGGGCTGTAAGCAACGTCGCCTTAATAATAATAATAATAATGAATACTTATATAGCGCCTATTCTCGGTTAGAGAGCAAGCTCTAAGCGCTTTACAATCCACACTCGTTTACTCAACTGGCTGCCTACCTGGGTAGTGCTGACTGAAAAGCTGCCAGCTGGCGCTTCATTCAGTCGTTTCCTGTGCCATCCAGTCAATATCGCTCTATATCGTTCACATCAATTTCCTTACTTCCTCCATTCTTTCAATTTCTCACTCAGGGTGCATGCTATGTGTAACGTGTCATCCATACCAACGGCCAAACTGGCCTTCTCTTCCGAAAGTTGGTGATGGGATTTTACGTGTGTGCAAGATGTTATGCGTGCGTTCACACACGGAACCTCGGTTTATAGTTTCATTCGAAGGACTTATCTTACAGCGTGCCTGTACTGCAGACAGTGGATAACCTGACTGTTATCCTGGTGTGCATTGTGGTACCAATTAGTGCAAGTCAGAGGTAAGCGCTTCACAGAGTCTGCGGATTTCAGTGGAACCAGAATCACATTTCCTCGCTTTGTTTGTGTTAATTCAGCAGATGAAAAGAACAACTGAAGAATTCACAGATGTGGAAAACAGTTCTATTCGCAGATTGTCTTATCTGCAAACAGTTCACTTCCTGAAGCATCCCTTGAGCCTGTTGGGAAACAAAAGCAAGTTTGAGGAACAAAGTGGCGGCTGTCAGGTCGGACATTGTTCAGTGGGGAGAAACTTTGGAATGAAAAAATATAGAAAGAAACAGAAATTGTTAGATGTAAGATTGGACAGAGAAATTATGATTTGTGAATTGTAGACATAAAATTACAGAAGTATGCATGTTCATATGCCTTAAGATAGTCGACATTGTACAATTTTCTATTGAAATTTTAGAAAATTAAGAAGGGGGGGGGGGGGGGGGGGGGGGAAGCTGTTTCCCAGACACCACTACATTTGATACTTTTTTCCAGTTCGTTCAGTCCCACCTCTGATATGCAAGTCCTCCATGTACGATATGTGTGTGCACGTGCGACTGTCTGTAGTGCAGGCACTGTAAGAGAAGGTCATGTTGCTTACAGCCCAGACGACTTCTGTGTGTCTACACTGTGCATGGATTTGACTGGTTCAGGAGGCACGGATAACCACTTGGTGCTGGTTGATTTAAAACCTCACGGCACGGACGGGGCGCGCGTCGAACGTGTGTTGGAACTGTGCTACATCACTGTCAACAAGAACACGTGTGCTGGGGACAAGAGCGCTATGACCCCTGGTGGCCTGCGACTAGGTGAGTGACTGCAGGTTTCTTCACAACAGAAATACAGACGTCTGAAGTTTGTCGGTGGATGATCAGGCGTTTGGAGAAATTGTGTCTCCTTGGTTGGCTGTTTGTATACTCAGTATGTCTGACACACTGCCATTGAAGTTTCAATGGAGTGCAGAGGCACCCCAGATAGTCTACACAGCTTTTTGAGCGATTATTGTTGATTGGTATAGCAGCACCTGGAATGCCAAATTATCTGCAATGATGTTGAACGATGTTCAATTAAGTATCGGCGTCATTCACAGTCACACTTGACACAAGCTTAAAAAGTTGCATTTTAAAACGTTATAGAGTTCGATCAGAGCACTTTGGATATGATGGCCACTTCTGTAAAAACTGCCATCCATTAACAGTGTATCATAAGACTCAAATCTTTCCAAATAACCCGTAGAAAACAAGACGAAGGATCATGCTCAGTTCAAAAGATTGTACCTTTCATTGCTATGGGTCATGTTTAAGCTGTGTGTGATCAAGACATATTTGCATATACCAGACCTGTTTACCCTCATGATTTTGCCGTAATTTGTACGGAAAAAAAATCGAAATTACAGGAATTACAGCCCCCCTCCCCCCCCCCCCCCCCCCCCCCCCCCCCCCTTTCCAAATTACAGGAAAAAAATAAAAGAAAGCAAGCGGTTAAACGCGAAGTTTCGTCTGCTACTGTTTTGGTCTAAAGCAGTAAAAAGACATTTCCCAACGTGCCTTGCATGTTTTATATGTCAAAGATGGCGACGAAGCGGGCTTACGTGCCAACGGTCGGCTCTTCTAAATGTTCAGAAGTTGCAAAAGTATTGCGTTTACGAAGATTACGTGTTTTTTTTTTTTCTTTTTTTTTTCTCCAAATTACAGGTTTTTGTCTGAGATATTATAAGTACACACGAATTTTGGGGTAAACAGGTCTGATATTCTATGGTGTTATTCATACAAAATGGCAAAGGTGCAGTTTTAGATTCCAAACCCCATTTTACACCTGAAAAAGTTCATTTCTGTAAAATGTAACAGGCACACCCTATGTTCCAATATGATTTTATTTAAGTCCAAAAATTACAATAGGGAATGGGGCTGAAGGGAGGCGAAAGCTCTGGTCAAATGACAATGATATTGAATTTAGTTCATTATTGATCAGTCTAACATTGCGGTAAAAGAGAGGGAAAAAGGTGCATAAGTATTAGATTTATGTCTAATGAAAAAGGATTTTATGCTACGTAAAGTGACCTTTGTTTTATATTCATAAACAGTGTGTGAACAATCTGAAGCTGACACTGGTGACAGATACATACATATTCTGAAATTATCCTCGAGTCTTTTGCTTATTTGTAGTATGATAAACTAACGCTACCATAGAAAATAATTGTGAAAATAAGGAATAGGTGAACAATAAAAAAGAACCTAAATAAGCAGAGGTATAATAAGTTGACATAGGCTAGAACACCAGGGCTACATCAAAATGTTGTTATGCTCTGCATAGTTATGCAGGGATTGTCTTCAGTTGTGACAAACTCCTAGCATAACATTATCAGTCTCCAAAATCCCCCGAAGCCGGAGTGTGGCTGCCCACATGGCGGGGTAATCAAAAACGGTCGCACACATAATGTTCTCATCCCCAGCTGATGCATTTGTACCATAGTGTTCAAGTACTTAAGGTGTTTGGATGATCCCTGGAGTCTTTCAGCCAGGGTACGGCAGCGGCAACAACAACATAAGTATGGAAGTGTGTGTAGACACAGGGACTGGCGAGGATCGGCCTGATCAGCCATCTTCGTACACACACCACCACGCAGTGATAGCACAAGTCATGGTCATCTTTGCCTGTGGAGGGCAAACGACACACAGGAGTTTCTGGATATAGTATGCAACAGAGGAGGAGAGGAGGGATTAGGGGGAGTTTGGCTGGGGAGAAAGGGGAAGATAACAACGATTGTTACTGTTCTGTTGTTTTTTCTTGTTGTTTTCCACTGTATATAAGGTTGTCAGGTCCTGTACCCCGTGTTGACCTCTGTGACCTTGGTGCAGGGTCACCGGCGATGACCAGCCGAGGGTTCAAGGAAGGGACTTTGACCGTGTGGTGGAGCTGCTGGACAGAGGGGTTCACATCGCCGTGGATGTGCAGAAACAAACAAGTAAGAAGGAGGGGTTAGAGGGGAGGGGGGATCACTCATTAAACAGCTAAAAACTGATCAGAAAAAAAATCTTCATTGGAAACAAAGAGAGACAGGGTGTATGTGTGGGTGTGAGTGTGGGTGTAGGTGTGGGTGTAGGTGTAGGTGTGGGTGTAGGTGTGGGTGTAGGTGTGGGTGTAGGTGTGGGTGTAGGTGTGGGTGTGGGTGTAGGTGTGGGTGTAGGTGTAGGTGTGGGTGTAAGTGTGAGTGTAGGTGTGGGTGTAGGTGTGGGTGTGGGTGTGGGTGTAGGTGTAGGTGTGGGTGTAGGTGTAGGTGTGGGTGTAGGTGTGGGTGTAGGTGTGGGTGTAGGTGTGGGTGTAGTGTGGGTGTGTGGTGTAGGTGTGAGTGTGGGTGTAGGTGTGGGTGTAGGTGTGGGTGTAGGTGTGGGTGTAGGTGTGGGTGTAGGTGTGGGTGTGGGTGTAGGTGTGGGTGTAGGTGTGGGTGTAGTGTGGGTGTAGGTGTGGGTGTAGGTGTGAGTGTGGGTGTAGGTGTGGGTGTAGGTGTGGGTGTGGGTGTGGGTGTGGGTGTGGGGTGGGTGTGAGTCTATTGGTAGAAGAGCAAAAGGTGGCATATAAAAGCCTTCAGTGGAAAATTAAGGAGATGGAGGGGGGAGGATGTACCATTAGTAGAACAGCGAAAGTGGGCAGGTAGAGCCCTCAGTGGAAACTAAGGAGATAGAGGGGATGGTGTTCTATAAGTAGAACAGCAAGAGGGGGCAGAAAAAGCCTCCAGTGGAAACTAACGAGAGGGAGGGTAGGGTATTTCATTAGTAGAACAGCAAGAGGGGGCAGAAAAAGCCTCCAGTGGAAACTAACGAGAGGGAGGGGAGGGGAGGGTATTTCATTAGTAGAACAGCAAAATGGGGCAGAAAAAGTCTTCATTGGAAACTAAAGAGAGGAGGGAGGGTATTTCATTAGTAGAACAGCAAAAGGGGGCAGAAAAAGTCTTCATTGGAAACTAAAGAGAGGGAGGGGAGGGTATTTCATTAGTAGAACAGCAAAAGGGGCAGGTAAAGCCCTCAGTGGAATTTAACGAGAGGGAGGGGAGGGTATACCATCAGTAGAACAGCAAAAGGGGGCAGGTAAAGCCCTCAGTGGAAACTAACGAGAGGGAGGGGAGGGTATACCATCAGTAGAACAGCAAAAGGGGCAGGTAAAGCCCTCAGTGGAAACTAACGAGAGGGAGGGGAGGGTATACCATCAGTAGAACAGCAAAAGGGGGCAGGTAAAGCCCTCGGTGGAAGAAGTTTTCTTAAAATGTCTTTAAATGTCTGTTGAAAGGAAGGGGAAGAAAGACATGGTGATCTTTTGTGTATTTGGGGGCCGGAATAGCTCAGTGGTAGAGCCCCGGACTCGTTAACTTGGTGGTCCTGGGGTTGCGGGTTTGAATCTCCACCGGGCTGTTTTGGTGCAGAGGGATTTTTCCCTTAGATTAACATTGGTTCTGACTCCATTTCCCATACGGTCCTTCAAACGAGACTATAAACCGAGGTTCTGTATGTGAACGCACGCATAATATCTTGCACACACGTAAAATCCCATCACCGACTTCCGGAAGAGAAGGCCAGTTAGGCCGTTGGTATTGATGACACGATATACATAGCATGTACCTGCGTAAGACATGGAAAGAATGAAGTAAGTAAGAAAATTGAGTGAACGATATTGACCGGATAACAAGAGAAACGACTGAATGAAGCGCCAGCTGGCAGCTCTTCAGTCGGCGCTACCTAGGTAGGCAGCCCATTGTGTAAACAAGTGTGGAGTGTAGAGCGCGTAGAGCTTGGTCTGTAGCCGAGGATAGGCGCTATATAAGTATTTATGGTTGTCACGGTTAACCCGGTTAAGGGTGACCAATGACGAGGCGCGTGGGAAGAGGGAGAACCCGCAAGTACCTGACCTCAAGCGCACAAATCAAACACCAGGCAAGAGAAAGACAAACCACAACATTTATTCACATTAAACAGATATTGATGAGAGATGAAGAGGCGGGGCCCTAACTAACCAGATAGAACAGTGATATTAAATCCCCCACCCTAGCCCAATACAGCACCCAGGAGGACCTAATCACCCAACCTACCCCACACTACTGAAGCCCGCAGGGAAAAAGGAAATGTGTACAATGACAATCACATAAGAAAAAAAACAGTCTTAAAATCTATTTAGAAACAGAACACAAACTAATGGCCTGTCGAAGGGAAAAAAAATAACAACAACAAAACCTCAGAAAAAACACATTCCAACCAGTTCATTTCGTTGGTACACTTCTGTCTGATCTGCTCCTGTCCTGTTCTGTCTTTCTGGGGGCTACCTTGAGTCCAGCACTCCCACCCACAAACCCTCAACTCGCGCACGCTCCTCACTGCAGTCGCCTCATGATGTCAGGACAGGCGAGGAAGTGCCGACATCACAATCGGGACCTCCCGGGTCCCAGGGCAGCAGGCTGTGTTGATGTCCCGGCCAACAGGAGCAAGGTCAGGGCATGGACGAACAGGAGGTGAAGTGGCAGTTGAAGATCCGGGGAAAAGGCAGAAGGAGAAGGAAAAGGGAAAAGTGCTGCACATCATACAGTGAACTCTGAGTGAGCACACCTATATGGACTGGTCGGCGGGAACGAGGAAAAGGGGGAGGGTGTGAGTGAAGGCGAATGTGGGGAAGGGAGGTAACTATGACACAAAAAGTCCCCTATACCTAACTCTATATATATTCACTGGTCATCCAGACACAATAAGCCATACATACAAAAACTCTCTACTTATAGTGGACACTTTGAACTGGTAAAAGATTAATCGGAATCACCTTATGAATGGCATTATTTAAAAGAAAAACAGTTACATTTAGACATACAGACGTGTAAATACGGAGTTGAACCAAAATAATGACAAAAGAAAAACCACTGGCCCTAAGCTATCTCAATCAGTCAATCAATTATTTTGATTATAGGCCAGCAGACCATGGAGGCTATAAGACTATCTCTGAAACACAATCAATCAAACATCTTTGAAAGAGGGATGATATGAAAATAAAGCACAAAAATGATATCGCCATTCACTCTCCATGCAACCCAACAAAACAGACAAGACAAGGGCGCCTGGTCACCATAAGGGAAAAAGGGTGAGGAGGGGGAACACAAGAGACACCTCCAAAACAACTCCCTCACCAACCAACCTTCCCCCAGCCTCAACCATAAGGCGCCAAAAGGTAATGCCATAAATAAAAAATTACGCTGGAAAGTTGAAACAAAAATGAAGAATCCTTGTGAATTTTGAAAATAAATAAATGAAAATAAAATAACGATTTCAGCACAAAATGTGGTACGCTAGTCGACACCGAAAATGGGGAGAGAGGAAAAAGGGGAACGAAAGGAAACAGTTCCTGATATGTATGAATTACTACTTGCCATAAGTAGGATTCCACTAAAGAGGCTGTGACCGCTTGGAAAACGAACCCCCAGAGTCGAATCGAAAAAAACGAATGCCAAAATTTGACCAAAAAAAAACAACATCTTCAACGTACCACCAAATATTAATTTAAGACTCAACACTCACCACAACCACTCGTGCTAAAGAGGACGAAGACGACAGGTCACCACGTCTGGGGAGAGAAAACAGCCATGCAGACCGACCCCCAGGAAGATGTCGCCCCCAGTCTGACCCTCCTGTCCTCTATCCCTCTCCAGTCTTCCTTTCCAGGGTCCTCCTCCGTCTTCTTCTCAAGGTTTTTTTTCCTGTCTTCTTCTCAGGGTCTTCTTTCTTCTTCCTTCAGCCCTCCAGATGAAAAGATGATGTGGGATAACAAAAGGATGGTGATGGATAAGCTCCAGCAAGATGACGAGTCTTGCTCCAGTGGGCTGACTGCCCACTCCAGTTGATATCTAGAATACAGGGACGAGGCCCTCTCCAACAAAATGATCCATGAAGAGAAAAAACGAGATGACTCGATCACCCCCCAAATCAGAGTGCCCTGACTCGCCCCAAACCCAACTTTTGTCCACCTTCCAATAGTGACGTAGGCGAGCGAGAAGACTGGGTGAACGAAAATGAATGGGACGCACGTGCAAAGACAGTGCACAGCGAGGGCTGGGGTGAAATGGCAAGTGACTGCCCAAAATCAGTCAAGCAGTGTTTGCCCCAAGATTTGGTCCCTTCTAAAAAATGGGCATATAGGGCAAAAATAATAGGGACAAAATCTCCTCATAAGGGGTAGAAAAGAAAGGTCATGCTTGGCGTGTGACAATGGTGATGATGATAATATGATAATTGTTGTTGTTTGGCAGAAACGCTGAAGGAGTTCAAGGCCTACGTCCAGGAGAACCCTGACGTGGTGTCCCAGCTGGAGGCCCTGAAGGCGGAGGTGCAGGCCTTTGCCAAGGAGTTCCCCATGCCGGGCTTCCAGGAGAGATGAACATCACCATAGCCTCTCGAAGTTGTTTTTTTTTTTTTTTTTTTTTTTTTTTAGGAAAAAAGTTTTATTTTCGGTGGCCTGTTAGTGGCACTGCTTACAACCCCATTTATTATAGCTTTCCCTGGCGTACATACCCACCCAGGTGTTTTTTCTGTTTCTGGCGTCTTGGCACCGGCAGTCTGAGTAAGCTGTCAGCATCAGGCTGTTGTGAGGAAACCCACAAGAGAAGACACTGCACTTACGCTTGTTTTTTCTTTTTTTTTCTGACGAAATATTCAAGTGGCCTTTACTGATGCTTATTCTGATCCAACATATCCAGGACACAGCGTACTGAGCTCCCTACTGATACTGATAATTTGCGGTCGAGACACTGACATCAGTGAGCGTTGGTTTTTTTTCGGAGGTAGAATCTCCTCCAGTGTTCTTTCAGTAAAGGTCAACTGGCCCACGTCGTAGACTTTAACACGAAGACACTCCAGGTGTGCCGTGGAAATTAAAAGGAAGGTCACCGCTGGAATAGGTTAGGAAAGGCCACAGGGTTTGAAACTTTTTCTTTTTTTTTTTTTTTAAATGATGGTGAATACAACGTCTGCTTTTGATGGTCCCAGTGGTCTGTCTTGTTAGATACCTACATATCCTACACAAAATGAAATTGGTCTTGGCTGGTTCCTTCTCCATAATGGCTGTGGCTCGACTCTGTCCTCATTCAAGGGAGAATGTCAATAGTGGATTTTGTCTCCATTCTTGGTTGATGATGTCGTCTCCATTCAAAGGAAACGGATGCCGTCTCCATTCAAAGGAAACGGATGCCGTCTCCATTCAAAAGAAACAGATGCCGTCTCCATTCAAAGGAAACAGATCTTGGTCAATTCTGTCTGCATTCAAAGGATCCAAAGCTCCCTGATGAGTGGTTTGTGAGCTTGTTTTAACCCCGTGTTTTTCATTGGTGGAGATCTGTTTTGGACTGCTATTTTTGGAAGCATTATTGACTCCCTTGGCATTTAAAGAGAGTTCAGGATATAGAAAAACCTTCCATATATATATGTGTGTGTATGGTTGAATGTACAGCCTGTAGTGTGTTGGGGATCACAAATGTATTCATTCTTGTAAGATATGGAATGACTAGATCTTTTCGGAGGATTGATTTGTACTATTTCCAGAAATCATCTAGTGTGTATTACTTGCCTAGCGGTGGAGGCTTGTTTTGGTCACAGAGGACACGACTGTGAAAAAAAATGTTAACTCGAAGATGAGCAGCAGCATTATGAAAAGCTCTTTTTTTTTTTTTTTTTTTTTTTTCCCCCCTTTTCTTTCTTGTTGGGTGGGCAGGGGAGGGGAGATAATGTGGGATGGTTCAGAAACTGGTTGAGTTTGCTGGAGTTCCACTGTCTGCCTCAAATGCTGTGATAGTCTGCCAGGCCAGCATTTTTAATTTAACTTTCTTCAGTGCTTTCCCTTGAATTTGGATCACCGGTGATCAGTGGCTTTCTACTGGGAATTACAGTATTTAAAACAACATTTTTGTTATCTGAAGCAATATATCGCCTAAAAAACCCGAAACAGGGGGCCGGATAGCTCAGTTGGTAGAGCGCCGGACTCGTGATCCTGGGGTTGCGGGTTCGAATTTCGGTATAGGGGGATTTTTCCCTCGGAGTTAACATTGGTTCTGACTCCATTCCCCATATAGTCCTTCGAATGAGACTATAAACCGAGGTTCCGTGTGTGAACGCACGCATAACATCTTGCACACACGTAAAATCCCATCACCAACTTTCGGAAGAGAAGGCCAGTTTGGCCGTTGGTATGGATGACACGTGACACATAGCATGCACCTTCCCCGAAGATGGAGTATGGCTGCCTTAATGGCGGGATAAAAAAGGGTCATACACACAAAACTCCACTGCCTGGCTATACAGGGAGTGTCCGCAGGAGTATCAGCCTGCGTACGCAGAAAGAAAAAAGAAAGAAAAACCCGAAACAGACACATTTATCAGAAAAAGATTATTATTTTAGAAATAATGCGCAGAATGTTACGGAAAAAAAAAAAGAACATGCAAAATGCAAAAATCTCAAAAACTGTTGAGAGTAAACTTCTGCACCACTGCTCTTACTGTCAGCCTGCGCATACGTGAAAGTAAGCCAGTTTAGGTCAAGTGCAGCTTGATTCTGCTTGTGCATAAAGCTGGCAGAGACAGACAGGGGTTGATATGTTAAACGTAGTACTTTATCTGCGGGTACAGTGTGTTCCACAATGTGTACTAGGTGAGCTGACAGGAAAATGAATCCACAACACTTCATGATCACTTGAAGCTCAGACATGTGACCTTTTTTCTGTTCAGGGATTTGTTCGTCATCCGTTCCGTGTGCGTCAGTTTCGTCGTTCGGATCAACATGGTCGCCAGATTCTCCCCTGCGTCAGTGTCGGCAGCGAACTGATTTCAGGTGGACTGTCATTGAAAAGAATGTGTACAGTCTCAGATGAAAAGTACTGACTGAAGCAGGGATCTCGGATCAAGTACTGGACTGAGTATTTATGGAACATACTTTGTAGTGCGCATTGCTTGATATCCCAAAACACGGTGAAAATGGCAAGGCTAGTTGAAACACAAAGGCAAAAACAATGGGATGGAGGCTAAAGAGGAGGGTCTGACCTTTCACCTCATTTGAATATGTACACCGTCAAAGTTTCAGGCGAGGAAAATGAAACAAAGTGACTTGAAGAATGGGGTCAAATTTAACTGCTCTCAGTGCTACAGGTGTGCTAACCACATTTCTCACCTGCCGAGGTAAACCCCTGTGATTAGATGACATCATCTAAAATGGCGTAAGGGTTAAATGTCATTGGCACAAACCTGTCAACATGTACATAGTGAAGGGAAACGAATCATTGGACACGGAAACGATACTAGATCATAGAGTGATCGGCGTAACATTCCCGTCCATGTCAACTCATTCAGATAAGGAGGGTAGGGGGACAGGATGGGTTCTAGCATTTTGTATACCTGGAGAGGGATGGATGGTGAAATAAAGGTATCAGAGCCTTGATCCATTTGAGTTTGACATTTTTTTTGCATGTGTGAGAGGAATGTTATTTTGAGAGGAAAAAAACAACAACATTGGCCACTTTATCAATCAGATTAGTATTAATGCTGAGTGTTAATCGTTGTAGGACTTGTCGTGGGTGGTAGAAATCATATCATATTTTTTTAAAGAATCGGGTTTGTTAAGTTTGAGAATATCGTTATTCTTTTGTCACTGTTCTTTCTTTGAAATAAAGAAAGTCTTGTTTCCTGTCCCCCCCCCTCCCTCTCCCTTCCTCTCCTCCACCCCCTCTTTGTTTATGTCCCATTTTCCGACTTCTCCTTTTCCCTCTTTCATGTATGTGGTGGCTGTATCGCATGCTTCTCAAGGTCCACTCTTGTCTCTCCCTTTGCACATCGTTTCCCTCTTCTCTTGGCTCACGGCTGCCAGCATGTTGAGCGTTGTTCATTGCGTTCTAATTGTTATACAAGTAGGCTTAAAAATTCGATGAATTCCTTTTGAATTGGCAAAAGTTTGCTCAACAGATTTTTTTAAAATACACCGTACACTTTTCTTTGAATTGTGACACTTTAAAACAAATTCAGTGGATGAATCACTCTTGGATTTTCGAAAGTGTGCTGAATGGATGTGTTATTTTGCACTTCTGTTTTAATTATGATATTTGTTGGGGAAAAAAATGCTTATGGTTTTGAGATCTTTGTTTTCTTTTGTCAGTATTTGGTGAAATCCATCAACGATTTTCTACCTGTAATATTGAAATGTAAGAATTCACTAAGGTTTATTTTAGGTGTTTTTTTTTATTTTATTAAACATTGATAGTTTGTATTCAGTATGTGATATCTCAGGAGGAAAAAAAAACAACTTCCTTTCAGATGAGTGATCACCATTGTGTACATAGCCTGCTTAGATAGATATGATGCCTTTTGAATGTTAACCATAGCATTTCACCTTTGAAGGTAACGCTTCATTTTTGTATAGTATTATACTTACTTGTTGTTGAGGGTTGATGGTCACTGTTTATATGGCTTTTTGACCAGTGACTATACCTCTGAAATTAATCCTTCCCTCCTTCCACAGTTAGTGCCTCACATCTCTTGAAAAGCGGGGGAATGTCAGTATTACTCTCTTCTAAGGGAGATCGGTCTTCTGAAAGTTGGAGATAACTCTGGTCATTTTTCTTTCGGTGTCTGTCTGTCTAGTCTCCTTTAGACAGTGATTTAGTAAAGCTTTAAAAAAAAAAAAATCCCTTCACTGATGAATGTGTGAAACATTTGGGGTTGGGAATTTTCTTGCTCTTGATGCAAACATCCATAGTTGTGATAACAATTCTTGACCTGAGAAAATGGTGTGAAAATTTCTGTTGAAGAAAGAACGACTGTGCTTCAGTGTTACATTAAAAGAGATCTATAAAAACAGACCAAGAGAAAAAAAGAGAGATTGTGAGTCATTAAGATGCAAGGACTGTACACACAACAAAAATCCAGATTGTCCGTATTTTCCTTCTGAGAGCACTCTCTTTGATATACTTGAATTCCAAGCCAGCCAGCTATGTGTGTGCGTGTGTGTTGTGTTTATTGCAAAAATGGTGGTGGTGAATTCAAATGATCTTCAGTGGGGACCATACCAGTACTATCAGAAGTGATGGACGGCGGTTCATTCCATGCCGTGACATAATCATACACATCTGTCGGATTAGCATCAAAGGGTCAAGCTGCAGCGTGTTGTGTGTGAACAGTACTAAAGGCACAGGTACAGCTACTGACACAACAATTCCCATAGACAGCTTTCCCTGCAACACATGTAGGTGATTGACAGCTTTCCCTGCAACACATGTAGGTGATTGACAGCTTTCCCTGCAACACATGTAGATGATTGACAGCTTTCCCTGCAACACATGTAGGTGATTGACAGCTTTCCCTGCAACACATGTAGATGATTGACAGCTTTCCCTGCAACACATGTAGATGATTGACAGCTTTCCCTGCAACACATGTAGGTGATTCACAGCTTTCCCTGCAACACAACGTGTAGGTGATTGACAGTTTTCCCTGCAACACATGTAGGTGATTGACAGCTTTCCCTGCAACACATGTAGATGATTGACAGCTTTCCCTGCAACACATGTAGGTGATTGACAGCTTTCCCTGCAACACATGTAGGTGATTGACAGCTTTCCCTGCAACACATGTAGGTGATTGACAGCTTTCCCTGCAACACATGTAGGTGATTGACAGCTTTCCCTGCAACACATGTAGATGATTGACAGCTTTCCCTGCAACACATGTAGGTGATTGACAGCTTTCCCTGCAACACATGTAGGTGATTGACAGCTTTCCCTGCAACACATGTAGGTGATTGACAGCTTTCCCTGCAACACAACGTGTAGGTGATTGACAGCTTTCCCTGCAACACATGTAGGTGATTGACAGCTTTCCCTGCAACACATGTAGATGATTGACAGCTTTCCCTGCAACACATGTAGGTGATTGACAGCTTTCCCTGCAACACAACGTGTAGGTGATTGACAGCTTTCCCTGCAACACATGTTGGTGATTGACAGCTTTCCCTGCAACACATGTAGATGATTGACAGCTTTTCCTGCAACACATGTAGGTGATTGACAGCTTTCCCTGCAACACAACATTTAAGTGATTGACAGCTTTCCCTGCAATGCAACATGTAGGTGATCGACAGCTTTCCCTGCAACTCAACATTTTGGTGTACTAAGACATAACTTTACGACAGCCCTGATATGGCCCTTTGCTGTTGGCTGGGCTATAAGCAACATGATCTATCTCTATCTCTTGGGTAACTTTACCACCTGTGACTTCAGTATGTTTTGCATGGTCACACTACAAGTGATGCAGTACAGGTAAGTTGATAATACATTTTTTGTTGTTTGTTTGGTGGGAGGAGAGTGTGGGGGACATCTAGCTTTTCTCCTATTTCTGTTTTTTTTTCTATTAAAAAAAAAGTTACTCTTGATGTTTCAGTAACGGAGTGCCCATTCAGTCACTTGTGTCAAGGCCATAATGTATGGTATGTGGTGCGGAATTTCAGCACCCTTTCAAACCTAACCCCCATGCACTACTGTACCTTTCTTTGGACTGTAGATGATGGTGCCTATATCAAAGGTCAGATTAGTCTGAATGGCGTTTTGAAATACAAAGAAAACCATCCTTTATTTATTTTAATTTTTTTTTTTGCGGGGCGATTACACAATTCACAGTCCCCCAGTGCGGAGAGATGTTTGCACACTTCACAGTCCGCCAGTGCGGAGAGATGTTTGCTGACCTGGCCACTGTCGCAATGTTGATCAGCAGATTACACTGACCAATAGGAAGAGACAGATCGGACACATGACAGTACATTACATTCAGTGCAGAGTGTGAGAAGCGGAAGGAAAATCGGAAGTCGTTAACTGGAGTAATCTTGCCAAGTGTCCTCTGTGCCTTTAGTACTGTGACAAGCATATTTGAAGATGAAGCTGGTTTCCAGATCAACGGAAAATTCAGTTGATTGGCCTATGTTCTTCTCACTGACCCGATTTTGTTGTGATCTTATTTTTGCAGGTAGTGCAAAAGACCCTTTTTTTTTCTTTTTCATTCTTTGCCGATGCATGTATACTTTATATCAACATGTTTTGCTGAACACGCACATCATACAGACATGAATACAACTTGCTACACATTCAGAAACATGCCTCATGGCGCAGATTTTCCACTGTCTGTGCAGAGGTGTAGGGATTTTTCTTGGGGACAGTACAAGACCTAGAAGATCCTGGGATGTCATCGAAACTTTTTATTTTGAAAATAGTCCTTGCAGAGGTTTGCAAGTGCTTGTAGATGTTTTTTTTTTGGTTGTTTTTATAGATTTTTTAAAGGGTTGTACAGACATGTTTATCCACACAAATTCGCCGTATTTTCTACTCATGTTTGATGAAAATGTTATGAATATGGCAAGCTTTAAAAGAAAAGTTTAGAAAAAAAACACAAAAAAAACCCAAAAAAAACCCAACAACCTCTAGAGACGAAATTCTTGATCGATAATTGAACTTGCAAAATGTGACCATAGCAGGGGTTTTGGCCCAGGAGTGACAACTCTTGCTAACTTCCTCGCACGAAATTGTGTCAGACTATGATTGCCCTGAAACATGCAAAAAAAAAAAACAAAAAAAAAAAGGAAAAAAAAAAAGGAAAAAAAAACAAAAAAAAACGGGCAAGAGAGCATAAGTTCGAGAAAGTCGGCATAAATGGCTGGCACGCTCAGCATGGCCTCCATAAAGATGACAACATATTAGTGCTGCTACCATGTGCAGATTTTTTTTTTTTTTTTTTTTCAATATGTGATATTTTTTTTTAGGCTCTGCGCTGTACAGGATATGACCGTTTTGTTGTTGTTGCTCGTATGAGTTCGACAGCCCTGAAAAGATCCTGCATGGTCGGCTAAGCGAGAGCGATTAAAATCTAGAGATGTCTTTCCCTTAAAATCTAGAGTTGTCTTCCCTGGTGATGAAAAGACCAGCAGAGGGCAGGCAGTCCTGTAGATGGAACAGTTTGCCAAGGAAACCAGATGGGCTTTCGAGAAGAGCAGGCAAGGTTGAAGTGTCACTTATCTGCTGTACATTTGGATTCGAACTTGAATCCATTGTATCTATGTAGGTCCAGTGCGTAGACAGATGGATCAAAACTGATTGCACCGGTTGAATCCTCGTTGTTGTCAGCTTTGCTTAGGTGGTGGGTGGAGGTTTCCAGCTAAGTTTGTTAGTTTGTAGTCGGTGAACAAATACTCGCTACCCCACCCTCTTCCTGTGTTATCTTCCCTCCCCTTCCCTCTCCCCACCTTCCCCATCCCCTTCCCCCCACGTCCTTCTTCTCCCCTCCCTTTCTCTCCCCACCCCCCCCCCCCCCCCCCTTCATGAATCTTATTTTGCTCACCGATCGAGTTTGTAGTCAGGATTGGTCACGAATCTTATGAATTCATCAAATGTCAGTACAGTAGATCCCCCTTCCCCCCCCCCACCCCCCTACTCCTCCCCCTGCCCCCTTCTCCTCCTTCCCTGTTGAGACCCTTGAAAATGTCATAAGAAAAGGTCCTAGAAGGAACGGATCTTAAATGGTGGTGGTGGGAAGGGGGGTGGGGTGGGGGTGAGGAAGGGTAATATAGACTTAAATGGAGTGAAATCATGAAAATGTTGAATGACAAATTTCGTTGGCTTTTTGCATGGGGCAGTGCTGTTTGTTATGCTCGATCACACAGCCAATCGGTTTTCTGCATTTTTATTGATTATACTCGCTCCAGATTTTTGTCATTGGTCATAAATGCAGGTAAAAATGAGTTCGTTGGTCATTTATGGGAGAGGATCATCGATCACCAAAGCAGAGTGAAGCGCTTAATGAATGTATCGGTCATGGTGAAACTGTTTGGGAATGGGGGAGGACTTGGGAAGGATCACAGGTCGTGGGGGTGGGGGTGGGGGGCTCACTCTTGGGATGCACTTCTTAACTCTGATAAACTCAATCATTCCTCTTACCCCATTCCAGAATTATCCTATGTACGGAAGAACACTTATGCAATCTCACATGCACAAACACACACACACACACACACACACACACACACACATACACACACACACACACACACACACACACACACACACACACACACACACACACACGCACTTGCACACATACACACACACTCTTTCTCACACACACACACACACACACACACACACACACACACACACTGTGATCAGTGAGGGCATAGATACAGAATTGTGAATGCATAATAGACTGAAAAAACACAGGGTAAGTCCATATGAAAGTTGGTTGGTTGCTAATTTGTGTACTTTCTGATTTACAGTTGTTGAACAAGTCATCCTTTTTGTTTTTGGAATGAAGATTTGGACACAACTTCTATTGTCTATTTGATTTTTTCCAAGGATACACAACTGAGCACCATTCCAGCAACTTACAGAGCAGCTTGATGTTGCAATGACTGCAAGAACTATTCAATTATAAACAAAGCTTGCTCTTATGTCTTAGATTGATGAAATAGGGGGGGGGGGGGGGGGGGGGGGGGGGGGGGGGGGGGGGGGGGGGGGGGGGGGGGGGGGGAGGGGGATAAGCATACATATCTGCAGTAGTAGTTAATTCTGCCTAACTAGCAGTATGTGCTTATATATATATATATATATATATATATATATAAATATATAATAATAATAATAATAATAATGAATACTTATATAGCCCCTATTCTCGGCTAGAGGCCAAGCTCTAAGCGCTTTACAATCAACACTCGTTTACACAACGGCTGCCTACCTGGGTAGTGCCGACTGAAGAGCTGCCAGCTGGCGCTTCATTCAGTCGTTTCCCGCGTCATCCAGTCAGTATCGTTCAATATCGATCACTCATTTTCCTCACTTTCTTCATTCTCTCCATTTCTCATGCAGGGTGCATGCTATGTGTAACGTGTCATCCATACCAACGGCCAAACTGGCCTACTCTTCCGAAAGTTGGTGATGGGATTTTACGTGTGTGCAAGATGTTATGCGTGCGTTCACACACGGAACCTCGGTTTATAGTCTCATTCGAAGGACTATCATGAAGAAAGCAAGCAGAAAAAAAAAAAAAGCAAGAAAACTGAAGATGAGATACCTCGCCCCACGCAGTGAGCAAAGTGCAAGTGAAGACTTTGCATCCATTTCCTCCAGATTCTCAGTCATCACAAAAAAAGATAGGTCTCTACTGATATATATATATATATTGATTACACCTTTTTTTAGAAGTACATGTACAGCAGTTTTCAGTTGTGACTGGTTTCTTTAGCAGTTTTCAGTTGTGACTGGTTTCATTAGCAGTTTTCAGTTGTGACTGTTTCAATAACAGTTTCAGTTGTGACTGGTTTCAGTAACAGTTTTCAGTTGTGACTGGTTTCTTTAGCAGTTTTTTAGTTGTGACTGGTTTCTTTAGCAGTTTTCAGTTGTGACTGGTTTCTTTAGCAGTTTTCAGTTGTGACTGGTTTCAGTAGCAGTTTTCAGTTGTGACTGGTTTCATTAGCAGTTTTCAGTTGTGACTGGTTTCTTTAGCAGTTTTCAGTTGTGACTGGTTTCTTTAGCAGTTTTCAGTTGTGACTGGTTTCATTAGCAGTTTTCAGTTGTGACTGTTTTTTTTTTATAGCAGTTTTCAGTTGTGACTGGTTTCGTTAGCAGTTTTCAGTTGTGACTGGTTTCAATAGCAGTTTTCAGTTGTGACTGGTTTCTTTAGCAGTTTTCAGTTGTGACTGGTTTCAATAACAGTTTTCAGTTGTGACTGGTTTCAATAGCAGTTTTCAGTTGTGACTGGTTTCAGTACAGTTTTCAGTTGTGACTGGTTTCAGTAGCAGTTTTCAGTTGTGACTGGTTTCTTTAGCAGTTTTCAGTTGTGACTGGTTTCTTTAGCAGTTTTCAGTTGTGGCTGGTTTTCAATAACAGTTTTCAGTTGTGACTGGTTTCAGTAACAGTTTTCAGTTGTGACTGGTTTCTTTAGCAGTTTTCAGTTGTGACTGGTTTCTTTAGCAGTTTTTTAGTCGTGACTGGTTTCTTTAGCAGTTTTCAGTTGTGACTGGTTTCTTAGCAGTTTTCAGTTGTGACTGGTTTCTTTAGCAGTTTTCGGTTGTGATTAGTTTCATTAGAAGTGAGTAGTCTCTTTCTGTTGTTGTGTTCTTTATCTTGTTTTCATATCGAATTTTCGTCAGTCCATGTCATTCAGATTGACAGAAACGAAATATTTCCGATGTGATGCCCCCAGCAATCCCTGTCTCCTGTGAAGTGCTTTTTGTTTGAAGGCATGGCTACACTTGGCACACACACACACACAAAAGGTCCTGTGATTGATGTTGCCACGATAATGGCTCCTAACCTTCACGGTGCCTCATTGTTCACCAGCTGATTTTGAATTTTGTGGGTTTCATGGACCCCTAATTGTAAAAAGAGGTTATTCAACAAGATGGCCCCCGTGTTGATTTTGTGGACGTCACAGCCCCATTCTTCTCCTTGAGGTGTTAAGGCTCTGTTTCCCTACTTCTACATCATGGTGTCAGTTTAGTTGTGTGTGTGTTTTTTCCTTATGAATTTTCTTTCCTTCAGTGTAAGTTTTTGTTGATAATTTTGCTTTGTTGCCTGTTATCTCCTTTTCTAGAATCCATAGTTCTTTTTTTTTTTCTCTCTCTCTCCTTCCTGCTCTATTTGCTGAAACGAAATGAATAAACGAATAGAAGAGTTTCGATGAACAAAGATTGTAGTCGTTGATTACCAGGGTTCTTTGTGTGAAAACCAGAACTTCCGAAGAGCAGTAACCAAAGATGAATAAAGGTGAAACAGTTCTTGGAACTGAGATTTTTTGTTTCTGTTACAAATTATGTGGATGCTTGGGTTGATGTGATTATTGTCAGTCTGAGATTCTGTCTAACCCTGACCGTATAGCAACATGTAACGGGCCTCCTGAGGAAACATGAGCTCCCTACCCTTCAACAACGACGCGAGAGCCTACGGCTGACCTTCTTTTACAGGGTGGTTGAGGGCTGGTGCCAGCAATCCCTCCTGCAGTTCCTTGTGCCTCAACAACCTGACCGACGCATCCGCCGTCCGCCAAGAAGAGCAGACTTTGTAGTTAAAAATCCAGTGGAGAACTACACACGAAACAACGACAGGTGCTACAAAGTTCCAAACTGCAGCACAGAGCTGTATAAACATTCATTCTTCCCAAGGACTGTCATTAGGTGGAACCAACTGGACAACAGTGTTGTGCACTCAGGTAGTACTGAGGCCTTCAAGCAGGCGGTGGCCAAAGTCCAACGCCACTAACTTTTTTTTAGCTGCGCACCCCACCCGTTGCGTCAACGCCAGATTCCTGGATGTAGCAACGAAATCAAACAGATACAGATACAGACAGATACAGATACATGTGTAAAATAAAGCGACATGTGGCGTGATGTAAGGGTACGTGTGCGCTGACTCTGCGGTCTTAGGTTGCGGGTTGTAGCTCACAGCAGAGCAACTGGTGATCGAACGCTTAACGATTTGCGCCAACACTGTAGAGGAGAAGATAAGACAGAAAAGACAAGTTGCTGAATAATGTTTCCGTAACCATTTTCACAAATTACGCGTACACCCATCTCTATAACATTCTGTCCTCTCCGTTCTATACATATTTTGAAATCATGCATGCATGCAAGCACATGCGCGCGCATGTACAGCCAGTGTAGGGAACCACCTAACAGTAAAATAATGGAAGTTTCACAATCCTCCAGTTCAGTAGCATCGTATCTGAGCAGGTGTAAAGAATTGGGAAACGAATTTTACAACTGATAAAAGCTTTTGGAAGATAGGTCGGCAGAGCATGTGATGTATTGGACCAATGTATAACTGGTAGAATAGAAACGAGGCGAAAACAGGCATTGATACAGACACAAAGAGACAGTCAAACAGAGAGAGAGAGAGAATCATAATTATCACCCCATGGCATATCCGCAATATAAAGTATTGTATGACATATCTGGTATCCTGATAAATAAGCAAAATAAGAATTGTATACAGATCAGCGTCAAGTAATTATCAAGCCCGGAAGACTATCCATCGATAATCAATTTTTTTTCTTTTAATACCATTTTTGTGTACATGGTTCTATGTTTTTTTTATTTTTTTTTTTAATGTGCTTGTTTCGTTTCTTTATGTCTCTTTAAAAAAAAAACGATGAGAACTTTGCGCACTGTCCTATTTCTGCGCACTTGATTAATGAAAAAAAAATTCAGCAAAATGGGGATGCACATCTTCACATTGATGTCAGCTTATCAGAAAGAATTCGATAGGAAAAGGCTAGGACATGCAGGCCAAACGTGATGTGTGCGCGTGTGTGGTTGGGGGTGGGGGTGCGGGGGGGGGGGGGGGGGGGATAGAATATTGGCCTCTGCACTGACATCTTATTGTCCGTTTAGCACTCAACCCCTTTAGTTAAAGGGTGATAATTAATAATCACATTTACCAATACTAAAAGCAGAACTTGCACACAGCCGTTGTCAGACGGTTAAGAGTGTTTTGCTGCGGGTTGACGGTCATGAGGTCAGACCACTAGTGGAGTTAGATATTTTGGGCTTAAAAATCCCCTCTGTCCACCCAGCATTAAATGGATACCTGTGATCTAGAACAGCAATGGGAAGTACGAGATGGGCCCCGTCCACTCCAGACCTGGAAAACCTGCAACGGTTCTCTGCCTTCGAGCGGAGTCTTTTAACATTAACCTTAGCGCGCGCATACACACACACTCTCTCTCTCTCTCTCTCTCTCTCTCTCTCTCTCTCTCTCTCTCTCTCTCTCTTCTCTCTCTCTCTCTCTCACACACACACACACACACACACACACACACACGAGAGAGAGAGAGAGAGAGATGCATGTTCCCTCCCTCATACACACGCGCACACACACATACACACGCGCGCACACACATACATGCGCACACACACACACATCCACATACACGCAAGCACACACACACACACATCCCCCCCCCCCCCCCACACACACACGAGAGATGCATGTTTCCTTCCTCACACGCGCGCGCGCACACACACATCCACACACACGCACACGAGAGATGCATGTTCCCTCCCTCACACACACACACGCACGCACGCACACACACACACACACACACACACACACACACACACACACACTCTCTCTCTCTCTCTCTCTCTCTCTCTCTCTCTCTCTCTCTCTCTCTCTCTCACACACATCGCTTGAACTCGAACGTGAATTCAATCCGTTCGCTTGTTTTGGAATACGGAGGGTAACAATTAAACAAAACTTGTGCAATAACAGCATACACATTTCTTTGTGTGTGTGTGTGTGTGTGTGTGTGATACAATAAATATGAACGTCTCTTTGTGAATAAACACAGCGTTTCTTTGTAGATGTTAAATACACAAAACCTGGATCGAAAAGTTTTTTGTTTGTTATTTGCTTCTGAAAATGCAAGGGTAAATAGGATAACTTTCCCATTTTCTTAGAATTTTAGCCATATTTAACTCTGTTTATGTCTTCTGACGTTGTTTTACAGATATGATAAACAGACTTTCTGCAGCACCAAAAAAAAAAAAAAAAAAATTATAGCAAAAATTATTATAGTGACATAGTGTTTCCGTGACATGCTATATTTTGGATTCTTATTGAGAAATGACACTCAACATCAATACGTTCATGTCACCGGTTCGGCAGCCAAAGCGATGTCAATAAAGGTCCACCATCACCATCAGCTCTACCACCACCAAAACCGCCACCACCACCACCACACCACGCACACAAACACACACAGTCACGACCACCACCACAACATCACACACCACCACCACCACCACCACCACCATCACGACAACACTACCATCCCCACCACAACAACACACACAAACACACTATCACGACCAACACCACAACAAACACACCACCACCACCACGGCAATACTACCACCCCCACCACCACAACACACACAAACACACTATCACGACCAACACCACAACAAACACACCACCACCACCACCACCACTACCATCCCCACCACAACAGCACACACAAACTAACATACACACACACCACCAGCATCACAACCACAACACGCGTGTGTGTGTGCGCGCGCGCGCGCGCACACACACACACACGCACGCACGCACGCACGCACGCACGCACACCACCACCACCACCTCTACCACCACCACTACCACCACCGTCACAACACACAAACACACGCCCATATACAATCAGTGTCACCACCACAACACACACACACACACGCACGCACGCACGCACGTGCGCGCGCGCGCGCACGCACGCTACGCACGCACGTACATACACACAGCGCATGCACAACATGAAGCTCTGGACACCCCTTTCCCCTCCGCGCACACACACATGAACTAGTCGGTGCTGTGTTTAGATATCACTCTGAAGACAGTATGTGGCTACCATAATGATCAGATTAAAAACTGGCACGCATGCAAAATGTACACAAATGATGAGCTTCAAAGTTTGAGCCGAGCAACGAGGAGTGGGTGCTGTGTTGTGATATCGCTGAAGACGGAAGAAATGACTGCATGAAACACCGTCATATAAAATGACGAAATACGTCACATGTTTTGACGAAATACTGTCACACGTTGTGACGAAATACCGTCTTATGGTATGACGAAATACCGTCACAGGTTATGACGAAATACCGTCTTATGGTATGACGAAATACCGTCACAGCTTATGACGAAATACCGTCTTGTGGTATGACGAAATACCGTCACAAGTTATGACGAAACACCGTCTTATGGTTATGACGAAATACCGTCACAGCTTACGACGAAATACAGTCTCATGTTACGACGAAATACCGTCACAGGTTATGACGAAATACTGTCTAATGGTTATGACGAAATACCGTCACAGCTTATGAGGAAATACCGTCTCATGTTATGACGAAATACCCGTCACATGTGCAACATGTTCACAAAATGGTCAGCCTCACAGCGTCAGCCGAGGTGAAACAAGGGAAAAAAAAAGGGATAACAAAATGGACACTATATAAATGCGGACGGCACATTTTTCGAATCTTCCTCTTGTACCATCCCTTCTCTCATCCCCCAACCCCCCCCGCTCCCCCCCCCCCACCCTCCCTCCACCCCACACCCCCTCCTTACTGCTGCCACCAAATACCGTCCACACGCTTACGAAATACCCCTTTAACGTACCTCCATTCAACACCGTCTTTTACGAATACCGCACGCTACGACGACTCTCTGTTACCATACCGTCCGTTAGCGTCGTCTTATCTCCGTCACGCCCGCCCGATCCTCCCCATCCCCCTCCACCACCCCCTTGCCCATTCACTTTCTTCCTCTTCCCCCCCCCCCCCCCCCCCCCCCCCCCCCTCCCCTCAACTTTCCTTTTCCCCATCCATTCTTCCCTGGTACAATCGTAATTTTCCCTCTTGTTCTCTTCAAGAAGTTGGCATGCATGGTATCAGTGTAGTCATAGCAACCATACCTTTCCGTGTGCTTGACTTGACCTGTTACTTGTGTAGAACTATCGTCAACAGACAGCTCCATACTTTTCCTTGTGCTTGACTTGACCTGTTACTTGTGTAGAACTATCGTCAACAGACAGCTCCATACCTTTCCTTGTGCTTGACTTGACCTGTTACTTGTGTAGAGCTATCGTCAACAGACAGCTCCCCTTGTCCTCTGTGACTGTCAAAGTCATGAACATACTTTGCTTCACTTTTTTTTCTTTTTATTTAAAAAAAAATTGCAATATAAATGGTGTTAATGATGTGCTTTGCTTCACTTTTTATCAAGGCAACAACTTCCAACTGGAGGAGGTGATCAAGAGCCTCTAGAGTGGATCGTTCGCACATGCTAGACCTTGGCTGTCTCATGCTAGGATTACAGTGAATACTTATTATCGGTAGGAGTCTTGTTAGCTTGCATAAGAACAGGCACCACTGTACTCCACAGAAGTGACTCGACAACTGTGCAATGTTTCCCCTGGTGAGTGGTCACAAGACAACATCACGTTCATAGCTCTCTGTTTGACAGACGCTGGGACTGAAACAAGAACTGCTCAACGTGCTGTGAGCCGAAAGGAGTGGTGCAGAAGCGTCACTGAGAGAGCGCCTGGATCAGACAGCATGTTGAAATAATTAATTAATTAATTAACCGCTACCCAGCTGGTCACTGTCTGAAGGGTGTCTGTGTCGTCCTGACCACCCAGTTCTCTCAGCACCGAGCCCTCCGTCAGCCCCTGTAGGAGGACCGGGCACTGGTCTGAAGCAGGTGTCTGGAGCGCGTGGTGGCCGGCCTGGAGATGGGCGTGAGGGTGTCCGTCCCTCTCGGCTCATGCTCACCTCCAGCTGTGCTCATCGTGGACTTTCCAGGTTGACTCGGGCTAGCCTGAGTGGCTCCAGCTGTCTCTCCACGTGTGTCCGGTTCTCTGTCTTCTCCACGGTGAGGGTCACCAGGAGCTGGGTTGGGAGATGAGCGGAGAGCGTTGATAGTGATCTCCGGTGTTGTGATGTCTTCAGGAAGCTCTGTGCTGTGTTTCGCCAGAGAAGATTCTGAATCGTCGTTCGGCAATGGAGGCTCTGCGTTGTCCGTGGTGGAGGAACTTTCCACGTTTTGCTGGGCGAGCTGAGATTCAGTGCCGTCTTCAGCGTTCGGCTGTGCGTCATGTTCTTGTCTTTCACCACTGTATGGCTGGTTGTCTTCGGACTGCTTTGACCCATCAGTCCTGGGAATATCAGACCTGTCATTGACAGGATCTACAGAGAGCTTTGCTTGGCTGACCTCCTGAATCTCGTGGTGATCACTGGATGGGTCTTTGGCTGGCTCTGTGCTGAGTGAGTTGATCTTCTCTCCCTTTGCATTTGCATCATCTGTTGGACTTTTAGAAGCTTTATGGGCAGCGGTACTCCCTGTAACCGAAGGACGGCGCTTGTCTGAAGGGGTATCGTGTCCCGTGACGTCATTGGAGACGGTCGGCAGTTGGCTAGGTGTGCCCTGATCAGCATTTTTATCGTCAGTGGGACTTCCACCTTGGGTGTGGTTAGGCCGTTTTGAAACGTCAACTTCGTGCTTAGCGGCGTCTGATTGTTGAACTGGGCTCCTTTTACTTTCCTGCTCAGGGTCGTGTGCTGGTCCCGGGGATCCATCGTCATGCACAGACCTTGCTGTTTCCTTTGTCTTTGATTCATCAAGCTGCTCGGTGACATCTGCTTGTTGAGCGGAACTCGGTTTGTGATCAGCGCTCTCTGTGTCTTCATCAATTTCCTCTTCAATGTCACTGACGTTCTTCTCCTGACCGACGTCTTTAGATTCTATGACGTCGCGTTTCTGAATGTCGTCACGCTGTTGCTCCGTGTCTTCCGGCTGAAGGGTGTGTGTGACCATGTTGGACTTCCGGCTGAAGGATGACGTCTTCGTTGGCGTTCTCTTTGACGTTGTCACTGTTTCCACCGGCCTGTGGTGTGACGCTCTTTCCATGCTCCTGCTCGAAGACTTGGTCCGTGTTCTGCTCGACAGACTCTGGTGGAAGGACAGTATCATCTTCAGCATCCGGCCCTCGTGAGGAATCTCCTAACATGTCCCTGCCTGTACCCGCGGCCTGGTCAGTAACACTGTTGGCGCCTTGCTCGCTTCTCTCTGATAGAACGTCACCTTGACGATCTTTCTGCTCATCGTATTCTTCTTCGATCTCGACGTCGCCATAACCCCCTTGGTGATGACGTTGGGCGTCCGAAATCGTTGATTGAGGTGCAACAGACTCCTCGTATGCTGGTGATTTTACAGGGCTGCTCGCATAGTACTCATGTACTTGCTGCGGGGTGTTTGATTTTTGTAGAGAAGACGACCTTTCGTCCTGGGTACGTGAAGCTGTTGACTGTACAGGCT
>CM031627.1:13682645-13685145 GCA_018398815.1 Conus ventricosus
ACGCAAGCACGCCCGCACATAAGCACGCACACAGACACAGACACAGACACACACACACACACACACGCACACATGCTCGTGCATATGTATTTACACACACATACATACACACATGCAAGCACGCCCGCACGTACGCACGCACGCACGCACACAGACATACACACTCACAAATACAGACAGATCGACAGAGAGACTGACAAACACACACACACGACACATACTCTCTCTCTCTCTCTCTCTCTCTCTCTCTCTCTCTCTCTCTCTCTCTCTCTCTCTCTCTCACACACACACACACACGCACGCACGCACGCACGCACGCACGCACGCACGCACGCACGCACACACGCACGCACGCATGCACGCACGCACGCACGCACGCACGCACACACACACACACACACACACACACACACACACACGCAAAGATCACAAACGAACAGAGAGAGAGAGAGAGAGAGAGAGAGAGAGAGACAGAGACAGAGAGAGACAAGACAAGACAAGACAAGACAAAATTCTTTATTTACGAGGATAATAGATAAGCACTAACGTGCTTTTTTACATCCAGTCCTCGCCCTGAGTAGGGACTACAACATGCAGTGAAATCAATTCATGTAAGAAAGCAAAGAAGCAAGCAAAGCGGTCATGTAATCATAGAGGAACATCAAATGAAAATAGAAGAGAAATGAAAACAAAACAAAAAATAAGAATAATAATAAACAAAACAACAACAAAAAATAATAATGACAAAATAAAATAAAAATAAAAATGAGAATAACAATAATGAAGAGGAAGGAGGAGAAAAAAAAAAAAAGAGAGAGAGAGAGAGAGAGAGAGAGAGAGAGAGAGAGAGAGAGAGAGAGAGAGAGAGAGAGGATGGAAGGGAGAGGGGGAACAGCATGAGATGTAATGATTTGAAATGGAAATGTACTAAAACGTACAATAATTAGCCTGTATAAAATCAGACAGTAAAATGAACATGACAAAGTATGTACTGAATTCGGAACATACACACGCACGCATGCACAGACAGAGAGAAAGAGAGAGAGAGAGAGAGAGAGAGAGAGAGAGAGAGAGAGAGAGAGAGAGAGAGAGAGAGAGAGAGAGAGACAATGACAATGACAATGACAATTTTATTGAGTAAACAAGATGTTCATTTCAAGGGGATCAAACACAAAAATCTATTCAATTTTGTAATAGGTCCTACGTTAGGTGATATTGATTCTCTCTCTCTCTCTCTCTCTCTCTCTCTCTCTCTCTCTCTCTCTCTCTCTCTCTCTCTCTCTCTCTCTCCCTCTCTCTCTCTCTCTCTCTCTCTCTCTCTCTCCGTCTCACTCCTCTTCATTTTTCATTTTTATAGTTCCACTGTAGCAATATATTCCAATATGTATTTTCTTTCCATATCAGATATCATTTATTCTGCTAGCTCTACAATTCGAATTTCCGATCGTTTTTGAAATGCTTAACACAAAAACCGAGACAGCTGACTTACGGACACCTCATCGTCACACGACATCACAAAGCCAATGTTGCCGTTTGCTCTATGGATAACACTGGCATCTTTTCTGAAAAGGTTATAAGCCTCACAATCAAACAACACATGAGATTCATCTTCAAGATGCTGCTTACAAAGAGGACACAGCAAGTGTCGTGGTACAACATCTTTTCTGTATCGCAGTTTGTGAACAAAGATGGGGGAAATTCCGAATCTAAACTTCGCAATATATATTTCTTTGTAGCATTTTGGGATACTATAGTCTAAGTATTTTTCAGTTTTCAACGTATGCTTGAAGCAGCTGTAAAATTCAAAACGATCTTTGGTTTCAATTTTGTCATGCCACATTTGTCCATATTGGTCAGTCAGTCTTTGTTTAAATAAAGACAGAAAACTTCTTACGTCACCAACATTATGTTGTTGCCAGACATCACCGAATCCGTTTACACAAAGCAATTGTTTGACTTGAAATGCCCACGTTCTTTTGCCCAACTCTTGTAAATAGTTTAACATAATATAGGCTTTTCTTGGCAACCTTGTGGCTGGCATGTTGCACACTCTAAGCCAGTAGCGGATGCATCTTTCTGCTGCCAGCACATACAAGGGATAACGACCGAGTTCCCCCAAGACCATACGGTTCGGTGACTGCATACCAACATTCAAATACCTTTTACATGCAAATAAGTGGGTTTTTTCAATAACATCGAGTTGTTGATAACCCCATATCTCTGCCCCATAAAGTAAAATAGGAGTAACTTGGGTATCAAACATTTGAAAAAAACTTCCCTGGGAACACCCCTAGTTTCCAAAGGCACCTGAGTAATTGGCTAGTTCTGATCTTACCCTTCTTTGCAAGTTCTTCGACAGCGCATGTCAAGGATAATTTGGTTGTTAAATGTAGACCCAATACTTATAACTGTTTACCACTTTAATATCTACATTTCCATATTTCCACTTTTCATTAACCCCCAGAAATCCCCCTCTTCTAAATACAATTATCTTGGTCTT
>CM031627.1:13692645-13697645 GCA_018398815.1 Conus ventricosus
TAAAAAAAAAGTAGAGAAAATCGTGCTGTCAGAGCTATACACGGAGTAAGAAGTAGGAAAAAATACAGTGTCTGGTGAAATGTATTGTGCCGAGTGACCAACACATGAAGCAGAAAGCAGGAAACTTCTAGCGCTGGGTGAAACATACATGTGGCAACAAATAGGAAAAAAATATGGTGACGTGTGAACAATACATATGGTAAAAAGTAGGGAAGATTGTACTGGCTGAACAATACATGTAGTAAACTGTAGTAGGCCTACACAGTAGCGAGGATAGAGTACTGACTGAGCCATACATACAGCAAAAATGAGAAGTAATAGTACTGGTTGATCGATACATAAGGCATGAAACAGCGAAACGTAGAGCCGATTGAACGATACGTGCAGTATGAAAAAGAGAATAACATGGAATAATAATACAGGGAAAAAAAAAGATATGGTAGGGCGAAGCCTGAACCAGAAAACAGATAAAATAGGATTGACTGAACGATTCATGAAGAGATTGAAAACTACTGGTTGAGCAACAGACGACAATAAAGAAAGGAAATTAGTTTCGATTGCACGATGCGTAAAGTGAAGCCATAGCAGCTAAAGCAGACAGACAAAACAGCACTGGTCGAGCGATAGATGTAGTAAAAAGTAGCGGCAACAGACTACTGGTTGAACCATACACGTAGCTAAAAGTAGGAAATAGTAGCGCTGGTTGAACACACCAAGGCAGCGGCGTAAAGACACACAACCGACTTAAAGCAGCATATGCAGTGACCGAGAGCCACCGAACACGGCTAGTTTTAGATATTTTTTTTTTTTACTCGTGCCTCTCATTCGCTCTCCCTCTCACCCCCCCCCCCTCTCTCTCTCTCTCTCTGTCTCGCACCCGTCGGCAAAGAATCGATCTGTACCAGTAGTGTGACTCAGACGGCTCCTTTGTCCCCCCCATGGCCATGTCGTCTGCTCCAACTTCCAAGCATGTGTCGCTCGCGCACACACGCACGTATACACGATATTTTGAGAAGGAGAATTAATATCGTCGTTCAAGTTGTCCTTGTAGGAGTTTCGCCGACGGTGCTAAAACGCACCGAATTGGAATGACATAAGCGCTGTCGTACAGTTTTTGGCTTTACCGGAAATCAGTGAGTTTGTGTCGTCGACAATCAATTTTAGCAGCAGACGAGAGTTTCGTGAGACAGACGCATGAAACGATCGTGCCAGTCCTATTCCCATTCAGTTGAAGAGAGGGACGGACGACAACTCAGCGAGAAGAAAGGAGACGGCATTTGTGTGCGAGAATACTGAAGAGGGAGAAAGCATTGTGGAGAAGAAAAAAAAGAAGTTCAAAAAGAAAGCCTGATAGTTGAGAGCAGGGGAAAACCGGCTCGTTGAAAACTTGGCAACAATTCAGGAGGTTGTGTGAGTGTGTATAATTGTGGTTGATTATGATCATTGGGACTCGCTGGCAGTATTAGTCATCCTGACAAGCATGTGAGGCGTTTATGCAAGATTCTGAAAGGTGAGTGAGTGGTTGTGTGTGCGCGCGCGCGCGCGCGCGCGCGTGTGTGTGTGTGTGTGTGTGTGTGCGCGCGCGTGCCCGTCCGTTTATTTATAGTTTGTTTATCTGTGTTTACGGTTGATGGTTTATGACCCTAACAACAATTTGATGTAATTTTAGAATCAGCACATCAACAAGAGAAACAATCCCAACAGACACACACACACACACACATTCACGAGCGCACGCGCGCGCATATGCGCGCGCGCAAACACACACACGCACACATACACACACGCACGCACGCACGCACGCATGCACGCATACACGCACACACACACGCACGCACACACACACACACACACACACACACACGCACACGCACACACACACACAAACACACACACACACACACACGCACGCACGCACACACGCACACACACACACACACACACACACACACATACACGCACGCACACACACACACACACACACACACACACCACACACACCACACACACACACACACACAGAGATATAGGTACTCACAAAAGCGAGCACAAGCGTAGGCGCGGGCGCTGTATGTGTGTGTGTGTGTGCGCGCGCGCGCGCGTGAGTGAGTGTGTATGTGTGTGTGTGTGTGTGTGTGTGTGTGTGTGGTAGAGAGAGAGAGAGAGAGAGAGAGAGAGAGAGAGAGAGAGAGAGAGAGAATGTATATGTATGCGTGTGTGGGATGTTTGTGTGTATCAATGTAAGCTCGTGTGTGTGTGTGTGTGTGTGTGTGTGTGTGTGTGTACGCTCGCCAATGCCTCCCTCCCTCTTTCTCTCTCTCGCTCCCCCCCCCCCCCCCTCTCTCTCTCTCTGTCGGTCGTAATGAATCGTACTCTAAAGGTGTAGAGTTGTTAGTCTATCCGTCTTCCAGTTTGACCGACTGGTAATGACACCTCCCCTCTCTCTCTCTCTCTCTCTCTCTCTCTCTCTCTCTCTCTCTCTCTCTCTCTTCTTGTGTGTGTGTTGTTGTTTGTTTACGTCTTTCCACATTACGTGATATTAGACGGAAAAAAAGGGGAGGGGGGGGGGGGGGGGGGGGGGGGGGGGGGGAGGGGGAAGGGGTAAAAAACGGTTAACACTATGAGGTACAATAACTAACTTATCTACAGCAATAACAAAAAGTAGAAAATCCACTTAATCAAAGACTGAACAAAAAAAAAAAAAAAAAAACCCCACAAAAAAACCTCGAAACATGTAACTCTTCTGTCTCATCGCACCACTGACTGTTATATGTTATAAATATTTGCAATTGGACTTTTAGCTAAGTGCAAAAAGAAAAGATACGTTTCACTTGCTGACAGTGACCGGAAAACATTTTGACTAGGCTGTACAGACGTTTTTGGGAATGAATTTTTTCATTAAGTTACACAAAAGAATGTGATCAGTTGATATGCTATGACCACATATACAATGTATATTTTTGACATACTTTGTTTTAAAACAATCCAATTTCCATCTACAGATCAAGGAACTTATCTGTCGTCTACGATAAATGTTTTGATCATACTTACTTAACATTTCATGAATACTTCTCATTTCATCGTGTAAACCAAAACACCAGTTTCTCTTTCTATCAAATGAAAATTAGAAAATTGTACTTTCTCTGCCAAAGTATAGCACTCTTGCATTGACATAGAGAAGTTCAAAAATGCGAATTGATGATCGTTTGCTCCTCTCTTTGCCAGAACATCAACCTTTTCATTATAGTATAACCCACAGTGGGAGGGCACCCAAAGAAATGTTATTTCAGTGTCTCTGGCTGAGAGGAAGTGTACTAAATTATTTATTTCAGTGATCATCTCAGGTCGAACTTTTAATCTAAAATTCTTCATTGCAGTAAGAACTGACTTGGAATCAGTTATCTACGCATAAACAAACTTTAAATAAATTTTGAGGGTAATCAATAACACACTTTAAAGCCATAATTATAGCAGTTAACTCAGCAGTGAATATAGATTTGTTTTTTCCAAGATAATAGGACTTTTCTTCGTTAAGACCTGGGATAATGTATGCTGCACCTGCATGTTCATTGATTAATGACCATCAGTGTATATCTTAAAATGGTTGGAATAGTGATCATGCAAATGCATTTTTATATTGGATAATAACAAATTAGTATTTTCAGCCTTTGTTAAATCTGTATGGTCAATATCAAAACGTGCTCGTATTAGTTTCCATGGGGGGATAGGAGACACAATAGATCTTTTTGCAATAGATGTTAGTTTAATATCTGAGGATTCTAAAATCGAGGAAATATATGTTCTTAGAGTCGTTTGAGATGATATATTTTTAGCCCTTTTGGGAAAATCAATGTCCGATTTAATATTTATTTCAGGGCCTATATTGTTATCTATAGTAGAACTTCTTATAACAAATTTGGTGCATGCAAGATTCCTATATTCTTCCAGTGGTAATCTCCCAGCAGCACTGTATGCTTTTGTACAAGAGGCATGGACTGGTAGTCCCATGGCTATCTTATATGCTTTGGAATCAATACTTTGAAGTTTTTTCAGTAAGTATTTGGGTGCACTGAAGAACACCTCTTGTGCATACGTTAATTTTGATCTAACCAGTGCAGTAGAAAGGTGCAAAGAGCAACTGTGTTCTGAGCCCAAGCATGCTTGCTAATAATGTGTGTGTGTGTGTGTGGTGTGTGTGTGTGTGTGGTGTGTGTGTGTGTGTGTGTGTGTCTGTGTGTGTGTGTGTGTACGCTTGCTTACCAAACTGCGTGACTGCCAGTCTGTCGGTCCGCCTTAATAACGCAACTACATGGTTCTCTTTTCTCTGTAATTGGGAGTTATACCTGTTCAGTCCAGTTATCGACCGAGCCGAACGACACAAAGCACAGCTGTCACCTTATTTTTGCATAATCGCCCCCCCCCCCCCCACCCACACACACACACAACCCACCGCCCAACCCTTTCCACTCCTCGCCTTGGTACCCTCGCCTTGCCCCTCTCTCGCCCAGTTTGTGCCCCTCACACTCCTCCCCCCCCCCCCCCCCCCCCCCCCCCCCCCCCCCCCGCCACACCACACACCCCTATGTTACAATTCAAGTGCCAGTGATGGATGGTGACTTAGGCTAAGCTCACATGTGAGTCGCGATCCTTTCCTCTCCTGTTCCCAGTTCGCATGCTGGTGATAGATGTCGACTTAGCTCGGCTCACACGTGAATCGCGACTCTCTCTCTCTCTCTCTCTCTCTCTCTCTCTCTCTCATTTCAGACTATATCCTTACTATCGATTCTATCCAAACCCTTGAAAGACACATACACACACACGTATCTCAGTTCATGGAGAAAAACAAACTATTTCACCCACTCCAATCTGGATTCCGATCTAATCACTCCTGCCACACAGCATTATCACGAATGTGTGACTCATGGCTTTCAAATATGAACCAATCACAAATGACAGGGGTTGTCTTTCTTGACTTCAAAAAGGCGTTTGATCTTGTTGAT
>CM031627.1:13702645-13705585 GCA_018398815.1 Conus ventricosus
TTTCCACGTGATTTCTTTACTTGGGGGTAGACAGACAGAAAAAAAACGAAAAAACAAAAAAAAAAGAAGAAACAGAACGCGACGAATTTATACTTCTTTGCCAGTGAAATATCGGACAAAACGGCCGCTTACTTAGAGCCGGCGGTTTTGTCCAACCAGGCTGTTTTGTCCGACAAAAAAATGAAAGTCGGACAAAACAGCGGGTTTTAGCCGGCCGTTTTGTCCGACCCGGCCGTTTTGTCCAACCTCGGACAAAACGGCCGGGTCGGACAAAACGGCCGGCTACACGCGTGTAAGATGTTACACGTACGTTCACACGCCAAACCACGGTTAACAGTCTCATTCGAAGGACTGTTTTGAAGTGTTGGTCAGAACCAATCTTGACTCCGAGAGGACAATCTCCCTGCACCGAAACGGCCCGGTGGAGATTCGAACCCGCAAACCCCAGGATCACCAGGATCACAAATCCGTCGCCATTACCAACTGTGCTACGTTCAGACAAAGTAAGAAACAAAACAGACGCCGATGAACACATAGCCTCTCGGCGGAGGCAGAATAAACAACAACAAAAACAGGAAACAAACAACAAGGAAACAACAACTAACAAACAATAACCAACCAGCCAGTTAAACAGGCAAGCGAACCTCATACTTGACCACGAATTTAGTCGCACCTGTCTGGCGGGCAAAGGAGGTGGTGCTTCTCAGTTCAACGACCCAACCTGACATTTTCCCCATGTTTTTTTTTTTTTTTTTTTTTTTTTTTTTTTTTTTTTTTACAATGTGACTTATGGCTTGTCACCAGACAGGTTCAAAATTTTTTTTTATTAGTCTTTGTCCTAAATCAGTTGTGCCACTCTGTAAAACCTGTTTGGCTTGGACACATCGTTGTGTCTTATTATAGGCCTTTTGTTTCGACAGTTCGACGGTTTTCTTTTTTCCTTTTCGAAGCACGGACAACGTGTCTGGGTTGTTGAATTGAAAACCGGCCTTAGTTCGTAATTGTCTGGACTTTCTCTCTACCGTTAAATAGTAGTGTCAGATATTTCATTTACTCTCTCTCTCTCTCTCTCTCTCTCTCCTCTCTCTCTCTCTCTCTCTGTGTGTGTGTGTGTGTGTGTGTGTGTGTGTGTGCTTTGCATGTTTGTGCGCGTCTCTCTCTCTCTCTCTTCTCTCTCTCTCTCTCTCTCTCTCTCTCTCTCTCTCTCTCTCTCTCTCTCTCTCTCTCTTTCTGTCACCGTGTGTGTGTGTGTGTGTGTGTGTGTGTGTGTGTGTGTGTGTGTGTGTGTGTGTGTGTGTTGTATGTTTGTGTGCATCTGTGTGTGTGTGTGTGTGTGTGTGTGTGTGTGTGTGTGTGTGTGTGTGTGATTTTGTTTCCCTTTGTTCCTTCCACGCGCCAGGAAAATAAAGATGTTTTGAGATCTGGCGCGAATAAATGTTCGTTCAATATTGTTATGATTAGTACTATCACTATTGTTGTCGTGTGAATTTGAATTGTCGTGTATCGGTAATTTTAGTAGTAGTAATAATAGTAGTTGGAGGAGGAGGAGTAGTAGGAGTAGTGGTAGTACTAAGAGTAGTAGTGGCAGCTGCAGTAGGAGTAGTTGTAACAGTTGCAGTAGTAGTATTCCTACAACAACAGCGACAGCAGCAACAACTGCTACTGCTGCGATCACTTCTATTACTATAATAGAGTAAATGTTTATCAGGAACATTACATAAACTATACCCTGATTGTGCTCGAGTAATTGATGGGAAATACACGCTAACAGCCGACAGGAAATCATTGTCGGGAAAAACAACAACATTCTACTGCATCTGCCAATGCCCTGTTTGTGGACATATGATCAGGACTAGGTGTTTGCTTGTATTGACCTGTAGTCCTTAAGAGTTATGATAAAAAGAAAAAAGAAAAGAGCTCTGAATCATGATTCTGGTTTAAGATTCCACCACGCTTTTCACTCGTTACGTGTAAACCGGATAAACATGGAGCTTGAAATATTTATTTTCCCGTGAATATTTAAAAAAAATTCCCGTAGAAAAGGGTCAAGTAAACTTTCGCCGCCAGCAAACGATAAGTGAATGTTCAAGCAACACTCTTAACAGCAACGTATGTAGCATAGCTGGTTGGTGGATATGAAAATGATTATTTTGACATCCACATTGTACAGCAAGTTATGTAGCATAGCTGGTTGGTGGATATGAAAATGATTATTTTGACATCCACGTTGTACCCTCATTCATGGGTTATCATCAAAGTGTACGCTTTTTGACTCCAGTAATGTGACCATAGTCAGAGGGTAAAATGTTGACTCGCTTGGAGTGATCGACAGTCGTCCCCCTTTTGGCAGATCAATACGTGTCGTGTAACACAGTGTCCATTTTTAGCAAAGGATGGCGGGAAGATGGGGATGGGGGTAGGGTGATCAGGTGTTCGCACAGCTGCTGTGCATCTTGTTTTTGAGAGGCAGTGGTGATCGGACCCGACACGTGTAGAGCTCAACAGCGACCGTGTTGTTTGTTGTAAGGGACGGCATTACCCGTGTACAGGGCTGTATTCAACTGATGCGAGACATGAACATTTTACAGCAGACTCAGTGACAACGTTTTCTACTTTTTTTCTCTCCCAGAGATGCCCTACCTGATGTGATCTTTGAATTCCATTCAAAGATGTACATATTTCATCTGATCTAAGATTTTACAGAAGAAAATGTTTTTATACAATTTTTTTTTAATTTTTAGTTTTAGGTTTGTTTTAAAGGGTCGTGTGTGTGTGTGTGTGTGTGTGTGGTGTGTGTGTTGTGTGTGTGTGTGTGAAATGACTTGTGAGTTGACTTCAACACGGTGACAGCCCTGAATGGCCCTTCGCGGTCGACGACTGTAAGGCTGAGCTCCCCGTAGTCACGTACCGGTCGACACCGATCAACAGTCCAAAGACTTC
>CM031627.1:13710685-13718185 GCA_018398815.1 Conus ventricosus
CCACTTTAAGGCCAGCCGATATGTTATTTCCAAACTGAAACGCATGCATAATTTAAAGGTTCAAAAACAGTGTCTATAATATGGAGCGATAAAATCAAAGTAGGGCGCATTTTGAAATCGCTCATACTCGTATAGTGAGCAGGGGAATTTTTTTCTTTTTGTGTGTGATGATTGACATTCCGCAGGCCTTTTCGCCTACTGTTCTAAGCTTTCATGCAGCTTCGCCATTTTACACGTGATGACATTAGGAGGGGGAAGTCACTTCCAATGCCAATGAAAAGCTTACCACACACACACACACACACACACACACACACACACACACACACATGATATATGTTATTAGCAGAAAATACTATATGGTGTAATGATCTCAGATCTAGCTTTCGTTCTATCAGACCTATAAGATTAGATCGACACGTATGAACAATTCCGATATACAATAAAGTCACAAACTGCACCTCACAGGTTACTTTTGGATCGATAACGTCTTTTTACCTCACGCAATACAACAAATCAATGGCTGGACGAGACAGCGAACGGCAGGCATTTTGAGTCCAAATACCACTTCACTTCAGGCGGTGGTTTTCAGATGAGAAAGATACCATTCTACAAGCTGTTTGCCAATGACAACATCATCTACAATACGAAAGCACTCAGATGTGTGATCATCAGTAGACATGCCATTGGTAGAGCACGCAGGAACAGGACCGAGAACGTATTTTCAGTCTGAGGTCTTGGATGATGGCCCTTTAATACTGACATAGTAGGCTGAGTTGACTCCCTTGCTGCCAGCCGTCCGGCTGTCAAAGCTGATAGGTCTTGCAGGCCCTTAGCAGGGAGAGAAAAGGTCAGTGCGTCTGAACGTGGCCACAGACTCTGAGGTCAGTGCATCTGAACGTAGTCACAGACTCTTGGGTCAGTGCGTCTGAACGTAGCCACATACTCTGAGGTCAGTATGTCTCAACGTAGCCACATACTCTGAGGTCAGTGTGTCTGAACGTAGCCACAGACTGAGGTCAGTATGTCTGAACGTAGCCACAGACTCTGAGGTCAGTGTGTCTGAACGTAGCCACAGACTCTGACGTCAGTATGTCTGAACGTAGCCACAGACTCTGAGGTCACTGAGTCTGAACGTAGCCACAGACTCTGAGGTCAGTGAGTCTGAACGTAGCCACAGACTCTGAGGTCAGTATGTCTGAACGTAGCCACAGACTCTGAGGTCAGTATGTCTGAACGTAGCCACAGACTCAGAGGTCAGTGAGTCTGAACGTAGCCACAGACTCTGAGGTCAGTGAGTCTGAACGTAGCCACAGACTCTGAGGTTAGTGCATCTGAACGTAGCCACAGACTCTGAGGTCAGTGCATCTGAACGTAGTCACAGACTCTGAGGTCAGTATGTCTGAACGTAGCCACAGGCTGAGGTCAGTATGTCTGAACGTAGCCACAGGCTGAGGTCAGTATGTCTGAACGTAGCCACAGACTGAGGTCAGTGTGTCTGAACGTAGCTACAGGCTGAGGTCAGTATGTCTGAACGTAGCCACAGACTCTGAGGTCAGTGTGTCTGAACGTAGCCACGGACTCTGAGGTCAGTATGTCTGAACGTAGCCACAGACTCTGAGGTCAGTATGTCTGAACGTAGCCACACACTCTGAGGTCAGTGCATCTGAACGTAGCCACAGACTCTGAGGTCAGTATGTCTGAACGTAGCCACGGACTCTGAGGTCAGTGCATCTGAACGTAGCCTCAGACTCTGAAGTCAGTATGTCTGAACGTAGCCACAGACTCTGAGGTCAGTATGTCTGAACGTAGCCACAGACTCTGAGTTCAGTGCATCTGAACGTAGCCTTAGACTCTGAGGTCAGTGCGTCTGAACGTAGCCACGGACTCTGAGGTCAGTATGTCTGAACGTAGCCACAGACTGAGGTCAGTATGTCTGAACGTAGCCACAGACTGAGGTCAGTATGTCTGAACGTAGCCACAGACTCTGCGGTCAGAGTGTCTGAACGTAGCCATAGACTCTGTGGTCAGTGCGTCTGAACGTAGCCACAGACTCTGAGGTCAGTGCATCTGAACGTAGCCACAGACTCCGAGGTCAGTGCGTCTGAACGTAGCCACAGACTCTGAGGTCGTCTTGCAGGCCCTCAGCAGGGAGGGAAGAGATCAGTGAGTCGGAACGTAGCCACAGACTCTGAACACGAGGAACTGAAATCTGGTGAAAATCCTCCGTTTCAAGGTCGTGGGAGAGATGGCGTTGATTCGGGTGACGTGGGGGCTCCATTGTCCCCCATTCAGCTTGTTCACCCGGCCAAGAAGGTGAAGACTGTGGAAAGAAAACATTACAACCCCCCCCCCCAAAACAACAACAACAACAACAACAACAACAACACACAACAACAACCACAACAACCACCTAGGTCTGATATATTTTAAAATCATATCTGATGTCGTGTGGTTGCGTGGGTATGGGACGTTTTGTAAAGGACGTGAGAAGCGGGGGGAAAGAAAAGAAAAGGGGTGGGGATGGTTGGGGATGGGTTGGGTGGGTTGGCTAGGAGTGAACAAGGAAAAGATAGGAGATTGTCCTCCCAGCACAAACACACGCTCTTTTTTTCTAGCTTCCTTTTTTGTTGTTGTTGCTTTTCTTTTCTTTTATTTTTTTTAAACACAACTTACACATGTTGACATGCGTGTCTCTTACCTTGGAATTTTGTTGTTCCCCACTGGGTTTTTTTTTTTCTCTTGTCTTTGAAATCAGGGTAATTGTTTTCCCCCAATTCAACTGTTGACGACATTTCAATTCACACGCACGGGTCACCTTTCCAGTAGTATAACGAACAAAATAATGAAGCGAAAAGTCAAATTAAAAAGAAACGGAAACAGGAACAACGAGAAAACAAAACAAAAAAAGCAAGAAGGAAAAAGAAGGCATAAAGGCATTTTCTGTATTTGAACCACCCGGTTTGCCCGTCTCTTCATACCTTGTGTAATTCACCTTGAATCTTCGCGCGCGCGCACACACACACACACACACACACACACACACACACACACACACACACACACACACACACACATCTCGCACCCCTCCTCTCCCCCACCCTCACCGTCATCCGCACCTTCATTGGCTCGAACATCTCTACTGCGCCCCCCCCCCCCCCCCCCCCCCCCCCCCCCTCCCGTTCATCTCTACCCTCCTTCCACCTTTGAACGCTCTGTGTTACCTCCGCCCTAGAGGATCTGTGTTCACTTGTGTCTGTTGGTTTGTTTGTGTGTCTGTCTGTCCACATGATCATGTAACAAACTACGACACCGATCTTTTGTTGTTGTTACTGTTGTTGTTGTTGTTGTTGTTACTGTTGTTGTTGTTGTTGTTACTGTTGTTGTTGTTGTGGCAAAACAACTAAGGTGAAAAGAGAAGAGTGTGAGCCAAGGATCCCATTATATTTTGGTGGTAATTTTGATCATAGGGGGAATCCTTTCGCGTGTGTGTGTGTGTGTGTGTGTGTGTGTGTTGTGTGTGTGTGTGCAGCATTTCTTTACAATTGCTAGATAAAACGTTAATTTGATATTGTTGAGTGGTTTCTTAGGGAAGGAACGCGTAGGACGAAACTTTTTGTTTTTTTAGTCCACTAAGAAACAAGCATCAGACGTACAGCATGCATTCCTAGCTACGATTTGTTTCCTTGTTTTTTTCTTTTTGTTTGTCGGTCTGTCTGTCTGTCTGTCTGTCTGTCTGTCCCTCCCTCGCTCCCTCCCTCCCTCTCTTACTCCGTCCATCTCTCCTTCTTTCTCTCCTCCCTCACTCACGTATTTCTAAACCTGTTTCTTAAGAGAATTGAACACAACTTATCAAAGGTGGTGAAAATGGCTTAATTCGTGAAACACGGACAGTTTGGAATCGGTTTTTGTTCAATTTTTTTTTTCTAAAACAGGTAACAAAAAGGTTTTGTTCAATGCTTGTCGCAAGGGCCCACTACTTCTTCTTGTCTCTTAATCACCTAAACCACGATTTCTCAGCAGCACCAGGCCAAGGGAAATAAATGATTTTTTTTTTTTTGGCTCTCAGCTGTTTCTGAGAATGAGAGAGAGAGAGAGAGAGAGAGAAGAGTGAGAGAGAGAGAGAGAGAGAGAGATTAGAACTGACAAAGAAGAAGACTTTAGTGCTATTCATTTCTTTTTGCTGTCAGCGACTCCAGACCAGAAGTGAAAGGCCATTTGTTAACACCGCGTGTACGACATGGGTACGAGTCGTCGCGCAAGATATTAAAAAAAGAAAAAAAGAAAAACGTGGCTATGTATAGACTATGTGACCCATTTCAAGCGACACACATAACCTCCACAACGTTCGCGGCACGGTCGACGTGTCACGTGACCACACGTGTTGTTGACTTGAGTCGAACCGACTTTTTTCGTTTCATCGACTGTAATAAACTCGTTGAGTGCCCGGAGAAGTAGTTTAGAGGTGGGGTTTTTTTTCAATGTGACTCTCTCTCTCTCTGTCTCTCTCTCTCTGTCTGTCTGTCTGTCTTTCTGTCTGTCTGTCTGTCTGTCTGTCTGTCTGTCTGTCTGTCTCTCTCTCTCTCTCTCTCTCTCTCTCTCTCTCTCTGTCTTCCCCTCACTCCGTCTCTCTCTCTTTCCCTCTCTGTCTGTCTGTCTCTCCCTCCCTCTGTCTCTCTGTCTCTCTCTCTCTCCTTCCTCCCCCCCCCCCCCTCTCTCTCTCTCTCTCTCTCTGTGTTGGGACTTGCATGATATGAGTCATAAACATTTTACAGCAGACTCCATGAAAACCTTGTTCAGAGATGTCCCACCTGATGTAATCTTTGAATTTCAGCTGATCTAAGATTTTATGGAGGGGGAAAGATTGTTTAACAACATGTCAAGTGTGCTTCTAGAAAGTGTCTTTAAGGGTTGTGTGAATGAGTTTTTTATTTATTTATTTTATTTATTTTTTTATAAATTAAATGACTTGTGAGATGACCACAACGCGGTGACAGCGGTCGGCCTGGCTGTACGCAACATTACCTTATCCCCCCCCCCCTCTATCTCTCTTTGTCTCTCTCTCTGTCTTTCTGTCTGTCTCCCTCCCTCCCCCCCCCCCTCTCTCTCTCTCTCTTTCTCCTCTCTCTCTCTCTCTCTCTCTCTCTCTCTCTCTCTCTCTCTCTCTCTCTCTTTGGAGCAGATCAGTAAGATACAATCCCATTTGATTGAGTGGATGGTCGAGTCAGTCTTACAATTTTTTTGTTAATCGTTACGGCATTACTTCTGTGTGCGAGGACACATGGAGATATTACGATGTTATGTGGTTTTTGTTGTTGTTAACTTTTGGTTTGATACATACTGGGGAATAAACGTGTACTATTTGTTTGCAAGGAAAGGAAGAGATAAATGTTGTTGTTCTGTTACCCCCTCCTCTCTTCTAAAATAAAAAAACAACCGAAAAAACTATTTGGTAATGACAATAAAATATCAAAGTCTCTCTCTCTCTCTCTCTCTCTCTCTCTCTCTCTCTCATCTGCTCTTCTGTCCTCTTCCCTGCCACTTTCGTCGCCACGCCCTCGCCCACCTCTCATTCTCTCCATCTCCTCCTCCTCCCCCCCCCCCCCCCCCCCCCACCACACACACACACACAGAGGTTTTGCTGTTGAAATATGCTCGCTTCTGTCTTCTCACCCATCTGATCTCTGTGTGATCGTGGTCTATCGTCCTCTCACCCATCTGATCTCTGTGTGATCGTGGTCTATCGTCCTCTCACCCATCTGATCTCTGTGTGATCGTGGTCTATCGTCCTCTCACCCATCTGATCTCTGTGTGATCGTGGTCTATCGTTTTAGTCTGAGCAGCTCCACATTCAGCTAGCGCCGGGCGAAAGAATGCCAATGTGTTTGAAAAGGTACACAAGCGGTTATTATCCTCCAGGAATGTTCTCAGTCCAAACCGCTTACCAGCTTTTTCTATCCTCGAACAGCTCTTTGTCAGTCTGCTGTGTTATGATTATCCTCGAGCAATTTTCTCAATCAGCACTAGCGAGTACTGTTTTGGAAAAAAAAAAAAATGTTCGCAGTCTACACATGCGGTAATCCTCACCATGTAAAGTTTCATCGTCAATTTATCTCTGCCTGTCCCTTTTTATATCTACCTGTCTATTTATCAAGCTGTGTGTGTGTGTGTGTGTGTGTGTGTGTGTGTGCGCGCGCGCGCGTGCGTGCGTGCGTGCGCGGCGCCCGCGCGTGTCTCTCTCTCTCTCTCTCTCTCTCTCTCTCTGACACTGAACACAAACTATTTTTCGAAGTGGAATGCTGTCAGTACAATGAATTTCCCTCTAAAAGGAACAGACTCTTGAGCGCATGACAGTTCTACCTTGAATGTGTGTGTGTGTGTGTGTGCGCGCGTGCTTGTGCATGTATGAGCGTGTACGTACGTGTGAACATGTGTGTATATGCGCGCGCTTTGTGTGTGTGTGTGTGTGTGTGTGTGTGTGTGTGTGCTTGTGCATGTACGAGCGTGTGCGCGCGTGTGAACATGTGTGTATATGCGCGCGCGCTTTGTGTGTGTGTGTGTGTGTGCGTGTGTGTGTGTGTGCGCGCGCGCGAGCGTGCGTGCGCGCGCGCGCATACTATTCGCCTAAATCTGTCACTTCCTGGCAATCAGCATGAATCGGTCAGTCCACTCATCAGCCGAAGGACGTGGTGAAGTTCCAAATCTCCCTGAAGACCGCAAGTGGACAGGTGCCATTAGGTCAGGCCTGGCCACACATGACCCGCCTCAACAATTCGGACACGTTCTGTCCGCGGGCGCAGTCAGGGGTGAAAAGAGGGTCGCTTTCCGCTTGACTGCTTCGTTAATCTTGAACCGATGTCACGGTCGAGCGGTCACAGGCTCTGACTGCGGCCCGCGTGATTGGTAAGTTATAGATTGACAGGGTTCATTGAGAAAGCGGATCAGGCGAACATGGGGCAAAAGTAGGACACTTTACTGGTTTACTCGTTCAAGGATCGAGTGGAAAGTGTCAACCTTTCGCTGTTTGGAAAACTCAGTTGGTAGAGCGCCCGACTCTTTGATCCGCGTGTTGCGGGTTCGAATCTCCGCTGGGCTGTTTGGATAAAGGGGGATTTTGCCCATGGAGTTAACATTGGTTCTGACTCCATTTCTCATACAGTCCTTCGAATGAGACCACATACCGAGGCTCCGTGTGTGAACGCACGCACAACATCTTGCAGACACGTAAAATCCCATCACCAACTTCCGGAAGAGAAGGCCAGGCCAGTTAGCATAGATAACACACTACAAATAGCACACACCCTGCGTGAAAACATCGAAAGAATGAAGCAAGGAAATGAAGTGAATCATCTTTGACTGAACGACACGGGGAAACGACCGAACGAAGCGTTGGCAGGCGGCTCTTCAGTCGGCGCTACCCTGGTAGGGTGTCGTGGTGTAAACGAGAGTGTGCACTGTAAAACGCTTAGAGCTTGGTCTCTAGCCAAGGACAGGCGCTGT
>CM031627.1:13730685-13735685 GCA_018398815.1 Conus ventricosus
AAACTGGATAACTTCTGAACAGTGTAGCCTAAGGTAAGGTAGCCTGTATGCAACAAAACGATATAAAATCATATAATTAGAAACTAAACTGCAGGGATACTGTTGCGCATAAATTAGTTGAAAACTGTTCTAAGGAATGACGGACGACACCGGAGAAAAAATCACACGACAAAAGCAATAACAACAACAGCAACAGTAATAATGACAATAATGATAATTATAACAACAACAAGAACAACAACAATAATGATCATAATAGTAATAATAATAATAATGATTACGACTACTACTACTACTACTACTACTACTACTACTACTACTACTACTAAAACAATAATAACAATGATGATGGTGATGATGATAGTAATGATAATAACAATGATGATAATGATTATCATGATGATAACAACAGATGATCAGTGCTTAGTCTCAAAGCGAGGATAGACGCTGAACAAGTTATCTTAGTGATAACAATGATAAGAACAACAGCAGCAGCAGCAACAACAACATCAGCAACAATGATAATAATAATAAATGATAACAATGATAATAATGATACTAATGATAAGAACAACGATAATGATAATGATAGTAATAATAAATTCAATGGTAATAGAAACAATAATGACAATAATGATGATGATGATGGTGATGATGATGATGATGATGATGATGATGATGATGATGATGATGATAACTACAGGTGACCAGTGATCAGTCTCAAACCGAGGATAGGCGCTATATACCTAGTCTTAGTAATAATAACCAGACCAATACTACCACTACTACGACTGCTACTACTACTGATAATACTTCTACTACTAAATAATGATAATAAAGATAAAGATGATTATGATGATAATAATCATAACAACAGAAAAATAATAATAAAGATATAATAGTAATAATGACAACAACAATAATAGTAATAATAACAGTAATAATAATAGTAATGATAAATCTAATAGTAATAACAATGACGATGATGATGATGATGATGATGATGATAGCAACAGGTGATATTTTTCGGTAGCTTGAGACGAGTTTCACAGACACGAATTTGGCAAGGAGACAAACAAGCTGGTCTTGCAGCTAGAGGTGTCAGAGACAAGGGAGAGAAACAAGCTGGTCTTGTGGCGAGAGGTGTCGGAGGCAAGGGAGAAAAACAAGCTGGTCTTGCAGCGAGAGGTGTCGGAGACAAGGGAGACAAGCTGGTCTTGTGGCGAGAGGTGTCAGAGACAAGGGAGACAAGCTGGTCTTGTGGTGAGAGGTGTCAGCGACAAGGGAGACAAGCTGGTCTTGTGATGAGAGTTATCAGCGACAAGGGAGACAAGCTGGTCTTACGGCGAGAGGTATCAGCGACAAAGGAGACAAGCTGGTCTTGTGGTGAGAGGTGTCAGCGACAAGGGAGACAAGCTGGTCTTGTGATAAGAGGTGTCAGAGACAAGAGAGACAAGCTGGTCTTATGGCGAGAGGTGTCAGCGACAAGGGAGACAAGCTGGTCTTGTGGCGAAAGGTGTCAGAGACAAGGGAGACAAGAAACGGGCTCAAGGACAAAACTTTCAATGACCAACGTGCTCGCTGCTTCACGCGCGTCTTGCTATTGAAAGGTCAGCGTTTGGATCGCTTTGTGTACCAAGCAGAGAACGTTACGGTGTTTTTTGTGCATCAGTCACAGTTGAATTAATGAAATTTTATCTGTTTATTTATTTTTTTTAGTCATTTGTTTTTACACTGACTGTAATGACGAGTCCAAAAATTGCCCTTTGAAGTTCCCTACTGGCGAGCAAAGAATGGACGGACGGCAGCTTGGCTCTCGTTTCTGCTTGAGGATGACTTTGCTCCTGGGAGGATACCATTAGCGGTATAAATACTGTCAGCATGAAGAGAAGAGATTGATGTTCTTTGAAGGAAGTTGATGATGGGGGGTCTCAAGCTGGTGTCGTTTCCAGCCATGTTGTAACGTCTCATAAGACGTACTTCCAGTCTGCAGTGTATTGACGCTCAGCCGACGGTGACACGCTTGTGTCAATAGGGTTCATGTCCCGTGAAAAATGGGTTATGATAAGGCACATCCGAGGTCAGGCGGAACGCAGGTGTGTGTGTGTGTGTGTGTGTGTGTGTGTGTGGTGTGTGTGTGTGTGTGTGTGTGTGTGAGAGAGAGAGAGAGAGAGAGAGAGAGAGGTGTGTGTGTGTGTGTGTGTGTGTGTGTGTGTGTGTGTGTGTGTGTGTGGAGGAGAGAGAGAGAGAGAGAGGAGAGAGAGAGAGAGAGAGAGAGAGAGAGAGAGAGAGGAGAGGGAGCGAGAGAGAGCACGAGGAGATGGTTAGGGTTGGAAGGGGATGGGTGCGAGTATGTACACAGATGCTTGTTTGCATGCTGCCTGTACATGCGACACATATGAATAAATGCTACATTTAGTGTGGTTTCTCATGATGTGATACCGTACAAAAAAAGAAGAAGAAAAAAGGAAACGTAATTTTACATAACGTGATATTATACGATAAAGAAACAACAACCAAAAACCAAAACAAAAAACCCACCAACTAAACAAACAAATAATAGCATTAAAAGTTGTTGAATACAGTTATCAAGAAATTAATCAACTGATGAAATGTTAAAAGTAGGAGAAATGAGCCCACAGCAAATAGTCAACAGGACTATACAATCACCTAATATAAGAAGGATAGAAATCCTTGTTGTGCAAGATTTCATGAACAGTTGTTTTTGTTTATCTCGCACTCACGAGTCATAATAATAATAGTAATATTTTGTAAGCAGTATGTCAGCCTGTAGACATTCTTCGAGCTGGGAGAATATCCTGAATGGGAACCTATCCACCACACGTACAGTTTACATACAGTATATATTATACATACTGAGTGGCTTAGAGAGAACATTTCTACCACACATACAGTTTACACGTATAGAACATGTAGTTTACCGTGTACTGAGTGGCTGAATGCGAACATTTCCACCCCACATACAGGTTTTTTTTAAAATGAATATGTAGTAGCTAAGAGCGAATATTTCCATTATATGTACAGTTTACATGGTTAGAACATGTAGTTTTCCATTGACTGAATGGCTGAATGGGAGGATATCCACGACAAAGAAAGTCTACATAGGTAGTATATGCGGTTTTCCATGTACCGAGTCTCCTTTTAAGTCACAAACTTTGATCCTGTCTCGGACGTGAGGAATGTGAGTGTGAATTGTCAGGCTGTGACAAATCCTCCGATTCTGATTGCCCTTTCCGAGTAGACGACATATGTTAATTCTTTTGATCAGCATTCATAGTACCACTAAAGGGCCTGAATTTCTGAAAGCCTGTTTGGCATTTTAAACTCAGTTCAGTAGTTTATTTAATGTCTTTTCATCGCCAGATGATTTTAGACATTTAAAATATTAATAATAAAACAGCCAGCCTCCACACTCAACTTACCATCCATGTGAGTTCTTTCAAACCCACATCTGATGCATATTTACTTTAAATGAAATACCCCAGTCGTACACAGAATTGTTGATCTTTATAAAAATATTGCAGTCGAGTCTCTGACTGGGAAATAACCATGGCAATTTCAGCAACATATGAACCATAAGACAGTATTGACATTATCAAAGTTATTCATCTTTCTCCTGATAGAGCGAGGTCAACACTGAGCATTCAAACAAAAGATGATGCACAGAAAATGTTTTCTCTGCAGACACAAGTAATACCATGAGAATATTTAGTGTTTCATGTATTCAGCCTTAACTTATGAATTAATCATTAAAAAAAAAAAGAAAAACCAACAACTCGATTTCCTTTGAAAATATTGAGAAGTAAGAGGACCCCCCCCCCCCCCCCCAAAAAAAAAAAAAAAAAATCGTTGCCTTCAGCGTAGTGCTTTATTAGTAGCGGCATTGTTTATGCGGTTCTTCACGTTCTGTTGTGAGTGTCGACTTAGCCATCAGCGTTGCGTGCGAATGAAATAATCTGAGTCAGACATCTCCCGATTCTGATTGCCACGGCCGTTTCCTTAATGACAGGTGCATTAGTGCATTTCTTCCTCCTGTCCGCCTGTCTGTCTGCCTGTCTGTCTGTCTGCCTGTCTGTCTGTCTGTTTGGCCCACCATTTCTCCTCTTCCTCATCGGCTTGTAAGCTGATGTTTAGCGTTCTCCGACAGCAAGGTACTACCCCTCCCCCCCCTCTCTCTCTCTCTCTCTCTCTCTCTCTCTCTCTCTCTCATGGTCTCTTTCTTACCTGTATTTTTTTTCTTTCCATTTTCTTGTCTTTAAATATTCTATTGCATAATTTAGCTTAGCAAGGACAGGTTGGAAGAATAGGCTCTGCCTAAAATCTCAGTCGCTGATCGAATAAAAGTTTTCTGAGTTCTGATCTGTCTCTTTCTCTGTCCGTCTGTCTGTCTGTCTGTCTGTCTGTCTCTCTTCTCTCTCTCTCCTCTCTCTCTCTCTCTCTCTCTCTCTCTCTCTCTCTCTCTCTCTCCACACACACACACACACACCACACACACACACACACACACACACACACACACACACACATACGCACACTCATTCTCTCTCTCTCTCTCTCTCTCTCTCTCTCTCACACACACACACACACACACACACACACACACACACACACACACACACACACACACACACACACATGTAACTACTGTTTGTTTCACTCTGTATCGTCATGGTTTCGGATTTGCTTGGGAACACCGAGGAGTTGGCAATGAGAAAATATTTCTGGCTGAATGTAGACAACGTTTGATTGACTGTTATGTCCAAGGCAGGAACAGTAACATGAATACGAAAGAGCGCTGTTCGTTTTATTCTCTATTGAAACAAAACCATTGCCTCAGTGATTATTTACTTGTTGTAAAAAGCAGTGCCTTAAGAAATTATTAAATGCGAATGAGACTTGGTGTTTCACCGCTAAAGTGCCACGCAAACAAACCGTTTTTGTGAGGCAACGCGTAACTGCTTTGACTGCCCGACCTGTTA
>CM031627.1:13753185-13773185 GCA_018398815.1 Conus ventricosus
ACCTCATCCCGGCCCCACCGGGGGCCTCAACCGCACGGGGCCCCACCCATCCGGGGTCCCAGCCAAGCGAGCCTAAACCCAGCACTGGCCCCATCCGTCCGCGGTCCCGCCAGAGCGGGCCCAACCGCCGGCACCATCCAGTCCGGGGTCCACCCAAAAGGCGTACCTCAACCACAGTGGCACCTCCAGTCCGCGGTCCCACCCCAGCGGGCCCAACCAGCACGGCCCCTCCATCCAGACCCCGGGGTGAAGCCCCGGGGGGGGGGGGGGGGGGGGGGAAAAACGTAGCTGGGAGGGAGAAAAAAGGGGGGAAGGAAGAAGGAAGGAGGAAGGAGGAAGGAATAAGGAAAGGAAGAAGAAGGGGGAAGGGAAGAAGGGTACGGAACCCCCGCCGTCAGAAAGTCACCCAGCTTTTTAAATCTTAGCAGCACTGCTTTATGGGCGGGGGGAAGTCTAAAAATGCCCCAAAAACCCCAGTCAACACAACCTGAGCATAACAAGTAAACCCATCAAAATCGGGAATGTTTCACTAGGGCCCCTTCTCACACGATGGGTAAAAGACTGCATTAAATCAACGGGTTATAAAAAAAATATGAATTTATCTTCACCCTTCTCTCACCACTTTAACATTTGCCTTCTTAAAAATCCCAACAAGCGACCACGTTTTTAAAACTGCCACCACTTTGCAAAAAATAATTCAATGGCTAATTTGTACATTTTTAGCCACATTTCAAAATAACACAAATCTCCAACACGCTCCGAACGACAAATCATGGCGTACGCACGCCGCGAACATAAAACTTTTTCCCTTGCACCCACAAACGCTTGGCCAAAGGGAATAAGAGTCCGGCGAAATGTGACAGGGGGGGAAAGGCGAGACCAACAAGTTCCAACCCTGAACCCCGGGTTCTCCCCCATCCCCCCCGTCCCGCATCACCAGTCATAAACGGAGAAAAATTTTGGAAATAATTTAGAAGGGCCCGGGTAAAGATTGAATTAACCCAAGAAAAAGTCTCAAAAAATTTTTTCTTTTACAATTTCGAAAACAAAAAAAAATTTGCGCAAAAGAGAAGACTAACCCGGGCTAACACAACAAACCAAAACAACAAACCACGAATGACTTACCGCTACCCGTGGTGACCGAAGAGGCGGTTCAAACGACTCTCTCTGCCCCTGTCCAGTCGAGGGGACAGACCACGGGTTGGGGAAAAAGAAGAAGTGATGCCCCTCTCCTACGGGCCGCTGTGGGAATTAGATCCCCGCTGTACCTTCGTGTAGGGTGAAGACCAAAGAGGAGCGGCGCTCCAGAGACATCTTCCGCTGAGTGAAGAGCAACCCCCCTCAGCGATGGGGGCCAACATCCATGCGCGTCACAGAGTGAGCATATTTCAAACTAAAAAAAAATAAAGCACTGCGACGGTAAAAAGACGGGCGAGAGGCCGGACACAAGTTCGAGAAAAAAGGTCCCAGCCCCCTATAACCCTGCGGGATGAATAGCAGGGGCGGGGAAATGAGAGAGAGAGAGAGAGAGAGAAAGCAAACCGAAGTTGAGTGAACTACACCAGGTGCAACCGCACCACAAGCCACTTTAAAGGGGAGGGGTACACACAACACAACGACAATAAACAAATGAATAATTCCGCCCCCCCTAGATGGTAAAACGTCGAGGCCTCGGACAAACTCGTGAAAAACCCCCCCTTCAAAAAAACATTTTTTTCTCTGAATACGTGCTCCTTTAAACCCTTTGCGCATGTGCAAATTCCAACAATGGGACCGAACCCATCTCTGTGCCGACAGAGTACGAGGAATCCAATAAAAACATTCACGATAGATCACACCGAAAAATAAAATATCATTTATCAAACAACTAAGCGAACCTTCCAAACCCTAAAAGTAACAATCCAAACCACGGTATTCGCTACCGTTAACATCACGAAGTGAAAACTGCCCCCCACTACACCAATACAGAGACCAAAAGGGAATACCCGGGTTTGGGGGGGGGAAAAGTTCCCTCTGACCATTTTCCAAATGTGCGACTACGGACTCGGCAAAGATGTCACAACCGTATTTAGGAACCCTTGATATGACGGAAAGAAACGCTGACTCTCATTCCACTGCCAATCATGAGTCACGCCCTGACGGGCCCGGGCCCGGGGTCCGGGGCATGGGAGGTGTATCGCTCCCATACAAATTTCCGGCCGTACTTCTTCTTGGGCCGCCAGTGTGCGTCCAAATTCCCCGGAGATTCAGCAACGTAGGGCACGATAGTCCTAAGGGGACAGCCTCTGGGTATCGACTCGCAGATTCTACCACTCCCGAAGTTGTGGACCGCGATGGGAGGAGGATTAATGGGTCCCCCAGGTCAACCCCAACCTTGCTGAATGCCTCCCCAACCAGGGGCACTGACCCTGGGGGAACATGCTTCAAGCGCCCCTTGCTTTCCGTGCAGACATCGCAACTGGGGCCAGTACTGCCTAACCTGGATTCATCCCTGGCCAAAAGAAGTTTTTGTTTTCCCGCTCGAGAGTCCGCTTTGACCATATGACCTCCTTGGTGAATCTGGGCCTGCCGAGAACAGTTTTCCCTCAATTTTTGGGGAAACCAAGCGTTTGGGCCCACACGTCGCTTGAGTGAAAACCCAAAGGGTCCCCTTGTGGAGCTTAAACCACCTGGCGTGTGGGGCCGACTGGTGGACGATCCAAAAGTTGTCGTAGGCTTTTGGACTCCAGCCCCCTGGCCGAGACGGATAATCTCAGGATCGGCCCTTGCCAAACCCTCGTCAAGATCGGCTGAAGAAGGGACGCAATTCCTGTTCCTGCTTCTTATTTTGGGGGTTTGGTGACTCCCACCCGCCTGTGGGGAAAATCCTAACAGGACTGACTGCTTTCCGTCCCGAAGGTGATAGTTTTCCCATAAAAGGGGAATACAGAGGTCGCTCCCCCCGCGGGCCCCATTTCGCCCAGAAGTAGGGGTGGAGAAGAAACGAGTATGAAGGACGGGGGGAGGAAAAAAACCCCGCCTCCAACCCGCACACACGAAACTGGCGCCCCGCCGGGCCTTGGGGGAAACAAACCCTTATCCCAAAGGTGTTAAAGCCCCGAACCCTGATGGTGTCGCCAAGGATGAACCAAAAAACGAAAAAACACTGGAACTCGTACCCCAAAGCGAAGACCCCACGTTCGAGGCGCGGGTCTGGAAAAAAAAATACCCCATGACACCACGGTTTTTAGGGCAATCTTTCCAATTGTGGCCAGGACGACCAAAGAAAACACAGTCGGGGGGCCGAAATCCCCGATGAACTGCCTGTCTTGTTCCCCCGCTAGCAGTTGGGGGCCTTTTTGCCACAAATCCCGTGGAGGGCTTTTCCCCCCGTATCTGGGCGATCCCAAAAGCCCTGCGAGCTTCAGCAAAAACCCCCAGCGGTGTGAAACGCAGCCGCGAAATTGAGGGCGTCTCGCCTACCGGATCCTAACTCTGGGACCAGTTTGGGGAGCGTTCAATGGGACAATCCTCCACTCCAACTTAGCCAACGACGCCAGTACCCCTAGCGTTTTTGGCCCCAGCCTATCACCAACTGCACGAAGGTCTCGTCGTATTCTTTTCAGGGGCCTGAACTTCCCCTGTAGTCTCTGGGGTAAGGGGAAACGCTTACCAAGGCCCCTGCGTCTGCGTAAAACGCACCTTCATTAGAGTAGCACACACTCCCCGCGCACCAGTAATCCAGAAAAAAAGGGCATAGCCCTTTGTTCCCCGACAATTTTGGTATGAACGCAAACCTTTTCAAAATGCTCAGGAACATATCAAAGTCCCCACTAGGGCGAACTCTGGAACTTTAACTTTGGGCCCCAACTCTATCACCGCCCGGGGTTAACCCCCTGCTTACAGATGTGGGAGACCGCGAAAAGAAGTTGTTTTATTCCCCCCTCGCAGAGCCTCCTTTTTTCTAGTTCTTCCCACGGAGGCAACCTTTCCCTACGCTGAGCCCTCCTTCTGCAGCCTTTCCCAAACCTGACTCCCGTTGACAGCCTCTTTCCCCACGCTGAGCAGCCTCTTCCCTACGAAAATAGCCCTTCCCTATGCAAATCTCCCGTCTGTCAGCTCCCCTTTTGCGCAGGCGCCCTTTTCCCCAGCTGGGGCCCCTGCCTACTAGCTCTTCCCTAACTCTTCCCTACGCTCTTCCCTACGGAGGGGTCCTGCCAAAGTCTCTTTCCCCCGGAGGGCCTCTCCCCACGCGCTGTCGCTCTAAAAACATCGGACAGAGGTGAGTCCTGGGAAGGATTACCTCTCCCGAACGGGAGGATGACCCCTCTGACCGTCCCCGGGTCTCGACCTTCCCATAGGGAAAATCCCCGGGCATACCCTTACAGGGGAAACATGGAGAATAGGGGGCTTTGGTTTCGCACTCAACAGAAGCCCCCAGTTGCTTCGCTATCTTGACGCTTCCGAGCGGAATGCCAGTCGGGGTCCCCCAGGAAAATCCCCTAGCGAAGAAAAGTGAAAAAACTCGCTGGATACCTGCTACAGCACTGGAATAAGTAGAAGTTTTTCCCTAGTCGAAGTACTGGAATAATAGTAGGGACTACAGTAAAATTTTGAATCCCTTCTTTTTCGACGCCCGCTCCCATACCACCAGCACCGGGGCATGCCATGACAACTAATCTCAGTTATCAAATACAGGGAAAGACAATTCCACTTGAAAAAAAAATATTTTGGGTGGTGTATATGTGTGTATGTGTGTGGGCGTGGGCGGACAATTCCCGGGTGCCCCCTCTGGGAACACCCGCGCTTACAACAGAGCAACGGCGGTGGGGGCCCCCGAAAAAAAAAAAAAAAACAAAAATATGTCCGGGGGCCCCCACCTGGGAACACCGCGCCCACAGCACGAGCAACATTCGGGGGGGTGGCCGGGAAAAACAAACAAGCAGACGGAATCCGGAGAGAGGGAAAAAAAAAAAAAAATGACACAAAAATCCTACAAAACCCCCTTTCTCAATGACCCGGTAGAGAAAAAAAAAAACAAATGGCTAAATACAAAAAAGGGAAAGGGAAAACTGAGCGGAACAGAAAGGCAAGACTTACGGCCGTACCTGCGTGAGTACCCGGCGGGAAGGGGTCTGGACGCGGTCGAATCCCCCCCGGGTTTTTTTTGACTCCCGATTACAACCGATTCCCCAGCCACAAAAAGCCCCTTCCGCTAGGTCACCCCAGCCAACCACCCACAAACAAACACGACAAACTGTAAACATATACAAAACAGAAAATAAACAGGGACTTCGCGAAACGGGGAGACAGCCCGGCCCTTTTAAACCCCCCCCACGAGGGCCCCCCCAAAGTCACGCCGCCCCGGGGGGGTCCCCCGACAGGGTCGGGTTTGATGGGGGTGAAGGGGTGGCTACCTCGCACGCCTCGCAAGAGCCCCCACAGAAGATTACGTTTTAACACCCCTTTATTCACCCCACACCAACAGTCAAAAAAAGCATTCAACACACAAACATGCACAACACAATCAAACTTCCACGCACACAACATGCACAAACACAATAAACACTCCAACACACACCATGCACGTTATAAATAAAAATTTCCCCTACGACGTACACAATCACAATTTCCATTCCGACATATGAATATACACAAATTTTAAAAAAAAAAATTTCCCGCATCCCCCTTCCCACCCCCCTGGTGCCTCCCAAACCCCGCCTCCTCGCTACGGGGCCCCCCTGTGCACAGGCTCCGAACCGGGTTGGTTCTTGAAGGAGCGCTCAAGCCCCACCCCCGACACACAACAGGCATGAAGGCGCTCCCGGGGGGGGGGGGGGGGGGGGAGAAACCGGGCGTTGTTTCAGGTCCTGGACGGGATCAGGGGCCCGGCCAGTCAAACCGGGGGGCTTTTTACCAGTCCGCGGTCCCACCGGCGTAGCCTCAACCAGGCGTGGACCATCCATCCCGGTCCCACCGGGGGGCCTCAACCAGCACGGGCACCATCCACCCCCGGGCCCGCCAGAGGGGCCTCAACCAGCCGTGGCACCCTCCGTCCGCGGGCCCCCGCCAGGGTCCCCCCCCCCCCCCCCCCCCCCCCCCCCGGGGGGGGGGTCCCCCGGGGCCCCCCCGGGGGGCGGGTGGGCTGGCCCCAACCAGCACGGGGCAAAACCCTCCCCTCCCCAACTTCCGGTGAAGCCCCCCGGGGAGGGGGGGGGGAAACGTTTCTGGGAGGAGAGAAGAAAGGGAGGGAAGGAAGAAAGGGAAGAGGGGGAGGAAGGAAGGAGGAAAAAGGAAGGGGGAAGGAAGAAGGTACTGGAACCCCGCCGTCGTACGCGACCCCTGCTGTTTAAAAATTTTGCAGCCACTTTTGCTGATGGGCGAGGGGGAAAATCTACTAAAAACAACCCAATTAAACCCCGCCAAAACAGACCTGAGCATAACACAGTAAACCCCCTCGAATCAGGGAAAGTTCACTAGGGTCTTTTCACACGAGCGGAAAAAAACGCATTAAATCAACATTTTAAAACAAATAGAATTTCTTTTACCCTTCTCTCACTCCGTTTAACATTTTCCTTTCTTAGAAATAAACCCCACAGCGACCACGCTTTAAAACTGCCACCCCATTTGCAATAAAATTCCAAAGGCATAATTGTCACATTTTATGCCCATTTCAAAATAACACAAATCTCCCAAACCCCGCATCCGAAGACAAATCATGCTACGCACGCTCGGAACATAAAACCTCGTTTTCCTTCCCAAACAAACGACGGGGGGCCGAAGGGTAAGGTCCGGGGGAATGGACAGGGGCGACAGCGAGACCAAGCAAGTTCCAAACCCCGAATACCAGGTTCTCTCCCTTTCCCCCCCGCTCCGCAAACACCAGATGCATAAAAAGAAAGAATTTTGAAAAAATTTAGAATGGCCCGGTTAAAATGAATTAACCAGAGAAAAAGGGGCTCAAACAATATTTTCTTACAATTTCGAAAACAAAAGAAAATTTTCGCAAAAAGGAAACAAGCCGGCTAACAACAACAAACCCCCAAAAAAAACAAACCACGAAACTGATGCTTACCAGACCCGTGGGTGACCCAGAGAGGGGGGTCAAAGCTCTCTCTCCCCCCTGTCCCGTCGAGAGGGCAGAGGCACAGTCGGAGAAAGAAGAAGTGTTCCCTTCCTACAGGGCCCACTTAGGGAAATTTAAGAACCGACTGTACCTTCGATGATAGGTAAGAACCAAAACCGGGCGGGGCTCCCAGGACTCTTCCCCCGAGTGAAAAAGGGTAAAACCCCCCCAGCGATGGCGGCCCAACATGCCCTGCTTTTCACAGAGGACATATTCAAACTAAAAGAAAAAGCCGTGCGACAGGGAAAAAAAACGGCAGAGGCCCATAGACAGCAAGTTCGAGAGAAAGGTAAACCCCCACCCATGAACCTGCGATAATTGCACGGGCATGAATTAGAGAGAGAGGGAGAGGAAAACAAACCGAATTTTAGCTGACACCAAGGGGCAACCCAAACCCCAACCACTTAAGGGACGGTACCGACAACGCAAGCAAAAAACAAATGAAAATTCCGCACCCTAATGGGGTCAAACGTCGTAGGGCCCCGTGACAAACCGTGACACTGTTACTACCACTGTTTTCAGTAGTATCTACTACTACTACTACTGCGCGTGAAATTTCTGCTAGTTGTGCTGCTGCTCAGCCCCCTTACTACTGATACTTCTTCTACCAAAAACCTACGATTGGACTGTGATTTAATGATAAAAAAAAAAAAAAATTTTATTTTAAAAACCAGGGGGGATTTTTTCCCCCTTTTTTTCCTTTGTTTTGTTTTTAATCAAAAATAAAAGGAATGATTCTCATAACTGCTTTTACATCTGATTACTGTTCTTTTTTATTTGCTTATTACTTTTGTTTGTTTATTATTATTTATATATTTTCTTCAAAACATTCAGGGGAATGAACGTGTTTAGTATATTATCTTTGAGAGCTGAGGTTATCCAAGACTAACCTTTTTTTCTTAAACAAAGGTGAATACTAATTTAATATCATGATGGAATCTAAGAGACAGTTTGAAGCAGAGGGGATACACATAACATAAGCTCTTCATGTACTGCTCGGGTAGGCTACAGACAAGTTTTTTGTTTGTTGTTTAGATATATTAAATTAAAAAGAAGCATGGCATACAAGTAACTATGGGACAACTGCCTGTTTTGTTAGAAATGTTAGCTTGAACGGGTCTCTTTGGCTTGCATCTGTTTTTAGCTAGCAAGTCAAATATTGGAGAACTGTAACTCATTTTAACTAATCAAATCAGATAAAATAAAATTCATCTAGTTGTCTACAGCATTTTCAATCAAGAAGACTAGTTTGAACTATCAAGCTACTAGAATCTCACTAAGCAGATCAAATGTAGAATTTGAATACTTTGATCCAACGTGATTAGTTTCTTAACAGTTGTACTTTGGAGTTGTATTGATTTTAATGCTAATACCGTATAATGAACCTAGATCATTTGAATTTATTATGAGGATTTCAATGTCAATGCCAGATAAGTTAAATTGGTATTGTGATTATTTGAATGTCAGCGCAGATCAGTTGAATGTATTGCAGATCAATCGATTTTTTTTGTGTGAGAATTTTGATGTAAAGGCAAGTCAGTTTTACGTGTTATAAGCAACTTTATGTCAGGGCAGATTAACTTTAGTGACTTTTTTCAAACGTGAACTCGGATCAGTTCAGTGTACTGTAAAGATTGTGATGTCAACGCACATCAATGGGTGTTTAATGTAAAGATTGTGATGTCAACGCACATCAATGGGTGTTTAATGTAAAGATTGTGATGTCAACGCACATCAATGGGTGTTTAATGTAAAGATTGTGATGTCAACGCACATCAATGGGTGTTTAATGTAAAGATTGTGATGTCAACGCACATCAATGGGTGTTTAATGTAAAGATTGTGATGTCAACGCACATCAATGGGTGTTTAATGTAAAGATTGTGATGTCAACGCACATCAATGGGTGTTTAATGTAAAGATTGTGATGTCAACGCACATCAATGGGTGTTTAATGTAAAGATTGTGATGTCAACGCACATCAATGGGTGTTTAATGTAAAGATTGTGATGTCAACGCACATCAGTGGGTGTTTAATGTAAAGATTGTGATGTCAACGCACATCAGTGGGTGTTTAATGTAAAGATTGTGATGTCAACGCACATCAGTGGGTGTTTAATGTAAAGATTGTGACGTCAACGCACATCAATGGGTACGTAAAGGGAAAAGCGGTGATGGAATATGCGTGAATGACCAGAAAATAACCGAAAACCGTTCAAATATTCTATAAATAATTTGACCAAATCCTAGGGAAAATACATAGATTATAAAATGCTTATAGATCAGATGGAAATCTCTAAAATGTTAAAATACTTGTTACTGTCTAAAATATCGTGTGATTGGGGGATAACTTTAAAACATAGAAAACCCATAACATTTCAAAAGATTTAGAACGCATGGAGTTGATTTAAAACTGTTGAAGCATTGATAATGATTTTTGCAGCTATCAAAAAAAAAAAAAAAAAAAAAAGCTAAACAAATACCCTTGGAGATTAAAGAAGAAGAATGTTTGGGGTAGCCAAACATTTTGCGCGCTTTTAGGGTTGAATCAAGAACATCGACTTTTTGAAAAAACAAACAAACAAACAGGATGTCATTAATATCTGAATCTTTGGAAATCAAATTTAAAGAATTGTATGATTGACATTTTTGGAGCTTGCCTTAGAGTACCTCGATGCTAGATTGAAAATAGTGATAACATCACTAGAATCGTTGGTTCGTGATATCAAAGTCTAAATTAAAGTCTGGAGTTCACTGAAACAGTCACTGCGGGAATTATACAAAACACACAGAATTTAATTTCAAACCATAGGAACATGCGAAAGCTCTCAGAAATTATCTTAAAACTCAGAGCGTATGGATAAGAAATGGTCCATACACACAAGACTCCACTTCCTTTGTTGGGTAGATGGGATTAATCCTTGCCTGTCTCTACAGGGAGTGTCTGCAGGAGCATCAGCCTGCGTGCGCAGAAAGAAAGAAAGAAAGAAAGATCCTGTGGGTGTTAAAATACGATTGTTCATTTTTCAAACATCTTTACACCAACGATAATTCAAAATGGATGTTAAAAATGAGAATTGAGATGCAGAAACCCTGCGCTTAGAGTGCTTAGCCGAGTTCTACAAATATTAGAAAGGACGGAATCATCAGCAATAATGGGAGGCATAACAAAAACACAAAAAAACCTGTAAGATGTGCATGAGGGTACAAATAACACCATTCGACAAATCTGCAATTTGAAAATACCACCTGTTCATGGACAGGTGCTGGTATAGGCTAAAGGGCTAGTTGACGGTTGAACCGTTTTGTTGTTTGTAGAAAGAATAAGGTATTCCCTGTAAGAAGGAACGGATCAAACAAAATATCAAAATAATATCTACCTGTGACGTGTGTGTGTGTGTGTGTGTGTGTGTGTGTGTGTGTGTGCGTGCGTGCGTGCGTGCGTGCGTGCGTGCGTGCGTGCGTGCGTGTGTGTGTGCGTGCGTGCGTGCGTGCGTGCGTGCGAGTGCGTGTGCGTGTGTGTGTGTGTGTGATGGGCAGGAGTACAAGGACTACCGGGAGCACTCCCTGAACAGCGAGACCAGCTCCTCCGCCTCCACCACCTCCACGAGCTCCGCCATGTCCAGCTCCTCCTCCTCCACCTCCCGCCCTCCTACTTCTTCCTCCGCCGGCTACCCCCCTCCCCACCAAGGCGACAGACGCACTGGCCACAGTATGGCCACGTGACGTGCTCATGTTCAATCAGACAGTGTTTTTTTTTCTTTTTTTCCTCAGTTTTAATATATATATATTTAATTTTTTTTTTAATTACATGTCCGCTAGTTACCAATCCGAAGACGTCCTTTGCTGTGCGATCACGTCTTGACCAGCCAGAAAGCGTTTTTTTTTAAGAATATGACCACGCCATGACCAATCAGGAGGCGTTTTTAATAGTATGACCTCGCCATGACCAATCAGTAGACGTTTTTAATAGCATGACCTCGTCGTGACCAATCAGAAGACGCTTTTAATGGTATGACCTCGTCGTGACCAATCAGAAGACGTCTTGTATTGTGCAACCTTGTCATGACCAATCAGAAGACGTCTTGTCTTGTGGTGTGACCTCGTCATAACCAATCAGAAGACGTCTTTTATAGTGCGATCTCGCCATGACCAATCTGAAGACGTCTTTGATAGTGGGATCTCGTCACGACCAATCAGAGGACGTCTTTTTGTTGTGAGACTTCGCCATGACCAATTGGAAAACGCCTCTAAACCTGTGCTGGATCCTTGTCGACGTGTAATCGGTGGCCGGGAATGTTTTATATCCTATGACGTCAGAGGAAGAGGATTTTTTTGGTAACGTCTGCAATGGGCTTCCCGAGAAAGCATGTCACCAATGATCAAGCTCCGTACCGTGTTTGCACTAACAAGACAGTTGTGTTTCCTTCCCTTCCTGTAAAAAGACATTTGTGACGCGGACTTTGGGTGAACTGTGCTATAATATTTTTTCTTTTTCATTTGTGTCTGTAAATATTATGAAAGAGGAGAGTTGTGTTTACCTTGTACAAAAAAGCTAGCCAACGTACATAGTTCGGCTGAAGTGTTCTGTGGTGTTTTCTTTTGTGGTTCTACTTTGTTTTGGTTTCACCCAGGAGGTAGGGAAACGTCACACAGTTCAAAAGACAGGCGCAGAGATTCCTACTTTGCTCTAGAAGAAGAGCGCGCACGCGAGCGTGCGTGTGTATCACACACACACACACACACACAAAACACACACACACACACACACACACACACAACACACACACAGTTAAAGATTCACTGGAGCTGCACACTGTGCGGATCAATCCATGTACGCTTCGCTAAGTATGGTAAGCCGTTTGACAACGATTTTTCACCTATATACAGATACATGAATATGGCTCCCTCTCTTGTCCCTCCCTAATCGAACAACCCCCCCCCTTTACCACTCATTTTCGTCTTGTTCGGATGGCGCTCTCTGGTTTTAGACATGAAAACAACACATTCTGTATACTCTTCGGTCTTCGTGCTTCGGGTTAATCACTCCATGGATCAACGTCTGCCATTTTCCCACTAAGAACAGGAGAAGCAGGGAAGGGAATGCAGTATCTGGGGGTTGGGAGTGGGAGTAGCAGGGTGAGGAGTATGGTCTGCAATTTTTAACCTTGGTGGGGTATGACAACACACAACTGTGGAGAGATATGCACAGCAGCCATTTCTCGATGACCCTGGTGAGTTCAACTATGACTTTTTTTTAACACCCCCCCACCCCCACCCCTCCCCCACGCTGTTTTTTTTTTCAATCGTCACCACTGTGACAATTCTGCTTGACACGGGAGAAAAGCATGCTCGCGAGCTGTTTGAAGAGGGAGGAAGTGACAAGCGGAAAGTTTGAAAAATCACAGAGCCAAACCACCACCACCACCACCACCACCATCTACCAGCCCATTTCTTCTTCTTCCTTCTCACCTACACCCCACTAAACTCGTCTCTTATTATGCAGCCTCCGTACATGCGCGGAGAGATTCAGACAAGAATGATGAAAAGCCTTTCTGTTTCTTGGTAGATGTAGAAGCCAGCTGATAACGATTGAGCGGCCATACGCTGCCGTAGATGACCTGAAGAAGAAGAGGGTTGAGTCCGGAGTACCTTTCGTCGTGCTGCCTCCCCCCCCCCTCCCCAAAACCGCCCCCCCCCCCCCCAGTGTCCCTGCGGTGTGTCATATTAAAAGGTTTTCACATTAAGACTAGCTCCAGCACCCACCTACATTCGTCTTTCTTCCTGCAAAGTACTTATTTCCACCCCCACCCAACCCCAACCCCACTCACCCATCCCCCATCTCTGTCGTTCCTCCTATTATCCGTTCTTTCCCCTACCTCTCACATCTTGAAGTGAGGTTTTTTTTCTTCTTTTTTTTTTCTCACTCTGTCTGTCTGTCTGTATCTGTCTGTCTGTTAGTTAGTCTGTCTCTCTGTCTGTTTCTGTCTGCCTGTCTCTCAGTCTCTCTCTCTCTTTCTCTCTCTGTTTGTCTGTCTGTGTGTCTGTCTATCTGTCTATACACCTATCTATAAAAACACATAATTATACGTCACTGAACAAAGTCTGTAACCTGTCTTTCGATTGGTCGAAATGCTGTCGGAATTCACATCTTGGGTTTGCACGAGAATCACTTTGAAGCGGTCTTTTTTTGCTGTGTGTCATGCTAATGATCCTGTGCTTAGGGGTGAACGATGAACGGAAGCTTCTCTGTTCGTTATCTTGCGCATGCGCGATGCAGAGTCGTGATATTGGCCCTGTTGGCAAAATATCTGGTACGCGGTTAGACAGATTTTTTTTTTTAACGGTTTTTGTTGTGTGGGTATTTAGAAAAAGCCCCAATGAAGAGTGATGGAACTCTGAACAGAACCGCGAGGCGGAAGGACAGAGTTGCGTTTCCTTAGTAACAGTTTCAAAATGGCTGATGGGAGAAAGAGGGCGGTGACTTTTGTTCGGCGATCAACAACGATTTAAAAAAAAAAAAGCCAGTGGCAAGAACGCGTGTGTCGAAAGTTCGTTGTTCAATGTTTGTTTCAAAAGAACCGAGAAAGGTAAGGCATGTAAGACTGGGATGTTTGAATGGTATTTTAGAGCAGTCGACGAAGCTTAAGCATCTCGTTCCCCACCCACTCCCGTCCGTAGTAATTGGTAGCCTAATCCTATCCAACATTTTCTACCTTGATGCTTTTTGGAGAAGAGGGAAAAACTACTTTTTGGGAATAATTCTGTCCGAGAAAGAGAAGTCGGGGGGAGGGGGTGGCCGGGGGGGGGGGGGGGGGGGTGATTAAGGGTGGGTGGGTCGGGGGCACAGATTGAAGTTGAATGCGCGTAAAGCAGTGTCGTACACTTATGTTCAGAGACCGTCAACGCAACGTTACCTGTCTTGAAGATGTCGCTGAGCAGAATGAGAGTCCAAGCCTGTCAGTAAGGAAGGTAACTCTTACTCGCGTCTCGCATCCTCACACTTGGCGTCATAATGAGTTCAATCTCTTCTTACTGAAACGTTTCAGCGTCTATATGTAGCATGCATCCATTCTTGTTTTTTTTTCTCTTCCTTTTTTCTTTTTTCTTTTTTTTTTTTTTTTTTTTAAGAACAAATATGTCGAGTCGGTATACTGATGTAATAAACCTAAGTTTTCAAAACGTTCTTTGTGGGATCGGTTTGTAAACATTATGTAAATTTTAATTTTACAACATTGTATATTAAGGGATGGTATGTGATATACATCTATCTTTGGATTACTGTTTTTTTTTTGTTTTTTTTTTATCAGCACGTAAAACCATACATTTTTAGAACGCGATTTTATGTGCTGGTATATGCACGTGACATACATCCATTTTAGAGCATTGTTCGTACAATCCGTATCTGTATGTAAAACTCCATCCTCTTTTAGAACATTATTTTGCGGACTGGTGTTTACTTGTGACGTGCATCAGTTTGTAGTGTCGATGTCATGACGTCAGATAATTTTGAAATCTCTCGGCTGCAAATTGACGAAATGCAGTAGGCCAAACAGAGAGTAGGAGAACTAAAATATTTCGTCGACAACAAATTATATCGGAAAGCAGTTCTGATTTGGTCTTGGAGATGAAGCGTGAAACGTTGTCTCCCTGTTTTGGACATCCCCCCCCCCCCCCCCCCCTTTTTTTTTTTCCAAGTTGCGTTCTTTATCTCCCAGCCAAACACGCAGAGCAGAAGACGGAAGAGCAGAAAAAATTGTGGACAAATCAAATCCAAAGTCTAAAACTGGAGTTCTTAAAATAAAGACGAGCAAGAAGGGTAACTTTCTCCCCTGATGAAATTAATTGGGCAATGTACCCATGACTTTAATCGAACGTTGCTTACAACACAGAAAAACCCTAACAGCAACGTGAACAGAGAGCACACAGAACAAACAAGGAGACGTCCCCTGTTACAGGCAGCGTGCGCGTTTGTTTGGAGTAAGGGGCGTGTAACTCATTTCATCATGAGAGAAAGTTACCCTACTTTGGTCGTTATTTACTGTTTACTGTTCCCTGCCTCATTTAAGACTTGCTCATTAAATGAAAGAGCCCCTGAAATTTCTGAGCTGGAGAAGCGTCACCGCAAAATATGCGTCAAGTGCCACGTGATAAGATTTAGAGAATGATATGTAGATCACGATATCTGTTTATTTCTTATGAACTAACGACTAGGGCTTACATGTTTTCATTTCTGATGAACTAACAACTAAAGCTGTAGGTTTCTTCAGAAGAAAGTTCGGGTCTTTTGACATTTTTTGTAGATCGGTGTTCAGTCGGTTTGTGAAACTGGGACTAAAAGAGTGCCTTGCCGTATGCTTTGAAAGTCCTGCTATTGATTCTAAAACTCAAAACAAACAAACACAGAGTTCGAAAAACTTCTTCTTGATAGGGGATGGTCGTACGATGTCCTCAAACGTTACAAAATGGCAAAAAAAACCTATTACATTAAGAAAATAACAGATTTGTGCCTGTGCGAATAATTATGTTTTGAGGCCAATGAACCAAGCGACTGAATGTATCCCTGGTCTTGATGGAAACCGAAAAGTGTAATAACTGGGCATCTGTCTTTTTCATTGCGAAGAAAAGTGTTAACCCAACAAACAGTTCTCTTCATGAAGAGTACGAAGAGTTCGTCGCCCTTCAGTTTGCCTAAGGTTGACGTTTAAACTCAACGTTTTGCTTTGTTTTTCTTTTTTCCCTTTCTGTCTTTTTTTTTTTTTTTTTTGATGGGACTTTTGGTTTGGAAAGCAGAACTAGCTTATCTTCAGGCATGATTTCACATTGGCCAGAAGACTTCTTGAGGGAAAGCGTAGAGGGTAGGGGAGGGCGAGGCGAGAGGGTTCAGGAGATGAAAGGGACGACGGGAGAGTGGGAAGCGCAAACAACGCACCTGCGCTTTGTCCACAGTATCCGGTAGATGATTTGCTGCTGCTGCTAATGATATGATGATGATTATTATTATACATACATTTTTATTTTATTTTATTTTTTACTGTCAGTGTATGACCATTTTTTATTTTACCCTTTTTTTTGGGTCTGTTTTTGTCATGGATGTTCTTAGGATTGTCTCCTATCTTCCGTCTCCACAATGCGCTTTTACGGTTTTGTGAAACTCATTTTTTTTTCGAAGAAGAAAAAAAGCGCGTGTTGGAGAGGGAGAGAGAGTGCAGTGACTCGTGTGGAGCCCACTGATATTCAAACCCCTCCGCCCTCCTCCCCTCTCCCCCACCCACACCTTCTCTGTCGTCTTTTTACTTCTATCTTCTTTCCCGTCTTCCAGGTCGCCCACGTCTGCGCCGTAAGACCGTAAATATGTAACGGGAATTTAATGTGCTCTCTCTCTCTGTCTCTCTCTCTCTTTCTCTCATTCAGTCAGGTTTTGAGGAAACACACACACACACACACACACACACACACACACACACACACCGGAAGTGTTTCGTTATGATCATAATGTGCCCATGAAGCCATGAATGCGTGAAAGAAATTATGATTTTGTGTGATGCTCCAGGAATTCTCCTCCCCCCCCCCCCCCTCCCCAACTTCCCACCACCACCACCCCCTCTCGCCCGCCTCTCACCGTGGCTCCCCTCCCTGTTGTTGATCCTTTGTGTGAATCAGATAAGAGAAGAAACTAAAGTGTTTTTAAGCACCGGTCATTTGTAATCGTCAGTTTGTGTAACTAGTTCAGGGGTCCGTGAAAATAGCTTTGGACTGATGAACTTAAAAAATATCATTTTGTGATCGATTTAGTAACTATTTATTGATTTATTCATTTGTTTATCTATTTGTTTATGCATCCAGGTGGTCATACTTTTGCCTTGGTCTCTTCCATTGTTTCTCCCTTTTTCATCTACAAAAATTAATGTCCATAGAACTAAAGGTGGAGTACACTGAATATATGTGGACTCGCTATGCAGTCGTCTGCAAAGCATAATAGAGATCATCTGCGAATGTTATCATTACTCTGCTAATTTACCTGTCTGCTAACTACTGCACCTACCCCCTCCCCTTTTCTTCTTCTTCTTCCTCCTCCTCCTCCTCCTCCTCCTCCTCCTCCTCCTCCTCCTCTTCTTCTTCTTCTTCTTCTTCTTCTTCTTCTTCTTCAAATGTGAATTGTGTCGAAGAACGAACCCACTGGAAGTTTCTGAAAGTTGCATCCCTGGTTGTTCGATTAAAAGCAATTCATTTGGCTAGCGTCACACTCATTCTAAAAACAACAACAAAAATCATTATTCCCCGAAACAATCTCTTTCAACTTTATGAATCGGAGCTTGTTTTATGTGTTCCTCTTTTCAAGGTGTGAGTAATTGTGAAGAATCTTCGGAAGGATCTCATTCACGCTGACTATTGTCTGATCAATGGTATTTAAATGGGAAAATAATTGTCTTCCGGCGTGCTTTTCTCACTGTGTGTACATACAGTCGTGTATATTGTGTTGCTGGACTCAGTGTACATATTCTCTGCAGTCTGCCGTTGCACATTATGCCGATGATTGTATCAGTTTGTACAGCTGCTGTAAATATTTGAGCTTCGAGCAAATCAATAAATGGGAAAACAAACACGGAAGGTTTGCGAGTCTCTTTCTTTGTTTGTCTGCCCCCCCCCCTTCTCCCCCCCTTCCCTCCTCACCCCTCTCTGTCTGTCTGTCTGTCTGTCTGTCTGACAGTCTATCTGTATGTCTGTCTCTCTGTCTGTCTGACTGTCTATCTGTATGTCTGGCTGGCTGGCTGTCTGTCTGTCTCTCACCCCCTATCTCTCTCTCTCTCTCTATCTCTCTCTCTCTCTCTCTCTCTCTCTCTCTCTCTCTCTCTCTCTCTCTCTCTTCTGTGCTCGGCTTTGTCTGTATCTGACTCTCCGTTGTGTGTGTGTGTGTGTGTGTGTGTGTGTGTGTGTGTGTGACTCTCTTTCTTGCACACACAAACACGCCACCATCACCACATCCACCACCAGCCAGAAGCAGCGACGACGGACGACGACACAGACAATAGCAACAACACTACCACCCACGCAATACACACCCACAGACTAATTAAAAGTAACAATTACACCTGATCTTTTTTTTTTTTTTCTACCTTCGCCACACGTGATCATTACGGCAGGGTTCCTTGTCATTCCAATCATCGGCCCAGTGTATGACACCTTCGCCTACCCCCCCCCCCCCCCCGCCCCCCCCCCCCCCCACTCACATTTCCTTACACTATCTGTTCCCATACCTTTTTCCTCTTTCCCACACCCTCCACTCTTCATCCTTTTATCTGCCCCCCCCCCCCCCCCCCCCACGAGTGGCAACCTTTCAGACAACAGAAAAGGGAGAGCACCGCGTCCTCGATATCCAGCACATCACAGGGGCTGCTATTTATGGCGCATAGACACAAAAATGTCAGGGACCTGTTCCGGCACACAAATCAGGGGAATAAAACTCTGGTCTTTCCATTGCAGAGTTACCTTTTTTTTTCAGTTTATGGGGTCAAGCAAATCAATGTAACGAGTCCGATTTTTCCCATCATAGACAAGAGTTACCTTTTCACATTTTATGGGTCAAGCCAATGGATGTAGAGAGTCAAATATCTTATTTCAAGCGCTGGCCATGATAATGATCGGGATATCGACTGTCTGCATAACATGCGCACTGTCCCCCCTGCTCCCCCTCCCCCCCTCCCTCCCCCCCCCCCCCCCCCTTCCCCCATGTTTGAACTTTTTTTTTTCTGATTGAACTGTTAAGCTGACCAATTGGGCAGCATTGCCCTTGGCGTATGCACCAGCGGCATCTGTCCGTGTCACTCTCGCTTAACACAATCTTCAACACCGATGACCTCCCTTGCAGATTTCTGGAGATCGTTTATTGTGCGGTACATAACAAGTGATGGCAACTGTCACGGCAGCGAGAACTCTTCGGCAGCAGGAGTCAAGAAAGTGACTTCCGCTGCGGGCAAGATTTCTGACGTCACCATGGGTAATCAACGGATCTACAACGCTCTCCACCTCCTTCCTTCCCTTCCCTCACCCCGTTCCGGTCCGCCCTGGAATTGATCATATACTGCACTATGCAAGTTCCTAATGGCTTGCCAGTTTCACCTGAATCGGTATAACACCGCTTCGTGCTGCTACGCCTGCTTCTTGATTAGCATTCGCCGTAAAAGCTGTCAGCACTTTTTGAGAGATTTCGTTCAACAACGTAGTTTCACTTTTAAACACTTCGTAAGACTTGAGTTAGAACGGTAGAATCACTCTACGGCCGTACGCACTGCGGCTGTTCTGCCTTCAAACAGGATTTCTCTGCGTTTTGTTTGTCTTTTTGTTTGTTTTTTGCTTTCGTTTTTGTTTCTTCCCTGTGAAGACTCAAAGTGAATTTAAACAGAAAAACATATTAATGATTGTAAAATTGGCTGGATAAACACACAATTTGGCAGTAATTTTGTGTGAATGAATCCGATCTTTGTAATTTTTTTTCAGGTGGGGGGGGGGGGGGGGTATCTTGTGTGTGTGTGTGTGTGTGGTGGGGGGGGGGGGGGGTGTTGAGAAAGGAGTTTCTTAGTGAAAACTCTAGTAGAAGACTTCCAGTGGTAGAATTGTGGGCACGGTAGTGTTTCTAACGTGTTACACTGCTTTACTGGCAGCTTCTTCGAGCTAAATAGAAAGATCTCTCTTTTTCCCATCTTCTGCCATTTAACTTCAATACACGTCATAGGCATTGGATGACACATAGTCATCATTTTTAAATTTACAACTGAGTCAGGATCTTTTCTTTTACAGCTATGTCCACAAGGTTTTATGGCTTTGTCCATAAAGCACAGCCCCGCGCCTAGATCAAGAATTGTTTGGTTTTGTTGATAAACCAATGGAAGAAACAA
>CM031627.1:13790685-13798185 GCA_018398815.1 Conus ventricosus
TACAATCCCCTGCAATGTTGGAAGAGAAATAAGAATGATCTGAGATCCATAGTCAGTGGTATACGTGATGACACTGTGAGGGGGAAGGTGCTGGAAAAGGCGACTTCAGCACTGAAAGAAGCAGTGGAAATCTGTCGTGCACATTGAATGTCAAAAAGGCACAGACCAAGTCCATCTCTACAGGTGCTGATGGAGATGACTCAGCTGACTATCTGCCGTTGTACAGCAGCCCCATCACACTTTTACACAGACACGCAAGACTTCGGAGTCACCAGGTCCACTGCCATCCGCATGTCAAACCCAGGAATAATTCCAGATTGTCCAGAAATGAAAAAAAAAAACTTCATTCCAGTGCGCTCACTGTGGGAGAGGTCCACCCCACAGCCGCTACAATTGTTCTGCAAAGAATGCACAGTGCAGGAACTGCTCCAAGGGTGGCCATTTTGCTGCTGTATGGAGATCGTCAGTCCACATGGTTGAGGAGGAACATGACGACGATCATAAGAAGTGCAAGAGGAAGAAGACTGGGCATACATTGGAAAAATCGCTGTTAGTGTAGACGGTGTTGAAAATCTCCCTTGCATCCTTGGTGGATCCTCAGGCGAGGCTCAGATATTGTCCCCTACATCTTATACTGTTTGCATAATGTCTTTAGTTTTCAGCAACCTTTTTCCTCCCCACACTTTTGTTTTGTTTCATTTACTACCAAAATTCGCTGGCTGCTTTAGGGGTGCTGTTGGATTCTTTTTGAACCCTTGGTGGTGAGAACACCACAGTATTATGGACTGTGGTGTGTCTCTATTTGACGCCAGGAGCACAGACACACTCAGTCGTGTCACCCTGATGAGTCTGATCCAGCGGACGAAAGGCCTAGGAGCAGGCAATAAAAATACATCTGCCTTTGAGAGGGATTACGATGGTTCCCTCATGCAGCTAGTGAGGAGTTTTCATATTCATAATATATTTTCTTAATTTTATTTTCCCATTTTCTTCAGTTTCAATCCGCCTCCCCTCCCCCGCCTTAAGTTCAAATCTTTGCCACGTCATTACTGTGATGACGGAGGGGTTGTTGGCCCGCGCTTGTTTTCCCCCCATTTATCTGACTTTATTCAAGTTTAAAAAAAGGCTGTGCGCGTGCCAGTCTTGAATGAAAGTTACTCTGTGTTAGGTTTTCTTATGGGAGCAAGAGTTACCCCACTTGTTTATTGTAGACAGTGTGTCTGCTAACTCATGGAATGTCCCACTTCTGACACCATGTGGAATTTGTTTTGTACTATTCAGGGTAGGATAGGAGAGGTACTGGCAAAACATGATGTACAGCTGCTCAGTGTACTGTCTGTTACGGTTCCCACTTCTCTCGCGTATATTACATCAATGTCACAAGAGCTTCTGTAAATATTGTCTTTTTTCGTGGTGTTTTAATACTGCAACCATGAATATGATTATGCTAGAGTTTTCTTTCTTCCGCCCCCCCCCCCCCCAGCGACAGTAAACAAGAAGCTAAACTGCTTCTGAATAAAACTTCAGTTTCAATTTAATGGTTTACTTTTCCATCCAGCTTCGGAAACCTGAGATTAATATACCCGCTCGCTATACCCGCCTCCACCCCCCCCCTCTCTCTCTCCACCATCCCTCTTCTCCTCCCCTACCTACCAGCCCCTCCCCCTCCTACGAGCTCTCTCTCTCTCTCTCTAGCTTTGTTTGTTTGTTTTTTGTATGTGTAAGTTTCCTTCTGTTTGACTACTCGCCATGTCATAATTACGTTTTATGAACAGTCTGCTTATCATCGTAGAATTAGATCGCAGTGCTGCTATGCTGAATTGTGGAATGAATGACATATGTTGAAATAATGTATGTATATGACAAGGACAGATGGAAAGACTAGGCTTTAGCCTAACATCTTCATCCTTGCGTATTAAAGATCAATCAATCAATCAATCAATCAATCAATCTCTCTCTCTCTCTCTCTCTCTCTCTCTCTTGCTTTTTTTTCTCGCTTCAGATCACCAGTCTAGCGCTTAATCATCAATAATCGCAAACCGGAGTGTCATAGCCCTCAGCCTACAACTGGTGAGGATAAACAGCAGGGGAAAGCCTGGACAAGGACAAAGTGATGTTTCAAGGGGAATAAATGAAATGTGTTCTTTAAGTTTAAGGAATGGTTTTATCTCCCTTGGTTGAAAAGACATCCTTTGTACTCTCTCTCTCTCTCTCTCTCTCCCCCCCTCCCCCCCCCCCCCGCGCCCACACATACAACATGTAAATCGAGTGCTAGGAGTGTTAGACAAAAGAAGATAAAAGTATCAGTTATTTGGAAAGAAAGACTGGGTGCCTTTGCAAATTTTTGGATGATTGAGATGTTGTAGACGCGCTATGATCTTTTTTTATTTTGCTTCCGAGATAACCATGGGTACGTTCTTAATGTATAATTTCGTGTTGACTGGGAAGTGTATGTAGAGATTGATAGAATTTTCTCCGTTTCCAAAAAATATGTATAAGGATATGATTACATACTATAATGTAGTGACCGTTTTAGTTCTTATTGCATGTTGTTCATCCTGATCAATCACACTGATAAATGTGATAAACACTGCGCTGAACAGTTTGATGTTTTTTTTTATTGGAGCCGTTGATGATCCATCTCCTAGAAACCTTCAAGGGGGGTTACTCTCCCCATAATAATAATAATGGAAGCAAATCATTACTTCCCTTAGATTGCAGACTAAGTAATACATTACATCACCTCCTTCCTTGGATGAAAAGTGAAATTAAAATTAGATGGACAAACATCTCAAAGTTTCCATTTAACTTTTCACAAGTATCTGATTTACTCTTGAAAGTAAAATAGTGTAAGAATGTTTTAAACATTTTTTCGGTTTCACTGAAAAGGAATTCAAGTTAACAAAGTGAGATATAAAGATAAAGTGAATTGTCCAACTTTTCATGTTTGATTAATTATGTTTAACTGTTCAGACATTAAACTCCTTTTTTTTAAATATCAATTACATTTTTTTTCTTCTCTCCCTCTCAAATGAATAATGTAGAGAATAAATCTACATACTATGTGAATAACGGTTGTGAATACATTGTTAAACCAACATAATAACAAATAACAAATGTTAATCTTGTAAGTGCAGAGAGAACACTGGGTATGTGCACCTACAGAAATGCAACAGAAATAACAGTCATGTGCACTGCAACGTCTCCTATCAGGAAATGTGGTTGCAATTAGATGTGAAAATTATGTTTTCACTTCACTAAATTAGACAAGATCACATGATGAAGTCATCAAATTTGGGGGGCATTCGGATTGTGCGTTTGGATTTTCTGGGTTCAACTACAGGCGTGTGAGTGTTATGAGAGTAATTGTTGGGTGTGGTGTGCGCCTGCGGAGTGTCTGAGGTTGTAGGGAATTCAGCTTCATCTTCATTCAGCTCAGGAGGAGGGTCAGGTTCAGTCTCTGCAGTAGATGGAAGTCGTGGAGACTTTTTGTAGAAACTGCTGTTTCTGGTGACAGTCTGTTGTCCTCGCTGGGCTGTGATCATTGATCCTTTCTTGCCGATGACCACAAGAGGGGTTGGCTGGTAGGGAGTGTCAGCTTTAGAAGGATGGGGATTCTTCAGGAGTACAGCATCACCTACGGTTATGGATGAAGGCTTGATGTATGCCTTATCGTCAGCGTAGCGCTTCATATTTGCTTTTTGCTGTGCATCTCTGACGCGCATTTCCTTGTCAGCATCATGGCATTGTGCTGGGAGTTGGGGTAGTTTGGTCTTCAGATTGCGATTAAAGAGGGCGGTAGCAGGGGAAACACCGGTGGTGCAGTGAGGGGTAGTGCGGTAGTCAAGTAGAAATTTGTACATTTCCTGCTTGAAGTTGGGAAGGGTAGATGATTTGATGACTTTCTTGATGGTGCGCATGAAACGTTCCGTCTCTGCGTTTGCACGGGGCCACAGGGGGGTGATTTTGCGATGCTTGATGCCCATGTGTTGGCAGTATTGAGCAAACTGGTGGGAATTGAAGGGAGGTCCATTGTCAGTTTTGATACTTTCCGGGATTCCGAATTCAGCGAAGATTTTGTCCAGACGTGGAATGACGGTGTTAGCTGATGTTGAATCGAGCACGTCGACAATGGGGTACCTGGAATACTCATCGGTAACGACAAGAATGTATTTGCCATTGGGAAGATGTCCGAAATCACAGGAAAGTTCGGTCCATGGTGCGTTGGGTAGATCAGACATCTGGAGTGGTTCACGTGTCGTTTTCGGTGTTGCCACTTGACAGGTCATGCAGTTTTTAACTGTACGCTCAACGAGAGGTTGCATGCCTTTGAACCAAACTTTCTCACGCAGAAGTGCGGTTGTCTTGATAACGCCTTGATGTCCAGTGTGTGCGATGTTCACAGCTCTCTGGTGTAGCGAGGCAGGTAGGCCAATCTGGCGGTTTTTCAGAATGATACGCAAGTCGTGAACAAGTGACAGTTCTGCACGAGAAACGTAGAGACTATGGAAGTGTTTGTGTGTCCACTTCTTGTCCTTTGTTGTACCACTGATTGGAGAGTATTGCTTCAATCACAGCATTCAGCGTGGTGTCTTTCGTTGTTTCATCAGCAACTTCATCGATGGTCATTGCTTTCGGTGTTGAAGTGGTAACAATGTAGTGCAGATATTCTTCGGCGTCTTTTTCTTGGTCTGTGCAGGAAGATTGATGGACTGGATGTCGGCTCAGATAATCTGCAGGATTATCAACACCAGGGCGGTACACTACTGTCATTTCATATGACTGCAGTCGCATAACCCAGCGTTCAATACGAGCAGACAGTTGAGCCCGTGAATTGTTAAACATTGACACCAAGGGCTTGTGATCTGTGTGGACCGTGAATGGAGCGCCAAAAATGAAGATGTGGTAGTATTCGCAAGACCACACGATAGCTAAAGCTTCTCGTTCAGTTTGAGAGTATCTTTGTTCTGTGGGTGAAAGAGCTCTGCTTGCGAATTGGATGATTCGACCTTCTTGGGTAAGTATAGCTGATACTCCCACTGGACTTGCATCTGTGTATATGTCAGTGACTTCTTTGGGTCGAAATACGCAAGAGTTGTTGCATTACTTAGGGCTTTTCTCAGCTTGGTCAGTGCTTTATCATGTTTTGATGTCCAGGACCAAGGAGTGCCTTTCTTGGTAAGTAGTCGCAGGTCGTGGTCAATGAGGCATAGTTGGGAATGTGGCGGGAACCACAAAAATTCATCATGCCCAGGAGGCTTCGGATTTCGGTTGCACTGGTGGGCGTTGGAAGATCAAGGATGTCCTTGAGCTTATCTTGACTAGGTTTTATGCCGTCTTCACCGAAGATGATTCCAAGAAATTCCAGCGATTTCTTGTTGAACTCACACTTGTCACTATGAAGTGTCAGCCCTTTCAGTTTGAGTCTCTCAAACAAGTTGCGGAGGTTGGTGTCATGGTCTGTCTGTGATGTACCAAAACACAGAATGTCGTCACTGATGTTGACAACTCCCGGGAGGCCTGAAAGTGCTTGGCGGATTGATTCTTGGAAGATCTCGCTGGCTGAATTTACACCGAAAAACAGACGACGGTATCGGTAGAGACCGAGGTGAGTGGCAAATGTGGTGATGGAGCGAGAATCTTTGTCCAGTTTCAGCTGATTGTAGCCTTGATTCAGGTCCAGCTTGTTGAATACTCGTGCTCCAGAAAGCATGGTCTTCAGCTCGTCGAGAGTTGGGGTTGAGTGACGTTCACGTCGGATTGCACGGTTTGCAGCTCTCATGTCCACACAAACACGTACCTTGCCAGGTTGTTTGGGTTTGGGTACGACAACCACTGGAGATACCCATGGAGTTGGTCCGCTTGCTTTTTCAATGATTCCCAGTTCTTCGTCTTTCTTCAGCTGTTCTTCTATGTCCTTGCGCACATGGAATGGAACACGTCGGTATGGTTGAGCGACTGGTTGAACTTCAGGATCTATATGGAGATGGACTGGTTTGCTTTTCAAACAACCAAGACCAGTGAATAGTTCAGGGTACTCTTCTCTCAATTGTTCATGTATTGGTTTGACATGGTTGATGGTGGTCAATAGCTTGAGATCTTGACACGTTTTCCAGGAGAGAATCGGTCGCTCATTGCCGGATACTATAAACATGGTAGCAGTAATACTGGTGTTTTCACAATTTAGTAGAGCATTGAATGCACCAAGTACTGGGATTGAACTTTTGCTGCCATACGCTGTCACTCGCTTGTTGGAAGGCTGTAGCTTTGGTTTTGGCTTGAGTTCGTTGAAATGTTGTTCAGACAGCAGATTGATGGAAGCACCGGAATCTGCTAGGAATGAAAAAACATGTCCATTGATAGAAACGCTAAAATGAGGAAGTTCACTGGATTGATGTGTTGTGAAGACGTATTCAATATCATCAGGATCGGTAGACTGATCAACGATAGCATTGGCTTCATCTTCATCACTGCTGTCGTCGATTTGATGAATGTGTGATTTTCTTGATTTCTTCTTCCAGCTGAAATGTTTTGGTTTCTTGGACAAGGCTTTTGTTGATGATGATGAAGATGTGGCACTGGTATTTGAGCGGCATACTGATGCGAAGTGGTGTAATTTTGAACAGTTGTTGCATCGCTTGTTGTATGCTGGACAGGAGCGTTGTCCACCAGGATGAGGCCATTCTCCACCACAATTGCGACAAGTGGTTGGTTGTTGCGGTTGTCGATTATGTTGATGGCTACGAGGTCGTGCCTCGTGTGAAACACGGTGTACCTCTGCTGGCACAGTCATTGCTTTGGATTGCTTTGATGTGAGTTCTAGCGTGCGTGCATATGTCCGCAAATCTTTCAGAGTCATGTTGGGGCTTGCTAGTCCTTTTTCACGTACCTTCTGGCATTGGCAGCCAGTGATGAATTGAGATTTTATCTCAGCATCTGCATCATTGAAGTTACATGTTGTTGCTAGTTGTTTCAATTCCCCATAAAAATCGTCAATATCACCTTTCTGGTAGCTATGCCGGAATATGTATTTCTGAAACTCTACATTTGTTTGAGGATTGAAATGTTCGGTGATGGCAGAAACAAGCGTTTGAAAATGGGTTTCGCCACCAGCAGGACGAGTTTGTTCGTTCGTGAAGGTGTCCACAATGTCATTGAGTTCATCACCAGCATAGATGAGTAGAAGTGCTTTCTGACGCTGGTCATCTTCAATATTGTAGGCAAGGAAGAGATTCTTCAGCCTTGATACCCATTTTTGCCATCGAGTTGCCCTTGCTTCTGAAGAACAGTCGAATGGAGGATACGTGGAAGCGCAGCAGCCATTTGGAAGTCGACTCGATCGATCGTACTTACCAACTCAACAAATCATCAACGATCGTTCTTTTGGTGCGTTTCTTCGTCCGTCGTCGCCAATATAATGTAGTAACCGTTTTAGTTATTATTGCATGTTGTTCATCCTGATCAATCACACTGATAAATGTGATAAACACTGCGCTGAAC
>CM031627.1:13803185-13812178 GCA_018398815.1 Conus ventricosus
GGCACGGTATTGCGTAGCACAACGTAACATTGCACGGCACAGGAGAGCGTGACATAGCATAGCATGAGACAGCATAGCCATCCTCAGTCATACTGAGCTGAGGATGAGTGGTGATTGTCTTTGGCGGGGTGAGGGTGGGTGGGTGGGGGTGGGGGTGAGGAGGGGGGGGGGGGTATAGGAGTCTTCGGTGTGGAGTGGAAGGGGTGTACAACAACTAAAGAATCTTAATGAACCAACGAATGAGAGGAGAGAGAGTTTGGGAGGGGGGGGGGGGGGAGGGAGGGAGGAGGAGACAGAGAGAGGGAGAGAGGAAGGGTTAGGGAGGAAGGGAGAGAGTGAGAAAGGGGAGAGAGAGGAGAGAGAGAGAGAGAGAAGAGAGAGAGAGAGAGAGAGAGAGAGAGAGAGAGAGAGGAACAAACAGACAGACTGACAACAGAGAGGGAGTGAGGGAGGAGAGAGAGAAAAAGAGAGACAGACAGACGGACATACAGTCAGTCAGAGAGAGAGACAGAGACAGAAATATGGACTACAGAGAGGAAGAGAGGGAGGGAGGAGGGAGGGAGGGAAGAGACACAGAGGGAGGGAGACAGACGGACAGACAGAGAGAGACAGAGAGAGAGAGAGAGACTAAGAGAGAGAGAGAGAGAGAGAGAGAGAGAGAGAGAGAGAGAGAGAGAGAGAGAGAGAGAGAGAGAGAGAGAGAATGACAATGACAACGACAATGACAATCACACTTTGTTTATTCAAAAAAGGATGAGCGCCTAAATGAAAGGGGTGTGCAATATAAACAAGCCATCCACATCAAATAAACATAACCAAAGAGAGAGAGAGAGAGAGAGAGAGAGAGAGAGAGAGAGAAGAGAGAGAGAGAGAGAGAGAGAGAGACGAGACAGAGAGCGAGAGGAGACGAGACAGAGACAGAGAGAGAGAGAGAGAGAGAGAGAGAGAGAGAGAGAGAGAGAGAAGAGAGAGAGAGAGGAGACTGAGACAGACACAGAGAGAGAGAGAGAGAGAGAGAGAGAGAGAGAGAGAGAGAGAGAGAGAGAGAGAGAGCGACAGACAGACAGACAGAGAGGGGTGTGTGTGAGGGGGGAACTCACAAAGCATGCGGTGCCCAATGTCAATTTCGTCAAAGAAGCAGACGTTAGTGGATCTGATGATTGGGCCAATCCTGGCTTTGCACTCTCTATTCTTCAGCCGCCCAGAAGACACCTCTTCAGAAGTGTGGATATTTGGCCTGTCTCTGGTATACAATACATGTTCATTAGACGCCATCAGACTGGAAAACCAAAGGGCTTCACTAAACACCGCAGTGTACAAGCGTCATACTGTAACAAAATGCCAACAATGTAAAGGCTATTTTAAACAGGAACAGTCTAGTCTACAGCCATTGCAAAGAAGAACTTGTAAAGAGACTTGGAAACATGGGATGCGACAATATCCATGACACGTTACTTCTAGGGCAATATTCATGTTACAAAGATATCGGCAGTTTACTTCCTTGATTACAGTATGCAGAGAACTAAACATGTACAACTGAATTTGAAACAAGGGTTCAATGAATCACGATATCGATACACACGATACACACGATATTTTATTTGTCCTCATAGAATACAAGGAAAATTTGTTTGTGGTGCCATTATCAAAATTCACATACTACAACAAACTTATAAACAAGTATATCATTAAAAATATTCCACTCTTTGCACTGTGCTCAGTCATTCCTTGTCAATTCATTTATCCATCTTGTGTCACTCTGTACATATATATATAAATATTAACACATGCACGCACACATCCTACCACCCTCTCCCCCACCCCCACCCCCCAGATACACACACACACACACACACACACACCACACCAATACAGAATCACACACACACACACCCAGCCAAAACAGTGTCATACACACACACACACACCACACACACACACACACACACACACACACACACACACACACACACACACACACAGGTGCACACATCACCACCACAAACCACCATCACATATGCAGTATTATAACAACACTTAAATAAACACTCCATCTGTAAAACAGAACGCTCCAAGATAAGCTCAAAGTTAAGTATAAAAAAAGAAAGAAAACAAAAACAATAGCACCATTCAAAAGATCAATAATATGCAAAATGTATAATTACGTAAACTGTAAAAGTAACCTGCAGAGTTAAATACAAATCAAGAATAAAAGATTTACTGCTAAGTAAGATGTTTGAACTAGGGTGAGAGAGTGAGAGAGAGAGAGGAGAGAGAGAGAGAGAGGAGAGAGGAGAGAGAGAGAGAGAGAGAGAGAGAGAGAGAGAGAGAGAGATAGACACAGAGAGAGAGAGAGAGAGAGGAGAGAGAGAGAGAGAGAGAGAGAGAGAGAGAAAGTGAGAGAGACCGAAGGGAGATAAGTCATAGGGGTGTGAAAATTGAAAAACAGACTTGTATGAACATTTAACTATAAAAAACATATCATTCTCTATTAAACCAAGTATGGAATAAAAGAGCACAAAATTTCACTGCCAAGAAATTATATCACAAAAAGTATGATTGTATAAACAGTAAAAAACAAACAATCAAATAAAGATATTTGTAGTAAAAAATGGCTTGGATGGGAGGGGGGTGGGGGGTTCTTCTCACACACACACACACACACACACACATATATATATTATATATATATATATATATATATATATATATATATATATATATATATACATACATATAAACACACACATACACATATATATACATATACACATGCACACCTATACATACACATATATACATACATATGCATACACATATATATACATATATATATATATATATATATATATATATATATATATATATATTATACATATATATATACATATACATACATATATGCATATATACATATACATACACATATATATACACACATACACACATATATTACATACATACACACATATACATGTACACACACGCATATACAACACATGTATATACATACACACATACACACACATAAATACATACATACACACACATATATATTTATATAATGCAACAATACAACATGACATTCAAACAATAAAATTTTTGCACCAGTGCCATGATATCACAGAAAAGTATGATTATTTAAACAGTAAAAAGATAATTAAGTCATGTAATAATTCAAGGATTAAAATCACGGAGACTGCCTGCACACCACAACGCCTCTCTCTCTCTCTCTCATACTCACGCGCGTGTGCATATCTATCTATTATATATTTCTTTGTGTATAAATTATATATATATATATATTATATATATATATATATATATATATATATATGAATAGATATAGATGCACACAAACACATATGTGTGTGTGTGTACACACACACACCCACATATATATATTATATATATATATATATATATATATATATATATATATATAGTGCTGAAACATTAAGTAGTGGGGGAAAACAAGTGCAGGTTAACAATTCTTCCATCATTATAATAATGACTTGGCAAAGATTTGGAGAGGGGGGAAAAAATCAAAAGAGGGAGGGGGTTGTTGAAGAAGAAGAAAATGGGAAAATGTGTTATGTAAATAGGAAAACCTTTCACCAGCGCATAAGGGAACCATCGCAATTCCTCTCAAAGGCAGATCTTTATGCATCGCCTGCTCCTAGGCCTTTCGTCCGCTGGATCGGACTCATCAGGGAGACACGGCTGATTGTGTCTGTTCTCTTGGTGTCAAATAGAGACCCACCACAGTCCGTAATTCTGTGGTGTTCTCATCATCAAGGGTTAAAAAAAGAATCCAACAGCACTCCCAAAGCAGCCAGCGAAAGGTAGTAAATAAAACAAAATGACAGTGTAGAGTGGAAAAAGTTGCTGAAAAACTAAACATTATGCAAACAGCGTAAAATGTAGGGGACAATCTTTGAGCCTATGCTTGAGGATCCATTTAAGGATGCAAGGGAGATCAAAAGATTGGAACAGCCTGAGTGGTCAGCTCTGCTGTTCAATAACCCAAGCATTGTCAGCGGCTAAGAATTGTGCAGAACAACCATTACTTGGATCTCCTAAGAGATGCAATCGCCACGGATTGACCAAACAATACAGTGCTGAACAATTAAGTAGTGGGGGAAACAAGTGCAGGTTAACAATTCTTCCATCATTATAATAATGACTTGGCAAAGATTTGGAGAGGGAAAAAAATCAAGAGGGAGGGGGGAGGGGGGGGGGGGTGTTGAAGAAGAAGAAAATGGGAAAATGTGTACTGTAAACAGGAAAACCTTTCACTAGCTGCATAAGGGAACCATCGCAATTCCTCTCAAAGGCAGATCTTATGTATCGCCTGCTCCTAGGCCTTTCGTTCGTACATATACATATACATATGTGTATATATATACACACATATATATACACACATACACATGCACACGTGTGTATGTGTGTGTGTGTGTGTGTGTGTGTGTGTGTGTGTGTGTTTTGTGTTGTGTGTGTGTGTGTGTGCGCGCGTGTGTGTGTATGTGTGTGTTGTGCGTGCATGCGTGCGTGCGTGCGTGCGTGTGTGTGTGTGTGTGTGTGTGTCTGAGAGAGAGAGAGAGAGAGAGAGAGAGAGAGGAGAGAGAAAATGAGAGAGGAGGGAAGGTAGGAGAGAGAGAGGAGAGAGAGAGAGAGAGAGAGGAGAGGAGAGAGAGGAGAGAGAGAGAGAGAAGAGAGAGGAGAGAGAAGGGCCCAAGTGTATGTATGTGGCGAAATTATCCCACATCATATTTCTTCTACTGCGAAAAAAAAAAGCCCAAAGTATGTACCAGAGTTTTAAAAGCATGACATTAATTCAATGCCAATTAAAGTCATCCTCTTTGAAACAGATAGCACATCCCCTGCCTTCTTCTTCTTCTTCTTCTTCTTCTTCTTCTTCTCACTCAGGATATTCTGAATGCCATGGACGAGAGGGATGATTTAAAAAGTGTAGGCTCTGACAAAGAGTATAAGAGAAAACGCAACATTGTGAAGTACATGATTAGAAAGTCTAAATGTGATTCTTTCAGAAAGTTGGTCCAAAATAAAAACAACGGAGCCTCTATTTGGAAAGCTATTAATAAACTTACGGGACCGTGTTCATCAAGACAGGAATGTTCCATTCCAGTAGAAACTCTAAATGATCATTTTGCCAATATTGGTAACAAGCTAAACATAGGGAAAGATAAAACTAGCATTTTTAATACTGCGAATTTACAGAAATTTTGTGATGCAAAAAAATATACACGCAAAGTTTTCTATTCCCCTAATATCTGTTAATGAAGTGTTTTTATATCTATCAACTTTGAAAAATAAAAGTTCATACAGCTTTGATGGAATTAGTCCCAAGATATTAAAACTATCTGTACCATATATTGTAGATTCTCTTACACACCTCTTTAATCTATGTTTATCTAAACATTACTTTCCAGATGCATTTAAACATGCAAAAATTATCCCCTGCACAAAAAAGGGAATTTAGATGATCCAAATAACTACAGACCAATTTCGCTGCTATCGTCCGTCTCAAAACCATTAGAACGTCATATCCATCACCATCTATCATCTTTTATTGAGAAACATAAACTGTTGTATATCAATCAGTCAGGATTTAGGAAACTACATTCATGTGAAACGGCTTTGTGTCGGATCACAAATTTGTGGCTAAAAGATATCAACAACAGGAAAGCAGTTGGTGTAGTGTTTATTGATTTAACAAAGGCTTTTGATTTAATTAATCACAATATACTGCTAAAAAAAGCTTAATGTTTACGGCGTCGATAACAATACGGAATCATTTTTTAGATCTTTATTTGTTGAACCGTACGCAATCTGTTTTTTCACGAGGTGTTATTTCTTCTAAGAGACTGTTGCCAAGAGGCGTGCCACAGGGATCAATCTTAGGTCCCCTGTTGTTCTCCCTCTACATAAATGATCTCCCTTTATCAATTCAAATGCAGTGTGTGATTTGTTCGCTGATGATACATCTTTACAATACTCTAGTCATAGCATCGATGAAATTAATTATCATTTAAATGCAAGCATGAAATCAGTGGAAGACTGGTGTGATTCAAATGACATGCTTGTTCATCCTCATAAAAACCGAGTCTATGTTTAATATGTGCACGTCAAAAAAGACAAGTCATAAAAGAAGCAAAATTAAAAATAATGTACAAAGATAAAACAATAAAACAAGTTGCAAAGCACAAATTATTAGGCATCGTCATCGATGAAAATCTTTCCTGGCACGATCAGATCCATAACCTAATCAAACAAGTCTCGTGTTGTGTGTTCCAGCTGTCACAGATAAAACACTTTCTCAACGAACATTCACGAAAAATGTATTATTTGCTTTTGTTCAGGCTCGATTAGACTACTGCTCTATAATCTGGGGTAAATGTGCGCCATCTACTTTAAAAACCACTTTGTTCATTGCAAAAACGAGCCATTAAGATGATCAGCTGTCAGAAGCAATCCGATCCTTCTATGCGTGATGTATATAGGTACAATAGAATACTGCCTCTTCACTCATGTATAACATTCAACACTCTGATTCTTATGCACAAAATTGTTCATGACGCATGCCCAGATTATTTAAAATCAATAGTACATTTTACATCACCATCATGATTCGCTCAGATTCATTATTCCTAAAGCTAATTTAGATTTATTCAAAACAAGTTTCTCCTTCTGTGGCTGTAAAGAATGGAACAAACTTCCAGCAAAACACAGAAATATTTCCCAATATTCAGCTTTCAAAAATGAAGTAAAGTTACTTCTTTTTGATATTCATGACTGACCTATGCGTAGACATTAGCCTGACTATACATACGTACTGGAGAAGAAAAAAAAGTGTAATGCTGATAAAACGATGCAGTTGATTGAGATGTGTGTGTGTGTGTGTGTGTGTGTGTGTGTGTGTGTGTGTGTGTGTGTGTGTGTGTGTGTGTGTGTGTGTGGAGAGAGAGAGAGAGAGAGGAGAGAGAGAGAGGGGAGAGGACAGGGAGTGAGAGGGAGAGAGAGAGAGAGACAGAGAGAGAGAGAGAGACAGAGAGAGAGAGAGATATTTTAAGCATGAAATCGTTATATTGATGTTATTTTGTAATTCAATGTTACCTTACTTTTTAAATTGTAGTTATTGTTGGGCAGAATTGTAAAAAGGCCTTCAATGAGCCTAATTCTCAACCCATTAAAGATTCATTCATTCATTCTTGTTGTTGTTGTTGTTGTTCTTCTTCTTCTTCTTCTTCTTTTTCTTCTTTCTTTCTTTCTTTCTTTCTTTCTTTCTTCTTCTTCTGCCGTCTTCTTCTTCTTCTTGTTCTTCTTCTTCTTCTTTCTTTCTTTCTTTCTTCTTTCTAATTCTTCTTCTTTCTTCTTCTTCTTCTTCTACTTTTTCTTCTTATTTTTCTTCTTTTCTTTTTCTTCTTCTCCCTCCTCCTCCTCCTCCCTCGTTTCTTCTTCTCCTTCCTCGTCTGTTTTCTTCTTCTTTCTTCTTCTTTTCTTCTTCTTCTTCTTCTTTCTTCTTCTTCTTCTTCTTCTTCTTCTTCTTCCTCTTCTTTCTTCTTCCTCTTCTTCTTCTTCCTCTTCTGTTTTCTTCTTCTTTCTTCTTCTTCGTCTTTGCACTGGTGTATTGGAAATCGCTCTTGTGCATTCACCAGCGTTCCATTTGCCCCGGGACAGATATCTACTCTGGGTACTGTCAATCATATCGGATTCTCATCTGCACTGTACACATGCACATGCAAGACTAATTCAGATATTGAGTTGCAATGTTCTCTTCCAAAAGTCGCAAACTTCTTCTTCTTCTTCTTCTTCGTGATTAGTCGTTTGGTACAGCTCACTGTGTGATAATCTGTCATGCTCATCCGTATTGTCTGTTATGTGCCAAGGCTTGCAGACCGACCTTCAAAAGTGTTCCCTGTTTGACATTCTGTCCTCACCTCCCTCTCCTCTTCCTGCAGTTCTCCTGAGAATTGCCGGCAAGGTCATCGGATCTTGTTACCATCCTTATACCAATGTAGTTCTCTTCTCATAGCTGATGTCAGTGAATTTTTTTTCTCTGTGGTCCAGTGTGCTGCTTGATGATTTGACGCACTTGTTCAGTGCCGGTATCACAGTCAGTAAATTGTGTGTGTAACACATTATAACAGCACCTCATTTCCATGGCTTCGATTTCCCTGTCCAGATCCGCTGTAAGGGTCCGTATCTAGCATGCATATAGGAAGATGGCATATGTCAACGCACACAGGAGTCTGGGTGTTTCTTGGAGATTGAATTGTCTGTTTTTCATACAAGTTGTGAATGGAAAGTATTATTATTGTCAGTTGCTGCCCTTCATTGGGATCTCTAGTTAGCGATCCGCAGTAGTAGTAATGGATCCGGTGCGAGTCAATTGTTGCACCGGACTAGCTTTCGTCCTTGAACAGTTATGCCTGTAAGGATTGTGACGTCTTTAAGTGCATCAGTCGTGACACGTTCCAGGAATACGTTGAAAAGTATTGGAGATAGAAGGCAGCCCTGATGACCTCCAACTAAAGAAAGGAACCACTTTCCACCAGCATCATGCATCCAGTGTAGGACTAAACATTTACACTTAAATCCTGTCCTTTTCATACCACCCGACCTGTTCCTGTTCTCCTCCTACCAACCCTGTTCCTCTGAAATCCCTTCAGGCCATCTTTACTGTGACTGATGACTTGCTTGTCTGCACTTTTTCGGCATTATTCATAGCTTCCACCTTCTGGCTGTTTCTGTGACTGATGACTTCTGTCTGCACTTTTTCGGCATTATTCATTAGCTTCCACCTTCTGGCTGTTTCTTGTGACTGATGACTTACTTGTCTGCACTTTTTCGGCATTATTCATTAGCTTCCACCTTCTGGCTGTTTCTTGTGACTGATGACTTGCTTGTCTGCACTTTTCGCATTATTCATAGCTTCCACTTCTGGCTTCTTGCATGCTTACTGTCTG
>CM031627.1:13818178-13830678 GCA_018398815.1 Conus ventricosus
GTAAACACGGATTTGGTCAACTGCGTGATATTGCTGAACAGCTCTCTTTGATAAACAGGGACAGAAAATGAAAACACCTGTTTCAAAACTGAAATGTTCCTTTGAAAGAAACATCGATTACATGCATAGCTTTTGGTAAACAATGTACAATTCATTCTTGTAAGAAAATTACTGCACCCCTTCAGAACATGCACAAACAGACACATTCTGTCATACGTCTTAAATGATGTTAGGCTAGTTGCCAATTAGACGACTGCAGCGAAATCTGAACAAAACTTAAATAAATGTTCGCGAACCTAAAAACAAACAAAACAAAAACGTGCACAAACGATCACAAGACAAAGCACGACGCTCCAACCTCTTTAAGTCTTTTTCAGGCAAGATACAAAACAATTAGGACAACGAAAATGAACGAGCAATCACTTACCTTCAATCACTTCAGCGCAAGATAGGCGTCGAATGAAAACGAGGCTGTCAGAGGGGAGGTAATGTATGAGTCAAAGTAACAACGATGATAATCATATTACTGATAGGAATACTAATAATGGTAATGATGATGACCAAAATATTGGGGAAAAAAACCCTGAAAAAACCCCCAACCAACCAACCAACCAAACAAACAAAAACAGACAGTATTACTACTGCTTTTGGTGATGATATGGCAACAGCAGTTGTAGTATGGGAGAAAGGAGAGTAGGTAGATGATTCTTAAGCAACCGTCTTAGAGGCGATGGCGATGGTGATGTTAATGGTAGTGATGGCAATATCAATACTAACAATCCTATTTATGATGATAATGCTAACAACTGTAGTGAAGGTAATGGTAATAATGGTACTGTTAATAAAAGCATATTACAGAAATATGTTTTCAAAAAATATAATATGCAAAAAATGATAATAAATATTTTTTAAAAGATAATAATAATAATAATAATAATAATAATAATAATAATAATAATAATAATAATAATAATAATATAATAATAATAATGATAATAATAATAATAATAATAATAATAATAATAATAATAATAATAATAATAATAATAATAATGATAGTAATGATGATAATGGTACTAATACTAATACTGAGGGGAAACTAGAGGAGGAGGGGGAGGGAGGACAGGAAGTACAAAGAGGAGATAGAAGGTAAACATTATGGGAAGGATGGAATCTGATAGGCATATCAATAGTTATGATATGTATATCAATGTTTTTGATAATAATTGTGATTGCAACCATATAGTAATGATAGTGATGCTATAGGAGGCTGAAAAAGTAGTAGCTGGAATGTCGGAAATATTGTAAAGAATAATAATTATATTAATGAGAGTATTATTAGCAAATATAACAATTGTAACAGTTATGAAGTTATTTTTTTCTACGATGGGAAAAGAGAAGCGTTTTAACAAAAACGGTTATAGTGTGACATTAGCATAACAAAATTAACAGTAACGGACATTTCACTGAAATTATACCAAAAAAAAAAAAACGGATGTAACCAGCGACTCATGACACAGTGACCGGCTTACCTGAGAAAAAGATACGACACACTGACCTACTTAACCTCAGACCAACGTGACAGTCATTCAAATTTGAATCGCTGCCATAAAAACAAAGAAGCCCATTGATTCCCTGTGGGCAAAGCTATGTCATTTGTGTATTGATCACATGAATGAATATGATTAAACATTGTTATCTCTGAATCACAGGACTGAAGCCCCCTGTTGAATGTGAACTCTGCCTACATTATTCTTTGTGATCGCTTCATTTCATTTCCCCCTTCCATCAATCTCCTTTAAAGTGTAATGCTTCTGTCTCTCTTAGTTCACCTGCAAAACATTTCATCCGACGATCCAATACACAGATCAAAGATAATCATTGATTTTATAATCTTGTCCAATGTAGGATAGCAGCTCACAGTGGCCGAACTGACCAACCTGCTTCGTCACCTTCGTTCTGTATTCTGATAGCCCAATCCGATTAATTAGTTACTGGCCTATACTCACAGTGTCCATGCGTCACTACATGACTGAGCCACACAGACAGACAGTACAGTGCACATTATCCTCCTGGTATGGTGTCAATACAAGAGTATTATAAGCTAACTAACTGGCTGGGGAACCGCCTGTATAATCCTACAAGGAGTGCAATCCACCAGCCTCGCCCTTGGCCCTGATCCTACTACCGTGTCCTTTACCCATCCCACTCCTCACCTGAACCCTTTGTCCTTACCTCCCCCAGGTCGGTCTATCACACCTGGCGTTGCGAGCAGAATCATTGGTCCACGCCAACCTTTCTAAGCTTTCCTATTCCTTCCCGTACTCTTCCCACTTGGTCCGTCACACGTGCATCAACTTTAAAGGCAGACAGCTGGCGTGAACTCTAGTTTCAGTGTCTCTGAACAGTTTGGCTTCTGAAGGGGATGAACAAAAATGGCTGAATTGCTTGTAGTGGAAGTGAAGTTATTACGAATATGTTACTATGCAGCTTACTTGAAACTTTTCTTGGGAAATGAAAATATCTTTATAGTATTATGTACGTATGTGAGAGCTCGACTGGGCGGCAGAGTGGTAGAGAAAAACCCGGACCTTTGAAATGAAAGCATACAGAAGACAGCTCCAGAACTTTTGCACAGAGCAACCAACCAACCAACAGACCAACGACTGTGTCCGAGAGCAGGTGACCACACTAGCAGGACCACAGGAACCCCTCTTGGCTACGGTCAAGTGGAGAAAGCTGTTGTAGTTTGGCCACGTAACTCAACACAACTCACTGGCAAAGACAATCCTGAAAGGCACGCTTGAAGGAGGAAGGTGCAGAGGCAGGCAGAAAGAGCAGGTCGGAGAACGTGTGATAGAGTGGACAAACCTCAGGCTGCAGAACTCCTGCGAGAAGCAGATCGGCGGAGTCATCCCTCATGTCCCCACACGACCACTTGGGTCAGGGGAGTGAGAAGAGATGAGATGAGCGCAGTGTTCAAAAGAGTATTTTTGAAATCAACAATAATCCTATGAAAATTTTGAAAACTATTTATAAGCCTTCACTGAAAAAAACGTAGAGAAACGAGTCACAAGACAAAACACGATGCGTTTCGACCTCTTAGGTCTTCTTCCTTCATGCAAGCTACGTAACACTCAGGACAACATAAAATGAACGACCAGTCATCTATCTTCATCCAGTTCGGCGCCAGATGAAGAGAAGTGATTGCTCGTTCATTTTTTGTTGTCCCGAGTGTTGTGCATCTTGCCTGAAGAAGCCTGAGAGGTCGAAATGTCCTGGGGTTGCGGGTTCGAATCTCTGCCGGGCCGTTTCGGTGCAGGGGGATTTTTTCATCAGGTTAACATTGGTTCTGACTCCATTTCCATACAGTCCTACGAATGAGACTATAAACGAAGGTTCCGTGTGTGAATGCACGCATAACATCTTGCACACACGTAAAATCCCATCACCAACTTTCTGAGAGAAGGCCAGTTTGACCGTTGGCATGAATGATACGTCACACATAGCATGCGCCTTCCCCTTAATGGCGGGATAAAAATTTTTAAAAAATCATAGACACAAAACTCCACTCCCTTTGTTGAGTAGATGGGATAATCCCTGTCTGTCTATACAGGGAGTGTCAGCAGGAGTAACAGCCTGCGTACGCAGAAAAAAAAAAATCCATCAATACAGCGTTGGCCAAATCGAATGCCTTGTAGAGCTCTCGTTATAAAATGTCGATCAGTGAAGAAGGCTTTCACAAAGTTCACGTAAAACAACGGAAAAGTTTAGTTGTTTTGTATTTAAGACAGTGGATAAGTTCGCAGATAAACTCTTAGGCCCGTTCCAGTGTAATTACTTTAAAAACATTATGTCTGGTGTTCATTTAAGACTGCCGGAATAGCTGTTTTCGGCCTATTTGCAACCCATGAAGACGTAATCACATACACACCAATAATAATAATGATAAAATGTCTCCAGTTCTATGTCTATTTTTGCCTTTTGGTCAACAAAGAAACATAACTCCTTCTGAGTCAGGAGAGTTCACTTTGTCAGAGACTTTCATTTAACGACAGAATAAAGAAAGTCTAATGTTTGAAAAAAAAAACCCTTTTCATTTACATTGTAAATTCATCTGAGCCTGCTTATTTTGCAGTTTGAATTTGGTTGTGGTGTGTGTGTGTGTGTGTGTGTGTGTGTGTGTGTGTGTGTGTGTGTGTGTGTGTGTGTGTGTGTGTGTGTGTGTGGACAGATGGGAGAATATAAATGAACATTGCTTATGCTTATCCAGTGCCATCTTATACTAAACTCTCTCTCTCTCTCTCTCTCTCTCTCTCTCTCTCTCTCTCTCTCTCTCTCTCTCTCTCTCTCTCTCTCTCTCTTTTGTACTGAAAGGGAAGAAAGTGAGGTGCATTTTGTTCTCTGTTGCCCAGCTCGTAAACTTATACGCGAAACGTTAATTAAGCCTAAATATTATAGACATCCTTCACTGTTTAAACTGAGTTTGTTAATGTCATCGACCGAACCTGAAGATGTGTGTAATCTTTCTTTCTTTGTGGATAAAGGATTTAAAATGAGAGGTGTTGTGACTTCTTGTAAGGTACACGAATACATTAATATCATCGTTAGCTTGTATTTTGAATCGGTATTATCTTCACTCAGTTACATGTTCAGAGTCCCCCTCCATGATGGACTGAGCCTTATATCAATAACACATCTTGAGTCTTAAGTCTTGAGTCTCACCAGCCGCCGTGGCGAAGTGGTTAGCGTCGCGGACTCCCGGCTGGGAGGTTGTGGGTTCGAATCCCATCAGAGTCATGTGGGTTTTTCTGCCCCGACCGGCTTCTACCCAGAGTTGAGTTTGCTGCGGACTCAGTTGGGAAGACTGGGACCACACAGTCGAGTTTCATCCACTTAATGGATGCGTTTCTGAGAGTGTTGCTCAAATTTCCTGACCAACACTGCAGATGCCTGTATCTCTCGGGCCTGGTTGACGCCGGGATATATTATGAAAGGAAGCGTAGAGTACAGCCCTGTCATGTAGTCTCAGATTGAAATGGAAATCCGTAGCATCATCTTAATCATCTTCATTCTCATCGATCAGCATTAAAAAAGAAAATGTCTCAAATTCTGTGGCCCTTCGTGCCCTGCTCTCATGGTGACCCCAGTTTCGATGTCCTCTCCACGTCTGTGGCCTTGGTTTGGTTCCGTCGGGGTCACCGGTATCAGCGAGTCCATCGGGGCTGTCGTTGGACGGATGTGCTGGCGCCCTCCGGAGGGAGAGCTCACTCATGCCGGCTCCGCGACTAAGCAATTATTGTCGTCAGTAGGGGGCTTAGTAGGTGGTGTCCTGCGTATGTTAGATCAGAACAGGCGCCACTGAATACCACCGAAGTGACTCGGCAGCAGTGCAGTGTCTCCTCCGGTGGGTTGCCTCTTGACGACTTGACATTGACTGCTCCCTGTGGATTGCTGGTGCCGGGGCCGCGGCGGGGCCGACCAGGTTGTAGCTGTGGATGGGGTGTCGGAATGAGCGGCGTGTGTGCACTGCCTCTGAGGTGGCGCAGAAGTTGGGACAGCAAAAAAAAAAAAAAAAAAAAAAGTCTTGAGTCTCTCTCGTCTTGAGTCTCTCGCTCTGTCTGGTTCGCTAGTTCAATGAGATCGTTTGGTCTTTCTGCTCCCCTTCCCCGACACAACGAACGATCTACCCATTCTCCACCCTCCCTCAAGGAGACATCGCCACCCATCCTCAACTCAATATGACGGTTGGCTATGCGCTGTCATGCTATGCTATGCTATGTTATGCTAAGCTATATCACGCTCTCCTAGGCTGTGCCGTGTTAAGCTGTGCCATGCAATGCCCTCCTATGCTATGCTATGTCACGCTGCCCTATGTTGTGCCGTGTTAAGTTGTGCTATGCAAAACCATACGATGCAATGCTATGTCACGCTCTCCTATGCTGTGCTGTGATAAGCTGTGTTTTGCTGTGCTCTGATAGTCTATGCTAAGTCACGCTTTGCTTTGCTGTGCTGTCATAAGCTGTGTTATGCTGTGTTCTGCTAGTCCATGCTATGCCACGCTTTGCTTTGCTGTGCTGTGATAAGATGTGTTATGCTGTGTTCTGCTAGGCTATGCTATGTCACGCTTTGCTTTGCTGTGCTGTCATAAGCTGTGTTATGCTGTGTTCTGCTAGTCTATGCTATGCAGCACTTTGCTTTGCTGTGCTGTGCTAAACTGTGTTATGCTGTGTTCTGCTAGTCTATGCTATGTCACGCTTTGCTTTGCTGTGCTGTCATAAGCTGTGTTATGCTGTGTTCTGCTAGTCTATGCTATGCAGCACTTTGCTTTGCTGTGCTGTGCTAAACTGTGTTATGCTGTGTTCTGCTAGTCTATGCTATGTCACGCTTTGCTTTGCTGTGCTGTCATAAGCTGTGTTCTGCTGTGTTCTGCTAGTTTATGCTATGTCACGCTTTGCTTTGGTGTGCTGTGATAAGATATGTTATGCTGTGTTCTGCTAGTCTATGCTAAGTCACGCTTTGCTTTGCTGTGCTGTCATAAGCTGTGTTATGCTGTGTTCTGCTAGTCTATGCTATGCCACACTTTGCTTTGCTGTGCTGTGATAAGATGTGTTATGCTGTGTTCTGCTAGTCTATGCTATGTCACGCTTTGCTTTGTTGTGCTGTGATTAGCTGTGTTATGCTGTGTTCTGCTAGTCTACGCTATGTCACACTTGCTTTGCTGTGCTATGAGAAGCTGTGCTACTTAAGAACTATAGCTGCTGCTAAGAGTAATCCAACGAACCAGATGTCAATCTGTGAACATGACTGTCGTTAACGTTCAAAAAACATATCCATTTTACTCTGTTCCAGCGAATAAATATTCATAGATTCATCGCAAAAAATTGTGTTCCGCGTGATGTGGTTGTAACTGATAAAAACACAGTGAGTCAACTGAACTTTCCTCGAGGGAGGAGAGCAAGAGGGGGAAGGGGGGATGATTGGGAAGGGAGGAGGGGAAACATGACGATGTTTGTTTTTAACGTAACGATGACATTTGAGATTTCTTGTCATTAATTTTTTTTATTCCAAATGTATTACTTTTACCCAGTTACCAGTCACAGGTTCTGAGTACATGTCAGTTAAAAGTTTACGATAATTGAAGGTTTTCAGATCTCAGCATTCGGTAGAATATTGGTGTAGATTAGAACAGGTTGGAAAATTTGTTTGTGTGTGGTCTGGCACATGTAAACATTAAGAAAACGCAAAAAATCAGCACAAAGAACCTGTAACGACATACAATAAAATTTGCTCCTCTCAACACACAATGGTCAACCTATGTATCTATCTATCTATCTATCTATCTATCTACCTATCTATCTATCTATCTATCTATCTATCTATCTATCTATCTATCTATCCATCTATCTATCTATCTGTCTGTCTATCTTTCTATCTATCTACTTATCTATCTATCTATCTATCTATCTATCTATCTATCTATCTATCTATCTATCTATCTATCTATCTATCTAATTCTCTTTATATATATATATATATATATACATATTTTTCTCTCTCCCTCTCTCTGTCTCTCTCTGTTCTCTCCCTGTCTGTCTGTCTCTACACACACACACACACACACACACACACACACACACACACACACACACACACACACACACACACACACACACACAACACACCCCACCACACACACACACACACAAATGCAGGCCAACAATTGCTCGGTCATTACTGTAAATAAATGACTTGGCAAATATTGAAGAAAAAAAAAAAGGAAAAAAGAGGTATGTGTGTGTGTGTGGTGGGGGGGGGGGGGGGGGGGGGTGGAGGGGGGTTCATGGAAAGGGATGGGGGGAAAATAGGGAAATATGGTATAAAGATTCATCACTTCTCTTCACTAGCAGCATACAGGAACGATTGTAACTCATCTTGAAGACAACTACCCACATCGCGTGCTCCGAGGCCTTTCGTCCACTGGATTGGTCTCATCAGAGAAGCACGGCTGACTGTGTCTGCGCACCCTTGGCATCAAATGGAGACATGCCACAGTCTGTATAGTTCTATGATATTCTAACCACCAAAGGTTAGCGAATAGAATCCCCACAGCACCTGAAAGCAGCCAGCAAGAGGTAGAAAAGTAAAATGAAATGGAAATGTGGTAAAGATATATGTTGCTGAAGAAACTAGTCATCATTTAAAACTCTGAATAACTCCGCCACATAACATAAACAAACGAATTATAAGACTAAACACGACCCGTTTCGACTCTTAGCCTTCTTCAGTTGAAACAAACAACATCTAGCCAAAGAAAACGTCAAACGAGCACTGACACATCTCATATTCGGCGCAAGATGCAGATGTGCAAGATGTAGGTAAAATCTTTGAGCTTATGCTTGGGATCTGTTTAAGCATTCAAAGGGGGTCGAAAGGTGTCCAAAAATGAGAGTGATTAGCTCTGCTGTTTAATAACCCCAAGCATTGTCAGCAGTTTATACATATTTCTCTCTCTCCCTCCCTCCTCTCTCTCTCTCTCTCCATCCTCTCTCTCTCTCTCTCTCTCTCTCTCTCTCTTCTCTCTCTCTCTCTCCTCTCTCTCTCCTCGTCTCTCTCTCTCTCCTCCCCTTCTCCCTCTGTGTGTGTGTGTGTGGTGTGTGTGTGTGGGGTGCGTGCGTGCGTGCGTGCGTGCGTGCGTGCGTGCGTGCGTGCGTGCGTGTGTGCGTGTGTGTGCAAATGAGTGTTGTGCGTGTGTACATACAAACACATGTGTACAAACACACACACACACACACACACACACACACACACACACACACACACACACACACACACACACACGCACGCACGCACGCACGCACGCACGCACGCACGCACGCACGCACGCACGCACGCACGCACGCACACACACACACACACCACACACACACACACACACACACACACACACACATGCGGATGCGAGCGCGCTCACGTACACATACAGAGAGAGAGAGAGAGAGAGAGAGAGAGAGAGAGAGAGAGAGAGAGAGAGAGAGAGAGAAGAGAGAGAGAGAGAGAGAGAGAGAGAGGTGGGGGGGTGGGAGGGTCTTCGTGCAATTGACAGACAGAAATGGATGAAAAAATGCAACAACAGAAAACTGTAATAAGATGGAAATAAGATGCCAACTTAAGGCTATAAAATCAACGACTTCGGAGAAGACATTGCCAACACGCCGAGAGTGTTCATTTTTTTGCGATGATGACACGAAGACTTTGTTGTTTGCTGCTGGTAATTTACATTGATATACTTTTTTTTTCTCTGTCTCTGTTTGGTCTCTATGTAATTTATTCCATCCACGACTTTGGTGTTTGTTGTTGATAGCGATACTCTGTCTCTGGTCTGTGGCTATGGAAATGGTAACCATGACTTTGAACTTTGCTTCTGGTAACTTGCAGCTCAATGTAGGAGGCAAGAACATGTGCCTTCTTTACTGTCCCGGGGTGTATGCAGCAAACATCGTCATACAGAAAACGTAGTGACTTTGTTTTATATTTCATTGATGTTTGTGCGTCTACACCTTTACTTCTTTAATGGGACAACTCATGAAAATTCATTTCTGTAGTATGTGGGTGTGTACATATCCGTACTTTTTTTTGGGGTGGGGTGGGGTGGGTGGGGGTGGGGGTGGGGGTGGGAGGTGGGGTGGGGGGTGGGTGCATCTAATAAAGTGTAGATGTGCACAACATTCACGTAAGTCCGATGGCCTTTCTCTTCAAATTTTTCCTTCTTTCTGTCTCTGTTTGTTAGGATGAACAGCTTTTGTTGGATGAGAAGACAGGCGCATAGATGATTATAAAACTCATCAAATGACAGCTGGGAAGAACAACATATGTGAACATTCTGAAGGTTTGAATGCCTGCCTGCGTGGACAGTCAAACCTAATATTCAGAAAAAAGGCTAATAACTCTTTCTCTCTCTCTCTCTCTCTCTCTCTCTCTCTCTCTCTCTCTCTCTCTCTCTCTCTCTCTCCTCTCTCTCTTCCTCTCTCTCTCCCTCCTCTCCTCCTCTCTCTCTCTCCTCCTCTCTCTCTCCTCTCTCTCTCTCTCTCTCTCTCTCTCTCTCTTTTCATCGGGCTGTTTGTATGTATGTGTTTCTCCGTTTCTGGCCTTGAACGTATTTGCGCGTATGTTTCTCAGCTGTTTGTCGATTTCTCGTCTTTGGAGCTTTTCGCATGTATGCCTCTGATTATCTAATTATCTTTATGTCTGTTTATGTCTTCCGGGTTATTTGTATGCATGCATGCCTTTGTTTTTTTGTTTTGTTTTGTTTTACATCTTGGGCCTATCTATATTTATATATCTATGTGCTTGTTTCTCTCTCAACAATGTATGTGTATGTAACGTCTGCTTCCCTGTCACACTTTCTATTTTCTGTCTCATGTCATTTGGCTGTATGTAACTCTCTTTGTCTGTCTGTCTGTCTGTCAGTCGGTTTGTCCTTCTGTCTCTCTCTGCCTGTCTCTCTCCTCCTGTCTCTGTCCATCTGTCTGTTTCTGTCTCTCTGGCTCTGTCTCTGTCTCTGTTTCTCTGTCTCTCTGTCTGACTGACTGTGTGTCTCTCTCCCTCTCTCTTTTACTGCTGAAAATCTCGTTCATTGGACTGTATATATCTTCCCTCCTCTCCCCCCTCTCTCTCTCTCTCTCTCTCTCTCTCTCTCTCTCTCTCTCTCTCTCTCTCTCTCTCTCTCTCTCTCTCTCTCTCTCTCTCTCCTCTCTCTCTCTCTCTCTCTCAATGCGTGCTTGGTGCTTGATGATTGGTGAGTTTTTCTAGAATTCTGAAGAATGTCGCCTCAACGTTTTAATAAAGCTGTTTAATTTTCTGTTTGATTCTGGAATATATCCTGATGGCTGGAAAGAATCTATAGTTCTGCCTTTATTTAAAAGGAGAGACGTCGATGATGTGAACAATTACAGGGGTATCTCCTTAAGTAACATTTGTACAAATTGTATAGTTCAGTTATTACTAGTAGATTGGGTGAATGGGTACGCATGAATGATGTAACTGGGAACATCAAGCTGGGTTTAAAACAGTTTACTCAACAATTGATCATATATTCACGCTACTAGCTGCCGTGCAAAAACAGTTTGTAAATAATCAGAAGTTGTATGTTGCCTTTGTTGACTTTAAAAAGGCTTTTGATTCAATCTCTCGTAAACTTTTAGGGCCTATGGTTTTAAAAATAGAAAATGGAGTCAAAGGTAAAGTATTTCGTTGCGTAAAAAATATGTACTGTGAAGTAAAAGCAAGAATACGATCATTAGCAAAATTATCTGAGTCTTTTATATATTCTCGTGGTGTTAACCATGGTGGTGTTTCTAGCCCCGTGTTGTTTTCATTGTTTATGAACGAGCTAACCCTGGAAATAATAGAAACTGGTAGGCATGGAGTGACTTTTGATTTCATAGAATTGTTTATTTTGCTGTTTGCTGATAATATTGTATTATTGTCCACGACAGTAATTGATCTCCAACGTCAAATTAATTCGTTATACTCTGCAACCAAAGGACTTGAAGAAGACTAACATTATTGTTTTTCGTAAGACGTTTGAGAGATGGACCTCTGAGAACGAGAGAGTCGTTGTAGTTAATGCGTATAAATATCTAGGAAGATACTTTACAACTAAACTCAGATTTAATTATGCCCGTCAGGATATTGCAAGAGAGCAAAGAGAGCAATTGTGGTTATTCTTCATGTCTTGTACAAATTGGACTGTAATTCATTTAGTATTTTTACGAGGCTGTTTGACTCACAAGTTCAACCAATTCTGCAGTATGGTTTTAAATCTGGGCTTTCGAAAAAAAGTATAACCCTAGAGAAATTTCACTTGCATGCATTGAAGCGTTTTTTAAATGTTGATATGAGAACCCCAAATGATATGATTTATGGAAAACTCGGAAGATATCCAATTTACCTAAACTCCTATGTGCAGTGTATCAAATATTGTCTGAAGTTAACTAGAATGCATGAAGATAGGTTGCCCTTTAAGGCATATAAGATGTTGTTTGTTCTTGGATGATAATGGAAAAAAGACATGGGCTTCTAGTGTGCGACAATGTTTGAATTCTTACGGATTTGGGTTTGTTTGGGATAATCAGGGCTTTCAAAACATATCTGGATTTTAAAAACGTTTTAAAGACAGGATAATTGATTGCAGATGGCAAAACTGGCATGATCATGTTAACCATAGTGATAGATTCTTACAGTACAGATCTTTAAGACAACGCATGAGTTAGAACCATATGCCAATGTTAAAATGAATCGATACGTTATGAGCACATTAGCAATGTTTAGACTTGAGTTTCTGATATCGCTTGTCATCGTTTTAGATACTACAACTACGCCGAAGGTGAATTTATATGCCGTTTGTGTGGTTTAACTAAAGAGGATGAAGTTCATTTTTTTGTTGTGCTGTCCTGTATTACATGATCTTAGAACCGAACTTATTCAACCTAAGTATT
>CM031627.1:13835678-13845678 GCA_018398815.1 Conus ventricosus
ATCTGTCGGCAAATTCATTGCCCCAAATTCCACAGTGGGAAGGGACCCAGAAAAAAGTTAAATCGGTCCTTTGCACATCAAAATATGAATTAAATAACATATTTCCTTTAAAACAAAGTTTTCAGAGTTAGAACTGAAAAACCTGATAGCTTGTAGTACTGACATTGAGTCGACACATAACAATACTTGCAAGATTGATTGCGGTAAATCAATTAAATATGTCAAAGCCATTAGTATAGCTATCATTTCGGCGACTAAGATAGATCGATTTTTTCCTATTGAATACGCTTTATCTACTTTAAGTGATGGAAAACAAAAGCGGATCCAGCGTCTTTGTTATTTGTCAATGATCCATCAGTATATACCTTATAGGATACTTGCTTTGCATATGCATCTTTGCTGAATATGACAAGATATGCGGATGATCAGCTTTTTTAGCATCAGTGTGATTAAGGTCAAAATTTTGCCCTGTTTCTTTCCCAGCTTGGGATTGGATCGGTATGAGCAATCTTTGCCAAAGAGTCGGGGGTCAAATCAGTTTTCTGCAACAAATGGGCAAAGTACGAGCCAATAGTAGACAAGCAGGAAATGTTTTTCGTTCGTTTGGGGTAATCAGTAGATGGATTTATAGAGATTTCTGTTTCATTTACACCTTTCATAGCTGTACATTTCACAACATATTTTGCCAAAGTGAGTGTTCTGTATTCGTTTAAAGGCAAAACATCAATTTCCGAATATGTCCCTACTGTAGAAGCATGTACAGGGATTCCCAAGCATAATTTAAAAGCCTTGCTATCAACACTTTGCAGCTTTTTCAACACATATTTAGGAGCACAAAAGAAAGCTTCTTGAGCATATGATAGCTTAGAACGAACGAGTGATATTGCCAGATGTTTCAATGTTTTACATCCTGGCACCAGCTTTGCTTGCTCAAGATTTTCCAAAAATTCAAACTTTTCCTAGCCTGGTTTAGAGATAATCAATGTGAACTTTCCATGTCAATTTAGATGTGAAGTATACTCCTAAGAATTTTACTGAGTGGACATACTGAAGTGTTATTCCATCAAGTCTAAAAGACGGCAGATCAACAGGATCATCACCATTATTAAATAACACTATAACGTTTTTTCATGGGAAAGTTTCAATCCATTTTCAAACAAGTACTTACTAAGATTATTTAGCTCTGCCTGATATATTTTTTTGTAATAGCTGATTGATCTTTTTGGCGTGTTTTTTCTTAGACTAGCATTTATCCACATACACAGATCATCAGCATATTGCACAACGGTAGCGGTTTTAGTTACGTGCTTTGGGAGATCATGTAACAAAATATTAAATAACATTGGAGCAATCACGGAACCTTGGGGAATGCGCATTTCTAACGATTTAAAATTTGAATATGTGTTTTCTACCCTGACTTGCAAACTTCTTTCTGATAAAAATTCTCTAACGTAGTTATAAAATTTACCAGATATGCCAATTTTCTTCAGTTTATAAAGCAAATCTAGCATGCCACACGCTATCAAAGGCTTTTTTAACATCAAAAAAATGTCGCCAGAGTACTCTTTCGCCTGGCAAATTGATGCTTAATTTTGTGTTGTTAATTTTACAATGTGGTCAGTTGTTGATCTTCCTTTTCTGAAGCCTGCTTGATTAATAGGTATTATTTCATTTTTATCACAAAAATAGATAAGCCTATTTAGTATAATTCTTTCCATAAGTTTTCCTACATGAGACGTCAGAGCTACAGGACGGTAACTGTGGACACTTGTGGGGACTTTCCTTGCTTTACAATGGGAATAATTACAGACTGTTTCCAAATTGATGGCATAACACCATTATTCCAAACCTCGTTGGAATATTTTCAATAAAAAACAAAGATAATTATCTGGTAAATGTTTTAGCTTTCATTCGAAACAGCGTCCAATCCAACTGATGATGATTTATTACCTATCAGCGAGATGGAGTCGTTTAACTCGCGTTTAGTTATGGGGCATTTATAAGTGGTCAATTTTTGAAATTGGCTCTTCGTACATCTCTGTTTTTTCTTCCTTTTCCTATGTTGTATGCAATCTTGTGGAAGACTTTCTAGACGCATTATCTTTGAAAACATGTTAGCGAATGCTTCTGCTTTTTCAGATGAGGTTGAGAATTTTTTATTATCCAAATTAACTGGATATCTTGGGAGATTTATCCCTTTTTTCATAGTTTAGTCAGGTGCAGACCTTGTGGGGACAAAAAATGCAAGACGTGCCCATTCATAGACACTTCAGCTACAGTCGTGGGACCCACTGGCACATTCACTGTGAGGTCCAGTTTAAACTGCCAGTCTAGGGACTTAGTGCACGTCTTGACCTGCACCCTCTGCTCCAAGCTGTATATTGGGGAGACCTACGCTCATTGGCCGACCGCTTTTCAGAGCACCTGAGGTCGATGAAGCTGGGCTACAGCAACCCAGTCGGCCAACATTTTGTTGGTCCATATCACAGCTACAGTCATGCGAAGATAGCAGCAGTGTGGCAGAACCCAGAGACCGTGTGTACAGAAAGCACATGGAGAACCTTGTCATCAGCCGCTTGGGCACCACACAGCCAGCTGGGATGAACATCAGAGTCACTGACGTCTAGCTGAGCCAGGGCCCTTCTGCCTTAATCTCTCTGTCCTGTCCTTCTTTAGCCTCTGTTTCTTTTTCTTTCAGTAGGCTAAATAGTGAATATATTCCATTTATTCCCCTCCTTTTGTGTGTGTGTGTGGTGCAGGGTGGTGGTGGTGTGTGTGTGTATGTGGTTTTGTGGGGGTTGTGGTGGTAAAAAAGGGGGGGGGGGCGTGTGTGTGTTGGTGTCTTTGTGTGAACTGCAGTGTGTGTCTGGTGAGCTCAATAAAACCTGAACAGTGATCAGTGACTTTATTCTGGTCCAACTTAATCTTTAAATGAAATGTTCTCACCCAATTCTCACATAGGCTTTCCTGTCTACACTGTCCTCTTCTTTTCACTTTGACAAGGGGGCCTATGGCTTAAAAACGTCAGTTTTCTCACTAATGGATTTGACTACCACCAAAAGGTTTTTAAAATTTTTATTATTTTTCATTTTGCAACGAATCCTGCAGTCAACTTTTGTTTCTTCCTTTGAAATTTTTGCCACACTTTTTAAAGGTCCTTTGATGAGAAACTTCTTTAGCACAAAACGCTGACCAGTAAAGCCGTTTTGCTTTTGCAATTGCTCGATTAGAGTGTGACTTAGCTTTTTTCATTTCTAGGTGGTTTTCTTCACTTTTATTTTTAATATATTTTTTGTATTTCAGTTTCTTTAAGGCTACGTTTTCTTCGCAATCCTTAGTCCACCACACATTGCCGGTATGAAGTGTTTTTGGAGAAGTATTAGTACGACATTTTGGTATTGAATCATCAGGGGCCCAAAAGAATATTTTGTTGATTTTTGAAAACATATCATTTACATTTTCTTCATCTTCCCCCAAAAAGTCTGTAATGTCTATAGGAAAGAAAAGCCTGAACTTATCCAGTGGCAAACTTATAATTGTACTTAGGTATTTTGTCTTCAGGCAAATTTTTTATGTCGTATTTTTTATAATTGTCATTATGATGGGCAGATGATCACTTCCAAAGTGTCATCAAAAGTTTGCCATAAGCAATCAAAAGCTAATTGGGGGGGAATCATTGTCAGACTATTGCGCTTGATCTATGAGTGGGAATGTCAGGAATCCTAGTTACACCCCCTCATTAAGCAAAATACAATGAAGAACCCACGTTTTCAAGAAAACGATTGATTGTTATGATGAACAACCTTTGTCCCAAATGGAGCGTGAGCATTAAAATCTCCGGCAATAAACCCATCTTTCCTTAGAGCTGTCTATTGTATGTAACCATTCAGTATTTTTCTCGTCTGGACCTTTAGGCAGATAACAGACACATGTTGAGACAATGTTGTTATTGACTTTTCCCGTGGCCGCGCACAAATGTAAGTTTGCAAGATCAGACGGTGCAGGTGATGGTCGTATTAAGTATTCAGTGCCTTCTCTGATATATATAATAGCAGTCCCGACTTTTTCCTTTGTGTCAAAACTCGATTGTGCACTGGGGGAAAAAAAAAGTGTGGAAATTTTTGGGTTAATTTAGATTTGCACACATTTATGATTGCAAAATCAATATTTTGTAGCAGTTTTTTCCCAGTTTTTGCCCGAAAAATGCTTCTTTCGTGAACACAGATCTGGCTTTCCACATGCAAAATCTTAAATGAGTTATCAGGCATGTCACGATAAACTAACAACAGAATAGCGGGGAGGGGGCAAATAAAAACAAATAATAAACAAATAAGCAGAGGAGAGAGAGAGAGAGAGAGAGAGAGAAGAGAGAGAAGAGAGAGAGAGAGAGAGAGAGAAAAAGAGAAGAGAAGAGGAGAGAAGAGAGAGAGAGAGAGAGAAGAGAGAGTGAGTCTTCTAATTTTCAAGATAACGTTGATAACTTCCTTCTGCTGAGTATAAACCTGTCAGACTGGGTAATTTCTGTGCTGAAATTAAAACAAATCTGCTTCCATGAAACCAAAAATGTTCTGAGTAGGAAATATAAATCTAGCACCAGTCACTCAAAACGTCATAGTAGTTCCACCAAGCACGCCTCTCCAGTGGAACGGCAGGTCATGACGCCTGGGGTGAAAATGGAAAACCCTGGGTGAATGTGAAATGGTGCGTCTCGCGGTCTTCCTAGGTGTCGCCCAGAACAGCTGCCGGACGTGTCTCCCCAAGTTCCCGGCAAGCACACTGGCTCCTCCCCGGGTCGGGTGAAGGCCGTTTAGCAGCGTCCTGTTGTTGGGTTTCAGGTTGGCGTGACTGGTGAAGCTCACTTTTCCCCACGTCAAACAACTGGGAGCTTGTAAAAGCAAAAAAAACAAATCAATTTTCATGCCCAGCTCTTGATGACCGACAGGGCGATTTGCTGATAATGATTTTTGCTTGAGGATTTTTTGCAGCAATCCCTTTTAAAAACAGTTGTAGAAAGTTTTACTGCGACATTGGGGTCCGTATGTTTCAGATCGTTACCCCACAGGGATAACAATAGCATCACTGGTCTTTCAACTGAGGATACTGCTTTCTCCAGTTTGGTTTAAGTCACTGATCTTATAGCTTTCCTTGACAAGGTACTAAAACCGTAAGACCGTCCGAGTTTTCTCCCATTGACTCCATTCAACACAGAATCGTGCAAAAGCAAAACAAGAGGGACGTCCTGCAAATTTTTTCTATCTTGATTTCCTCATTCTATTCGAACGTCCTTTGACGTCATTTTGCTTTGACGTTATGATGGGAGGTTCTGAGTTCTTTTTCTGCTCTCTTATTTTGTTTTCTTTCTTGTTGTTGGTCTTGCGCTCTGTCCCGTCCCGAACCAGGTGTTTTTGACGGTTTGGGGCTGAGAGCTGGGGGACTGACCCTTTCAGCTTTTCCCCGTAACGTGAGGCTTTGACTTGAGTTTGATTTTTAGAACTGTCGTTCTGTGCCTTACTGTTCCACTGTTCTTTGGAGACCCTACGGTGGTTTGCTAAAGTTAGAAATCAGATTGTTTTGCTCATTTACAGTTTTTTCTAATGAAACAATCCTCTCACACAGTTTCTCAATTAGTTGTTTCAGCTCCTTGATCTCACTTACTGTGTCTGAAGCAGTTGCACAGTGTTCATCGCTGCTCGTTTCTCCCTTTAGGGCAGCGTCCACGGGTTGCAGCGCAGCTCGCTCCAAAACTTCTTCCTGAAAAAAAGGCTGGCTCTTCACGCATTTTCTTCTCACTTTACTCTTTTTCCCAAATCAGGCTGTTTTGAAGTTACGCAGAATTCTTCATCTTGTCATTCTGGTCATGGTTCTGGTAGAATTGCTTAATTTCCCGCCAGATGTAAAATTAGTTGCTGACAGTTTCCGCCATTGAGCATATGATCATGTGTGTGTGTGTGTGTGGGGTGTGTGTGGTGTGTGTGTGTATAAGAGACAGAGAGAGACAGAGACAGAGAGAGACGGGAACAAAGAGAGACAGAAAAACACAGACAGGCAGCAGACAGAGAAACAGTTCAGAGACAGAAAGAGTATTGTGTGTGTTAAAATGGATTCTTTTTACAAAGGGTCGCTGTGTGGGGACCAGTGTATGTATACCCCTCTGCTTGACCATTAGACCGAGGAAACACCCAGGAAACAAAAATACAACACAACACACACACACACACACACACACACACACCACACACACACACACACCAACACACACACGCACGCACGCACGCACGCACGCAGCACGCACGAATACACACAGCACAAACACACCACATTGTGATTTTGGAAAAAATAAAGAATTCTGAGAGTGAATAAGTGTTATTTTCAACGCATAATTTTTATCGCTAAAAAAATGTTGTTTTTTCTTTTTACTGTTCACCATAAATCATTCCTTCAAACCATTACTGTAGACACTAAAAAAAGACGACAATGATAATGACGATGATGAGAATGACAATAACAAAGAGCTGCTGCTGCTTTTTTGCTTCTGCTGGCTGCCGCTGCTAATCCCCCGTTAATGCTGATGCTGATGACTACGATGGCAATGAAGATGATGATGGGTGATAATGATGATGATGATAATGATGATGATGATGTGAAAGATGATGATGATGAGAGGAGGAGGAGGAGGAGGAGGAGGTGGGGAGATGAGGAGGATGAGAATAATTATTATAATGATGACGATGACGATGACGATATTGATAATGATTACGACGACGACAACGACGACGCGACGATGCTAATAATGACGATGACAACCAACCACAGCATCGATGATGATAGTACCTCTAATGATGATGAAGATAATTGATGAGGGTGCCTGACAACAGGAACCTAGAGCGGGTCCAACGCCGTCATCGCGGGGCGGCGTGTCGACCTATGGCGATCACCCCTACACGTGCAGCTTTCAACGACGAATAAACGGCGAATGGAGGGCCATCTGCGGGGCCGTCATCTACGACGAAAAACAACCTTCTGACCATTGCCAACTGCTTGACGCCAAACCCTGAGTAGGATAAAGACATGCATGCATGCATCGTTACGTCTGCATCTTGGCTCATTTGTTTTAGTGTTAGGGAATGAACGATACAATTGAAGTTAAACATGATTCCAAATATTGGCTACGTTTGCATGCATACACCACACACACACACACCACCACACACACACACACACACACAAACACACACACACACACACGCACGCACGCACGCACGGCGCACGCACACACACACACACACACACACACACACACACCACACACACACACGCACATACACACACACAATTCAATTCAATTCAAATATTATCCTTTGACCCCTGCTGGGGCATGGAGGATACAAATGTAACAAAGAGAAATACGAAACTCACTCAGAACAATGTGTGAACATAGTTGCGAAATGCTGAATTCTGGTGAACTGTAATGATCTCATTAAACAATCTTCCATTTTTAGAAACTAACTAATATTCAAACAAATGCGTCATCCTTTGTGAAATAAATTACAAAATCGGAATGAAATGGGTAGGGAACAGTAAACGATAAACAGTAAACAAGTGGGGTATGTTTTGCTCCCATAAGGAAACTAACACAGAGTAACTTTATTCAAGACTGGCACAGCCTTTTAAACTTGAATAAAGTCAGACAATACATAGACGAACAATCTAATAGTGGGGGAAAAAACAAGCGCAGGCCACAAACTGAACTGTCTGGCAAAGATTTGGACTTGAGGGGAGGGGAGTTTGAAGATGGAGAAAACTGGGAAAATGAATTTAAAAAAAATAAATAAAAAAAAAGTTACAGATTGAAAACTCTTCTCTAGCTGCATAAGGGAACCATCGTAATCCCTTTTGAAGGCAGATATATTTGTATTGCCTGCTCCGAGGCCTTTCGCCCGCTGGATCGGGATCATCAGGGAGACACGGCTGGTTGTGTCTGCGCTCCTGGCGTCAAATAGAGACACACCACAGTCCATAATACTGTGGTGTTCTCACCACCATGGGTGCAAAAAAGAATCCAATAGCACCCCAGAGCAGCCAGCGAAGAGTAGTAAATGCAACCCAAACGAAGTGTGGGGAGGAAAAAAAGTTGCTGTAAAACTAAAGACATTATGCAAATAATATAAAATGTAGGGGACAGTCTTTGAGCCTACGCCTGAGGATCCACCCAAAGATGCAAGGGAGATCAAAGACAAACCACACAGACGGACAGAAACAATACAAATAACCTCAATTTAATCAAAGCAAAATCGGAAATGAAATGAGGTAGGGAACAGTAAACGATAAACAGTAAACAAGTGGGGTATGTTTTGCTCCCATAAGGAAACCTAACACAGAGTAACTTTTATTCAGACTGGCACAGCCTTTTAAACTTGAATAAGTCAGACAAATACATAATATAATAATAATAATAATGTGCATTTCTTGCGCCTAATCTTTAAAAGCCCTAAGCGCTTACAATAAAAAGTAAATAAATCAAGAGAAGCAACCAATGATAAACAACAAAAGGCAATCTTCCAAACACACACACAATATTTCTACATGCTTAAGCTGAGCACACAACACACACACACCACACACACACACCACACCCACACACACACCACACACCACACACACACACACACACACACACACACACACACACACACACACCACACACCACACACACACACTGTACACAATCACACAACACACACACAAACACACACATACGCCAGGTTGTAGGGTACATCTGCTTTCGACAGAAAGAGGGGAAGGGTCATGACTGGAAGAGGTAGTCTTAAGAGAAGATGAAGGAAGAGAGGGAAGTCGCAGAGCGGAGAGACAAAGGGAGGTTATCCAACAACAGGGGGCCTGGAAAGAGAACGAACGTTCACCGAGGGTCCTAGTGCGGAAGCGAGGAATTTGGGAAGAGAAGTGTCAGAGGAAGAACGTAGCTGTCTAAGAGGTTGTAGTTATTCAGAAGATCAGCAAGATAGGATGGGGCTGACCACTGAGAGATTTGTAGCAAAGCAAAGAAAGCTTGTATTCAATTCTTTTGCCTACTGGGAGCCAGTGGAGAAATCAAGCAGGGAGCCGAGTGAGAAAATTTGGAGCGTTTCAATACTAGTCGGGCAGCACTGTTTTGAATTTTCTGCAATTTGCCAAGAAGATTCTGTGGGCAACCAGCAAGAAGAGAATTACAGTAATCCAAGCGAGAAAGAACAAAGCAGAAATGAGAGTTTTGGTGGCATCATCCGAGAGAAGATGACGAACAGAGAATACGGCGAAGTTCCAGATAGCAAGCACGACAGACAGAGGAAATTTGACTTTGAAAGGATAGAGTTTGGTCCAGTGTGATCCCAAGATTACGGACAGTTGAAGAAGTCCGAATGACTGAATTATCTAGTTGGACAGATGAGGGAAGGCAGTTTGTAGACAATAATCTTTTAGATGCTATGAAAATCAGTTCGGTCTTGTCGTTGTTCAGTTGAAGTTTGTTGTCAGTCATCCAAGCTTTGATATCAGAAAAACATGCCTGAGTTCGTTCAATGATAGAAGGGAGCTGAGAAATATCGTCAGAGGTGTAGATTTGGTTGTCGTCAGAGAAACAGTGGTGGGAGATGCCATGATGAGTGACAATGTCAGAGATAGGCTGTGTATAAAGAACGAAGAGAATGGGGCCAAGACTGAGCCCTGGGGGACTCCATACTCCAAGTCAGCTGACTGAGAAGAGAAACCATTCACAGAGACAGTCTGAGTACGACCACAAAGATAGGATCTAAACCAGGAAAGAGCTGTGCCAGAGATGCCAAATGTATGCTCAAGCCTAGACCGAAGGGTACTGTGATCTATAGTGTCAAAAGCGGCAGACAGGTCTAACAAGGACAGCAGAGAGACTTTACCATCGTCAAGAGCAGAGAAAAAGGTCGTTGACAATTTTGAGGAGAGCGGTTTCTGTGCTATGGCAGCCCGA
>CM031627.1:13850678-13863178 GCA_018398815.1 Conus ventricosus
ATCCACAGATAACGTTTGTAGGACCAGTATCCACGGATAATGTTTTTAGGACCAGTCCACAGATCATGTTTGTAGGACCAGTGTCACGAAATGTTGTAGACCAGTATCCACATAAGTTTGTAGGACCAGTATCACGATAAGGTTTTGCAGTCACGATCAGTTGTAGACCCTTCCACAGATCATGTTTGTAGGCAGTACTAAGCTCTTTTGCAGGGTCAGTATCTGCAAATATTGTCGTAAGTCAGTATTAAGTGGTCTTCATAAATCAGTATACAGGGTAGGTTGAGGTCATTCATAGGGCTAAATTGCAGGGTCATTCAAGGGCTCTTTGCAGGGTCATCTATCTACAAGGCAATTCTTAGGGTCGGTGTCTGCAGTCGATTTCTGTGGTTAAGTATCTACAGGGACGTTTGTAGGGCCACTATCAATGGGACACATTTGGATGAGTTTGTGTGAGATTAGTTTCTTCAGAGCTATCTGTAGAGATTGTACCCATATGATTGTTCGAAGGGTCAGTATATACAGAGTTGTGTGTTAGGTCACTGTGGACAGGGTTGTTTGCTTTTAGTCGGCATTGGTACTGAAGGAAGTATGGAAGAAAAAAGCCATTGTCAGCTTCTTTAAAACATACTGAATGTCGGTTGCATTTCTTTGATTTGACAGGACAAAGGAGTTCAGGGTCATCTGTGGAGACTTTGACCTCACCACGAAGGACGAGTTTGAGGTGATCAAGGCTATTGTCGACTTCAGAATTGTAAGTCTGTTCTCTCTGTCTCCGTCTATCTATCTATCTATCTATCTATCTATCTATCTATCTATTCTATCTATCTATCTATCTATCTATCTATCTATCTATCTATCTATCTATCTATGTGTATACATGTATCCATCCATCCATCCGTCTATCTATCTATCTATCTAGCTAGCTAGCTTGCTAGCTAGCCAGCTATCAAGGCAATTGTCGACTTCAGAATAATAAATGTGTTCGTTCTGTCTCTGTCTTTCGATATCTATCTATCTATCTGTCTATCTGTCTATCTATCTATCTATCTATCTATCTATCTATCTATCTATCTATCTATCTATTATCTATCTATTATATAGATAGATAGATAGATAGATAGATAGATAGATAGATAGATAGATAGATAGATAGATAGATAGTTAGTTAGTTAGTTAGTTAGTTAGTTAGTTATACAAAGAAAGGAACGCAGATGTGTATCAGGGGAAAAAGAAAGGGAAAAGGAAGTGAGAATGAGAAATCATTAGCTGTGAAGAACACTTGGAAAACATATCAGTAAGAAAATGAATGTGTCATAATACAATAAGCAGATATAAGCAAAACAACAACAGCAAGAACAACAAGATGCAAAGCACATAAACGAACTCCCAGTTTATCTTGAAATACACGTGAGATATTCCATAAAGAGGAAGAACCGTTTTCGGCCGTTATAGCCGCTAGTGACGGCTATTCTGGTAAACATCGGCCATCATCTGTGACCCATAATGAACATACCAACAAATTTTCAGAAAGATCGGCCAAGTACTTTCTTCGATATTCCATAAAGAAGAAAAAACCGTTATGGACCGTTATAGCCGTTAGTAACGGATACAACGGTAAAATAAAACATCGGGCATCATCCGTGACCCATAATGAACATACCTACCAATTTTTAGAAATATCGGCTAAGTCCTTTCTGAGATATTCCATAAAGAAGAAAAACCGTTATGGGCCGTTAGAGCCGTTAGTAACGGCTATAACGGTACGCTAAAACATCGGGCATCATCCGTGACCCATAATAAACACACGTAGAAATTTTCAGAAAGATCAGCCAAGTCCTTTCTGAGATTTTCCATAAAGAAGAAAACCCGTTATGGGCCGTTATAGCCGTTAGTAACGGATATAACGGTAAGCTAAAACATCGGGCATCATCCGTAACCCATAATGAACATACCTAGACATTTTCAGAAAGATCGGCCCAGTAGTTTTGTCTGGAGCGAGTGGAACACATTTTAAATACAGACGGACAGACAGACAGACAGACAGACACACAGACAGCATATCTTCGTTCCCATCGTAAAGTACTCCCTGTTCTATGAGAACTGAGAGTACCAAAATGAAGTTAAATAAACTTGAGCCAAAAGTTAATAGCTAGTAACATTATTTGTCGATCTACATGAATTGGATTAATTGAATGGCTGTCTCTCTGTCTTACTCACTCTTTGTGTTTCTCTCTTTGTCAATCGCTGTCTTTGTGTGTCTGTCTATCTGTAATTATTATTATTACTATTTTCTCTATCTAACCGTCCTCTCATTCTTTTCTTCCCTCTTCTTCTTCTTCTGTTTTCATCGTTTCTTTAAGAAATATTACTGTGATTACTGTTATCTTTATTAAAAGTGGTAATATTTTATGAGTCTAGAAGAAGAGAAGAAGAGAAGAAGAAGAAGAAGAAAGAAGAAGAAGGAAGAAAGAAGAAGAAGATGATGATGTTGTTGTTGATGATGATGATGATGATGATGATGATGATGATGATGATGATGATGATGATGATGATGATGATTCTTCTTCTTCTTCTTCTTCTTCTTCTTATTCTTCTTCTTCTTCTTCTTCTTCTTCTTCTTCTCTTCTTCATTATTATCATTATTATCATCATCATCATCATCATAATCATTCCTATTGTTGTTGTTTTTTTTATTACTTTTTGTACTCTCAGTTCTTATAGAACAAGGAGTACTTTAGAATGGGAACGAAGAAATGCTGTCTGTGTGTGTGTCTGCGTGTCCGTGGTCAAATGTGTTCCACTCGCTCCAGACAAAAACTACTGGGCCGATCTTTCTGAAAATTTGTAGGTATGTTCATTATGGGCCACGGATGATGCCCGATGTTTTAGTTTACCGTTATAGCCGCTACTAACGGCTGTAACGGCTTATAACGGTTTTTTTCTTTGTGGAATATCTCAGAAAGTACTTGGCCAATTTATAAGCGGATTGGGTGATCTTGTGACAAATCGGAGCCTCTGTCCATGTGTAAGTGATGTAATGCTGAAAATGGATTCAACCGTTAAAAACCGTTATTCTGCCGTTATTTCTTATATATAGGTGGATTTTAATGACATTTGGTATATAGAAAGGTTACACACACAAATGACACTTCTATATAGGTCTAGTGTTTCAAAATTTGACCGCTAAAAACCGTTATTCTTGACATTGTCCGATTTGGAGGAAATTTGATATGTACACAGGCTTTAGCCCAGTGAGGACTAAAATACCGGTTTCAAAAGTGTATATCGGTTATATAACCGTTAAACCGTTATTTTGCCGTTATTTGTTTATATATTGGTGGGTTTTAATAGAAAAGTTATCACACACAAATGGCACTTCTATGCAGTGTTTCAAAATCTGACCGTTAAAAACCATTATTCTTGATATATTGTCCGATTTGGATGAAATTTGGTATGTACACAGGCTTTAGCCCAGTGAGGACTAAAATACCAGTTTCAAAAGTGCACATCGGTTAAAAAACCCAATTAAAACTGTTATTTTGCCTTTATTTTTTATCTGACAAAGCACTTGGCTGATTTATAAGCGATTTGGAAAACTGGGAGTATGTTTATATGCTTAGCATCTAGTTTATCATTATTACTTTCATTTTATCCTGCATTATCTCCCCTTCGACCACAGTTCCATTCCATATTTATAGTTGTTCACCCAAGACCAACTTTAGCACCCAGATTGAAGACATATGTCTGTCCGTCCTCCGTGTTCATTAGTGTGGTTCTGGTTTGTTTGTTGTTGTTTTTTTGCACAATTACATACAAATACATTTCTTGAACACGAAAAATTACCTTGAATGTTATTCGTCTTACCTGGAATAGGTCAAAGTGCATTATGTTTGTTTTGTAATGCATATGTTCCTTCGTTTGGCGGTGCAGTAACTCTGGTTTTGCTCTTGTCTATTATGATAATAATAATAATGATAATAATAATAACAATAACAATAACAACCACAAGAACAACATAGCATTTATAAAGCGCCTTGCCAAAGGTTCTTGGCGCTGACAATCCACACTCTCCTTTACACAACGGGCTGCCTACCTGGGTGATGCCGACTGAAGAGCTTCCTGCCGGCGCTTCATTCAGTCGTTTCCCGTGTCACCCAGTATATATCGTTCGCTCAGTTTCTTTCATTCTTTCAGTTTCCCACGCTGGGTGCATGCTATGTGTAAAGTTGGTGATGGGATTTTACGTGTGTGCAAGATGTCATGCTTGCGTTCCCGCCCCCCATCTCCGGCGGAGATTCATACCTGCAACTCAAGGATCACCAGATTACGAGTCCCGGCACTCTAACAACAGAGCTATTCCGGCGCCTAAGGGTTTATGAAAGGGTGTATAAATCATACAAGTAACGAGAATGTTTAGGTCGGAAGTAATTCACGTAGCAACCTGGCCTGAAACGAAGTCGGCGGCATATCACCAAATATTTCATAACTGTGTAGGAAACCTGACTTCCAGTTTGAATTTTCAAGCACATAATTACAACCGTGACGAGCGGTCCGGGTGTTTCCTGGTGGTTTTTTTTTTTTCTTTTTCTGTACACTCTGTATGAATTTTGGTACCACAAGACCAAGTTTTAATGCCTGAAAGCTTAAATCTTATGGTGAAAACCTCGTTTCACTTTTGACAGAATGCTCTTAGTGAAGTCAAAGTGCCTTGGTATACAAAAGAAAATGATTTGACATCGTCAAAATTAATTACTAATTAAATGCACCAGCAATATTCATTAGCTGTTCTATATAAAAAGAAAGACATTTGGATTGCACCATTTTCATAAGTAAACTAACTTACAGTTTCTCTGTGTGTCAACATCGTAATACAATATATTCTATAAACTTAGACACTGGTGTTGAACATAATTTCAAAAACATGTGCGCGCGCGCGTGTGGTGTGTGCCGCATACGTGTGGTGTGTGTGTGTGGTTGTGTGTGTGTGTGTGTGTGTGTGTGTGTGTGTGTGTGTGTGTGTGTGTGTGTGTGTGTGTGTGTGTGTGTGTGTGTGTGTGTGTGTGTGTGTGTGTGTGCCCGCACACGCTTATTTGTGTGTATGTGTGTGTTCACACTCACAGATCGTCACGAGCCATCAAACATGGGAGTTAAATGATGCAATGCATTGTTCGTCACATATAAGAACATTCAGTTACGCACAAGGGATTTATGTGTGACGTCAAATCACGTGTGATGTATTTCCTGTGTGCAGCATCCTGGATACCGCGACAGGGCCTTTTACCCCAATGACATCGCTATTTTGAAAGTGGAAAGTCCGCTCGTCTTCAATGCTTTCGTCAAGAAGGCGCCTATCCCTCGTCGTCGATTCTGGCTCATTCCAAGAGACTGCCAGCTTGTGGGATGGGGTGATACAGGTAAGCCCTGTTAGCCAAAGAATACATATCTCTCGTCAAATCGTTCGAAAATCTGTAAGAGAGGCCACGATGGCGCTCGTCTGTCTCTGTGGGATCAGTCAGTTGTGGAGTCGCAGCGCCTACTGTGGCTAAAGAGCCCAGATTCCCGAGCGGCAGACTCTGTTGCAGTTGCTGTAGGTGAAGTCTCGGTCATGAGTGTCTGTTGGTGCCGACGCAATTCTTTGCCGTCTACGGCGCCTCTGTCTGGCTAACTGGCCTCTCTCCAAAGCTCTGCTCGTTTGATGCCAGCCTTGATGGTGGACTGCCAGCTGGCCCGGTCTGAAGCTGCTGTCTCCAGGTCTGCTGGGTGTAGGCTTCTTACCGTCAGGTCGCGCTTGCATACACCTTGTAGCGTATGACGGGCCGTCCTGTGGGTCTGGAGTCAGTAGCTAGCTCACCGTACAGCACGTCCTTTAGGATGCGAGCGTCGTCCATGCAGCTGACTTGACCAAGCAAGGCGCCTCTGTGTCAGCATGGTGAACGTGCTAGGCATCCTTGCCTGGACCGGGATTGTCCAGATGGTGATGCGGTCCTGCCAAGTGATGCCCAGGAATCTTCTGAGGCAAAGCAGGTGGTAGGCGTTTAGTCTGCGTTCTTTTCGGAGTACGGGGTCCATGTCTCCTTAGAGAAGAGTGCTGAGCACGCAGGCTTGGTACACTTTCGTCTTGGAGTTTGACGTTATTATGGTGTTGTCCCTGACTCTCTTTGCCAGGCGGGCCATCGCAGTTGCTGGCTTGCTGATCTGCACGTTCAGCTCAGCGTCCAAAGAGAGGTTGCTGAAGATGGTGGAGCCCAGGTAAGTGAAGTCGTTCGCAGGGATAGCAGCACTGGAGTGACCAATCCGGGCCTGGGTCAAGTGTGTGGATATCATGTGGTGCCAAATCTCCAGAATCCCCCTCTCGGCCTTGCTGACAGGTTCCACCGGAAAGTACAGTATGGTGCCAGCGCAGCTGCAGAGTTGCCGAGAGGTGTCACGGTGTGCCGACCCACCACATCATGGGCTCCACTTTGGATTGTCTTTCAGAGTTTACCCCCTTAGCCTCTGTCTCTCCCGAGACATCCACAAGGCAGTGAAGCTATTTGACCCATAGCTGGGAGTTTCGTGGGCACCAGGGCGTATAGACACACCTGTGGGCCTGAATGCCACACGTCTTGGGACCAGACTTGCTCCAAGTCCATTGTTGTTTAGCCTGAGTCCGTAAGGTCCCAGTTGACGTGTGCCACCACGAGAAGGCACGACATAGGGCTTGCAGGTGGAGAGGCTACAATTATGCTGATAGAGAAAGACTGACGCATTCTGCTTCCCCTTCGCAGTGCTGCAGACAGCGGTGCTAGTCAGCGTTGGAGGCTGAAAGCGAGAGGTGACAAGCACACGCACACTTCGCCGACACACTAAGCACGTCACGACAACCATTGCGACCCACAAACGGCACAAATAAGCAAAGCAGAAAAGCATTTAAGTTCATTAACACCATTCCAATCTACTATAAATGACAAAGAAATGTCAAACGTTATAAATTCTGGTTCTCTTTTGTGGTATATGTTCACCCAAACCAGTTTCGACCGATTCCAATTTAACTTGCAAGACTAATCGAGTATTCAGTTTAGACAAGATGCAACGCATATAAACGTACTCCCAGTTTATCCTGAATAACCGTGAGATACTCCATAAAGAGAAAAAACCGTCTTGGGCTGGTGTAACCGTTAGTAATGGCTATTCTGGTAAACATCGGCCATCATCTGTGACCTATAATGAACATACATACAAATGTTCAGAAAGATTAGCCAGTACTTTCTGAGGTATTCCATAAAGAAGAAAAGCTGTTAGGAGCCGTTATAGCCGTTAGTAACGGATATAACGGTAAACTAAAACATCGGGCATCATCCGTTATCCATAATGAACATACCTACAAATTTTCAGAAAGATCGGCCAAGTACTTTCTGAGATATTCCATAAAAAAGAAAAACCGTTATGTGTCATTATAGCCGTTAGTAACGGCTGTAATGGCAAACTAAATGTCGGACATCATTCGTGACCCATGATGAACATGCCTACAAATGTTTAGAAAGATCGGCCAAGTACTTTCCGAGATATTCCGTAAAAAAGAAAAAACCACTATGGGCCGTAATAGCCCTTAGTTTCGGCTATAACCGTAAACTAAAACGTCGGGCATCATCCGTCGCACATAATGAACATACCTACCAATTTTCAGAAAGATCGGCCACGTACTTTCTGAGATATTCCATAAAAAAAAACTGTTATGGGTCGTTATAGCTGTTAGTAACGGCTGTAACGGTAAACTAAGAAATCGGATATCATCCGTGACCCGTAATGAATATACCTACAAATTTTCAGAAAGATCGACAAAGTCCTTTCTGAGATATTCCACAAAGAAGAAAAACCGTTACGGGCCGTTATAGCCATTAGTAACGGATATAACGGTAAACTAAAACTATGGGGTATCATCCGAAACCCATAGTGAACACACATGCTAATTTTCACAAAGATCGGCCAAGACTTTCTGAGATATTCCATAAAGAAGAAAACCGTTACAGGCCGTTACAGCCGTTTGTAAACGCTATAACGGTAAATTAAAACATCGGGTATTATTCATGATCGATGATAAACATACTACAAATTTTCAGAAAGATCGGCCAAGTCCTTTCTGAGATATTCCACAAAGAAGAAAAACCGTTATAAAACCGTTACAGCCGTTAGTAACGGCTATAACGGTACACTAAAACATCAAGGCATCATCCGTGACCCATAATGAACATACCTACAAATTTTCAGAAAGATCGGCCCAGTAGTTTTTGTCTGGAGCGAGTGGAACATATTTTGACCACGGACGGACACACACACACACACACACACACACACACACCACACACACACACACACACACACACACACACACACACAGAGGTTGTGTGCTACCAACATATGCACACACAGAAGATAAAAGATCACACACAACAAACATACATCACACTAAAAAGTAAAACATACACAGTGCATACAGCTGTAGTGTATGTGTGTTGTTGTGTGTGTGTGTGTGTGGTGTGTGTGTGTGTTGTGTGTTGTGTGTGTGTGTGTGTGTGTATGTGTGATGTGTGTTGTGTGTGTGTGTGTGTGTGTGTGTGTGTGTGTGTGTGTGTGTGTGTGTGTGTGTATGAGAGAGAGAGAGAGAGAGAGAGAGAGAGAGAGAGAGAGAGAGAGAGAGAGAGAGAGAGAGAGCACTTGTGCAAGAAATCTTCAAGATCCTTTATACTTTAAGTTCAAGTAGACACTTTTAGTCCTATGCTTACAGTATTCAATGAAGTATAAAGTACCCATATCTTTGTAACATGAACATTGCCATAGAAATAACGTGTAATGGATATTGTCGCATATCATGATTCGAAGTGCCCTTTAATCCGAAGAACAAGTTCTGTTTTGCAATAGCTGTAGAATAGAATGTCCCTGTTCAAATAGCCTTTACATTGTTGGCATTTTGTTATAGTATGACGCTTGTACACACTGCGGCGTTTAGTTAAGACCTTTGGTTGTCCAGTTTGAGGGCGTCTAATGGACATGTATTGTATGCCAGAGACAGGCCAACCATCCACACTTCTGAAAGAGGTGTCTTCTGGGCGGCTGAAGAATAGAGAGTGCATAGCCAGGATTGGCCCAATCATCAGATCCACTAACGTCTGCTTCTTTGACGAAATTGACGGTGGCACCGGATGCTTTGTCAGTTTCTCTCTCTCTCTCTCTCTCTCTCTCTCTCTCTCTCTCTCTCTCTCTCTCTCTCTCTCTGTCTCTGTCTGTCTGTCTGTCTGTCTGTCTGTCTGTCTCTCTTTGGTTATGTTTATTTGATGTGGATGAGTTGTTTGTATTGAAACACACCCTTCATTAAGGAACGCTGCCTTTTTGTGAATAAATAAAGTGTGATTGTCATTGGGGATTGTTCTCTCTCTCTCTCTCTCTCTCTCTCTCTCTCTCTCTCTCTCTCTCTCTTCTCTCTCTCTCTCTCCTCTCTCTCTCTCTCTCTCCCTGTCTCACTGTCTGTCCGTCTGTCTCCCTCTCTCTCTGTCTCTTCCCTCCCTCCCTCCCTCCCTCCCTCCCTCCCTCCTGCAGTATGTTGTCTGTCTGTCTCTGTCTCCCTCTCTCTCTGTCAGACTGTATGTCCGTCTGTCTATCTGTCTGTCTGTCTTTCTCTCTCTCTCCTCTCTCTCTCTCTCCTCTCTCTCTCTCTCTCTCTCTCTCTCTCTCTCTCTCTCTCTCTCTCCTCCGTCACTCCCTTTCTGTTGTCAGTCTGCCTGTCCATCTGTCTGTATGTTTCTCTCTCTCATTCTCTCTGTCCCTCCCTCCCTCCCTCCCTCCCCCACTCCCTCTCTCTCTCTCTCTCTAATCTCTCTCTCTCTCTCTCTCTCTTCTCTCTCTCTCTCTGTCTCTCTGTCTCTCTCTCGGTCTCTCCCTCCCCCCACCCCCACCCCCCCTCTCTCTCCTCTCATTCATTGGTTCAGTAGGATTCTTTAGTTATTGTACATCCCTTCCCCCACAACACAGAAGACTCCTACCCCCCCCCCCCCCACCCCTAAGCCTCGCCAAAGCCAGTCACCACTCATCCTCAACTCAGTATCACGGATAGCTATGCTGTCTCATGCTATGCTATGTCACGCTTTCCTATGCCGTGCAATGTTAAGTTGTGCTACACAATATCGTGCCATGCTATGCTATGTCACGCACTCTGAATCTGTGCGGTGGTAAGTTATGCTATGCAATGCCGGCTATCATGTGGTTCTATGTCACGTTGTCCTATGTTATGTCACGCTGTCCTATGCTATGTCACGCTGTCCTGTGCTATGTCACGCTGTCCTATGCTATGTCACGCTGTCCTATGCTATGTCACGCTGGCCTGTGCTATGTCACGCTGTCCAATGCTATGTCACGCTGTCCTATGCTCTGTCACGCTGTCCTGTGCTATGTCACGCTGTCCTATGCTATGTCACGCTGTCCTATGCCATGTCACGCTGTCCAATGCTATGTCACGCTGTCCTATGCTATGTCACGCTGTCCAATGCTATGTCACACTGTCATATGCTATGTCTCGCTGTCCTTTGCTATGTCACGCTGTCCAATGCTATGTCACGCTGTCCTATGTTATGTCCGCTGTCCTATGCTATGTCATGCTGTCCTGTGCTATGTCACGCTGTCCTATGTTATGTCACGCTGTCCTAGTCTATGTCACGCTGGCCTATGCTATGTCACGCTGTCCTATGCTATGTCACGCTGTCCTGTGCTACGTCACGCTGTCCTATGCTATGTCACGCTCTCCTTATGTTGTGCTTGATAAGCTGTGCCAAGTGATGTCCTGCCCTTCTATGCTATGTCACGCTGTCCTATGCTACGTCACGCTGTCCTATGCTATGTCACGCTGTCCTATGCTGTGCTGTGGTAAGCTATGCCAAGTGATGCCCTGTCCTTCAATGCTATGTCACGCTGTCATATGCTATGTCACGCTGTCATATGCTGTGTCACGCTGTCCTATGCTATGTCACGCTGTCCTATGCTATGTCACGCTGTCATATGCTGTGTCACGCTGTCCTATGCTATGTCACGCTGTCCTATGCTGTGCTGTGGTAAGCTGTGCTGTGCAGTAGCCATAATAGTCAAAGCTACATCGCGGTCTCCTGTACTGTTCTGTGACGTATAGTACTATTTTATGCGTGCTAGTCTACGCTATGTCACACTTGGCATTGCTATGTCCTGCTAAATTGTGCTATGCCATGCCACGTTTTGGGCCATCTTGTCATTCGCTACGCGTGACTCTCTATGTCACGCTTTGATGTCATAATCTCCATTCTGCTGTGCTGTGCTCCGCGAATCTATGCCATGCCTTTTGGGCTTAGCTCTGATACGCTTCAGCCTACTAAGTCATACTTCAACCTTCTCACGCAATGCTTCTTTACCATCTCAAGCTACGCTACTGCTATGTTGTACAATGACACCCTTTACTGTACTGCGTTGAGTTAGCACACCACATGTGTTGCTATGCTGGGCTGTACTTTGATGATTCATTTTCTGTGCATTTCCAGGGAGACGGCGGTAGCCCTGCTGTTTGTGGCAGGTACGTCATCGGCCTTTTGTCCTTTCTTGAGGTAACCTGCTCGGGAGAGTGCCTGTCATCTATACCCGAGTCCCCAAGTACCTGACCTGGATCAAAAGAAACCGCTTCCGTGGACATTAACGTTGATACGATGTCCACAGAAACAGCTGGTCCTTTTTTGGTGCCGAATTATGTTCAGTGAACCACTCTCCGTTGATGGTCTCTGACCAGGATGCCCTTCGCTCAATACCTGCTCGCTTCATGTTCTTAGACAGTCTTGTCTTCGTTGTCTCATAAAACTCTCTGTCTATTTGAGTGTTTCCCTGCCTGTCTCTCCCTCTCTCTCTTTCCCTCCCACCCTCTCCCATTTTCTCTCGCTCTCTCGCTTTCAGTTGTGATCTCAATCTATTTCCCTCTCCCACCCACCCACCTCCCTGTCTTTCTCTCTATCTCCCCTGTCTCTCTGACTTTGTCTCCGCCTCTATTTGTCTGTCCGTCTGCCTGTCTGTCTGTCTCTCTACAGTCTGTCTCTTTATTTATCAATCTTTTCATCTATCTATTTATCTATCCATGTAGAGACAGATAGATAGATAGATCTCACACTCTGTGTATTCACTTGTATTTTGATTCCCTCCGTCTCTCTCGCTCTCTCTCTCTCTCCCCTCTCTCTCTCTCTTCTCTCTCTCTCTCTCCTCTCTCTCTCTCTCTCTGTCTTTCTCTGCCCCCCTCCCTCTTTCTCTCTTCTCTCTCTCTCTCTCTCTCTCTCTCTCTCTCTCTCTCTCTGTCTTTCTCTGCCCCCCTCCCTCTTTCTCACTCTCTCTCTCTCTCTCTCTCTCTCTCTCTCTCTCTCTCCTCCTCTCTCTCTCTCTCTCTCTCTCTCAGTTTTTGATTATGAAACAACATTCAAATAAAAGACAGCATGTGAGTCTCACTTTTGCTCTCAAAAGCATTG
>CM031627.1:13868178-13873178 GCA_018398815.1 Conus ventricosus
TCCTAATTACAGTTAAATGGCGTCGTGTTGCCATGTGTTGTATGTTAGAGACAGGTGAGGCATCGACACTACTGATAGAGGTGACTGTGAACCGTATAAAGAATGGGTCATGTAGACAGGTGTTTTGTCAGAGGTACCAACGTCTGCTTCAGGGTCGACTGGGGCATCGCATTAACAACTAGCACGTAGATGAGGAGTTGGGTATGAAGGAAAATATACATGATACGAAGTAGACACGAATTGTATAGTCTGTTATAAAATTACCTCATACTGATTGGGGACAGGACCTACGAGAGAATTAATGACAAGGGTAAAATGGGAAAATATAAATTTCTATAAACCTCGAATTCTCAATAGGAACATATGGATTGAGATGATACATAATGAATTGTATTTGCCACTTGTTGTGTACACCTGATATGGACAGGCCGGAGGCCTCATAATGAAAGGCGAGGCGCATTCGCGCGCGGCAAGCGTCTCTCTCTCTCTCTCTCTCTCTCTCTCTCTCTCTCTCTTCTCTCTCTCTCTCTCTCTCTCTCTCTCTCTCTCTCTCTCTCTCTCTCTCCTGTCTGTCTGCCTGTCTGTTGTTCTCCGTCTCTATGTTTGCCTGTGTCTGTCTGTCTGTCTATCTGCTTGTCTGTCTGTCTACCTCTCTCCCCCTCTCTCTCCCTCCCCTCCCTCCCCCCTCTCCTCTCTCTCTCTCTCTCTCTCTCTTCTCTCTCTCTCGTTCGCTAGTTCACTAAAAATCGTTTGGCTAATCTACCTTCTCTCCCCCGCCCCCCCCCCCCCCCTTCCAGGGGGACGCCGAACATTCCCCTATCCCCCAGCCCAATCACTACCCACTCCAAGCTATGCAATACTCTGTTACGCGATGCCCTGACCTGCTTTGCTATGTCACACATTACAAAGTCATGCCCTGGTAATTTGTCTTATGTAATACTTTGTCATGCTATGCATTGTCGCGCCCTCGAGGCTACAACGTGCTGTGGTAAGCTGCGCTACGCGAGTAGTGCTATGCAATGCCTCGCATGCTAGTCCATGCTATGTCACGCTCTCCTGTTCTGTGCTGTGGTAAGCTGTGCTACGCAGTGCCCTGGCGAGTAGTGCTATGCAATGCCTCGCATGCTAGTCCATGCTATGTCACGCTCTCCTGTGCTGTGCTGTGGTAAGCTGTGCTACGCAGTGCCCTGGCGAGTAGTGCTATGCAATGCCTCGCATGCTAGTCCATGCTATGTCACGCTCTCCTGTGCTGTGCTGTGGTAAGCTGTGCTACGCAGTGCCCTGGCGAGTAGTGCTATGCAATGCCTCGCAATGCTAGTCCATGCTATGTCACGCTCTCCTGTGCTGTGGTAAGCTGTACTACGCAGTGCCCTGGCGAGTAGTGCTATGCAATGTCTTGCAATGCTAGTCCATGCTATGTCACGCTCTCCTATAATGTGCTGTGGTAAGCTGTGCTACGCAGTGCCCTGGCGAGTAGTGCTATGCAATGCCTCGCAATGCTAGTCCATGCTATGTCACGCTCTCCTGTGCTGTGCTGCGGTAAGTTGTGCTCTGCTGTGCCTTGGATGCTAGTTGATGCTATGTCACGCTCTCATTTTTTCGTGCTGCGGTAAGTTATGCTCTGCTGTGCCCTGAGATGCTAGTTGACGCTATGTCACGCTCTCCAATATCGTGCAGCGTTACGTTGTGCTCTGCTGTGCCCCGAGATGCTAGTTGACGCTATGTCACGCTCTCCAATATCGTGCAGCGTTACGTTGTGCTCTGCTGTGCCCCGAGATGCTAGTTGACGCTATGTCACGCTCTCCAATATCGTGCAGCGTTACGTTGTGCTCTGCTGTGCCCCGAGATGCTAGTTGACGCTATGTCACGCTCTCCAATATCGTGCAGCGTTACGTTGTGCTCTGCTGTGCCCCGAGATGCTAGTTGACGCTATCACGCTCTCCAATACGTGCAGCGTTACGTTGTGCTCTGCTTGCCCCGAGATGCTAGTTGACGCTATGTCACGCTCTCCAATATCGTGCAGCGTTACGTTGTGCCAGGCAATGCCTTTCCATGCTACGCTGAGTCACAATCTCCCATGGCAGACTGTGCGATGCCACGCCCTGTCCTACTAATGCCATGCCAAGCTCTCTCCAATGCCGTGCCCCCGTGGTTAGCTGTGCCGCCAGGCGATGCCCTGCCTAGTCTAAGCAATGTGGCGCTCTTCAATACTGAAAGTTGTGCCATGCAATGCCCTGCCTAGTCTAAGCAATGTGGCGCTCTTCAATACTGAAAGTTGTGCCATGCAATGCCCTGCCTAGTCTAAGCAATGTGGCGCTCTTCAATACTGAAAGTTGTGCCATGCAATGCCCTGCCTAGTCTAAGCAATGTGGCGCTCTTCAATACTGAAAGTTGTGCCATGCAATGCCCTGCCTAGTCTAAGCAATGTGGCGCTCTTCAATACTGAAAGTGTGCCATGCAATGCCCTGCCTAGTCTAAGCAATGTGGCGCTCTTCAATACTGAAAGTTGTGCCATGCAATGCCCTGCCATGCTGTGCCATCCATCCTCTTTCCTATGCTGCGCCGTCGTGAACTGTGCTGTACACTACCCTGCTAGTCTATGCGACCAGGGACCGTACAGCAAAGGGATGCGCAGCTGGCCGGCTTCCCTTCTCTGAGTCACTAACGAAGTACTGAAAGGGGCGGGCCCCACCAACTAGTGCGTACAGAACTTCCGGTGTCGGTGGTAACATGGAGTTTGGTAGCCAAAACATCGTTGAGGTATGCATTCTTTTTCCATAATTCAGCGATTGTTATGCGTTTAACTATATGACATGTTTATTACATTGTGTTATTGGAGGAATGTAGATTGCGAAAACCTATCGACATGTGCAAGTAATTACCCTATAACTGATAACGCGGGCGGCCACAGTTACCTCGGCGTACAACGTGTAAACAAACCATGCCTGTGCTTCAGAGATACGCTAGTCCAGTGTGTAGTTGTGTCCGCGCAGCTTAGTCTTTCAGAGTCTCGCCTTTCTTTGTATGCATTTATGTACAAAGCTGTTGCTATATGTTTTCAGTACTTTCGTAGATTCATCTTCGTTTTGGTTATTATAAGCGGTATTGCTGAGTTCATTTGTAGGAAACAGAAGGGCTACCAGCAGTGAACACAGCTCACTGTAGCAATGGTCAGAGAAACGAACACCGATACCAGTCGCTGATATCCATCAAAAAAAGGGCAGCGAACCACAGCCAATGATGGTAAGTTTAATTCAACTAACTCTCATCACTCTCACTCTCACTCTCTCTCTCACTGTGTGTGGTGTGTGGTGGTGGGTGTGTGTTGTGTGTGTGTGTGTGTTGTGGTGTGTGTGTGTGTGTGTGAAAGACTGAGAGAGAGAAGAAAGAGAGAAGAAGAGAGAGAGCGATAGAGAGAAGAGAGAGAGAGAGAGAGAGAGAGAGACTAAATGTGTTATGACTGTTACTGACTTTTTAATACATCAACAGTGTGGCATACATCAACAAAGACACACAACTCAAAATATTACTATAGTGGTATGCATCAACATTATGATGCTCAAATCTCTCTCTCACTCTCTCTCTCTCAAACTCTCACACACCATCTCTCTCTCGTCTCTCTCTCTCACTACACACACACACACACACACACACACACACACACACACACACCACACACACACACACACACACACACAACACAACACACACACATACACACACACACACACACACACATCACACACACACACACAACACACACACCACACACACACACACACAATCAGAACGTTGATGATGTTTTTTAAACCTTTACAGATTACAACCAGACCATTCATTGGAAGTGTCAGCTCAATGCAAGCAACAAAATTGCCTTCCGGATTAGCAAGACAGTCGGAATATTTCTGAATGTAATACAAAATTATAGTTTTGCATATCAAAGCAAGGGACTTTGGACATCTGATACCAAATAAATAAGAATGCTCCCTTAACCTCTGTTTTGTGTGTGTGTGTGTGTGGAGTATATAAAATATATATATATATAAATATATAATATAAATATAAATATATAAATATATATAGTATATAGTTTTAAAAGGTTAAAAGAGGAATCTTAAAACTATCTACAAATTTGTTTCAAGCGTGTTTGCGCTTTCAACAGGATTAAAATATATATATATATATATATATATATATATTTATATATATATATATATATATATATATATATATAATATATATTATATATATTGTGGTGTGTGTGTGTGTGTGTGGTGTGTGTGTGTGTGTGTGTATGTTTATGTGTGTTGTTAGAGAGAGGAGAGAGAGAGAGAGAGATGAGAGAAGAGAGAGAGAGAGAAAGAGAGAGAGAGAGAGAGAGAGAAGAGAGAGAGAGAGAGAGAGAGAAGAGAGAGAGAGTCAAAAAAGGCTTGGTAGTCTACTGATGAAACCTGTACGTATGGTTGACGTACATCAATGCAAGTACAAGAGTACATGAAACAATCAATTACTATTGTGGTGTATAACAAAAAAGACATGTGTGTCTGCATGCCTTTAACCGTGACTCAGAAATTACCACCCACACATAAACATGCGACTGACAAACACGACTAAAACATACCTCTCTCTCACTCTCTCCTCTCTCTCACCTCTCAATTCTCCTCTTCTCTCTCTCTCACTCTCTCTCACACACACACACCACACACAACACAACACACACACACACACACACCACACACACACACACACACACACACACACAGAATGGAAACTGTTTACTTCAATGAGCGGTCGGCCCTTGTAAAACAACCATCACTGGACATCACTGAATTTTGGATGCCCGAACTTAATTGTCATTCCAGAAACCTATTCGATGAAATACAGCTATTAACTGAACGATATAGAGTCCTATGCACGCTCATACTTACCAGTTTTGAAGCAAGGAAACCTTGACATGACGGAGCCAAATTGTAGCCGCCCTGTCGGGGTTGATCGATTTA
>CM031627.1:13878178-13918178 GCA_018398815.1 Conus ventricosus
CAAATACCCTGAGCGTCATCGAGAAGATGAACATTAGCTTCCAGCCATTTCAGCAACTTGGCTTCCTTAGCTTTTCTTCGTCTTTCTGCCATGTGTTGAATGTGTACATGAAAGGATTAATAGCAGAGTTTAAAGGAAGTACGAATATAGCTAGGGCAACGTTGACTTCTCCAGGGATTGGAACATCAGCCAATGCCAACATTCCACACAGTCCGATGGGAAACCAGCACATGAAATCTGTCAGAGCAATGCTGATCAGCCGCCGGGCTATCGTCATATCCTGTGACAGTTTGGTGGTGTTTGTTTTCAAAGCATTGCTTTGTACTGATTGATATATAATGGACTGACCACATGAAATGAGTAAGAATACAGAGAAATTGAAGATGACAAAGACACCAAGCGAATAGAATCTTCCTTTGAACTCCTGTCTTGTAACAGGTAGTGGAATGCAGATTCCTGTCTGACTGTAAAATTCCCAGTGCTTTGTCATCGGAAGTAAAGGAAAGACAGCTAAAAGCCAGCCAACCGACCAACTCAACAGACAAGCTACAGAAGCTGATGTTTTCTCAAATCGCATAGTGCTGAACGGAAAACGAAGAACAATGAACCGATCAAGCGTAATAAGGCAAATGATCAGAGCTGACACTTCACTGGACAGGAGAGACAAAAAGCCAGCCATATGACAAGTCACACTGTTTTTCCACCAGTCATCACAATGAAGATATTGACCTTGGAGTATTTCATCAGCAGTTCCAATAGCGGTAATATAGATTCCCATCAAGAAGTCAGCTATGGTCAGGTTGATTACGAACCACTGAACCCACTGACAGAGCTTGCACGTCTCACAGACAATCGTGCACAAAAGCAGAAAATGTTACCAGACAGGGAGAGACAGGCGACCAACCACAGAAACACACGATACGCCCATGACCGCAACAGATCTTCACACGACGAAACCTCATCTTTGGGGGCAAAGCAATATCTGCTATCAAAGTCCTGAGGCAGAATCTCATTGCAGCAGAGCTTATAATTCCCGGTATAAATGGAAAACGAATGCCAGAGCTGTGTAAAAATGTCGCGAGGAAACAGTGTTACCGGGCTTCCGACCATGTGGAGCTCAGTCAGTTGAGGCATGGGGGGAAAACTACCGATGAAATTGTCAATGATGTGAAAGTCAGATTCAGCTTCTCTATGCCATAAAAGGGCGAGAAGACTTGAGGATCAAACAGTGTGAGTGTTGTATGAGACAGATCTAGGGTTCTCAGTCTGGTCTGCCTAACAGCAGATGTCCGGTCCATAGAAAGCGAGGTCAGAGGATTCTTGGACAATGACAATGTTTCAAGATTTCCCAGGGCAAGAAAAGGCACCAAACTGATTTGCGTCAGTTGATTATCACTGAGGTCGAGGAATCTTAAATTCACCAATGCCATATTAGGTATGTGGCTTAGAGAACATTGGGCAAGAATGACGTGTAAAAGATATGTATGACATCTAACATCAAACAGTGTCATGCCAGAACCTGTGGCATCCAGGTAACGGAGCTGAGGGAACAGTGCTGCAAGGAATGGCTGACCACACTGAAAGGTGTGACCTTGACACTGACAGTTTATGGACAGGTCACGTCACAGAATAATTCATCGTCATGCATGGGGCAATGAGACCATCCATCACATAGATGATCACTGTGCAAACATACCCTGGAAATTCGGCATCGAAACAGACCAGGGCATGTCATGTCCTCACACCCCTCTTCGTCCTGGTGGTCGATACAGTCGTGCATTTCATTACACCGGGTGAAGACAGGCAGACAGTCATTGAACTCACCAGGACAACGATAGTGGCTGTCAGGACAAGTCTCGTTGAGGACCATTCGAGTTTTTTTGACCTCCAAATTGATATCAAAATTGATCAGAACAGTTTCTTGAACGTACGTGTGTGCTACTATCACAAATTTCAGTGCATTACTTGTGCAGTGCGTTTCATCCGATTCATCCCAGCAGTTATACCGTTGATCACACACAACGTTGAATGACACACACTGACCACTATCGCATGTAAATGTGTCCTCGCAAGGAGAATGATCACAGAACAGTTCGTCACTTTCATCCGGACACTCCGAGATGAAGTTGCACACCAGGGTGTATGATAAAGTGAGATGTTGGTCGCCGCAGGCAAACAAGGGGATTAATTCACGTTGTGATCTCTTGAAGCAACGCTTGTGACCTATGCTTGACATGTGGTGAGGGAAACTGCAGGGTGTTTCAGTTCGACAAAACTCTTGGTATACTTCGGAATCGCAGAGTAAAAACGCGAATGTCAAATGACCATCATGACATGTCAGTCATAGACTGTTGCCTCACAGGAGTGCGGGTCAAGGAAATCACCTTCGAAGGAGAAGAGCTCCAATGACATTCATCTCGAGTAGACGTAAATCTGCACATTGCTCCAACCCCTTTCCAGTGATGTTAAGTTGCTTTAAAAATATACAGTACCCTGGTCCAATTCCTACGGCGACAGTGGGATTCAGAGTGTGATAAAGTACAGTTTTGTCTTCACTAATCACACAAAACCTGTACAAAGAGCGCAGTGGCATTTTTGAAATGGATATGTCAACGGAATAGAGCGTAATGTTGCCACATGATCTCGGGTTTAATATATGAATGGCATCATTCCAGCCGTACACGCAGGTGGGAAAAGTCAGTGTGCCCCCAAGTGAAACGCAATAATCAGTAGTTGTTTTGTTACGTCTGTGTTACCACTGTGATTCATTCGTTTACCCACAGATTTAAAAAAGATCAAGCGGCCTCTGCATGAGCGTGTTCCCAAAGGTAAACATGATCAAGGCTCAGGCCACAGGAGTCTGCTTTGTTTATTACAGTTTCACTTTTTTTCTCCACAAACAACCACACACACCACACACACCACACACACACAACACACACACACACACACAACACACACACACACACATACATGCACAAACATTTACACACACTCACACACACACACACACACACACACACCACACACACACACAACACAACACAACACAACAACACACACACACCACACACACACACACACACAACACACACACACACACACACACACACACACACACACACACACACACACCACACACACACACACCACACACACACAACACACCCACACACACACACACACACACACACAACATTCACACACACCACACACACACACACACACACACACACACCACACACCACACACACACACAACACGCAGGCACGTCACGCCCGCAGAACACACACACACACACACACACACACACACACACACACACACACACACACACACCACGCACGCACGCACGCCGCAGCACGCACGACGCACACACGCACACACACACACACACACACACACAACACCACACACACACCACACACACACACAACACACAGGCGGTCGGTACAACTCAATGACTACTGTGTAATTTATTTACTTCATGATACTGTAGCTTTATGGGACACTACTCTGCTTCAGATGCAGTTTACAGTGTTTTGTTTTATCTTGTGTTTTCTGATATGTTTGTATCACTACCGTCCTTATTTTCTGACAACGAAACTCTTGCTGCCTCGTAGTTATTTTGACTTTGATTAAAAAGATTTTGGTACATTACATTGCTGAAATCAACTCAACAATTCATTGTCTGAAACAACAAAGAATGTTCTCTCTCTCTCTCTCTCTCTCTCTCTCTCTCTCTCTCTCTCTCTCTCTCTCTATATATATATATATATATATATATATATATATATATATATATATATATATTGTAAAAATAAGGTTTTTAAAAGGCAATCTACAAATTTGTTTCTAGCTTTGCGCTGTCGTCCGGATGATTTTGGTTTGCCCACCGCCGGTGTTATATAGCGTGTGGGCTCCTGTTTGCGGTTGTTTGCACGTGCGGGTTGGCTGTACGTGTTTTTCGAGGTTTTAAGGTTTTTGTTTTGGGTGTATTCACCAAAAGCGATTTCCATTTATGCCTGCAGTTGTTTACTATTTCTGTTTTGGTGTTTAGAGTTGCTAAGTGTGGTTTGCATAGTATTAACCATTTTTCAGTTAAACATAGGTTGCACCTTTTTGAAATATTGCTGTATGATGATGCTCTTTTTATGATTTTCCAGGATATATTGTAGTTTGTTTTAGCGTCTTTAAGTTTCAAGATATATTTACTCAGTTCTGTTTGTTTTTTGTATTTTTCTTTATTAAATGACTGTTTGTGGTTTGCATATCTGGTTTTGAAGTGGTTTTCAGTGATCCCTATGTATGTTTCTTTTTCATTTTCTGATGTCACAGTGGCTCGGTATACAATGTTGTTGTAAAGGCATTTATTGCTCAGGGGGCACTGCTCTTTTTTTGATGCAATTGCAATATTTCCTTTCTTCACCCTTCTTTGCTGTGTTGGTTTTCATTTTGTTAGATGCGTCAATTAAGTTTTTGAGGTTGGGCATACATGAATACGATGGTTTGATGGTGTTTTTTGTTGAATATTTTATATAGTTTGTGTTCTTTTGGGAACGAAGTTGTTAAAATTTCAAAGAATCACATTGATATATATATATATATATATATATATATATATATATATATATATATATATATATATATATATAATAAAAATTCCAAGGATAAGTACCGAGCACCGTTCCAGCAACTTACAGAGCAGCTTGGTGTTGCAATGACTGCAAGAAATATTGAATTATAAACAAAGCTTGCTCTTATGGCTTAGATTGAAGAAATAGGGGGGAGATACGCAAACATAGCGTACACACAAATAAATAGATAGGTAGATAGATATATAGATAGACAGACATCTTTTGCTGTCCCGCCTTCCTTAAAGTTTCTTCCTAATGATCGATCGATCTATAGATAGAGAATGGATAGATAGATACATACATACATAGATAGATACATAGATAGATACATAGATAGATACATAGATAGATACATAGATAGACACATAGATAGATGCATAGATAGATACATAGAGAGACGCATAGATAGATACATAGAGAGACGCATAGATAGATACATAGATAGATACATAGATAGATACACAGATAGACACATAGATAGATACATAGATAGATACATAGAGAGACACATAGATAGATACTAGATAGATACATAGATAGACACATAGATAGATGCATAGATAGATAGATAGATAGATAGATAGATACATACATAGAGAGATACATAGAGAGATACATAGAGAGACACATAGATAGATACATAGATAGACACTTTATAGAGACACATAGATAGATACATAGAAAGACAATAGATAGATACATAGATAGACACATAGATAGACACATAGAGAGACACATAGAGAGACACATAGATAGATACATAGATAGACACATAGATAGACACATAGATAGATACATAGATAGACACATAGATAGACACATAGATAGATACATAGATAGATGCATAGATAGATACATAGATAGACACATAGAGAGACACATAGAGAGACACATAGGTAGATGCATAGATAGATGCATAGATAGACACATAGAGAGACACATAGATAGATACACAGAGAGACACATAGATAGTTTACATAGGGAGACACATAGATAGACACATAGATAGACACATAGATAGACACATAGATAGACACATAGATAGATACATAGATAGACACATAGAGAGAAAACATAGAGAGACACATAGAGAGACACATAGATAGATGCATAGATAGATACATGGATAGACACATTGATAGATACATAGATAGACACATAGATAGACACATAGATAGATACATAGATAGATACATAGATAGACACATAGATAGATCCATAGATAGACACATAGATAGACACATAGATAGATACATATATAGACACATAGAACGAACGAACGAACGAACGAACGAAATTTTATTTCACCAGGGTAATGAGATAAGCAAATTACACATGCTTTTCCACCCAGCCCTGGGGAAAAAAAACCCACATGGACAACACACAAGTCAATATGGCAACAAAGAGGAAAAAGTAAATACACCAGTCAACTTGCAAACTGTAAGAAGTAACAGACTAATACTACAAAAGCAAACGACAAGATCGTGCAAGCATCCATATGCGAGAGAAAGAAAGAAAGAAAGAGAGAGAGAGAGAGAGAGAGAGAGAGAGAGAGAGAGAGAGAGAGAGAGAGGAGAGAGAGGAGAGAGAGAGAGAGCGAAAGCGGGGGTATGGGGTGTGGGTGGGATAGGGGAGGGGTGGGGGGGGGGGGGGGGGAGAAAATACATGTAAAGTACAAATACAAACGGGGAAACAAGAGTCAAATAGACTTGAATACACTCTATACCGTCTAATATCACGATTAGTGGAAAGACGTTAATGAATGACACACACACACACACACCCCACACTCTATACATCAAATAACAAAATGCAGTTGAGCGATATCATCAATGTAAAACATGTCAATTAGCTTAACCCATTATTGCTGTGGTTCAAATGACACGTGCAAGATTTCCGTCTAACACAGGCTTGTAATCGTACAGTATTTTATTTCTATTCACTGAGTCTTTTAATTGATTTAGGAATCAACTAGTACAGTTTTTTTTTTTAAATATATATCTTTTAACTTACTGAACAGATATCCTTTTAGGCGCTCTTTGAAATATTAAGACTTGAGATTTCTTTCAGAAATGGAGGCAAATTGTTCCAGTACGTACCACCACTGTATACGAGGCTTGATTTGTAAAGATCAAGTCTGGGCAGAGGCATTATTAACTTGTGGACGTGCCCATTGTCATTCGTCCGGAATCTGTTTACAATGGAGGGAGGTGCATTTCCATTTACCACTTTATGCATAAATATAGCCTTATTATATTCGAGTTTTTGCTTTAGGGGAAGGATATCCAAGGATTTATAATCGTTTAGAGTTAATGAACTAGATTTTAAGAGAACTAATTTTATTGCGCGCCTATGCAATCTTGCTAAAGGTTTCAGAATGTTTGCGCTGGCTGAATCCCATAAAGTAGAAGCATAGTCTATAATTGACTGTATATGGGCATGGAAGAATTGTTTTCTTGCATGCATATTCAGAAAATGCTTTATTTTTGACAACTGGAATATTTTTTGGGATATTCTTTTGCGTAGGTAAGCTACGTGATCGGACCATGATAAGTTGTTATCAATGACAACACCCAAAACTTTATGTGTTTTTACTTCTTCGATTTTTTCACTAGAAACAAATATTGAAAATAAATCAACAGGCATATTTTGACGTTTTTGTCTGCTAGTAATGACCATGCATTTAGTTTTTTTTGCATTTAGAGACATGTGATTGATTTCCGCCCATTTGACGGCACTGTTTAAACTATCTTGTAGATCGGACGTCACAACCTGCAAGCAAGGGTGGTTAGAATGCATAGAGTTGTCATCAGCAAATAATTCGCAGTCACATCGGATACGTAGCGGTAAATCATTTATATAGATCGAAAAGAGTAAAGGGCCCAAAAACAGATCCTTGTGGAACAACCATATTTTACTGGCTGCAAATCTGATTTTAAGGAATTAACACATACTACCTGTTTTCGATTAGAAAGAAATGAGGACATGAACTGAAGAGTATTTTCAGAGAGTCCGTATAAAGCGAGCTTTTTTAAGAGAAGAGAGTGGTTTATGATATCAAAAGCTTTAGCTAGATCAATGAAGACAACTCCTGTAAGTTCATTGTTATTAATGTTCAAGAGCCATTTGTCAATCATTTGCGTAAGCGCGGTATGGCAGGAATGGTTTTCCCTAAAACTGACTGCTTAGGATGAATCAAATCATATTTGTTTAAATGGATAGCTAAATATTTTTGGATATGTTTTTCGAGCGGTTTTGAAAGAATTGACAGAATAGATACAGGTCTGTATGTCATGTGACGTAGCCTCACATCAAGGCATGTGACGCTCCATCACATGTAGTTAGTGATATGAATCATTTCCCCGTGCCACGATTAAAGGAAGAATATTCATGTGGCTTGACTAGTGTAGCGGGCGTCCCCAAAATAATTGTGAGTATGACTCATTCAAGAAACGAATGTGGTCCCTTGGGTGAAAGTGACCACTGAGTGATAGTTTAACAAGGCTGGTAAGGTAAGGTGCTGGTCATGTGTTTTGAACACTGAGTATGCACTCACTAGGAGAAGGGGGAAAGAGTCAGTTTTAACCCAGCAGATGGCCTAGAGACTCGAACCTGTCAGGACGGTGGTCCTCGTCGCTGACCAGTCATTACCAGCCCTTCACCCTTCACCCGTCACCCTTTACCCTTCGCCCTTCCCCTTCATCTTTCACCCCGTGAGGTGGTTTGAAGATGGCCATGGTGTGGGGAACACACGCGTAGTTTCAGCCCCAGCCAGTACCAACTCCAGGGAGAGGAGTTGAAGCTCGTCATTTCGCAAGAGACAGAAGAAGTCGCGGAAGAGAAGTCGAGACTCGTATCTCCAGGACGGGAGAGTTCGAGGAGGCAGTATATTGTCTCAGAGAGACAGGGAATTGAGAAAGCAGGGAAGCTTTTACTTGAGGCAGGCAGGGTCCTCAGTGATTACGGGAGTTATGTATTCTCCTGGTCCGGAATTTTGGGATAACGGAATGTGAAGGCCATAGCTTTATAGAAGCGGAACTAGATTATTTTATCTCTCAGTGTAAAGAGAGATACAAGTGTGGAAGACTTTTTTTTTCTCTCAGTGTAAAGAGAGATACATGTGTGAAGATTGATTTGTCTCTCGGTGTGAGGAGAGATACATGTGTGCAGATTTATTTGTCTCTCAGTGTGGAGAGAGATACAGGTGTAAAATCTGTTCACAAGTTGTTGATGTGATTTAGTAAAGTGTTTTCCTGAAGGAGAGGGGAGAGAAAAAACATTCGGTAGTGCGCCCTTTGGTTGATTGGAGAGATTGCGTGTGCGTATGGAGTAAATGCTGTCATGAATCGGTATGCAAAGTGACAGTGTGACACTGTAGTTACAAGGATTGGACGGATCTCCAGTTTTGTACAGCGGGACAACTTTTGCTTGTTTGAAACATTCCGGAAACAGTTTTTCTCTATACTTAGGTTTTAAATGTAAGAAAGAGAGTCTTTTTTGGGAATGGTGAAACAACTGTTTTGTTGGGACCCAAGTCATAAATTATTTTTGGTTTTTTCGATTTTTTCGTGACATTAAGTAGCAAATATTTTGGGTTTTGGGTTATGAAAGGGAAATTTGGAAAAATTAAGATTTGATATTTTTTGGGAATTACAATTTTTAGTTACTAATTTAAAATCATTTTTTTTCCCAATTTTTTTTTTATTTTTAATTTTTTTCAGCTTTTAAAAAAAATAGGGTTAACTGCGTCGGGGTTTTTTCCCTTTATGTTAATTTGGTGTTTGTGAATACCCTTTGTTTGTAAATTTTGTTATTTTTTTTCCAAATAGTTCGGGGTTTTTTTTTATTGGTTCCATTTCTTAAAAATATTTTTTACTTTGCTTTTCTTTTTTTTTGGGAAGTCAAAAAAGTTCTCTTTTTTTGCAAAACCAACGTCGTTTTTTGTTTTTTTAAAAAAGTTTTTGATGTGTATTTTTTTATCTTTTTCCTTTTAACCCACGCGGGTTTAAGATGGTATTTTAAATCGTTTGTTGTTGGGTTTGCATGTTTATTTTTGTTTTGGGAAAAATCCTTTAAATTTCCAAAATTTGTTGCTTTTTCGGGAAATCGGTTTTTTAATGGTTTATTTGGGCAGAGGAGAATGTAGCAAGTCAAATAAAAAACCCTTTTTCGAAAAATTTTTTTTTAAACCCCTATATAGGATAGTTTTTGACTGGGGTTTTGGAATTTGTCCCCCTTTTTTTCCCCCCGGGAAATTACAATGGGGGTGACCCTTTGCCCCCATCGCGGGAGAAGAGATTTCCCAAGGTTATTTTTTAGTTTGGGGACAAAATGTGGTCAATGAGAGTACGGGAAATTTGGGTTTGTAATTCGTGTTGGTCGATCCACTATCTGGGGGTTTTAAAATTTTAAAAAAGGGTTTTTTTTCGGTCCATTGTTTTTGGGCCCTTTTAAAAAGTCAAAATGAAGTCACCAAAAATAAAACTTTTTCTGGGCAAAATTGAGGGGGCCCTCCATATTTTACTAAAGTTATCAAACCAATTTTCTTTAGGGCCGGGGTTTCGTATATGAATCCAAAAAGTATGGGGGCTGGGCAGCTGTAATTTTTTTTTTGCCTATTGATTCGACACCAAACTGTTTTCCCGTTCCCTTTTTGTTTAAAGTTTTTCGAAGGGTTATAGTAAACCCAAAAAAACCTGTTTTCCATTTTAACCCTTTTTGGGTCTAGGAATAAAAATTTATAACCAGGGGATAGCTATATCAAATTAATTTTAGTTTGGGTTTTTCGTGATTCTGAAAAACCCCCAAAAAACGGGGAAAGGGAATTTTCCCCGGGTTTTTTCCAAGATCCCCTGTTTTATCAGTTGCTTGTTAATAACCCGGGTTATTTTTGAGTTTGCCAAACCCGGGGTCCTTCTTTACAAGGCCCGGTACTCAACGTTTGGGCCTGTGGAACTAATGAAAAGAGAAAAAAATGAATAAAGTTAGTAAGCCGCCTTTGGAACCCCCACGCACCAAAAATTTTGAGGGGGTCAAATTTCCAAAAAAATATAGAAATAGTTTTAGTTTTTGAGTTTAATGATTGAATTATTGAAAAATTTACAATAGCCCCCCAAAAAAACTGAAATTTAAGAAATTAAACTTTCAAAATTTTAATCACAAAAACCCTTAAAATTTAAATTTAACTATTGTGTACAGTGAATCAACGACGGGGGCCAAAACCCGCCGGCAAATTTGGGAAAATCGTTTTTTCGAAAAAAGTTTTTGGCGAAACCCGCTTGCCGCCCGCCTCTACAATTCTGTGATGAATTTTCATTCCACCACCCCCCAACCCCCCCCCTAAGCAACGTATGTTTAAAAATACTGAGGAGTAAAGGGGGTGGGGGGATTTGGGGGAAGAGGGGGAGGAGGGTGGGGAAAAAATGGAATGAAAAGGTTTTAAAAAGTTTTTCGCGATCAGGGGCAATCAATAATTTAGGATATATCCATGCAAATTTCCCTTTCTGTTACATGAACAAATTGCTTTGAAATCATACTTCTTGTTTCCCCCACAAGGGAAAACCCCAAGGTACTTGGTTTTTAAAAAATTGTGTTGTGCAAGGGAAAAAGAGAGGCCATATTGTTTTTTTAGCTGGCCCCAGCAAAAGGGTTAAGCAGTTCCCCCTTTTATGCCCAGGGTTTTGGGGAGGGGGGTCTGCCCCATGGAATTGGGGGGACTTCGGGTTTTTTGTACTTTTTCCTGGCAAATTTGAGAGACCATAGTTGATGCCTAAAGATACATGATAGCCCCTTGTACATAGATAGTTTAATTTTGATAGACGCCCAAAATAGGCGCATGATAGGGCGCCTGGGTTGGGCACATAGATAGACACATGATGATCCCTAGATACTTTGATGTACATAGATAGACGATAGATAGACACATAGTAGAACATAGAGACACATAGATAGCAGTAGATAGATCATAGATAGTACTAGGAGAACATAGATGCTAGATAGTACAGAGAGACACATAGTAGATACATAGATAGATACATAAAAGGGACAATAGATAGATCTAGATAGATACAACATAGATACATAGATAGATACATAGAGGACACATAGATAGTTGCCATAGATAGATCATACATAGATACATACATAGTACATAGATAGATGCATGATAGATACATAGAGAGACACATAGAGGGGACACATAGATAGATGCATAGATAGATACATAGACACTTTGATAGATGCATAGATGATACATAGATAGACACATAGATAGATGCATTAGATAGACACATAGATAGAAACATGATGCATAGATAGACACATAGATAGATACATAGATAGATGCATAGATAGACACATAGATAGACACATAGATAGCACATAGATAGACACATAGATAGTATGTACACAATGTCAATGTGTCTTCAGACCTTCTCCATTCCCACGTTTGCCCCCCCGTTCTTTCTCTCCAATCTATGTTGTTTGAAGTGGTTAACTAGACAAAAACAAAAAAAAACCCAAAAAAACGACAACAAGAACAACAAAAACAACAACAAAGGCTACCCGATGAAAACACCTTCGATCTTTCAACCCAGCATCTAAGTCGCTTGAAGGGTCTGAATAGAAGTCTTAGGGAAAAGGGGTGTTGAGAAATGGGTTGCTACGACCAAGCATCAACTCTTGTTCCTTAACAGCACACCCGTGGACATGGACCGTTCAAAAATTGGTGCTCGTCTTCTTTGAAATCAAATGCAGACGGATGTGTTCCACCAGCGTCTCTCTTTTCGTTTCTGCGTCGCAGGCTGATACTCCTGTGGACACCCCTGTATGGACAGGTACAGATTAATCCATCAACCAAACAAAGGGAGTGGAGTTTTGTGTGTAAGACTGTTTTTTCTCCCGCCATTAAAGGGAGCTATACTCAAGCTTCAGGGCAGGTGCTTTCTATGTATAACGTGTCATCCATACCAATGGCCAAACTGGCCTTCTCTTCCCAAAAGTTGGTGACGGGATTTTTACGTGTGTGCAAGATGTTACACGTGCGTTCACACCGGAACCTCGGTTTATAGCCTCATTCGAAGGACTGTATGGGGAATGGAGTCAGACCAATGTTAATTCGAGGGGAAAAGTACCCTGTACCTAACGGCCGGGCAGAGATTCGAACCCGCAACCCCGGTATCACCAAGAGTACGAGTCCGGGGCCTCTACCACTAAGCTATCCCGGCCCCCACAGGCTATCGATTTCAAAGTCCCCATGTGCGGCATTTTAGGAATGATCTTATAGTTACATAGAAAATTCAAGAGACGTCATAACCCTCGCCCAAACAAGAATACGTCATCTTCTAGAAAGTTCGGGATCATGACGTTGCATGCATATCCAATCAAAAAAGCAAGGAACTTTCTGGAATGTTCGCGAAGCATGACGCATTTAGACAGTCAAAATGTTCGGAACATTCGGGAAAAGCATTTCTGGAAACTTCTGATGATATCTTCTTGCACTTTTGCAGCAACTCTATGGCTTTGATTAAAGAAACTCTCTGGATTAGCATGCCGGCTTGACACTATCTGGGGACTAACGTCCAGTGAAAATAACATGTCCACGGCAGAACCCAAATATGTGGACCGGACTCAACGATCCTAAGTAAACTCGATCTGTTTGTAGCAAGATGACGAGAACAGAGTCTGAATCGCACTTCTTTGTACAGACAAAACTGTATAACAGAAGAATTTTTGTTTCAGGCGTTTACCATCGGATCTGTATTAATTTTCCGCAAGGAAACAAAATTAAGAACACAAAAAGGGAGATGACGGAAATGGGAGGGGGAGCATTAACAGCTAATTACCGTTTTTGTAAGAAGTAGGAAGTGTCTCTGAACAACGAAACATGAGAAAGATAAGACGCATGTATTTTACTGCCTGATAACTTGCATGTGAATGCACGCTACAAGGGCTATGGAGTAGAGGTGTTGTGTGTGTGTGTGTGTGTGTGTGTGTGTGTGTGTGTGTGTGTGTGTGTGTGCGTGCGTGCGTGCGTGCGTGCGTGCGTGCGTGCGTGTGTGTGTGGTGTGTGTGTGTGTGTGTGTGTGTGTGAGTGTGTGTGTGTGTGTGTGTGTGTGTGTGTGTGTGTGTGTGTGTGTGTTAAATAGAAAGAGAGAGAGAGAGAGAGAGAGAGAGAGAGAGAGAGAGAGAGAGAGAGAGGCTTTGTGTTAACTATTCAAGGATACTGTTACGGTACTAAATGTCACCTGTATACTGTATGCATAATATCACCATGTGACATTCTGTACAAATACTGCTGTACAAAATATTCCTGGTAGAAAATGTTACCTCGGGCGACATGCTGCGCCGACGTTGCAACTCAAAATGTCACCATGATACAGAGTGTCAGTCTTGATAACATTAATTTGTTTTTTCACGGCAGCTCTTATATTCCCTGTCTACTGTCGAGCAAATTATTGGCATTGTGAACGCACGATTTTCAGGTAGGTCTGTGTCACCACTAATATTAGATAGAAGAGAGAAGATGAGTATGTGCCTAAATTTTAACCAACAGCGCATCTGGATTCAGATTAAAGAAGTGGAAATCAAGTATGAAAGCTTCTGGCTGAAACTCTCGCAAGGTTAGCGTGTGCATATAAAGGCGTGTCTCACGGACGCTCGTGGGCATCATTTGGATTGTGCTGCGGAGGTTACCGTTGCCCAACATTTTTTCTGCAGCATGGAATTGCAACCTAGTCGAGGATACTGGTGACTCGAACTGAAAGTTAGGGTTGAGACTGTCACCGTGAAAATGTGGGTGAAGATACCGAATAGCAGTATCAACAAGCTCGCTCAGTACCTAAGAACAAAGATGAGACACGGCCCGTCAGAAACAGACCTAAAGCAATGTCATACTTCATCATCATCATCATCATCATCATCATCATCATCATCATCATCATCGTCGTCGTCGTCGTCGTCGTCGTCCTCGTCGTCATGATGATGATGATGATGATGATGATGATGATGATCATCATCATCATCATCATCATCATTCATCATCATCACCATCATCATCATCGCCATCACCATCACCATCATCAGCATCATGTTGCTTTCCTCCTTCCCACCTCCTTCTCTTCTCCTCCCCCTTCTTCTTCAAAAAAGATTTGTTCACCATGCACACACGAAACAGACATGTATACATGCATTTCGCGCACATGCTACTGTATCAGCTCATGATAGGTTTACACTCATACTGTCTGAGTACACTCATATAAAAATACACTCTCCCATTGTTACACACATAATGAATAATTACATACGAACTCATACTGTCTGAGTACACTCATATTAAAACAAATACACTCTCCCATTGTTACACACATAATGAATAATTACATACGAACTCATACTGTCTGAGTACACTCATATTAAAACAAATACACTTTCCCATTGTTACACACATAATGAATAATTACATACGAACTCATACTGTCTGAGTACACTCATATTAAAACAAATACACTCTCCCATTGTTACACACATAATGAATAATTACATACGAACTCATACTGTCTGAGTACACTCATATTAAAACAAATACACTTTCCCATTGTTACACACATAATGAATAATTACATAAGAGAACAGTAATATGCCGACTCTACCCCACTTGCTCCTCCACCGAGTTTTCGGGCGAAAGTGCCCTAGAATCAGCATGTTACTGTTCTCTGACAAGTAAGACGTCAATAACCAAAAAATAACGATTATCTACAAACAAAACATACTGAACAAACATAAAGTAAAAAATCCTGCTTAAATCTAGAAATTATGTATGGCTTGACCGAGACACTGTGCACACAGGCCTAATTTCAGGGTTCGCGGATTGTGGCAGGGCGTATCAGGTTACAGTGGTTCGTGCGGCAGGGAACTGCTGCGAGACCACGCGGCGTCGCCACAACCCGATGACGAGCGGCTTGCCAGTTCTAGTCATGTTTCCTGCGCTAACCCCTTTTATCGAATCAAGTGCCGAGCTTAAATCACGTGACACTTTGTGTTGCGCCCACCATACACAGCCGCCGCCATTTTACATTCGACCGGTGGGCTGTGCGGTTGTATGCTGGTGTGGCGAGCTTTGAAATGTGTGTGTTAAAAACATGGCGAGTCAGGGAAGTGATGTTTCAATGCCTTCTGTCATGCTGGAAGTGACACTAATATTACCCCAAGAAATGGATGAAATGTTGTTATTTTCGCAAGGAAAACTTTCTGATAAACAGCCGATCTTGTGGAAAAATACATTGCTTATCATGAGGCCATGGCAGTGGCGACCCTTGTTCTCCTCCCTCAAACCCAAAAGGAAGCATTTTGTTTCCTCAACAAAAACGGAACTCTCGTTGAAGATCTTGACAAATATTTGAAAACACAGCTTTGTGAGCTGACTTCTGATCCTTTTGATAAAACCAAAAACCTTTAAAAACGTTCAAGAATGCCCCCATCTTACACGGGCATGATACACATGACGTGTTAGAACCTGCATGGCAGGAAAATTTGAGCCACTTCCACAGCGGTAGTTTTACTAGCGCCCAACAAAACTAGGCCAAATGGGCCCAAACTCTGCCGATTGACCTACAAAGCCCACCTTTACCCCCACCTACTGGAGCGTCGGGTTTGTTTAGAGCAGGGTTGTGTGGCGTTTTAGCAACAGTGCGCGCGGCTGTAACCACGCAGGCCCTACCACTGACGTGACTCTAAATATAGTACTGCGGGCCCTACTACGACGGACTCTAAATATAGTACCGCTCATGCATGTACGGTTGGTTTTGTTTAGAGTTGACTCCCTTGAATTTCCACCAAGCACTCCATATTTTTGTTTTAAAATTGCTGTGATTATTGATTCAGGACTTTGTTAAGTGCTTTCGGGGGCTGCCTTGAATTTACGACGTTCAAGTGTAAACAACAAAAAGCCCCCTTCACTTTCCCACAAGCACTGTCCTGTCTATTGTGGTTTGTTTGTTGTTTGTTTGTTGTTTGTTTGTGTTTGTTTTGTTTGTGTGTGGTTTTGTCCTACCCCACGCACGCAGTCCCCCCACCCCCACCCCATGCACGCACGTCCCCCCACCCCCCACCCCACGCACGCACGCCCTCCCACCCCACCCCCTGTGTACACCACACACACTCCTACCCCCAAGTCGCCCAAGTTCTTAATTAAGTTTTTAATTAAGTCACCCCAAGTTCTTAATTAAGTTTATTAAGTTACTTCAAGTTCTTAATAAGTTCTTGTTTAAGTAACTTCTAAGTTCTTGATTAAGTCACCTCAAGATCATAACAAGTCACCTTTAAGTACAACCAAGTTTTTATTAAAAGTACAAGCTATGTTTTTATCTTAAATAGTAATGCCTAATATAGTACACACAACGCCTCAAAAACGTGTCATCGTTGAGGATGTCTTGCCAGCGTTCTCTGCATAGATCTTAAGGAAGTTCTTACATCCTAAGCAACCACATTGATTACAATTCTGGTCTATGGAAATGTTTTTTATAGACTCCATGTCTTATTTATTGACTTTATCATTTTATAATACGCCATGATCTATTTTTAAAAAAAAATTTAAAATTAAGTTCTTAAAATATTATTCCATTTGAAATGGATCAATGATGCTTGTTATTGGCGGTTTTGGCGTGCTGTTGTCTTTTTCTGCATTTGTGGTTCAGATTTTTTTTATTGCTTTTGTTTTTGTTGCCATTGGTTATATATTTTATAACCGTAATAACTGCCCCCAACCGCAGCAATGGCGCCAAAAATGGCAACAGTTTTAAGTTCAATATTCCATGAAGACCTTTGGTGCTGTAGGCCTTTTATCACATGGAGTTTTATAGCGGGCATTGAATCAACTTGTTCTGGCGCTGGCGGTGTTATGTTTTTATGATGAGTTATATTCTGTAACATTTAATTTTTTTGTCTGTTCCACTCTGCTAATTTTTTTCCTGCTTTAAACACGCCCAGGATGAGGGTGCTTTTCACCGGCCCCCCCCTCATTCAGTGTTTTCTGATTCTGCTGATTTTCTGGCTTGGTTACTTTCCCACCTGATTCAATGTTTCCCGATTCTGGTTCTGATGATTTTCAGCTCGTTCATTTGAAGGGAAAAAAAATCTATATGATTAAAAGTTATTAATCCCTGATTAATGGCGATAACAATGTTCCAAACTGTAGTAAATCACACCCTAGAGATTTTAATGACTTTGTTAAAACTGGATCTTGCGTTAAATCATACGCAAGATCTTGTTCAGAATCAATGGAGCAAATCTACTGACTAGTTTAGTGTACAAACTAAGAACCGTTTGCCCCACACTTTTCACCATTCTAGACCCCCCGCTGCGCTTCATACCTGTTATGATACTTTAAAAAAGTCTTGCGGCGACATTGTTGAATCTGTTCTATGCTGAAATTTAGTTCCGAGGAACTGTTTTGTTTTCCCACATGCTGCCAAAGAATACAGCCTCTCCTTTTTTGGGCATAATAGCTTGATCATCAACTTGGATTCATAAGTTCGGGGAAAGGTTTAGGCCGCCTTGTAGCTGTAGTAGATCCCTCACTGTTCATGTTTTTTTAATAATTATAATTTTTTTTTAAAAATGAGCACCGAGAAAACTGTTACCAACCTTTTATTACCATTCTGGGTGTTATTGGAGGCCTAAGTGTAGGATACTCAATGCTTGGTAAAGCTTTTAAGAATTAAACCAGCAGATCTTGGCAAACTGACTTTTAGGATTCAGCAAAGCTAATTGCTATTGTTGCAGCTTCGTTTGCTACGAAAGATTTTCTAGTTAAGCAAGAAAATTCCAGACAATATAAATATGTAAGAAAAAAAAACATTTATAAAAAATGGCTTCACTCGCAATAATGATAGGCGGCGCTGTGGTGAATGCGCTTGCTTTTAGCCCGGGAAATAATTTCGCATTTAGTAAACTGGGGAATGACGGGGAGAGAAAAAGAAAATAACAAAGCTATGGAGCAACTAGCAGCTGCACAAGACGCCTATGAAAGGCAGAGACTTTAGCAGTTAGATTTTATTAATGACAAAACTGAAAAGACAGGGGCATGCAGCTTACACATTTAAAAATGTTGATCAAGCAATAAAACAATATTATCTAGTAACAGGCAAACCAACGAGACATTTCCCCCACCCAAAATTCAGTGACTTTTATCACCATCAGAAAAACAAAAGAAACAAGAAATCGCGTTTATTGCCTTTGGGATGACCGTCGTGTATTTTGTTGCACATAATATTGGCTGATAAAAAATGAACAAAATCTATTATTCGCCCAAAGGATATTGGAAGGGTATCACAGCATACAAAAACTAAGCCAAGCGGCAGGAGTCAGTGAACAAACAGCAAAGGAATGGTTATCTAACAAACAATTTGGCAAATTTATTTACCTGCCCCCAGACGAATACAAGGGCCGCACTTTGTGAACACAACCCAAACGACACCCATCAAATGGATCTTTTATATTTACCCTCTGATAGGATTAGACAAAAAGATTTAAATACGCACTCACAGTCATTGACATGGCTTCAAGATACAAAGATGCGGAGCCATTAACACAAAGAGTGCTTCTGCTGTTGCTGTTGCCCAAAAAAACTGATATACCAAAAGAGGCCCTTAACTTTCCCTCGCATGATTCAAGTCGATGATGGAAAAGAATTTAAAGGGCCCAAATGAAAACAATTATTGTTAAAACACAGAGTTACTATTAGAAGAGGCCATTCCGGGAGTTCACAGATCACAGGCTTTAGTTGAAAACTTTAACAACAGTTAGCCGAAAGACTTTTTTCTTACCAGTATCACAGAGAGCTGATTGACAATTCTCGCAACACAGAATGGGTTAGAAGACTGCCCTCAGTTTTGCGCGCAATGAATAATGAAGAATTTAAAGGGTTAAAACCAGTACAAGCAATCAAAAGAAAAACAATAAATGTTGCTGAAGACTCCAGTACAGCCAGCAAACTATTACCGTTTGGTTTAAAGTAAGGTACCTTTATTTACCGGGGAAGCAGAAGGGGACACTCGCATCAGGGCAACCGATCCAGTTTGGAGTGTTGATCCATATGAAATAAAAAGAATTGTAAAGATGAATCCGCCCGTGTATTATTTACGAGAAACTGGCACAACAAAACAACCAGCTCCTCAAAGATCTTTTGTGAAGGAAGAACTGCAGATAATCCCACCAGACACAGTTCCGCTTTAATTAATTTACGGTTCTATAATGACCATATGCATATGAAAACTCTGGATTAACAAACACACGTTTTGTGTTTGTCTATCTAATGACTTCTTTGTTACAACTGTTGTGTTGATCTCATGTAGATTAGATCGCAGTTTTACGTTGTCATGATGAAAAGTCTTATTGCCAAACAATGCTTCTTTGTAGTTGTCATGTGATATGTTTGACTGCACAACGCTGCGAGATATTCCCTTTGCTTTCTTAATGATTTTCTCTGGCTCGAAATACTGTACATTTTTGACCTTAAACCAACAAACTCCTTGATCACCTTTCCAGATAATTCATCCTTCATCTTTCCTAAAACCTTCTTGTTAGTAATTGAATGCAAAGGCGAATCTTTAGGGTAATCAGATGTGTCGTACCATCCCACATGCCCTTTATCTACTTCTAATTCCATGTCTTTATAGAGTCTTCAGTAGGGATATCTATAACAAAACTGTCTGTATCTGTGTAAAGTACTCTGGACTCAGGATACGAGGGCTTAAAGTAGTCATAAAGAAACTCTAACATCAAAAGCTTTGATAATTCTAAAACAGTAAACCCAATAAATACAGGTTTGTCTAATTTGACTTTCTTTTTTTTCATCATTATGCCAAAAAGCTGATCATGAAATCTTCTAAAGTCCTGATAATTTGGTTTTGAAGTCAGCTTAATTGCTTCGTTCTCTCTGGTGACCAATCTAACATCTTTGCGCTTGTGCGGATTCTCCATAGTCTTTCCAAAACAGCTGTTGTTCATCAGCTTGAAAAAGTCTTTTTCTGAAGCATCTGTGGATTTGGTTCTGAGATCAGTGTTCTTCATGATGTATGGTTTCATGAACTGTTCTTGATCGAAAGCAATTATGCGATGGACAGCTGTTAACTTTAAACCATGTCTTAAATAAAATTGCAGAAGTCTGTAATGACAGACATAATTTTTTTTGCCTCGAAGATTAGGCACAAGTTTAGGCGGTTCTCTTGGATCCATCTTTAGACTTTCTGCTGCTAATGGATAGTCATTATGCAGGTCATGGAGTTCCTGAGGATATTCTAAGTCAACTTCTAGAATGAAACCGCGCTGCTGATCAGGCGTTAAACTGCCCAACACTTTAATGCCTTTTGAATATTATTCGGATCACCGCCTGTGTACATTTTAAAGTTACGTAATGGAAGTGATTGCGCCATTGCCCAACCATACAGATTGTTTGCATCTAAATACATGAGATAGTTAGACCTTTTACTCGGATCATAGTCGTCCAAGTATTTGTTGTTTGCTTTACAGTAATGATGCGACGCCATACTAATTCCTCCACGCAATCCGTTTTCAATCATCTGAATCATTGGTAAATCTGACAATAAATCAATCTGTACTCCAGTAAACTTTAAGAAAGCGTCCCAGCTCATCCCGGGCGCAGAAATATAATGCGCAGGATCCAAACTGTAATGTTTCATGCAGGTCTTTCTATAATTTTCAAAAATATCCCCCAAACAAACAACATCTCCCCTCAAGTATAATCTGATGTCCCCCATCTTTTTTACAACTAACTTCTCCCGCATTTTGGCTTGCTGGAAATCAGAATCACAATGCCCTTTCCTCAAGATTTGAAAAAAGCGCCTTTAGGGGGAAAGTGTATTTTCGTAAACCCCTTTCCAACTTTTTATAAATTTCATAAGGGGTAAACCCCCCTTTTTAACAAGAGTTGAGTCAAAAAATTTTTCCGTTATTGGGCGGACAAAAAGGACATAGCCAGTGACTTAATAAAACCCCTCATTTGGCTGCATAGAGTGTAGAAAAACATGTTTTTTAAAAGTGAAAACATGTCTTTTCTGAGACTGTGCAATGCATGCTACCCTAAAGGCGCGGGACTGCTTCATTATAAGGTAAAGGTCATACCTCGAAAGTTGTAAAAGAATACAGCAGTTTCCCATTCTTTGGATAAAATTTTAGTTGAAGATTCATTTGTTACGCCGCTCCTTAAACTTTCCGTAATGTGATCAGGGTCTTTTACTGGGGGGTTTTACCCCGGGGGCGTTAGCTCTAAACCGCAAAATCCAACAAGGGGGGCTGATCAAACTGTTTTGGGTTTTCAGGCGCCTTTAAAAGGTTTTCAGAAAGTTTAGTTATTAGAAAGGCTTTTACGCATTTGTGCATGCTTTTTAAGATGTTTCTGCAGCTTTGGGCCCTCTTTAAAATTCGGGCTTAAAAAACGCATCGCCAAACAATAATAAAAGAAAATAACAAATCGTGATTACTCTTAAAGTTTTTTTTCGAAGTTTTTGTGGTGCGGGCCCTTCAAAGGAACAAAAAGCGCTCGAATCTGGAAAAATTAGTATGGAGAAATTTTGCAGCCTTTTCCCCTTTTTTAAAACAACGATCCGGGCGGGGGCGGTTTAGTTTCTTTTTTACGTCTACAGAACTTTTACAAGTTTTATATGTTCAGCGGGGCTTGGGGGTTTGGGAAATTTCTTGTTAACTTTTTTACGAATTCTTGTTTATGTTCATGTTTTGAAGATGCGCAATAACTGTCATTGGCGTATCAAGTGTAAAGGGGGACCCTCGGCGAAAAATTAGGGGTAATCCCTACTTTTGGTGGTTGCCTTTTTGGCTGTTTTTTTGGACCTTTTTTGGCCCAAATTTGTTTCCCCATCCCATGTTATACTTTAAAGTTATTGGGTTTTTTGTTCTTTAAAAATGATCATTTTGGCTACATAACAGGGAAAAGGAATCCCTTGAAGTTAAGATTTTGGGTATTGCCATGTTTTCACTCTCTTCGTTTTGCGGCAGATGCAGCCTTTCAAGAAGCACCACATGAAACATTTTCGTCTGAATTTTTTATGTTTAAAAAGCTCTCTTTAAAAAACCTTCCCCAGGGGAGCGGAATGTAAAACCTTTCCTACAATCGGTGATACTTACCTGTTTTTAAACTAATCTTAAGACTTGCCCCCTGCCAACCAGAGCCCTTTTTTTTTAGCTTCTTAGCGGGGAGCGTAAACTGTGCAAACATTCGTCTGCCCAAACCCCCGGGTTTAATCATTTTGAGAAAGTAGTCTGCGTTTAGTTTTTGCCCCCGACTTTTGATTTTCTTTATTTATTGTTTAAAAGTCGATTAAAACAGCTAACATTATTTAACTGGGGGGGCTATTTTAGTTTTCCTGGGAAATTTAGAAATAGCAGAACAACATTGCCTGTACGTTTTTTGGGTCAAGACCAAATCAATATCTTCATGTTTGATAAAAAGCTCTCTCTCGAGATTTCCCTTAAAAAAAATTCGTTGTCCTCAATATCTTAGCCCTGCTGTCTTTCTTTTTTAAGCCCAAAATTTTTTTTTAAATTAAAAAAAAAAAAAACAAGGCTTAATCAGAAACAAATCAACGGGCTTTTTGTGCTTGGACATAAACTAAAGCAAAACCCTTTTGGTGTTGTTTGCGAGCTGTTTAGAAAAGTTTAAAAATTTCGTTTACTTTTTTTTGCATCCTTTTTTAGCTCGGGCTGGCTGTTGGAAAAAAATTTTCCTCCCTTTTTTTGAAAATCAAACTTTTTTTCTTTTTTTGTCAAAAAATCGGCCCGTAAACGATTAAATTCTTCATCCGTGAGGGTTTGAGTCAACAAGCGTTTTAAATTAATTTGTCATTTTAAAAAACGAACTAAGTTTAGGTTATTATTTTAAAACCATAGTTGGGGTGTTTTTTGGGGTTTTTTTTTTTAATTTTTCCCAAACCCGCATTTAACCCCTAAAAAACACAGACCAGGGGCAAAAGAAAAAACCTCCTAGAAAAAAAAGCTGGGGGGTGCCCCTAGCCCTTCTAAGAGACCAACCCTCTTTTCCCTGAAGAGCGCTTATGTTCGATGCTCCATTTTTAACATTTTAAAACAGCAAAAAAAGGCCCAGCAGAATACCTTCGTTTGGTTTTGCTTATTTTAAAAAAGGTCTTGCTCTAGTACTTGCTGAAATTTGTGAAATTTTTTGTTAATCAAAAGGGTTTTTTTATGTCGGGGGTTTTCTACTATCCCTTCTTTTGGAAACTCGGGGGCGCTTTTGGTATTTGGGGGAAAATAAACGTGAACAGACAAGCTTTTTAAAAAAATAAAAATAATTTATTTAGTACATTTTTTTAATCTGTTTTCTCTAAAATTCAGCTGGCAACCATATAAAAAAAACAAATGTACTTTAAACCTTTTTTATCGGCTTCTTTTCAAAAATAAATTTTGAATGTTTTTTTCGTCTCTCACACTCTCCCGCTTCCTTTACAACTGTTTAACCTCCGTTGACCTTGGGGTTTAAACCCTTTAAACCGTATTTTGTTGTTAAAAAATCATCAAGCCAAACATTGTGGAAAGTAAATCTTTAGACACTGGGTTTTGCTGTTGACTTCCCCCCTCCCACCCCCCAAAAAAACAATTTTCTTTTTTCGCCCAAAATAAAGAAAAAGGAAAAAGCCCGTAGCGAAATTTTGGGTTGGGGACTACCGCAATTGAAATTTTGCATTTTCTTTAATTTTGGAAAAAAAAAATTTTCATTTTGCTCTTTGAAGGGTTTTTCCCCATCTTCACACAGCAAAAAATTTCCTTTAAGCGCCCTTGCAGCGACACAAAAACTAAAATTCCTTTATAGGGGTTTTCCCCTGCTTCGGGGATATGTTGTATATGAACCCACTTTTTTCGTAATTATTGCAAATTTTGACTGATATTGTTGCTCAAAAAACCTTGCAAAATTGGGGTTGCTAAAAAAACTTTAAAAACTCAAAACGGATTTTCAAAAAATTGCTGTATTTTTGCCCCGGTGTCTGTTATTTGATAACCCTTTTGGGTATTCTTTTAAAAGTTATTTCTATAAACAATCTGTCTTTTAATGCTCCTTGAAAGAAATGGGGCAGCGCTTTTAACAACTCAAAATCAAAGGGGAAAGGGAAAAAAAGCGATTTCCAAAAGAAAAATTTAGAGCAAAAACCCTTTTTGTTTGTTTTTAAACCCTCTGGGGCAGTTCGGGGGGCTATTTTAAGTTTTAGTGCTTCTTTCTTTGGGCCGTTTCCCTTTGGGAAACCAAATTTCCCTTTCTTTTTCCCCGGTTACCCCAAAGATCAGAATGGGTTAAAATATTCGGGGCATTGTGAAAAGAAAATATTTCTTGCCCCCAAGTTTTATAAAAAATTTTTTTTAAACCCGATTGCCCGCCCCAGATTCTGGACAACTTTTCCTTTTTGGGGTTCTTTTAAACCCGAGTTCTATTTTGAAAGTAAGACGTGCAGACCTGGCCAATCACTTCATCCCCCTAGGTCGGGAAAATTTTTGACAGTAAAAATTTGATCTGTTTCAATAGTGAGGGAAATTATTGGAACAGTAATTTTCCCCGCTTTTTTCCCTTCACCCCAAAGGGGTTCTTTCGGGCTTCTAGCGGTTAAATTTTTTCACCCAGGTGTTTTGTTGTGACTTTTTTTAAAAAAGAAAAATAAAAAATTTAAATTTAAATTAAAAAATGGCAAAAAGGGGGAACAAAAGGAAATTATGTTTTTTTTTAAACCGGGGAAACGACATGATGAAATACCCTTTTTTAAACACAGGCATCACTCAACGTCTCAATGGGGGCATAAATTTAAACAGAAAGAAAGGGTTTAAAATCATTTTAAAGGAAATTTTAAGGCCCAAAAAACCCTTTCCCAATTTAAAAGACCCAAATGTTTTTGAATTAAAAGATGATCTTTTTCCTGTAAAAACGATCAAGGGGCAAACTTTTTTGGGTTTTACAACAAAACCCCCGCCCCATCAAAGTTTTTACCCCAAGAGTAAATTTTAAAAGACTCTTGTAAAGATCAAATCGCCTTGGCCTTTTTTAACCGAAATTGGGATAGGGATGCATTTGGGCAAAACTTCAAAACCCTGCAGGAATTTCCCAAAACAGCTAACCAAAAAACAAAACGGGAACTTAAAGAATTAAATCAATGGGCAGATGAAAAAATAAATGAAATTTGAAGCAAAAAACCAGTTTTTTCAGAAAAAAACAAGCGTTAAAGATTAACACGCCCAAAACCGCTCCCCAAGCGAGAAATAGGGGGCCCTTTGATCATGTTTTAAAAAACCCAAACAAGGCAAATTTAACAAAAAAATTTAAAAAAACTGGGGGTGAACTAATGGGATATAAGAAGAGAAAAAAAAAAACCCCTTTTGGGGATGTTGACGCCGAACTTGGGGGATGATATTAAAGAAAGAAAAACCCAAAGACAAAATCTTGGGGGAAAAAGAAAGATCAGCAAGACTTAAAGTGCTAACTAAAATAACCGAGACCAAATTTCGAAATCAAGTGAATAGAATAAAGAAACTATCCCAAAAAAATTTTTTTTTTGAAAAACACCAAACCCAGCAGAACGAATAAAAACGTGTTTTGAGAGCAAGGCCCTCCCTTAGAAGCGTTATAACTGCCTTAGGATTTTTCAATAAAATACACTGGGAAGGCTATTTCAGGCGGCGGTGGCCAAAGTTTAGTACCTCCGGGCCCCCATCCCCCTCCCCCGGGTAAATTTATGGGTAAAAAAAAAGCTTGATCATCTTTCAATTTTTTTAAAAAAAAATTTTTCCCCCAAAGGGTATGGGCTCTTTACCGGGGATATTAGGGGGGATTGTAGCTGGGCTTTTGTCTACTGCAAGCAAAATAATTGGCTTTAAGGCCCAGCACTTATGGGCATTTTCTTTTAAAAGTTGGGTTTCTATTTTGTTAAAATAAAGACCAAATAATCCTATGCAGTTAAACCAAGAACAAGCGCTGTCTTTTCATATTTATGGTCAAACGCGAAAAGGGGTCCCCGAGCTTGGGGAGTCTTCAATGGGCTTTTGGGGGGGGCTTTGGGGGTTGGATGACTTAAAACTTGGGGGTTCTTTTATTGTTTGGGAAAATTAGGGGTCAAAAATTTTTTGTCGTTTTTTTTTAAAACCTTGTTCATTGCCTGCAAAAGAAAATTTTATTATTATTTGTTTTTTTAAATTTTAAACCCATCTGGAGTCTGAGGTCAAAGGCACATGAAAAAACCAGGGGCCAACAGCAAGTCTTTCTTTCGATTTCCGTTTTTTTAAAACTGTTTGGGACCCTTTTAAAACTTGAAGGTAAATCAAAATGTAGAATTAATGGCGTCCTCTAAAATTTTCCCAAGTAAATTTTTTTTGGCGTCAAAACCATAAAAATCATTATGCTCGTTTTCCCCTTTTGCTTTCGAACCTAGCAAAACACCAAACGGAAGTAGAATTGAAATCGTTTATTCGTTCTTTTTTCCCGCTCTAGTTTGGGGCCCCAGAATGTCTAAGATAAATGTTTTCCATGCTGTTTTTTTTGGGTCTTTCTCTAGGACCAGGGCCCGAACAATTTTTAAAGGAGAAAGCCAGTCCCTAGTTTTTACTTTCTGTGCGTGCCCCGAAATAAATGACGCCCAGGCCATGAATTTAAAATCCAAAATTTTTTTTCTAAAAATCTGTCTTGATGTTAATATGAATTTGTTTCGTCCTTTTAAAAAACCTTCAAGTCTATTCGGGGCTGAATGGGGTTTTTAAACCCATTTGTCATTCGGGAATGGTGCTTGCCCGTTCAGTCCAAAATACGTCTAAAGGTGTAATAGAAATGAAATCTGTACACTGACCTCACCAAAGGATCATGGTGATTTAAATGATCGGCATACGCCACTCCACACCCAGTTGATGGCACAAGACACAGCAAAGTTTAACTGGTTCTGATAAAACTGCATCGGATGACTAACCACGCTTTCTGGATGTGCTCGTTTTCAATAGGGGGGTTAAGATAGCTCTTCAATGGAGTACTCACCTTTTTATGAAAAGAGGCAGTCTGGGTCACAGCAATGTCAAGAGTATCAGTTGCTATATTTTAAGATTGTAGTGCGGCCCAACAGAATATTTTGCGCCAGTATATTTGAATGCGCTCATTTTTAATTTGTTTTAAAAAATGTTTGTAACAATAACAACTCAAGCCCGCCCTTCGTTTTTAGAACATGCTATTGATAACAATTGCGGGGCCAAAACGGTCGCGCTCCATGAAATATTTTACAAAGTCGTATGGTTTAATATAACTGAATCCAAGAAAAATAATGCAGTTCAAAAAAGTTAATAAAGAAGGGAAGGTAGTTAGCCGTTAACCATACCTGATGGTTATTACGGGTTTTGTTCGCTAAAAGAAGCAATGAGTAATTTCGACATTACTCTCAAACTTAACAATGCAAATCTAAAAAACAATGTTAACATTCAAACCTGAAGAAGAAGTAGCACATTACCTTTTTGATGTAGAGCTAGCTAAAATGTTAGGCTTTGCAGATGACAATCATAGATTTAGAGTTGTGCCAGACAAAACTACTTATGAGGGAGAAAACCCGCTCGATCTTGCATTACATTCATTACTCTATGTTCATTTGGACGAACTAAGCACTGATGAAAACTTATATGATGGAAGGCCCTCAACTGTTTTAAGAGCTCTTCCGTCAGGGAAAGCTGCATATTGCGATTATGAAATTATACAATTCCCTAATTTACAGTTTAAAAGATTAGTTTGTGGGAGGGTCGGATCATTTATTATAAAAATCAAAGACAAACAGGGAAAGTCGTGAAATGTATAACCTGCACATTGTTTTGGAAATAAAATAATACGTTACTAAAAAATAATGTTGCGTGGGCCAGAAGAACCAGGAGTTACATTAGCGCCTGTGAGGTGTATAACTTTAGAATTAAAAGACCTTGCAGACGTTGCGGACTTTGAACAGAACGGTGAGATAGGCACTTTGTATGGGTTTGAGTACACTAAAGATGGTGATTATAAACGCAAAGAGGTTAGCGACAGTAAAAAGTTTCCTAAACTAGAACAGCTGCGCAAATCTAGAAGCAAATAATGTTGGTCAGTATGAATATAAAATAGTTCGAAAACCTGACCTCAAATGGCACTTAGAACCATATTTAGAATGGGAAATAAAATTTGAATTCATAAGCCCATTTACATATTTTAGCCGTCAAAAAAGTTTCAGAAAAGCATTCAACTCTGGCCCTTTACATGTAAGTCTTATGCCGGACGACAATAGTCGGAAAGAAATTGAAATAACGCCGTATGGGAAAAAGCAGTACATCCTCCACAGAAAAGAAACAGTTGTAAAAAAAGCTTCTACAAAATTACAGTTCTTTCCAAGCAGAAAAGTAGGAGACACGTTCACAATAATATTTGAAATTTCTGTCTTTAAAGATGTGGAGCGGGATGGGGTTGTGGGCGTTAGTGATGACCTTATAAAAGGAATTAATATTAGCTGGCAAAACTTAGACGTTAAACGTCTTAACGTTACCATCGTCGTTCTTCACAATGGCGAGGATATTAAGATCATAACAACAAGCAACAAAATCAATGTTGACTTAAATAGAAACAATCTTACAGAACTGAATTGGATTAATCTTACACATTTAGGCCTCGTAGGGTTTTATTATACTGAACAAGTTTTGACAGAGAGTATGATAAAAATAATAACTGGATTAGATTAAATTCTGCTATATAAAACTATGGAGCAGTTAAACTTTATGCCAAAAACTCCTCATTGCTCATTGATTTGTGGGCAGACTGGTTGTGGAAAAACAATATTTGTCCTAGACCTATTACAAACAGTTTATCGCTATAATTTTAATCATATTGTGGTTTTTTGTCCAACACTTAAATGGAACAAAGCATATCATGATAGAAGTTTATATGGACAGATGATGACATATATTTAGTTGATCCCAGCAATAAACTGAGTGAGTGTTTAGAACAGTTTTATAGACTGTTTGAAGGAACGCAGACACTATTTATTATAGATGACTGCTCAGCAGAAAGAGACATAGTTAAAAAGAGAAACACTTTGTCGAAACTAGCTTTCAGCGGAAGACATGCTCGGATAAGTGTGGATTTTATGTCAGAAATATAACTCAGTTTTAAAAGACTTTAGAGAACAGTTAAAGACTGTAGTGTTATTTCACATGAAAGACAGAGACTCATTTGAAGAATGTTTGCGCGAAAATGATGTTATTGAAAATGACCAGGAAAAACATAGGATTAAACAAAAACTGAAATCTGAAAAGTTTAGTAAATTAGTATTAAAAACGGATAACCCTGCACAGTATGTTTGTTTGTAGATAATCGTTATTTTTTGGTTATTGAAGTCTTACTTGTCAGAGAACAGTAATATGCTGATTCTAGGGCACTTTCGCCCGAAAACTTGGTGGAGGAGCAAGTGGGGTAGAGTCGGCATATTACTGTTCTCTACATAGGAACACACAACGTGCTGACCTTCCTCCTTCTCTTTCAACACACCATCACTAGGAACACAATACAAGAAAACTCAGGAGGGTTGGAAAATTCAAAGACATGATCCATGAGATCAATAAATACTCCTGGCACGTAGTCGGCCTCTATGAAGCTAGACGACAGACCAACGGTGAAATACGACCACAAGGACAGGCCGAGTAGAATAACACAGAAGACGGCAAACACGCACGTGGAGCGGGTAATTGACAGACAAAAACACCAGAAACACTGTACTGGAATGACACCCAGTTTCGATAAGGATTATGACCATTCACTCACGAGCACGACCATTCAATAGTACGGTGGTGCCAACACGTCCTGCCAAATCAGACTGGGATATGGTCGGGTAGAAGAATGGTACTGCCAGCTCCAAGCACTCGGGGTAGGAACAAATGATCTCCTCATCGCCCAGGGTGACTGAGACGCTAAGGCTGACCTATGATCTCCTCATCGCCCAGGGTGACTGAGACGCTAAGGCTGACCTATGATCTCCTCATCGCCCAGGGTGACTGAGACGCCAAGGCTGACCTATGATCTCCTCATCGCCCAGGGTGACTGAGACGCTAAGGCTGACCTATGATCTCCTCATCGCCCAGGGTGACTGAGACGCTAAGGCTGGCCTATGATCTCCTCATCGCCCAGGGTGACTGAGACGCCAAGGCTGACCTATGATCTCCTCATCGCCCAGGGTGACTGAGACGCTAAGGCTGACCTATGATCTCCTCATCGCCCAGGGTGACTGAGACGCTAAGGCTGACCTATGATCTCCTCATCGCCCAGGGTGACTGAGACGCTAAGGCTGACCTATGATCTCCTCATCACCCAGGGTGACTGAGATGCCAAGGCTGACCTATATGCTAAAGAACACTTGAAGACTGTATGACTCCTGCAATGAGACCACATACAATGGGGACTATGCCTGACAGGATTTGCTTGTGGTATTGTCTTGACCCTTGCCGACGCTTGGTCAGCATTCGGCATCCTAACGATGGGCACCGCACTCCCAAATCGGTCAGTATCAAAGCCAGTCAGTATTCCTGTAAAGATTCGGTACAGCTCTGCCATCAATAGGGATAACACAGGCCAGGTATGACCGTGTTAATGATCTCGACATGGTCATGATGAAATTTAAAGTACGTTTGAAGACCAACAAGAGTTGAAGAAACAACCATCTGTTGTTTGCTGTTGACAAACTGAAAGATTCTGATCTCCCTGATCGATTCCAAGCTGAAATAGAAGGAAAATGTGTCCAATGCCACTGCTGAAGGAAGATCACGGAACCCTCATGAACGCTTTCAACCTGTTGAATTAGTACAACAGCAACACGTGATCATAGAAATACGCTGCTGGAAATCGAAACAATAGATCTCTCTCTCTCTCTCTCTCTCTCTCTCTCTCTCTCCTCTCTCTCTCTCTCTCTCTCTCTCTTCAGATTCACTTTCCTTTTTCCTTTCTCCTAACACATCTGATTTCTACTCAACCCTGCAGCCACATGCTTGAGTTTGGTATCACCATGATTTCTGTTCACCTTCCCATGTTTTAAATTGCTATGTTCTCATAGTTCTTTACCATTGTAAAGGGGTTTAAGGCCCGAAACGTTTGGTTGATCTCCTCCTTGGATTACCTTTTCCACCCTGTTGTTTCATTTGATTTTTCATTGTGTAATCCTGTGGTCTAATTCACTTTGCTAATGGATCACAAGTAAGATCTTGGAGATGTGCCACACGGGAACCTAGAACCTGTTCAAGAGGACAGAGGTGGGGAATAGAGCACTGCAGTCGAGAGGATCGGTGAGGAAACGAAGAATGCAAAGGAAAGCAAAACCAAACAACAGCGTGAAACATCAAAACACGCCAAGATAACATCAAATGAAGAAAGCTTTTGAGATTGTGGAAGACTCGACGAGACAAAACCAAAATGAGCACCGTCCGTGACAAAGATGACAACAGTCTCATGAAGGAAGACGGCATCATGACAGGTGGGGGTGGGGGTGGGGGGGGGGGGGGGGGGGGGGGGGGGGGGGGGGGGACTTATACTGCTCTGAACGCGACAAGTAACAAAAGAAAAGGTGTTCAAATGTGCTAACAGTACGAATTTTAGGTTTGAAAATGGGACGACTGCAGGTGGAAATTGAAACATGGAAGCAAAAATGGAATCACTGAGCCTATACGAAGGAACAAACAAATTAAACAACAGACATACGTGTTTCGACCTGCTGGATCTTCTTCCGGCAGGACAAACAACAGCCAAAACAATGGAAACAAAGGATGGACAGTCACTTATCTCTTCGGTCTTGGAGCAGCCTGTGGCGTGGATGACAGAGTGAAGTACAACAATCGTAAAAGTACAGCATTCACCAAACGAGGGTGGCTTTTCAATACTCTGTCAAGAAGTAACAGCCGCGATGAAATCGACGAAAGACCGCAAGTATAGACCACATCGCTGCAGACCTCTTGATTCGTGGTGGAGAGGCGTTATTTGAAAAGTTAACCACCTTCTGGCGTTTATAGAGGCGGCGGGTTTCGGGAAATCGCACGCGCGAGTCGACCCGAGCGAACTCGCGCGAGGAATGTTGCTATTTTCGATTTGCAAGTGTTCATAGAGGACGCGGGTCTCTCGAGGCGGCAAATCTGCCAACCGGCGCGGGAAATTACCAGAAAGAGTTGCCATTTCTTGTACGCGGGGACGCGCCGAACTTTGTGTTGGCTGTACTTTTGGTGGCTGTGTTCACAGACATCTCACGTCCATTTGTTGATACACGACGGCTCAAGATGGATGTTGTCCAGCCACACAAAAACGCAAACGATTTTCTAAAATGTTAAACTTGATTTTAATCGGTAATGTGCCCCTGCATATTCAGATAAAATATAAGCCTTCTCCATTTTTGGTTATTGAATAAATCATTGTTTAAAAAAAAAGTTTTAAATTAGCCTCAATAAAAATTCATCAAGAAAAGAAGCCATTTTGTCTGTTTTGTCTGTTTGCAACTGCAAGGCCTGGACTGCATGTGAAGTGTGTGTTGTCTCCTCTCGTCTCGTCTGGCTTTTTCCCGCTTTTGCTATAAACACCAACCGCGCGAGTGATTAGGCGCGGGTTTTTTAGCGCGAGTAACCAGCTCGCGCAACCGCTACCCGCCGTTCATGCAGCTTGATCTCTCATACTGAAGTGGCCTACTTTTGGGACTCATTACCATTCGTCACTTTCTAAAATAAGGAAATCGCCAACCTGCCGACAAGTGCACATCAGTTTGGCCAGAAATGCATGAGTATCTTCGAACCATTCGACAGATTACAGCTGCAGGGATGTCATTCTTGCTGAGGAATAGGCTAAACTCTACAGAGACAGAAGTACTTGGACAAGTCTAACCTGGTATAGCGGAATACTATTTACGCCAGAGAGGTTCAGCCACATCGTCAGAACTGAAAATGGCGTTGACGAAGGCTGGCATGAGGTGTAGATTAGCAGGCAGGGAGAATTTAGCATCTAACAAGAGCTTTTAGTAACCATCAGCACGTACTCTAAAAAAAGTAATGGCAATGCTCTAAAGACTGCTTTTGGAGAAGGTTCTATACATGACGGGAGTGTCAGGGTGCCTAGAATCTTTCACCTTTTCAATATGTTCTTGGAACTTATCATGACTGAAGCATTTAAAGATTTGTCAGCACAGTTTTACTGGAGGATGAATTCCGACAAAGTCTTCAGTTTGCCGCGACTTCAAGAGCCAGGCAACGGTGAGACACAACTTGCTAAATTTGCCCAGAGATTGAATCAAACCTGCCACAACCGACAATCAGTATTGATACCATTCCATGACAGAAGCTTGACATGTTTAGAGTTCATTTTACAGTGAGATCATTGATAACAATAAGGGATCTTAATTTAAAAAACAAATCTCTCAAGGAGCAGACACATCATATCGCATCCAGAATTATAATGTAGTCTGTGATCCACCGTTCACAACTAAATCAAAGTAAATCTTAACACTTATAGCCAAATCAAAGTAAAGAATCGATTAAGCAGATGATGATGAGTAAACGTTGTAACAGGATGAGATTCGAAGTTGTTGCATGTATACTCTGTGTATCATGTGTGCAACCTGTGCAAACTGGAATGAGAGGGAGAGGTAAGTAATGTAAGCGAATCAAAGGAGAATGGATTGTACAATATGTTGTAAGGTATGGCGGAACGTGATGTCATTGACTAAAGGAGCGGTGTGTTGTGTGTGTGTGTGGTGTGTGGGTGGTGTGTGTGTGATGTGTGTGTGTGTGTGTGTGTGTGTGTGCGTGCGTGTGTGCGTGTGTGTGTGTTGTGTGTGTGTGTGATGTGTGTGTGTGTGTGTGTGGTGTGTGTGTGTGTGTGTGCGTGCGTGTGTGTGTGTGTGTGTGTGTGGTGTGTGTGTGTGTGTGTGTGTGTGTGTGTATGTGGTGTGTGTGTGTGTTTTGTCCTTATGGGCGCGAGTGTGCGTGTCTGTGTTCGTTTGAGTGAGTGACTGTGTTGCGGCTATAAAAGTATTATTTGTTGATCTATTTCTTGGGATTTGGCTTGTATTTGTGCTCTTTCTTTTTTTATCAAAAATTCTTTTATTCCTTGATGAAAATATTTTCATGTACCGGTTTAATGATTGCTGTTTCAGTAAAAATCATTCAATTGTTTGTTCTAATCATCTTCTCTTACCACGCTAAAAAGGATTCAAACTGGTTATGTGCTTCAGGAGCTGCTAAAATCTTCTTTCTGTGCCCATGATTGCAACTCAAATTAGTATTACTCACTTATGGAATTCGAGATACCCGATAACATTTCAAGATCACGAGCCCGCCACTCGCTCAGCAGAACACCAGACTCGTAATCCTGACTACCCGGAGTTGCCGGTTCGCATCTCTGCTGAGCTGTTTCGCTTCAGGTGGAATTGTCCCTTGGAATAAACAGTGGCTCTGATTCGAAAAGTCAAAAATGCAACCGAGATGCTGTGTGTGTGAACGCAAGAGTAACGTCCGCACACACATAAAACCCAATCATCAACTTTTCGGAAGAGAAGGCCAGCTTGGTCGCTGGTGTGGATTGCACGTGTGCATTGAAGTATGCACCGAAAGAATGAAAGAAAAGGGAAATGACTGGTGGACTAAAGGATGAAGAAAACAACAAATGATTGCCCCAGCAGGCAGCACTGCTGTCGGCTCCACCCAGGTAGGCAGCACACAGTGTGAAGGATAGCGTGAACTGTACAGAGTGTAGAGCTTGCTCTGTAACAGAGGATGCGTGCTATATAATAACCACTCTTTATAGCAGCAGCAATAAGAACAGCAACAGCAGCAGCAGCAACAACATCAAGAACAACAACGACAATAACAGTAATGATATTAATGGTAATAATGATGATGGTGTGATGATGATAATAATAGTCATGATGATAATAATAATAATAATAATAATAATAATAATAAATAATTAATAAAAATGATGATGATGATAATAATGATGATAATAATGATAATGATAATAACGATAATCTACAATATTCTTTCCATCAATAACAGTATAGATCAATATCCAGCCATTTATTGTCAGGTTCAACGTTCGCGCCCATTTCAGAAAAAATGGGAAATACAGACAACTTCAAATCTAGAATCGTCTACATCGTTCTTGGTTTATAGAGGAAAGGGGAGTAACTCCGATTAACGCACCGTGGCTGTTACTAACTGTGGGCGTGACTTAAGGCACTTGCAGACAAGCCACGTATACTGCGAAACCACGCAGTACATCCACAGATCTGGTCCATTGAGACGAGCAACATACGTAGACATACTTGTGGACACGCAGCGTTGTATTCTTTCGTTTATCTGTGAGGACTGAGAGAAGAAGTAATGGTGTGTTGACGTCTCCAACATGATGTTTGAGTCAGAAGGACTAAGTATTGCACCATTCTGAGTTGCTTTTTTTTTCTTTCTGGTTTTTCTTTCTTTTCTTTTTTTTTATTATACAGATATGAGCAGATTATTTTGTATGAAAAATTCAGAATGGTTAATGCATGACGGTTGGTAAGTGTCGAAGGAAATGAATCTGTCTGGCTGTTGAATGCTTTTATACAATACCGTTCCCATGCCAAATCTACTGGAAATTATCTAAGGCATTCGTTAAGCACAAAGTAATTATATTTTCAAAGTGTCAGATACACTGCCTGTCTTGGTTCTGTACTCAGTAATGCATTTATTCCGTTTTATCTGCTGCTCAGTTTGGTAGACAGCCATTTGAACTGTTTTACCATAAACGGAACATTCAATACTTATAATGTTTGTTTAAAAAAAAAAGAAGTTAAACTCCTCTTTTGACAGTGTATAAGCCAGTCATTGTTCACAGGTTTGAAAAAAACCGTAGCTACTGTAACACTGAAAACATAGCTGAAACTTTACTCACGGCGTTAACGATTTGGTGACATCTCCAAGTATGATCACGCCAATATGAATCATTCTGGCAAGCTGAATTTGATCTAGTTGCAAAGCGAGACGACTGCAGGCGGAAATCTAAACAAATCTTAAATAAATGTTAGCGAACCGCCCAGAGAACGTGGACAAACGAGTCACAAGACAAAACACAACGCGTTTCGACCTCTTAGGTCTTCCTAAAATGACAACATTAACTTTGCCTAAACCTCACTCTCCCGTTTGACCCCCACCCCACCCCTCCACAAGCACACACTCGCACAAATCCACGCGAGCATACTGACAATCAAAAATGTATGATAGACGCGTTTTGTTACACATATGAGTTTTTAAAAAAACACTTTCAATTGCATATTCTAATCATAAATCGAAGAGAAATTTGAAGAGATATTTCTAAAAAAAAAACAAAAAACAAAAAAAACAACCAAAAAAACCCCATAAGTCCTTAGTAGTGCTTAGGTATTCTGGTCTCACATCAAACGCCTGTCAACAACACGTATGATGTTTTCATCAAAGATCAGATTAACACCAAAGTAATGTCTTAATTTTTTTTCTTGCATCTGGAGATACCATTCAAATTTGGGCCGTTCACTGCAAAATGGTTATTCTTACTCTGTTTGAATTAAGCATTGGTTCTTTTTTCCCATTTTGTTTCCTGTTTTAGTGTGACTTAATGGAGACTCTGTACCGACACAGCCTTTTTTACACTAAACACTTATGTACACTACATCTTCATACAATACATTTGTTTTTACACTTTGCACTTACCTAAGGTACATCTCCACACACCCCACCCCTTTCGTTTCGAATCTCACAACCAAAATCTTGCGCAAAAACATTGTTGAAATTAATCAGAAACTTTTTTTTTTAATTCATCATTCATCGTGGTATTTCAGAGCAAAGTCATGAGCTTCCACCTTGTGTCTTTCACTCCAGCATAGACTTCATCATTTCCAAACAGCTTCTCCAACAAAATGTAATCTTGCACACACGATGGGTGTATGTGTGCTAGGCAGCGTGGCCAAGCTGTGTCCGTTGGCACGTGATCCTCAGGAGGGCATGCATGGCAGCAGCGCTGACCGGGGTAGCTAGGCAATGGAGGCCTGCTGACCAGCGCATTTACAATGCACAACCACGCTTAGATCATGACGCGCTGAGTGTCTTCCCTGAACCCCTCTTTCTAACTCTGTTCATGTTTTTTTCATTGACCTTTTACAGGTCATTTCGGTGTAACCAGTGCTCGGTATTGCTTCATGGCTAAGCAGGCGTGGTGTAGTGTGTGCGGTACAGGAACGTGGGCAGTAGCGCGGCTGCATAGTGATAGTAAATCTGAAACACGACGTTTGAAAACTTCTGAACTTTGAATGTTCAATGTGACAAATGAAATGAATCAAATATGTGTCGCTGTACAAAGTAGAGGGAATCCAGATAAGATCCCTGCATCATTATATTGGTGAAGAAACGTTTGCATACTGAGATGTTTGCAACAAGGAACACTGGAAATAGTATAAAACGAAACGCACTCAAGAAACGTGTATTCGGCACTACTAGTTTGCAACAGCCTCACGGTGCATTTTAAAGGGAAATTATAATTATTCCGCCAGACAACAGGGAGAAACAAATTGCTAGGCATAAAAAACCAGCGCACGCGCGCGCGCAGCACACACACACACACACACACACACACACACACACACACACACACACACACACACACACACACACACACACACACACACACACACATGTTGAAGCTCTATATCCGAACCATTTGGAGGTATATACAGACGGTTCAGTGATAAATGATGGAAATGCTGGTGCTGGATTTGTTGTTCCTGGCTTAAAGAAAGAACAAGCTTATCATGTTGGAAAAGGCCATTCCATTTTCTCTGCAGAGCTGGTAGCTATTCTCATGGCCTTAAGGTATATTGCAAACCTTCCCATGATTATTTTACGAATTCTTTTGTGTGTTGATTCAAGATCTGTTTTACTGTCGCTAACTTCAACTAAGCTAAAGGAAAGAGCTGACATTATAATTGAAATAAGGCATCTTGTTAATTTTCTAATGCAAAAAGGTTCTGATGTAACTTTTTGTTGGGTCCCTTCTCATTGTGGTGTCCAGGCAAATGATGGGCAGATAGAATGGCAAGGAAAGGTGCAAGGAATGCAAATGGCTGCACAACTGTAAAGATTCCATTATCTGTAAAAGAGGGATATCATCTTCTGGAGGCAGTCTATAAAAAAGCCAGCCACAATGTCACAACTTTTGACAGTAAAGACTCCTTATTGCAAAAAGGTATTAATAATGAGTCACGAGAAGTTAGCTCTTTATGTTACAGACTAAAACTCAATGCGTTAAAATGCAAACATATAAACGACATTAGGTGTCCCTGTGGAGAGAGAATGTTAACGTTCCATATTTTATTCTATTGTCCGTTCACAAAGCAATATTTGCCCGATTATCCGGCAGTCAAAAACAATACTAAAGATGACGATCTCAAAGCCATTATTGATGATAAATCACTTCTTGTCACTGCAGCTAAATCTCTTCTTCGGAGTCCTATAGGGACAGCCCTGTAGTTTGCTCGTTTTGAAATTTTTAAAAATTTAAATTATAGGTATTGTTTATTGATTTTTTTTTCTCTGTCAAACATGGTATTACGTTGATGGGGGATATGAAATGACGGGGTATTCCTATTTGTGATAAAATACTAATGTCATTCAGGATGATTTCAAGGTCCGTCTAAAAACACTATTTTGTGAAAAGACGCTAAATCAAACAAAACAAAACAAAACACACACACACACACACACACACACACACACACACACACACACACACACACACACACACACACACACACAACACACACACACACAAGATAAACAGCATTAATGACAATGAAAACGAAGAACGAGCAATCACTTATCTTCTGGAATTGGGAGCAAAATGGACGTCAAAGCTAATGGTGCATTCATTGCCTTGTAAATATTCTGCATGGAAGGAACCTGGTTCCTCGATCAATGGAATTTATGTACACAGAGCTCGCACTATAATAATTGTTAACACACTGGTGTAATAGACTGACGGCTCTGCATATATGTCTATAGTTTACAACCAGAACATTAAAATTGGTGTTTTTGAACAGTTTCAACACAAGGATGTATGCATCGTTCCCTACCTGATTCATTGATATAGCCTATATGACCAGCTTTAGTCTAGTTATCAAATCCCTTTTGACTATATGACATTATTCTACCGTAATTGTCAACCAATTTCTTCATTTCTTTATGTATTAGAGCTTGTCTTGTGACATTGCTTTTCACTGATGTTTGATGCCTGCGTGATTCTTGCTGTCAGCCTGTCGTCTATA
>CM031627.1:13923178-13932599 GCA_018398815.1 Conus ventricosus
TACATTCTCTCCCAGGACATAAAATTAACGCCCGCGGGACTGAGTCCTTCTTACTCTTCTAATATGGTCTTCTACTTCTAGCACTATCAATAAATTAGAACAAACAACCGGTTTTCCGTCTTGATTAGTTATTTTTACGTCCATTGCATTTATAGATCCCTCAATTAATTCTTTAAATTCACCGTCTCCGCCAAACCTGTATAACTGATAATCGCAAAACCCTGCCTTATTTGGCGGCAATGCTCGTAGAACAGTAGATGGATAGCCATTAAACAAATTAGTATCTGTTTTTAACTGTTGTAAATGAACATACAACATTGGGTTCACGAGAAAATCAGATGGTCTACTGCCTACATACTCATAAAGACCGATTTTTAAGTGCATATGTGTTTTAATATGATATGTTTCACCACTATCATAAAAGCCTAAAATTCGAGCAAGGCTTCTAGGAAAAACGTACTCCCTTTCATCAAGTTTTGGAAAATTTATAGTAATTATAAGATTTGCCTCATTAATTTTTAACATAATGTTAAAATTGCTAAATACTTCTCTTAAAGAACAAAAGTTGTAGTAACCATCGGGTATTTTTAAATTTTTTAATAGTTTGCCTTGCCCGTCCTTAATATCCACCCAGTTATTCTTATCTTTTTCAGATATGTTAATCCATTTTATTTTAAACCCAATTTCTCTAAGGGAGACACTACAATCACCGCGTCTATTTTCAATTGGGTGCGTTAAGAACACACGCTCGTTTTGCTTGGTTATATAGATGTACATCCTTTTTATAACTATTTAAAAAACTAATTTAAAAAATGGAACCATTTAAATACAAAGAAAGTGCCACTTACAATGCAGGGGCGTTTTATAACCCCAAATCTTTGGACTTCAGCAATTTAACCATTGCAGTAGATGAATCATACGGCTTTCAAGTCAGACTTGTAAACCCGCTAACTAGATATTTAAATCCGCCAATAAATAATGATAGAGTGCCATCAGCATGGTCATCCCACCCTATGTCGTTTTACCAGAATCAGTTAAATTTTGCCATTTACTGGGCAACTACTGGCTGCGGCGTTTCATATGCAAACCATTTAAACCATCCTAATCTTTTAGTAAGGTCAGTATATAACTTTCATGTTTATTACCAGTACAGACGAATACTAACTGAACTAAATGTAGCCCTCCCAAGCGACAGCGCGTTTAATCCATTTAACAGCCCAATGGACAATAGTGCATATGAAAGAATCTGCAATGAATTTAACATTAATCCTTCAACTGATTTTAGACAAAAGTTAGACCGCAATCATGGGTTAGGCACATTGTATTTGTGGGGTGTAAAAAGAGAATATACTTATGACTACTGGCCAGGCCACACCCCTTTTCAACCAGACAAACAAGTTCGATTAGGATCCATAGAACAAAAACATCCTAATGCTTGGGCAACATTTATCTTAGATGAAAGTAAAGGCCTAACAATGTCAGGAGTGCAAAGGCTTAATGACTCCATAAGGGCATACGTTTGGTGTCTATTAGGAGCACAAGCGCAGACTAAGTCTAGCATAGTAGATCAATCTACAGGGTTTGATGCTAGAAAACAATTTCTAGCCTATTTAGAAGATGCTATTAACTCTGCTGTTGATTTACCCGCCAGCATACAAAAGTATCAAGACGTTCTTGCACATGCTAGGTCAAAGGTTGACTTTGTTGTAGGCCATGGATTATACATGCTACCCTCTGACCTTAGACTACAGATTGGTATGATACAGAATTATAACAATGAAATCCTCATAGCTGGAGACGACCAAAACTTAGGACACAATCAAAGTTTAAACACAAGGCCTGCTCCATCCATTTAAAAAAAAGTACCTAGCTCTGAAGAAAGCAATCCAGTTATAAACGTCCCACAGCCAGAAAGCAGCCCAGAAAGCACGCCACCTGTTGATCTGCCTCACACTGACAGTCACACTAGCGAAAAGACAGCCCTCGTTGTATTTTTAACTTTCACTGGATTAGCTATACTTTATTTCACTAAAAATTAATCCAGCAGCTAGCACTCCTAACGTCCACAGATGGTCAGCCATATAACCAGCAACTTTGCCTATAGTAGACAAACCCAACTAACAACACTACCTATTATGCCAGGCAGAGCATCAAGCGCTTTGGCAGCTAACTTCTTTAATAAGTTTGCTAGATGATGTAATTGTTTTCTAATCCAACTTTTACCAGGCTGAGGCGTTGGAGGAGCTACTGGTCCGGTTGGCGCACTGCCGGTTAAAGCATAAACGAGCGTAGAGATAGCAAACCCAACGGCTGTTAACATACTAACTATTGTAATCCCCTGTTCTCTGAACAGAGTCCTTATTCTTTCAGCTAACGTAGTGTTTTCATAAAGTATTCTGTTTATAGTTTCTCGTATTCTGCTTGTTTGTGATGCTAGCTGCGCTCTGTTAGTAGACAGCACTTCTAATCTGGCCGCCCTTTGTAGCATTAAATCCTGTATTTTCTGCTGTATTCTAGCCTTTTCTTCTCGCCCTAAATTGTTATCGTCTGCATCAGTCAGTTTATTTTTTTCTTCTTCTATCTCTCTATCCAGCTCACCAAGTTTTGCTAAATTGTTTTCTAGTTCACCCCTTATTGTCCGCAAAGCCTCATTAAGCCCCAGGATTTCACGCATAGGCAATGGAGAATTGTCAATTGTTTTTAATGTTTTTCTGACTGTTTCCTCATTAAAACTCGTCTCAATTTCTGTTGCTGCATCATTTATTCTTGGCCCTAAATCTTGAAAAGAGGTCATTTCTATTTCAGATGTGTTGGCAACTCTTGCACTATGGTTTGTAAAAGACTAACAGCCTCAGAGCCTAAATCTCCAATAAAGTTCAATTTCCTTTTGTCAGCAACAGGGAGTTTTCCAAGAATTGTGCTTGGACTTAAAAACTGGGTTGAGTCTGGTTTTTTAGTAAACCGCATAAGGTCCCCTTTACTGGTTCTATAAGTCAAATGATTATTTTTATCTGTTGAAAAATCAGAAACTCTAAGTGCTTCTGGCTGCTCTCGCCCCATATGGCTATATAATGATTCAATTCTATCTAGCAATCGTATTTGACGCAATCCTACTTCTTGACCTACTGCCGCTTCTTCAAACTCTTCTTGCAATGAAGGCCTCAATTGTGTTTCATCTTCTTCTTCTTCAGAAGGATCGGGCACTTCATAATCTTCATCTTCGGCCATATTTTTTATTTATATTCTTTTTTGTTTTATAAAAAATGAACTCATACGGTTGTGACCTTGATCCATACAGAAAAGAGAAGGAACCCCATGGCGTAAAAGGTATAAGGCAGACTGTAATTAGCGTAAATACTCCATCAACAGTTGAGCCCGGACAAACTCCCCGATCTTGGCGCCGACGATGTTATAATGCCAGGCACTGCTAAACTGTCATTCAAAATAGATATTACATCGCAGATCCTAATACTACTGTTGTTGCTAATTTAGGCAGAGCTATTGTTAAACATATAGCAATCAAACTGGAGGGTAGAGAAGTCTTTGTACTAAGCGAGGCAGATATTTTTACCCTCTATTCTGATCTATGGCTGCCTAAAAAAAGAAAGAAAAGAGAAAGTTTATTAGGGAATACAAGACTCAAACGGCCTCAAGCACAGGCTTAAAGCGGAGGATGCAAAGAATGATGTTAAAGATGAGGCAGTAGCAGAAGCATATATATATATATATATAATGAATACTTATATAGCGCCTATTCTCGGCTAGAGACCAAGCTCTAAGCGCTTTACAATCAACATTCGTTTACACAACGGGCTGCCTACCTGGGTAGTGCCGACTGAAGAGCTGCCACCCGGCGCTTCATTCAGTCGTTTCCCGTGTCATCCAGTCAGTATCATTCAATATCGATCACTCATTTTCCTTACTCCCTTCATTCTTTCCATTTCTCACGCAGGGTGCATGCTATGTGTAACGTGTCATCCATACCAACGGCCAAACTGGCCTACTCTTCCGAAAGTTGGTGATGGGATTTTACGTGTGTGCAAGATGTTATGCGTGCGTTCACACGCGAAACCTCGGTTTTATAGTCTCATTCGAAGGACTGTATGGAAATGGAGTCAGAACCAATGTTAACTCCGAAGGAAAAAATACCCCCTGTACCGAAACGCCCCGGCGGAGGTTCGAACCCGCAATCCCAGGATCACCAAGATTACGAGTCCGGCACTCTACCAACTGAGCTATTCCGGCTGGCAACAGATTCTGCATCCCTCTAGATTTGAGCTGTTAAAGACGCATATGCCATATTACCAAGGCGCGCTAAAAGAAAAACTTACTTATCATCTGACATTTAATCCTAGCGGTTCTGTTGTTCTGTCTGAAGACCCTTTAGCTAAATACACAGTTAGCGACATCTCTCTCGAGTTTGATGTTGTTACTAACCCTGGACTGGCCAGAACAATCTTAACCCAGTATAAAAGTAAAACGGTTATTTATTATGAAATGGTTATGCACGCCATTACAGAAAATAAAAACAAGCGAGACACTCTTTGGAACATACATCTAAATCAGTCTCTGAAGTCTTTAAAAGGAATTTGTTCTTGTTTACTGAAGGAACAACTCCTTTTCAGAGAGAAACAGAAGTGTTTTATAATCCAAAAATTGAGAAGGTTGACTGTGTAATAAATGGCAAGTCTGATCAGTTGTATTCAGGGCGCGGACTTTTACCTCACCAACACTTTGATGAAATAAGAAAGTTGTTCGCTGGAGGTAGGCAAAGGGATCCTACAGTTGATCGTGTATGTAAAAAAACTTCGCCTTTATGATGTAAGACTCGAAGACTATTTAATAACCAATATGGGCTGTGGCTGGATTTTAGATCCACATTTGACAACAGATTGTTTGGAAGTGGAGAAAGGGTGGGGCAAGATGGTATAAAAATAAATATTCACAAGAAAGCAGACGGAAACGCCCCAATAAAAATGCACATTTTTATGGTTTGTGACGCCCAGCTAAACATTGAAGAAAACAGGCTAAAAGACGCGGCTTATTAAAATTTAGAAGAAATAACCTATTAAAAACAGATGGATAGCTTGAAGTTTCTTCCTAAAGATCCGCACTGTTCTCTTATCTGCGGGATTACTGGGTGTGGGAAAACTGTCTTCGTACTTGATTTGTTACAAACAATATACAGGTTTCATTACGAGCACATTGTTATATTCTGCACAACCATTGAGCACAACAAGTCTTACAAAGAAAGGAAGTTTATTTGGACAGACGAGAATATATTTTTAGTTGATCCTAGCGACAAACTGAGCGACTGTTTAGAACATTACTATAGACTATTTGAGGGAACTGAAACGCTGTTTATTATTGATGACTGTTCGGCTGAACAAGACATTTTAAAAAAAGAAAAGCTCTGTCAAAGCTAGCCTTTAGCAGACGCCACGCCTTAGTTTCTGTGTGGCTCTTAACTCAAAAATACAATGCTGTCTTAAAAGACTTTAGATCGCAGTTAAAATCGGTTGTATTATTTTACACTAAGGACAAAGATAGTTTTGAAGAATGTTTAAGTGAAAATTATATAATAGGGACAAAGATGAGCTAAAAAAAATAAAAGAGCAGTTAGAAAAATCTAAGCACGCTAAGCTATGCTTACGGACTGACCCTCCAGTTCAATACGTTTGTTTATTATAATTTGTTTACTATTGATTGATTATAACAATTTGTTTATTATAATTTTTATATTATAAAAAGAATGTCTCGAGGGCCAGAATCAAAAGCGCAGCTAGCTCTTAAATGCACTTGCAGTAGAGCTAAAAGACCTAGGAGACACAACTGACTTTGATCTAATAGGAGTGCAGGAAATGTTTATGGATTTGAGTACACACATGACGGGGTTTACAAACGAACAGAAATTGAAGACAAAAAACGACAGCAATATCCTACCCTAGAAGAGATAAGAAATTTAAGAGCAAACGACTTTGGCAAACATGAATACAAACTTCATAAAAGAGAGAATGCTTGGGTGTTGCTTCCTGAAATTAACTGGAGTTTAAATTTGACTTGCGAAGCCCCAATGTATACTTTGATAAAAAATACAATTTTAGAAAAGCTTTGAATGCAGGTCCCTTTCTTGCTAGTCTTGTCCCAGGAACACAACAGAAAAAGCAGATTGTAATAGATAAATATAAGCATGAATATGTGTTGAGCAGAAAAAAGCCCTTAGCTGAAGTGGGGGATGACACAGTAACCCTAGAATTTATTCCAAAACGACAATGCCCGACGCTGCTACTTTGATTTTTGTTTATTAATTACTCCAGGCGAGTCTATTCTAGTTTGCCAGAACATGTGTTAGCAAGAGGCATACAAATAAAGGCTGAAAACTTAGATGACCCTCTTAGGCTTGTTATTGCTATTACTAAAAACGGAACAAAATAAACACCCATGTATCATCTGACAAGGTTACTGTGAATGTTGACATAGCCAAACTAACAGCACTCGACTTTATTTTCATTAAGTTTGTTGATTTTATTGCGTTTTACTCTGTTAGTGAAGTGCTGCCAGAAGAATTAATAAGAAGATATGTACAAGATTAATTAAAAAAAAATCTTATTTAAAATGGAGGTTCAACAGTTTGGGGTAGAGCAAATAACTGAACTTCAAAAGGAAATAGAAAGCGACTTGGATAAGTATAGAGTTACTAGAAAGAAATATGCTAAAGCTTTAAATACTCTTTCTTATGAAATTACTGGCTCCTCAGCTGTAGCTAGCGTTAGTGCTGGGTCTAGTGTTGCTCTTTTAGCCACCGGGGCTGGAGCGCCAGCCTCTTTAGCATTAGGAGGTCTCGGGTTAGGGTTAGGCGCCCTGTCTATGATTGTAAGCGCTGTTTTAAAAAAATAACTCCTAAATTACAAAAGCACACTGCCATTGTGACCCTAGCATCAGCAAAACTTTGTTCATTAAGATTAAGAATAAGCAAATCATTACAGGATGAAAACATTACAGACGAAGAATTTCAGAAGCTTATGCTGATGGTGAGGATTACAGACGACAAAAAATTGAACTTCAAAAGGAGTGGAGAAAGACTTTTACTTCACGACAGGTAGACACTGATGCAATTAAACAGAACATTGAAAAACAAACACACGATCAGTTAAACCCAAAATAGGGTAAAAAAAAATAAGTTTAACAAAAAATAAACACTTTTTTTTGTTAACTCACTGTGTTTGGTGGGACAACTTGCAGCTCTTCGCGAACAAAGGATCTTTTAGGGGCAGGCTTTTTAGACGTAGTAGCACCGCCAGAAGAGAGAGTCTCTCTTAAATAATACACGGGAGGGTCTGTTTTCATAATTCGCTCAACTTCATATACGTCTACGCTCCATATAGGATCTGTGGCTCTAATTCTAACATCGCCTTCTGCCTCTCCAGGAGCATACAAATATCTTACTTTTAGTCCAAACGGCAAGAGTTTTTGAGTCCCCTGCACATCTTCAGTAATGCTAATTTTTTTTTAATTTGATCGCGTTTACTGGTTTAAGGCCTGTTGCTTTAAATTCTTCATTGTTCATGGCACGTAAGACTGCTGGCAATCTCCTAACCCATTCTGTGTTAGGCGTCTGTCCATATTTTCTCTGTGATATTGATAGGTAAACAGGCGTTCAGCTAGATTCTTATTAAAGTTTTCTACTAGGGCCTGTGATCGATGGTTGCCTGGGATCCCTCTCTTAACTGTAACATGATGTTTTAAAAACAGCTGGTTTACAGAGCCTTTAAACTCTTTTCCATCATCAACTTGAATCATCCTAGGATACTTTAATGGACCTCGCATGTATATTTGTTGTAAAGCCACAGCCACAGCAGTTGAGCTTTTATCCGTTAAAGGCTCAGCGTCTTTGTATTTTGAAGCCATGTCAACAACGGTCAGAGCAAAATTAAACTTTTTTCTTCTAATTTTTGCCCCCCCATGGAAGATACCAAGTCCATCGGGGGTTCATTTGAAACTGAATTAACAAATCGGGCCTTTTTATTCTTTTGGGGCAGGCAGATAATTTGAAAATTCCCTGTTTTAAAGCCATCTTTCGCTCCGATTCAACACTCTAGCAGCTTTTTTTCTTTTTCAATAGCACTTTCCTTTCCAATAACCTTTTTAGGAGAATGTATATTTTGTACATCGTAGACTTCGTTTTGCCATAAGAAGGACTGTATTTTTAACAAAAATTTTTTAGATTGTTTGTGAAAGAATATAGATTGCCCCAAAACACCCACAAAAACCAAATTTTTTCTGCTATTTTCTGTTCTTCGAGGTTCATAAAATCAACAGTTCGGGCGGTGCGATTAAAAACTTTTTCCTGTCACTAAGTAAACTCATCTTTGCTCACAACGCCTTAAAGTTGGCTCTGCATGTCCCTGTTCCCTTAATTTTTTTTTAATAAAGTCTAAGTGACAATTCGCCTTTTCTCATAAGCGCCCTTTGCCTTAGCTAAACTTTCCATTCCCTTGTTATGACGTTCTCTTTCTTCACGACCTCAAAAATTTATAAAAATAATTTTTCCAAAAGGGCTAAAGTTAACAATAGCCCTCCTCCCACAAAAAACCCCGCCTTTTTTTTAAATTATTTTTTTTATTTTTAATCTTTCAAAAACTAATATTTTCGGGGATAACCCCCTGTGTAAAAAGAAAGCTTTTGACGCAATACCTCAGAAATTTTACAACTAAACCTTAACAACGTCCCCCCAATGTCAAACCCCTAAGTCAGCTGCTTCATTCTAAACATGTTTTTTTTTCAACACCTATGCCTATACTAAGGGCCCTTTAATTCAGAAGGGAAATCTATTGATAATTTTTTTCGCTCATCTTTTTTTTTAAAAAAAAAAATAAAAAATAACATAAAACGAAAGGTGTCTAGGGTTTTTTAATCGATAAACTTTTTTTTTTAAAACTAAAAAAAGTTGCAAAAGTTTTTTTGGGGAATCTTCTATTTTTCCCATTTTGGGCGGTTTTATCCCAAAAAATTTTTCAAAAGTTTAAAAAACTATAGCCCAACGATAGGGACCGCTAATTACCAGCTTTAAACCAGGTTTTTTAAAAAATATATTAATTTTTATTGTTTTTAAAAATGGATTGTGAAACTATTTAAAGTGTGGGGCAACAGACTACCCCGTAACAACTGCCATAAAGAAAGATTAAATTTTCTAGCGCGGGGGGAAAACTAACAGTATTTTTAGGCTTTAACAAGTATGAAAAAATTTAGCAACTGCACTTCAGACGTTGAGAATACTACGCAGGACGAAGCGCAGCTAGGGCAAAAATGGTTTAAACAGTGGGGCAGACAATGATTTTTTTAATGCAAGTTATAAAAAGAGGCCCCAGTTTTCAGAAAAAAGATTTAAAATATACCCTTAAAACAAAAACCCAAAAAAAAA
>CM031627.1:13939523-13959523 GCA_018398815.1 Conus ventricosus
GTAAAACAGGTTTTATTCTTCACCCAAGTGTCGCAATTATTTAGCTTTTTTTTCTGAATCACTACAGTCAAATGTTTATCCTTTGATTGCTTCGTTAAATAGTTCACTATTATCTTTTATTATATTGTTTACATCATTCTCAAGCCCAAATTCACTAAAATCAATGCTTAATAATTTCATTGTTTCGTCAAATAGTTCATTACAATTCTTAAATCAGATTCACTGAGTTCGGCAGCCATTTTTTTAAAATATGAAATAAATAAAAAATTAATTGTAAATTCAGCTCTTATTCATAGTCTTTTCTAATCGTAAAACCTGATCTTCATTAAAGCGAATAGCTACTCCTTCAGGTAGTAGAAACAGTCAGATTAACATCTTCAGGAGCCATATTATCTAGTAAAATGGCAAACAACTTTACAACTGGTTGGGCAAGTATCTGGTATTTTACTGATAGCTTCCAATACATCCTCTCGCATATCTATGCGATTAAAGAGATCAGTAATTAATTCTTCAAACCTGTTCTTTAACTGATCTTTTTCGGGCTTCTCTCTCCCAATCCAACTCGTAAAGTATATTAATAAGCTCTGTAGCTAATTCGGTCTTCATTTTTTAAACCGGAACATAAACGACAATTTAAAAAAAAAAGTAATCAGTTTTCTCTCTCCCTCTCTCATTCACACATGCACATTTAAGGGAAACAACTCCATAGACGTTTTGTAACTTGAAAATAGGAGTTGCCCCCCGTGTAGCTTAACAATAGTTATTCAGAAACCACACACGCCCAGTCAGCCTGATCACGCATTCAACACACAGACACAAACACACAGACAGACACTGACACAAACACACAGGCAGACACACAGACAGACAGGCAGGCACACACACACATGCATGCATACACATGAGAATCATTCACACAATAGACGGGATGGTGCTTGCAGGGAATGTGAAAGGGCTTTTTTTTGTTCACACTTAAGCGACGTAAATTCGAGACAGCCGCCAAAAGCACTTATCAAAGTCCTGAATATTGATCACAAGGATCTCTTTCAAAGTTCCTTCGGCGGCCGCCTGAAAAGGCAGCCTTAAAGCAGGTGAAGCAAAACGACGAAGCAAAACGACGAAGCAGGAGCAATACATTAAGCCACAACAACAAAAAGTCAATACTAGTTGACCCATTTCGGCGCTACAGCCGGTAGCGCAACCTATTTCAGTGCTAACCTTTGCTGGCGTCTCCTCAGACCACAGGGAGCCACTGCGTGTGGCGGTGAGTGAACTGACTGGTATTATTGATCAGTTCCGCCATTTTTACTGGGATTGTTGCTGTTCACAGTCGGGAAAAATTGACGGTGTCTTCTCAACCCAATAGCGTCTGATCTCCTCACTGCTTTCAAACATGGTTTTAAGCTCTTTTTTCACGTTAAAGACTTCATAAAAAAACAGTCCAACAGTGCTGAATTTAGAAATGTATGGAGATAACAAACGAAATATCTCTCTCAGTCTCCGTGCGTAGGAAGGACAAATTCCAATCTTTGTTTTCAACCACTCATTCCACGTTTCATTGTGCATTCCTTTCCCTTGTTCTGCTTCAAAAAACTTAAGAGTAGTTTCCAGAACACCTCCATATTGCAGATTGAACGTCATTTCACGTTTTGTTGCTTCGTTTCTAAAAAGATTTAGACTCTATCTTTTGGCCGGTCGGCTTTGAGAAACAGCGGGCTAAAAACACGTCCTCACGGGTAGGTCGCTCGCTGAATAATGAGGCCTGACTGTGCCCGGCCAAAAATGACGTCATACTCCCTGTCGATTGGTTGAGCGTGCACACGTGATGAGCGAGCTATAGCGTGTGCAGCAGACCATGCAAAAACAGGTTCTGCATCAATATTGATTTAACTAGTCTGGCGGCAGGCCGTGAACAAACGGGCCTGTCAAGCTATATACATTTTTAGTTCATTTTATGTTCCTGGGAGAGAATGTAAATATGTTGGTTCATGATCACCCATATTATTCTGCACGGAAACCCCCGTTTCAATGTGCTAATTTGCGTCAATTTTAGAAGTTTTTGTGTGTTAATTTTGTTTAGAAACAGGTTTAAATTTGGCCAAAACTGATATGTGATGGACGTGCTTTGTATGTGAAAATGGGGGTTTTCGTGCAAAATAAGATGGGTGGTCATGAACGAACATATTTACATTCTCTGAGGCAGCTCTCCTCCTGCTACCGGGGCTCTCTGGGAGTTCTCCGGCACCTGTTACTCTTCCCTGTTCAGGCGTCCTGTGAGAGGGCGCTGCACCAGGCCTTCCCTCGCCCTCAGTGTCCGGCGGGGCCTTCAGAGCAGGAGGCGTCCTTTGAGCCCCGGACTCGTCGAGAGGGCGTCTGGTGTGTGTGTGCGTTGGGTATCGTGCCCATCGTGGGGAGGAGTCAGACTGCGAGGAGCCACGGTCGGCGCCGAGGTGCATAGTCTTCGGGAGGGTGTCGGCCTGCGGGGAAGCCACAGTCAGCACCGGGGTGCAGAGTCTTCCGGGGAGGTGTCAGCCTGTGAGGGGCCACGTACAGCGCCGAGGACTGGAGCTCTCCGGCCGGGATGGGTTGTCCCATGGTTGTGGTAGAAGGGGTGTAGCGTTAGGAAGTGGGGTTAGGGGTGTTAGCTACTGCCTCCTTTTAGAACGTAGTGGCAGGCACAGTGTAGGGTACTTGTCGTTGCATCCCTTAGGGACGCAGCAACCAGTTTGGTAGTGGTCCAGGTCAAAAGAGAAGGGCGAGTCCTGGGGAGAGGCGTGGGTGGTAGTAGTAGTTAAGAGTTTAGAGTCCCTTGGGTAAATCCTTGTCCCTAGTAGTTAGTCACCACGTGTGCGGGCTTTCGCTGTGACCCCAGGTCACAGTGATATACCGCAACTGGTGTTTGAGGTTAGGTTAGGGTCTTTCAGGTCATTATAGTAGGGTAGGGTGAGTCTGCAGGAATTGGGATACTTGTGTGCAGTTGTGGATGTGCGTGAGTGGTGGCGCCATTGAGTGTGTGTGAAATAAAGAAGCGTGCATGATTGTAAAACTGTGTTAGTGTGCTGTGCAGTCTGACCTAGCGTGTGATGGGCGTGAGTAAGGATGGTAGGGTCGTCCGGCTTAGCGACCGTGACAGATGATGATCATTGTCCTAAGTGAAATATTGTAATAGCATTAGTATAAAAATGCGGTTGAGGGAGGGGCAAAAAAGTTGATGACTGATGGATGATGATCATTTGAGATCAGCAGTACCATAGGAATGTAGTGGCATTGGTACAATAATGCCGGTTGGGGGGAATAAAGGAAATAATCAATGACTGATCGATGATGATCATTGTCATAAGTGAGATCAACAGCATTATAGAATGTTGATCATTGTCATAATTGAAATGATGGCATTAGTGTAATAATGCCGCTTGGGGAAATGTCAATGATCAATGACTGATGGATAATGGTCATTGTCATATTTGAGATCAATGGCCCAAGGGTGATGATCATTGGAAATGACCAATGACTGATGGATGATGATCATTGTCATAAGTGAAATAATGTGATGGCAATAGTAAGATAATGCTTGTTGAGGGAGCAAGAAGGGAAAATAAAGAAACAAAAAGAAGAAAATCAATGACTGATAGATGATGATCATTTGATCATTCAAGAAGAAAGGTGGCAGAGTGGTTAAGACGTTCACGTGCCAATCCGACGTGTGAGAAGTGCATGGGTTCGAGCCTGCCTTTCTCGCCCTTTCTTTCCCAGTTTGAATGACAAATCGAACTTAACGTCAAGTATAATATTGCCAGCTTGGAGAATAAAGGAAATGATCAATGACTGATATATGATTATCATTGTCACATGTAAGATCAATAATACTCTAGGATGATGATCATTGTCATAAGTGAAATAATGGAATAGCATTAGTGCAATAATGTCGGTTGAGGGAGGGGTAAATAAAAACAAAAACAAACATTGATTGACGATGATCATTCAGATCAACAGTACTATAGGATGACAATCATTGTCATGTAAGTGGAATAATGTGTAATAAAATATCAAAACAGCAGCACATACTCAAGAAATGAATAGTCCTTCTGATAACGACTAATAAGACATTTCTCTCTTAAAGTAAGTGTAGAGTACAGCCCTGCCATGCAGTCGCAGACGACAGTGGAAATTTCTTGGCATCATCTTCAACATCCTCATGCTTATCGATCAGCATTAACAAAGTTTCAAGTTCTGTGGCTCTTCATTTTCTGCTGACATGGAGATCTCAGTTTCGCGTTCCTCTCCACGTCTGTGCCCTTGGTGAGGTTCTGCCCGTGTTACCAGTATCAGCGCATTTGTTGGGATTACCATTGCATGGATGTGGTAGCGCCCTCTGAGGGAGAGAGCTAATTCATGATGGCTATGCGATCAAGAAATCATCATCGTCAGTAAGGGGTTTGGTATGTTGCATCCCGTGGGTCGGAATAGGAACCACTGTGCACCATCGAAGTAAATTGGCAGCAGTGCAGTGTCTCATCTGGTAGGATGCCTCATGTCAACTTGACATTGACTGCTTCCTGGATTGTCGGTTTCAGGCTGCAACGGAACAAGCCAGACTCAGGCTGTAGATGAACAAGTGGAACGAGCGGTGTGGGTGCATGATTATTGAAGTAGTACAGAGGATCAAAACCAAAAGACCGGCTGTTTACAGAACTTTGATCTGATTCAGTTTAAAACAAGGGAATATCTGGAAATGATTACATCAAATTTCACTTAAAATTCGAATAGTGATTTTCTGTCTTAAACGTAAAACACACGTTTCTCATTTTCCCTGTGATCAACGTTTAATGAAAAAAACATGACCTAGGGAAGATCTTTCAATTTATTTGCGTTTGGTAGTGAAACAATTACCGTATGTTGTTTGTGTAGGATTTACCGTGAAATACACCTGCTGTGCTTTTAATGGCATAGCCAGGGAAGCAGAAGATTGATGTGCTTGGTTATGCTGTGATGCCATCCGCAGTCATTCACCAGAATAACAGCCTTTCAGCACAGTGCCAGCATGAGATCACAGAATAACAGCCTTTCAGCACAGTGCCAAAAGGAGATCACAGAATAACAGCCTTTCAGCACAGTGCCAACATGAGATCACAGAATAACAACCTTTCAGCACAGTGCCATCATGAGATCACAGAATAACAGCCTTTCAGCACAGTGCCAAAAGGAGATCACAGAATAACAGCCTTTCAGCACAGTGCCATCATGAGATCACAGAATAACAGCCTTTCAGCACAGTGCCAAAAGGAGATCACAGAATAACAACCTTTCAGCACAGTGCCATCATGAGATCACAGAATAACAGCCTTTCAGCACAGTGCCAAAAGGAGATCACAGAATAACAGCCTTTCAGCACAGTGCCATCATGAGATCACAGAATAACAGCCTTTCAGCACAGTACCAACATGAGATCACAGAATAACAGCCTTTCAGCACAGTGCCAACATGAGATCACAGAATAACAGCCTTTCAGCACAGTGCCAACATGAGATCACAGAATAACAGCTTTTCAGCACAGTGCCAACATGAGATCACAGAATAACAGCCTTTCAGCACAGTGCCAACATGAGATCACAGAATAACAGCCTTTCAGCACAGTGCCAGCATGAGATCACAGAATAACAGCCTTTCAGCACAGTGCCAGCATGAGATCACCGACTGTGCTTGTAAAGATTCTCCCGCAATACCTGACTAATAAAAAAGTGGTTATCAAAACAAAGAAAAAAGAAAAAAAAGAAGAAAAAAAAGAAACCCTCATTCACACAACCCTTTAAAACACACCTCCTAAAACCACAATGGAAATTGTGTTTAAAATCTTTCCTCCATAAAATCTTCGATCAAATGAGAAATGCTAATCCCTTTCAGCAATTCAAAGATGACATCAGTTGGGACATCTCTGAACAAGGTTTTCATGGAGCCTGCTGTAAAGTGTTTATGTCTTACATCATACAAGTCCCAACACTCTAAAAGAATAATTTATCTTCCACTGTGAGTGGTACATGACGTGGAATGCACCACAGAACTTTTTCACCTTTTAAAAAGATAAGAATGGGTGTTGAAGGAGTCTGTACACACACGGCACAAGACTGTCTCTTCTTTTTGTCTGCCTCAGGAACACGGTAAAATCTCTTTAAGGCTTGGACGGATTTCAACTAGTTTATTTTCTGCGAGTTTCATTCCTCTTGCCCGAGGTCTTTGACATGGGCCTGAATGTTCACGGCTTGCAAACAGTGTCTGTAATGCCCACATGCCCCTTTCTCCATGAGGGCAAGAGCTAGGGGATTACACATCCACACTGCTGGCCAGCTGTTTCTGCTAGTCGTCTGGGCCAGAATAGCTCAGTTGATAGTGTGCCGAACTTCTAATACCAGTTATCATGGGATTGGGGTTCAAATTCCCTCCCAGTGCGTTTTGGTACAGGGCGGATTTACCCCAGAGTCAATATTGGTTCTGACTCCATCCCTCTCCCCCTCCCACCCCCCCCCCCCCCCCCCCCATCCCCTCCCTTCCTCAACAAAGTCTTTTGAATGAGACTCTAAACCGAGGTTCCATGTGTAAACGCATGCGTAACATCTTGCACGCACATGAAATCCCATCACCAACTTTCAGAAGAGCAGACTGGTATGGCTGTTGGTATGGATTACCCATTAGGCTTAGCTTGCAGCGAAAGAATGAAATGCAAATGAAAAACAGACTGAATGACGCGGAAAACAAATTAAATGTCGCGCCAGGGGGCAGTTCTTCAGTCAGCTCCACCCATCTGGGCATCCCTCAGTGCAAAAGAAAGCCTGTGTTGTCAGCGCTCGGAGCTTGGTCTCCAACCGAGGAATGGCACTGTGTAAGTACACATAATAATAACAACAACAACAACAATGATAATAATAATAATAATAATAATAATAATAATATAATAATAATAATAATAATAATAATAATAATAATAATTAATAGCAACAACAACAACAACGACGACGACGATGACAACAACAACAATAACAATGATACTACTACTACTACTACTACTGATAATGATAATAATAATAATAATAATAATAATAATAATAATAATAATAATAATAATGATGATGATGATGATGATGATGATGATGATGATGATGATGATGATGATGATGATGATCTAATGATAAGAATAACAATAATAATAATGATGATGAGAATAAGAATTAGGAAGGATGTGCATGGTCAGTGACAACTTCTAAAATTCCTTCACTATGTATGTATCAGCGCTATTGATATGTTCTTCAGTTGTCATCTATGGCAGTCAGCATACGACACCAGCTAGCTGCATGCATTAGCAGCCGTTCGTCTGCCTGTGTCTCACCAAAGGAGGTTTGCATCTTTTTAACAAGCTAGGGTGTTGGGGCATTATTTGGGGTCTTGTCCTATGTATGCTTTGCATGTCCATATCATTAACAGCTTCGGGTGTTGGGGCATTATTTGGGGTCTTGTCCTATGTATGCTTTGCATGTCCATATCATTAACAGCTTTGGGTGCTGGGACATTATTTGGGGTCTTGTCCTATGTATGCTTTGCATGTCCATGTCATTAAGAGCTTTGGGTGTTGGGGCATTATTTGGGGTCTTGTCCTATGTATGCTTTGCATGTCCATATCATTAACAGCTTTGGGTGTTGGGGCATTATTTGGGTTCTTGTCCTATGTATGCTTTGCATGTCCATGTCATTAACAGCTTTGGTTGTTGGGGCATTATTTGGGTTCTTGTCCTATATATGCTTTGCATGTCCATGTCATTAACAGCTTGGGTGTTGGGGCATTATTTGGGTCTTGTCCTATATATGCTTTGCATGTCCATGTCATTAACAGCTTTGGTGTTGGGGCATTATTTGGGTTCTTGTCCTATATATGCTTTGCATGTCCATGTCATTAACAGCTTTGGGTGTTGGGCATTATTTGGGGTCTTGCACTATGTACGCTTTGCATGTGCATGTCATTACCAGCCTTGGATTTGTGGGCATTATGTGGGTTCTTGTCCTATGTATGCTTTGCGTGTCAATGTCATTAACTGCTTTGGGTGTTGGGGCATTATTTGGGATGTTGTTGTTGTTTTGTTTTACGTCTTTCCACATAACGGATATTAGACGAATAAGCATTATTTGGGATCTTGTCCTATGTATGCTTTGAAAGTCCATGTCATTTACAGTCCTTGGTGTTGGGGCAATATTTGGGTTCTTTTCTTATGTATGCTTTGCATGTCAATGTCATTAACTGTTTTGGGTGTTGGGGCATTATTTGGGATCTTGTCCTATGTATGCTTTGAAAGTCCATGTCATTATCAGCTTTTGGTGTTGGGGCATTATTTAGGTTCTTGTCCTATGTACGCTTTGCATGTCAATGTCATTAACAGCTTTGGGTGTTGGGCATAATTTGGGGTCTTGTCCTATGTATGCTTTGCATGTCCATGTCATTAACAGCTTTGGGTGTTGGGACATTATTTGGGATCTTGTCCTATATATGCTTTGCATGTCCATATCATTAACAGCTTTGGGTGTTGGGGCATTATTTGGGGTTCTTGTCCATATTATGCTTTGCATGTCCATTCATTAACAGCTTTGGGCTTGGGGCATTATTGGGGTCTTGTCCTATGTATGCTTTGCATGTCCATATCATTAACAGCTTTAGGTTTGGGGCATTATTTGGGTTCTTGTCCTATTATGCTTTTGCATGTCCATGTCATTAACATGTTTGGGTTTGGGCATTATTTGGGTTGTCCTATGTATGCTTTGAAAGTCCATGTCATTACAGCTTTGGATGTTGGGGCATTATTTGGTTCTTTCTATGTAGTTTGCATGTCAATGTCATTAACGCTTTTGGGTGTTGGGGCATTATTTGGGTCTTGTCCTATGTATGCTTTGAAGTCAATGTCATATACAGCTTTGGATGTTGGGGCATTATTTGGGTCTTGTCCTATGTCAGCTTTGCATCTCCAATGTCATTAATCGTTCTTGGTGTTGGGGCAATATTTGGGTCTTGTCCTATGTATGTTTGCTGTCCAATGTCATTAACAGCTTTGGGTGTTGGGGCATTATTTGGGGTCTTGTCCTATGCATGCTTTGCATTCCATGTCATTTTCGCTTGGTGTTGGGGCATATTTTGGGGTCTTGTCCTATGTATGCTTTGCTTGTCCATGTCATTAACAGCTTTGGGTTTGGGGCATTATTTGGGGTCTTGTCCTATGTATGCTTTGCATGTCCATGTCATTTACGGTCCTTGGTGTTGGGGGAATATTTGGGTTCTTGTCCTATGTATGCTTTGCATGTCCATGTCATTAACAGCTTTGGGTGTTGGGGCATTCGTTGGGGTCTTGCCCTGGGCATGTTGACCCTGACACTGTTGAAGCCTGGCAACGATGCCCGATCTCCCCTCTCTTCGTGTCTGTCCGCGAAGCCGTTCGACCTCCGCGTTGTAGACACGGAGAAAAGTCGATTCGGGTCATCTGTCACATCCCCCAAGATACCGTTTCGTGAACAAACCTGTGTGGAGGATGGTGTTGTCTGTTGGGTGACCATGCTCTTCTACATGCAGACCATGAATCTGAGGGTTGTACGTCTCCACACTGAAAGAACTGGTCTTCAGTTTTGCTCGAAAACTGCTCTTTCAGCCTCGTCATTGAATCGCATGTCAATTGGCGCGATGTCTGTGGCATTGATCGCCTTCATGCGCTCTTCTCTCATGACGGAAACTTTCGTGGTAGAACTCAGAGAGTGCAAAAGTTAGAAACCGGCGATGGTCTGAGCTAACACACACACACACACACACACACACACACACACACACACACACACACCACACACACACACACACACGCATGTACACACACACACACACACACACACACACACACACACACACACACACCACACACCACACACACGCACGCACGCGCGCGCGCACACACACACACACACACACACACACATACACACACACACACACACACACACACACACACACACACACACACACACTGGCACACACACACACACACACACACACACACACACACACACACACACACACACACACACACACGCACAGCGCGCGCGCGCGCGCGCACAAAGAGAGAGAGAGAGAGGAGAGAGAGAGAGAAGAGAGAGAGAGAGAGAGAGGAGAGTAGTATTAATAGTTGTAGTTGTTATAACGGTAGCAGTAGTTGTTGTTGTAGTAGCAGTAGTGGTGGTGGCGGTGATGGTGGTGGTGGTGGTGGTAGTAGTAGTAGTAGTAGCAGCAGCAGCAGCAGTCGTAGTAGTAGTTAGTAATAGTAGTGGTAGATGTAGCATCAGTAGTGATAGTAGTACTAGTAGTACTAGTAGTAGAACGCAGCAGCAGCAGCAGCAGCAGCAGCAGCAGCAGCAGCAGTAGTAGTAGTAGTAGTAGTAGTAGTAGTAGTAGTAGTAGGTGATGACTTCAGGTCGTTATCCAAGGTCTGCGCAGGGAGTTGGCACCGATCAGACATCGTTCAAGTCTTGACCATGAAACTCACCTCTGAAGTCTTTTGTTTCTTGAGTCCTTCGTTTCTGTCGTCACCCTGAAGTAGCCCCCCCCCTCCCCCTCCCCCTTCCCCTCCGTCTCACACAGCCGAACTCATGCCTCAGCAGATGCTGTGTAGATGCCATGCAGAGCAAATGGATAAGCCGTCATGCTGGTCCCTTTGCTTCATAAAACCACCACTGAAACATGCATACTGTCGGAGATTGTTAAATTGATTATGAGGATTTCGATTTTCTTCTCTTTTTTTTTTCTGTACACCTGCTGGTGAATAATTAGTGATGGGATTTCAAATTGACAGCCCTCTCAGTGCATTCCAAGTCACTGGGCAGCTGTAGGTTCAGTTTTGTCGTTCACAGGAGAATCATTTCATCTTCTTGAAACTAAGTTGGTTTTCCTGTGGAAACTCTTGCAAAAAAAAAAAAAAAAAAAAACTAACTGTATTGAAGGGCTTTTGCCCTTTCGCGTGTTAGTGTACGGCTTATTTTCTACAGCGTGGATTAGGGACATGCCAGTGTTGTCTCAGAAACGCAGCTGAAGGAATTATTTAACAGAAACAGACGATGCTTGGATATCTGCAAGGGAGGATATCTGTGTTAGAGCTCGCGTTCGTCGATGGTGATCATAAGGTTGGTGAGCACGCCTAAAGCAATTCAACTATATCAGTCAGGTTTACAGTTCTGTCGGAAAAAGAAAATACCTAGCATGGGTGTGAAACAGTAATAATGCAGACCGTTGATAAATCCTCATCCTGGCGGGAGGTACAAATAAATGTATGTGACTCTCGAGATTAATTAGCTAGGCCTATGAACTGACAAACAACTTTGTTCGCAATGAACAGACACGCGTTGTCTTTCCCTGATTCACTTTTTTTCTGGAAGAGGTCTGTTTTGCCCGTCAATCATTTTGGCAGTGCCATCAGAGAGGAACCACGGAACAGTATGCCTGTAATGCCGACGCTGTGTTACAAACTCTTTGACTTCACTTCTTATCGTTGAGCGATTCGGCTGTTCATCTGTTGGGTCAAACGTCACGTCTGTTTACCAAATGCCACATGCATAAACTGCGCTATGATCTGGACCCCAAAACTGAGAAAAGATAGCGTTTAGCCATTGAAAGACAGGCGTTATATTCCCCTGATTCTTTGTTCTCAGAAAGGCCTATCAGTGGACTGCAGCAATCCAGTGCTTGGGCATCTCCTAATGGTTTCCAACCTCATCACAAGGATACACCTTTACAGTTTCTCACGCTTGATAAGCTGTTCAATGTCCGAGCAGACCATTTCTTGCTTTGCAATCTGGATCCAATAGCCGCGTAATGTTTAAAACAGTCTGCAAACCAGATGGTTATCTCACCATAATTTTGTTTTGAATCGTGCAACGGAAAGGCGACATTATTCGGCGTTGAGCTTACATCTCAGGAGCAAATCTCTCTTCAGATAATTACAATCTTCAGTCAGCTCATCTGACATGTTTAGGTAGACCTCTCTTGCACGGATTTCAGAAGGAAATCTAGATGACATGCCCAATCATTCTGAGGCAAAGCTGAAACCTTGTGGCTCTCTCAAATGCTTGGAGGTACTCTTTCAAAGCATCGTTATCACCGAAGAAGAGAAAACTAATACTGAAACTATACTGCAGCTGGTGGTTGGAGCCAGAATCGAAATGATGAATCATAGTTTCTGTCTTCACAGCTGCTTCAGATCTATGGTCATCATCCTGTCCTTGAACCACATGCGTCGGACCTCTAATTCCCTCCCCTCTTCTCTCAGATCTGCTATCCCTTTCATAGTGCTTGCAGGAATCTCGGGGGGGGGGGGGGGGGGGGATGGGGTTTGCCTAAAAAAAGGCCAGCATGCAAAGCACAACCAGTTCCAACAACCGAAGATCACAAAGTAGGCGTTGACATTTGATGCAGTTTTCATTTCCAGTGAACTAACTTACAAATGCTGCTCAACTTTTTTTTCAGTTACTTTGTTCCACACCTGTTGTTGTCTAGTTCTCAACACTTAAATGAAGAGTTTATGTGCTATGAAATTATCCCTCCAGTTGGTATGCTGATATTTAAAGCGTTGTTTACGTAGGCAGTCTGCCATAACCGTAGATATGTAAATATGGGAATGCTCTCAGACTATCAACTACATTCATTACTATCACTCACTTCTCTGAACGCTTGGTCGTAGCATTTCAATATAAGTAAATTAAATGAGAAATCTGATATATGTTCGATTATACGTTTGAGCCTTTTTTTGCCCCAATATTGTCATGATAACAGGTCAAATGAGAACGAATATTATGAATACCAGAACTGCTCTTGATTCAGTAAATATCAGTAGCATCTGCCCAGGTGTTGACTATCTCCTGAACCAGAACTACACAGACGACATGTTCCTGTGGGTCAATGCATCAGACTGTGAAAACAGTTTACCACAGTTCACAGCACACCAGGGTGCGGTGTATGGGGTGTGCGAGGGTTCCACCTCTTTCTGTAAAATGTGTGTGCGGGGCACGGATGCTGGACTACGTGTTCGATTAAAACGATTAAAGTATGAGTGTATTTCCAGCCAGTGGGAAGTACATATAGGATATAGAGCACAAAGTGAATGCTCAGCATGCAGAGTAAATTGCATGCGGCATTCTATGGAAGAATATGTTTTTGACTTTAATGAAATGGACTTGTGTTTGTATAGCAAGAACAGTCCAGTGGTCAACGTGGATTTTGAAAATGCAGAAAATTCCGATATATTTATTGAATATATCATGGAATACTCAGGATATATTGTTCTGACAGAACTTGTGTCTTGGCAACATAAAGTCCATAGACAACATGATTTGAAGGTTTCACCAAGATCTGCTTTTTACTTAGTATTCGACAATCATGGTTTATTTTCATCTCACAGGAATGCAGTTACATGGAACTCGTTTACGGAATACCAAAGGGAACTCTTCAATGGGAGAACGAATACACACTCTATTTCACACTCCAGCGATTCTCCTTTCTGTTTCATATGTTCGTGTTTTGCTTCGAAAAGTAAACGACTGTAAACCTCCGTACATCAAAGCATATTTTTCTGTTATTTATGAGCATGATGGACCACAAAAGCTGCCCAATGGTTTGTTGAACTGTTCTGCTGGCCGGTACACTAAATTCCGTGATCACTTGCACTGTAATTTGAAGACAGAGTGTGAAGATGGACGGGATGAAACAGAACACTGTCCTTTCAGCAGTCCTGGTTGTCAGGGGATGGTGGCTTCACGTAACAAGTGCTTTGTATATTCTAGGGACAAACTTGCTTTTACCATTGATTCTAGAATTACATTACAACGTCAGTGTCTGGCAAGAGGTGGGAAAATTGCTTCCGTAAAAACTAGAAAGGAAACGCAAGACTCTTTGCAGATCTTTAAGAATTATCACCATTTTCAGGTAGCGATTGGTTTTTCAACAGGATGGCACTTGCAACCTTTTATGTATAGTAAATGCCGTATATGGGATGACAACACTGTGACGTACAACATGCAGCATTTGCAACCAGACTATAACGTTGATGCATACAAAGGTGCCAGAAAAGCCAGAGAGTTTGTTCTTATTTCAATGAAACTTGGATTTGTTGATTTCAGCGATAAAGGTATTCTGTGTGAAACAAAATCACAAGATGCGAGCGTGTTACCTTTTCGTGTCACAATGGGTGAACTACAATCGACCTCAGGTTTCTCTTCAAGCACCCGTCAGGTTTTGTCTACTGAACCTGGAAATGATTTCACTCATCAATACTTGTCGTGTAAGCACAACAGTTATTCAACAAGAGGGGCGAATAGCCAGTGCCCCGTGAGGACGGAAGCAAATGATCACCACAACGCTACAATTGTCAGTCCTGGTAGAGTGGCTGTTGCCATGTTTACGTGTGATGATCTTGCCATGGCAGTGCATTTCACTGTGGTGTGTGACTTTAAAGAAGACTGTCTGGATGTCAGCGATGAATCATTCTGTGAACACCCCTCATGTTCCGGTTTTCTATGTCAGGATGGCCAATGTGTGTTAGACAGCCAACGCTGTAATGAGTACTCTGACTGTTTTGATGATTCTGATGAGAGGAACTGTCCAGAAAACACAACGTTCTTCCATAATAACAGTCAACAACACTTGAACATCAACTTAGATGGCACAGGCTACTTTACTCAGCAGATGATAAGAGATGGCCATCCATGTCCAGAGAGTCATTATCGTTGCACAGCAGAGTGGCTGTACTGTCTGCCTGTCTACACCTTGTGTAACGGATGGTCTGACTGTGTCTATGGAGAAGACGAACAAGACTGTGGACAACGGACGTGTCGTGGACTCTATCAGTGTCAAGATTCCACAGTGTGTGTGCATGGAGATCATCTGTGTGATGGCTGGGGGCAGTGTCCACAGCGGGACGATGAACTGATGTGTGACTGGACCTGTCCCGATGGTTGTCTGTGCCAAGGTCACGCTTTCGTATGTAGCAAAGCATTTCATGCTGACCTATTTCCTGAACTTCGTGACTTAGACGGCACAGGCACAGGGATGCTTTTAACCTACTTCGTTGGAAATGTATATTTAATTCGACTGATTCTGTCTAACTGCTCTCTATTCAATATTTCAAACATCAAGCTTCATAACTTGCAACATCTTGATCTTTCCAATAACCATATAAATATATTTGAAGTGGCTGATATTTTTCAGTTTACACAATTAAGAACACTGTACTTAGCAAACAATCCTTTAAGTCTTATTATAAACCAGGTGGGTAAGCTCGTCAATTACAGACTGAACAGTGTGAGTCTATCAAACACGCACCCGAATATTGTCAACACCCTATTATCTATATTTTTACACAATACAAAGTGGTTTAACATATCTTCTTCTGCCATGCGAAACTTCAAGCCCACAGGCTTTGCCAATATACCACGACTGACTGAAGTTGATATACGATGGAATTCAATTCAAAACTTTCCATGGGATTCCTTGTTAAGAACGTAGACATCAAAAAGATCTTTTCGTCAGACTACCGATTCTGCTGTGATAACTTACTTCCTCAACAATCAATAAAATTACAATGTCTAGCACCCAACACATGTTTGCTTCTTGTAAAACTCTGATGCCATCTGAACTACACAGAATTTTCTTTTGGTCTACAGGAATGCTTGCCATACTAGGAAACTCAGCTTGTTGTTTTGCTTCATTGGTTGTCGGCAAACTCTTTGAGAGACGCTTTCTGGCAGCTGTTGGGCACTTGCAATTAGCTAATATCTGCATGGGAGGCCATTTGGCTATAACCACTATAGCCGACCTAACGCTGGGTGAAACATACCTACAAAGAGAGAGAGTGGACCCATAGCGTCATCTGCAAAGTAAGTGGTTTCCTGTGTTTTGTGTCCAACACAGTATCAGTTTTCATTATTGCATTCATCGCTTTGGATCACACGATCATCCTCTGTTTTCCTAGTAACTCAGAGAAACAGAGTACACAGCGTGTAGCTGCAGTTTGTTCTGTGATATGGATTGTCGGGATTGTGTTGTCTCTGACACCTTTTCTTCCTGGCTTGTCACAATGGGGTGTGTATGGTCAGTCTGGTCTGTGTCGCCTGGCTCTGTTCACTGGTTATGATGGTGACCAGACATTTAAATGGTTTACCGTTGTTCTTATCATCAATTTCATTTTCTATTCGGCAGCAGTGGCGTTTGTAAGTGCCATCCACAAACGATTACCGAAATATAGAATAAAAATCGATCCCAGTAAAAGATCGGTGTACTTTTCATCCCGGTTGACTACAAAAATTGCTGTCACAAACGCTGTTTGTTGGTTGACATTTGGTGTAGTTAAGATGATGACTTCAGCTGGTGTCACTGTGTTGCGGACTACCTACGAGGCCCTGGTAGTGTTCGTGCTACCACTCAGCTCTGCTCTCTGTCCCTTTCTCTACATGTGGACTGTGGTAGCAGAGCAACGAGGACAAGCACAAGAAGAGAAACTACTAAAAGTAGTAAAAGCACGAATGAAAAGCACGGTCAAAATGTAAACACACAAACACACAACAAGATGCAAAACTATAAACGTGCTCCCAGTTTATCGTGAATACGTGTGATATATTCCATAAAAAGGAAAAACCGTCTTGGGCTGGTGTAAACCGTTAGTAATGGCTATTCTGGTAGACATCAGCCATCATCTGTGACCTATAATGAACATACTTACAAATTTTCAGAAAGATCGGCCAAGAACTTTCTGAGATTTTCCATCAAGACGAAAACCATTATGGGCCATTAGTAAAAGCTATAAAGGTACTCTTAAACATGCGAAGAGCAACCGTTAGGGGCCGTTATAGTCGTTAGTAACGGCTATAACGGTAAAACTAAAACATCGGGCATCATCCGTGACGCATGATAAACATACCTACAAATTTTCAGAAAAATCGGCCAGTACTTTCTGAGAAATTCCATAAAAAAGAAAAACCGTTATGGATTGTTATAGCCATTAGTAACGGCTATAACGGTAAAGTAAAATGTCGGCATGTTCCGTGAACCATACTGAACATATCTACACATTTCAAGAAAGATCGGCCAAGTACTTTCTGAGACATTCATAAAAAAGATAAACCATTATGGCCGTTGCAGCCGTTAGTAACGGCTACAACGTAAACTAAAGCATCGAGCATCATGGTCGGGGTTTTATTTTACTTTTTTTTCCCAAATCCGGCGATGATATTAGACGAAAAAACAAAAAAAAAAAAAACCCCCACCCATTAAGTCATTTCAACACATACATCGCTTTACACTTATGAAAAAATAAACAGCATTATTAAGGACCCTCATAATAGTCTAGTTACCTCCAAAACTGGCTAAATTTGCGGCAAACTCAATTATGCATGGTCAGACAGAACTTGACTCTCATTTTCATATTTGTAAAGATTGATACCTTTCGCCTTTATACATCTCAATTAAAACTGGACAATCTAATAGGGTGATGCACAGAGATGAATTTTCCACAGACACACACAAGCTCAGAGAAAATTTGGTCTTCCATGTGTTCAGCCTTATTTTGTGATAATCTTAGCCAGATGGCGTGAGCAGCTGGGCACGTGTAGCATTTTTCACAGAAAAAGGTTTTGTAAACGTTAGTGTTCCAGGTTGAATAGTATTTCACATTTGGGAAGGATGTAATGGCAAATTTACACACATTCTGAACAGTTTCGTGCACCAAGTTTAGCTAGTTTATCTGCTATTTCATTCCCTGAACCACAAGTGAAGGAATCCACAGAAGTCTACGATTATACCCTGAGACATAATACAGTGTATCAGGTACCTTATTTCATATAGTAAAGTTTCAGTGATTGCAAAACAGACTTGGAATCAACACAAAACAGCACACTAAAAAAAGGGTATTGGAGTACTATGCACACAAAATAAAGCCATAATTTTAGCATACAGTTCTGCAGTGAATATTGAAAACCCTTTTCCCAGATGAAAATTTTTCGTATATTTACACTTGAATAACGAAACCAGAACCGCTATCAGCTTTGTCCATAACTGAACCATCATTTTAGATTTAAGTGATTAGGATAAGAATTTTCGAGGTGTTTTTCACATCGTTCACTAGAATGTTAATATTTTCTTTTTTATTTGAGACGTATACTCATAATCAAATTTCCACTCAAGTTTTCCCAAGGGGGCATCATTGGAACTGTGGGGAACTCTGGAATCGATGTTAAATCTACATTACACTTAGGCATAAGTTCAGCGGTATAATTCATTATTGGCTGAATATATGAGATGTCCTTGGCTCTACTTGAAAAATCTTTATTCGAATTTACAAAAATATCATCAGTAACTGAATGTTTTACTGACAGGCTTTGAATCACATATCTAGCTACTTCTAGACGTCTTTGCTCAGATAAAGGTAAGATATTCGCTGCTTTGTAGCTCTTATATATATTTGTGTGTACAGGAACTCCTAGACCTAATTTAATAGCTTTACTGTCAATACTTTGTAACTTTTTAAAAAGATACTTTGGCGCTGAAAAGTGAACTTCTTGTCCATACTTTAACTTGGAGCGGACAAGAGCCAAAGAAAGATGCAAAAGGGTTTTAGTATTTTGACCCCAAGGTTGGCAATTAACAATTTAAGAAAATTTAGTCTAGTTCTAGCTTTAGATAACAATTTTTCTATATGCATTTTCCAGCTTAGTTTTGGCGTTAAAAAGACTCCCTCAAAATTTACTGATTTCTGATATTGCAACAAAGTGCCATCTATATTCAAGGATGGGAGTACAGGCGGATTTTCTCCATTGTTAAACAACATTAAACAGTTTTTTCACCTGATAATTCAAGCCCATTTTCTTTTTTTATATGCCGATAAATTGTCCAATTCACATTGATATGACTTCTGCACATGATTAGTTGACCTCTTCTTTGTATGTTTTCTTAAACTGGTATGCATCCATATTGCGATGTCATCAGCATACTGAACTACATGGATATGTTTGGACAGCGCAGAAAGAAGATCATATACAAGAATTGAAAACAAAATTGGGGCAATAATTGATCCTTGAGGGATACCCATATTAATGTACCTGAAGAAATAATACATCTTATCAATTCTTGTACATATATGTCTGTCCATTCAAAAACTTTTTATGAAGGAATACATGTTGCCTGAAATACCAATCTTTTTTTTATTTATAAAGCAACCTAGCATGCCAAACACCGTCGTAGGCTTTTTTAACATCAAAACATGTAGCCAACGTACTTTTTCTGTGGGAAAACTGGTTTTTTTAAATTTGATTTGTAAGTTTTACAAGATGGTCTGTCGTGCACCGATCCTGTCTAAAACCAGCCTGCTGGACTGGAAGCAAATAGTTCTTTTCACAGTAGTACATCAGACGTTTCAATACAATCTTTTTTCAGAAGCTTCCCGACATGAGAAGACAAAGGGACTGGTCTATAACTGCTTACAGAAGTATTTATCTTGCCTTCTTTCAAAACTGGTATGACCACCGAACTCTTCCAAACTTTAGGGAGAGCGCCATTATTCCAACATTTTTGGAATAACGAGAGTAGTACATGTTTCCAGGAAGACGGCACATTGTGGTCTCAGAGGGAATGAAATAGCAGATAATCTAGCTAAACTTGGTGCACAAAACTGTTCAGAATGTGTGCTAAATTTGCTATTACATCCTTCCTCGAGCATCATCCGTCGCCCATAATGAACATACTTACAAATTTTCAGAAAGATCGGCCAAGTATTTTCTGAGATATTCCATAAAGAAAAAAACCGTTATGGGCCGTTATAGCCATTTGTAACACTTATAACGGGGTAAACTAAAACATCAGGCATCATTCGTAATCCATAGTGAACATACCGGCTAATTTTCACAAAGATCGGCCAAGTACTTTTTGAGATATTCCATAAAGAAGAAAACCG
>CM031627.1:13962023-13972023 GCA_018398815.1 Conus ventricosus
TAAGCTTCTTACACTCCAGGTATATGAGTTAAATAAGTTTTTTGCTGTTTTATTCTGTGTTCCAGAACTGTATGCAGTACAGTTATGATAGTACTGAGATTCTGAGTTCTTTGACTGTTGGAAGCTTTTCTCAGTCTGTTTGTCAATTAAGGAAAAACATTTTGAAAGATCTAAATGTATATTAAGTGAAGTTGTGCTTTCCATGTTTCTGGCTGCTCTTTTTGCTGCGTGATCAATCTTTTCATTTGATACAATTCCACTGTGAGATGGTACCCAATAGAAACGAAACAGTCATCCCTTTAAGTGATAAAAAGGTGAATGACATGGTTAATTTCTAATATAATCTCAAGTCGAATTTTTCAATTTTGGGACTGGAGGGCACCCAGAACCGATCTGCTATCACTACACACAAGAATTCGACAAGAATATAGGGGAAAATGTAAAATGAATTCCAAAGACATCAAAATGGCAATGAGCTCTGCACTAAATATGGAAAGATTTTTACCAAGATTATAGAGCTTCTCTTCGCTCACATCTGGAATAATAAAAGCATCACCTGCTACATTATCATCTAAAACTGAGCCATCAGTGAAAATCTTCATATAATTTCTGTAATTTTCATCCAGATGAATATTGACAAATGCTTTTAATATATGAGAGATCTCTTTTTTGATATTTCATTGGGACTGATATCAAAAGAGGCTTTTTTGCACCCACCTGCGAATTGGTGAAAAGGATGGTTTAGAAGCAATGTTAGTGATTTCAGAGTCTATGTTTTGATCGGAAATATAAGACTTAATAATTTTTAATGATTGGATTTCTCGCGCTCGTTTAGCAAAATCTATTTCAGATTTTAAAGATACCTCGTTTGTACAGAAATTATTCAAGGTAAGACTCTTTAAAGTAAATTTTGAGGCAGATGCTTTTCTTAACTCTTCCAGCTTCACTATAAGTTCCTAAGTTAGATGCATGTGTCGGAACACCCAGAGAAAGTTAATAAGTCTTGCAGTCAATACTTTGTAATTTATTCAAAAGATATTGTGCCACGCTAAAAACGACATCTTGGGCATAAGTAAGCCTTGAACGCACTAGAGCCGTTGCTAGAGCAGTTAAAGTTGTTGTATCTTGTCCCCATGTTCGTTAAGTTACGATTTCCAGAAAGTTTAAACTTTTTCTTGCTTTGTTTGTAATATATATACACCTAACAACTTTACAGATTTCACATATTGTAAGATAGAACCATTTGTAGTAAACACAGGAAAATTCTCCGGTTCGTACCCTGAATTGAATAGTATAATATTTGTTTTTGCAACAGAAAGAGATAAAACATTTTCTAGTAGAAAACTATTGATTTTATTTAGTTCATGTTGATATTTGATGCGTGTATAATTAAGTGATCGTGAAGGGAATTTTCGCTTCATGGTAACATTCATCCATAAACAAATGTGTCCGCGAATTGCGCCAATACAACATCTTTAGATAAATCTTTTGGTAAATCGGCCATTAGAATATTAAACAAGATTGGCGAAATCACAGATCCTTGGGGTAATCCCATTTCTAATATCCTTGGGGTTGAATATGTGTGTTCAGTTCTTGTTTGAATTGATTTTTTTCTAAAAAGAAAAGGTTTGCATATAATTATACATGTTACCGTTTATACCAATATTATTTAGTTAACACAAAAGTCGTCTATGTCTCATACGTTCGTACGCTTTCCTTAAATGAAAAAAAAAGGTTGCTAGCATATTTTTTCGGCGTGCAAATTGTTGTTTGACATGATTGCTAGTTTCACTAAGTGTTCTTCTGTAATTCTATCACTTTGAAACCGAGCTTGTTTGTTGGGATGGTTTTATGCTTATTACAGTAATGGGTAGTCTGTTTAATACGATACGTTCCATTAGTTAACTGTGGGGACGTAAGAGCAATGGGTCGATAATTATTAATGTCACGCCGGCTTTTTCCAAGTTTGTGAATGGGAACTATGATTGAACGTTTCCATACTTGGGGCAATTTGCCATCACTCCAGCACTTATGAACTTTTCCCCTCAAACAATATTTCGTTCAGTCCAACTTTAAGTCAGTCTGTGGATTCCTGTTTAATAGAACGTTTTGCAGTGACATTTCAAACAGTCCGATAGTGCTGAACAGCAGAGAACTGTGTGTGTGTGTGTGTGTGTGTGTGTGTGTGTGTGTGTGTGTGTGTGTGTGTGTGTGTGTGTGTGTGTGTTTTTAAGTTGGCCATCACTTCTGTGTTGTGAGTGATACAGTTGATGCGTATATATGTTGGTGTGTTTACATGTATGACCATGTACGCCTTCTTTTGGAAGCCCTTTTTGTGTCTTCAGTTGTCTGTAGTCTACCAAGTGGCGGGAAAATACTTCCTGTTTGGCGTCTTTCCAATGAAACTGACACCATGCGTAGCACATGGAAAATGCACGCTGATGGGTCCAGTTAGGGTCTGTGGTCGTATCATTCTCTTGCTGTTTTGGGAAAAGCATCATGGGTGATGGCACACCCAGACATATGGCACGCATGGTTTGTACTTTGTGAGTATGGGTGTAGTATCACCCACGACGTACGTCGCGCATGGCTTCTACTTCTGAGCGCACATACCGAGCAGGGCTGTCTGTCTAAAACATGTATGGGTGTCTCCACACCCACGTCGCACGGCATGCAGAGTTTATTATTTGTGAGTTTGGGTGTGCTCACACCCACGATGTACGAGACCTTTTTGTTTATTTACTGGTTTGTTTACAAACCCAGACAGACAAGTTTCAGGGGTATGTAAACATAGATTTATTGACAAAGTCATGAAGTGTCAGGGATGTAAGTTAAATGTTTTTGAATCACAGGGTAAAAAATGGGGAGTGGGTGATTTCACACCCAGGGAGTACAGCAAAGGTTTAATTGCACCGATAACCATCAGACATGCTGTTCGTTTTCCGTGTCCACTACCCTCCTTCTGTCCATCCTTCTTTTCTCCATGGTCATCCTTCACTCCTCCACCCCTTTTTTCCCAACCTCTCTTGTTTATGTGGGACCCCTTCCCAGGCCCCACCCCATCTCACCTTCTACTCTTTCCTTCTTTCCCCTCGAGTCACATCCTGCCTCTCCATCTTCATTGTCATTGTAGAACAATTCTTTTTTCTCTGAATCATATGTAACTGCACAGGTGATTAAAAATGTTTTTTTTCTTGTCTTTAGGAGTGAGTGTCTTTGAAACAAACCCGCCATATATTGCTGTTTATATGCCCGCATGTTATTTTATATGATTGTGTGTGCTTGTATCTTTTGCCGTGTGTCTGATGGCATGCCATGATGTTGTATGTAACGTCATTGGTTGTGTGTGTTCATGTACGTATGTAATGCTGTACATTTGATGATCATTAGTAAATATGTCACGAAAGACGATACGTAATTTGAATACATGTGTGTTGAGTGCATGTATGCACCAAGAACCTAGGCCAGTTTTGTGAATGAATAACATTATTAATCATTACATGATTATTAAACAAAACTGACTTTCAGATGGCCTTCTGAGCTGGTAGGCCACATACTGTTTGTACTATGAATTTTGTGAATAAATCACGTCTTTGAACATGTGTATCTTCAAGTTCTAGTGTCCACATGTTACAGATTTATTTAGTGTGAAGTTTCCTCTGTGTCAACAAAGTGCCAAACATGAAATTGTGGCATCCTCTAGAATCCTGCCAGTGGAAACAGGGTGTAACACTCTGCGCACTTTGTAATGGTCCTAATCCCAGGCTTTACCACATGTGAGATGCATGTTTCAGCAGAAGCTGTTTGGGGCAGAGTTAATATTCGTGGTGCTCAGAGCACTGGAGATAAGGTTCCTATGAATGCAAGCACAGCACCATTTGACCCCACAAAAAAGGATATTAGAATGATATGAAATATAAGTCACACATCAGATACCAGTAATGAGAGAGGCAGACACATAAGTAGGATAGACATTAGCAGAATGAAATAATGCACACTATCGAGTTGCCTTTGAAGATGTTGAAAATGTCAATACTGACTGTGATTGAAAATTTAAAGGGAGACCCCCCCCCCCACCCCTAGAAAGATAGAACGAAAAAGGACAGAAGGAAGGCAGATTATGTGAAATTTAATCTACCCAAATGATAGATGTCTGAAGCATTAATGATAATGTAGGTGAAAAATAAGTTCCTGCAGAAGATGGACATTTCTACATGGAACATCTTACATGATCAATGGTATGAACATGGAGCAGACCAGTATTATAAGAGAAAAGAAGGAAAGCTCGGACCGTGCAACGCGTGGCTGCTGCCATGCAACAGACTGCTTGTTCCCAAAACGATCTGTGTTGTTCTCTCTTTTGATACATGGGTTATGTATACATGTGTCTCTTTTTGGTTTGAACTGGAATTTACTTGAATTAATAAAGTTAAAGAAAAAGAACTTTCTACTCTTTTCATCTGATTATGAAAAAAATCGAGAATGTAAGTGCCGGTATCATGTACTGCTATCAACATTTGCACTAAAACTCGGTTTATAACGTGTGTGGTTGTTGTGATGGAATACTTCTACATTTTTCCTAAGTATTTTTTGTATAAACACTGCATTACAGTTGAATGCTGCGATCAAACTGCGCAACAACAAAGAAACTGTAACATAGTATCACACAAAGTACACACAGACAAAAATGGGCTTGTACATTGATATATAATGTATATTTCAAGTTATCTCTGAATGTGGAAACTACATGGGAACCTCTATAAACGTGACAAACCAGTGTGCAGTCAACGTTGTTTGCTCTGTGTGTCTTTTGGTGTGCAGTGAGTGGCACAGAGGTTGGGACAGCGAAAAAAAAAAAAAAGAAAAAAGGAAAAAAGAAGTATTTTTCATCTCCAATGTTACTGTCTGATTGCATGACAAAGTATTTTTCCATCTCCAGTGTTTCTGTCTCATTGTATGACAAAGTATTTTCCTTACCAATGTTACTGTCTGATTGCATGACAAAGTATTTTCCTCCATCAGTGTTACTGTCTGATTGTATGACAAAGTGTTTTCCTATACTCGCTACTCGGTAATTGGGTTTTATGTGGTGTTGCATTCGTACACTAAAATTACAATTATGCATACCATTAAAATGAGTAGCTGTGCATATCAATATTAATGTAAGTCAGTTTAGATTTTTTTCTGCAGTTAAGTCAAGTCCTGATTTCAACATTTTCAGAAGTCTTTCTTCGTGTGCACCTGCTGCTCTTTGAGATGCCACAATCCAGAGGTAAAGCAGTGGATTCAGAGCTGATATGAGTGGTAAGATGAACACAGCCATGGTGTCATGGATCTTTATAAGTGAAATAAACCTACTTGCTAACGTCGTAACCAGACCAAATGAACACAGCAAACAGCATACATGATAGCCAGAATCCTGATGAGCTGGATCGACGAAAAAAGTGACCTGTTGACAGGTTTTAATAAAATTCTTTACTTTGGCATGCGTACGTATATACCAACCTGACAAACTGCAGTCAGTAAACAAAGAATAAAGTTGATAGCCACAATCCCTTTGAACCACCTGAATCTTTGATTAGCGTTGTAGTGCTGAAATAAGGCCAGGCGGCACAGACCTGACTGACCTGAGAGGCCCCAGTGAGCTAGTCCAGGAAGGAAAGGTATCAATGATAAACATATTGCAACAAACCAAATAAATGCACAAACTGAGGCAGATGCACGGTTACTGCATCTCCAAGAATCACTAGGGGCACAAACAAGAATGGTTTGATCCAGCGTCGTGAATAGTATGACGAAAACTGATAATTCACCACACAAAAAGAACAGAAAACCGTTCAATCTGCAGATAATACTTTGGGTCCACATTTCTTCAAACTGAATATATTTTCCATAAAATATTGCGTTTGCTATTAACGTATTGCGGTATGAATTCACATACAGATGTCGGCAAAATGCAAATAGCTAACACTCCTCAAGAATGTTCTTCCAAACATCTCTCTGATATTGGCATTAAACACAGCTAAAAAGTAAGTCATTATATTTAGAATGATGGCGGATGAACACATACACCAAAAGAAAATCAGATACAGTTCAGACGGTATCAACACGTCACATGAACGAAATACAGCTTGAGCTGAACAGTCTCTTTCACGTGACTGCTCGGGAACTAGAGTCTCACAACAAAACCTGTAGTCTGAAGAAAAGATCTGTGTCAAGTGATAGGACTTTGAAAACAAATCTGATGGAAATTTCGTTACCGGGATCCCTCTTAAGTCCACTTCAATCAACTGAGGCATGTTCTTAAATCCCTTGATCCCGATGGTTTCCATGGATGCACGAGATAAATTCAAATATTTTATATGCGGTAGATAAAAAGATACTTCACTGTGAAGTAAGTTGAGTATGTTAAAACCACACTTTTACATTATTTCAAAATAGTTACCGGAATGTGTTCACGATATTTGTAGATACTGTCTAAGAACGTTGTGTAAATAACAGAGAACGCACATTTTCCCCCCAGAAATTCAATTGAAGCTGAAAATAAGTTCTAAAGATTCAATGTTGTTAATGTTCCACTTAGCTTTTTAAAGAATTATTTTACTTGTGGCCAAGGTTTGTCTCAATAACTGTAAAAGGACTATAAGTGTGTTTGACTAAGTGTGTTTGTACCACTTTGCATTGTTGTCTCTTTTTAAAATTGAAGATGTTATTAAAATATTATTCAATGCACGTGAAAGGCATACACGTGTGCATCTTTTGTTTGAGAAATGCTAGTGTTGATTTACATCAGTGTCTGTTTATGAGGTCTGAGTCATAATATGACTCTGTGGATGTGAAAGAAACACGAGAGCAAGAATGGTGCTCCCAAATAAATGGTAACGTATGACATTGCAAACGCACACAAACAGCCATGGGCACACACACGCACACACACACACACACACACACACACACACCACACACACACACACACACACACACACACACACACACACACACACACACCCCACACACACACACACAGCACACATGAAAAAAAAATACTAAAAAAAGGTCAGCCGATCCAACCCCCCTTCACGAAGCTGTACTCCAACTTCAACAACACTTTGTTAGCTTTTAAGCTGACAAAACCATGGCATACGACACCATCTGTGTCTCTTCTAGTGTTTGCAAATTGCCTATTCTGAACAAGATTTGTGATTCAAAAGCAGTGAGACTAATGATCTGTCTGAATAATACATACCAGCAAATGTCTAAGGTACTGCCTAACCATTGGTAGCTAATGATCTGACTGCATATAGCCTGCCAGCGTTTGCTATGAAATTGCTAGTCCATGTGTCAAATCAATGATTTGACTGCATAGAACCGAGCTTGATTTCACTAATGATAGTGCCGAAACCTTATGTGACAACTAATGACTTGACTGCATATATAGCCAAGCCTGCAGTTTGATATGTGATGCTTCTCCACTTGCATATTCTGCATCTAAATGTATTATTATATATCATTTTATTGTGATATTTGATTCTCAGTTTGTTTAATGGCCTCTTTAGCTGACCAATCAACTGTGATTTTAACATCTTAAGCACTTTTTTAACTTTCTTCTCCAGTGCTGTCTGTCGTCCGCTGCATGATCAGAGTCCACAGTAAACAAACTGGCTGAGAGCTGAGCTGAATGGATAACCCAAACACAACTATGGCATCATGGACGTTGCTTATGCTGGGATACCATTTGCGGCCATCAGCGTGACAAAACCAATGATTAGCCACCATGCGCCGTTTGTGACCGTCCATTTTCCTCATCAAGTGCACTGCAGAATACACAGACCTCGATGAGCGATTAAGCATCGTTCTGAATTCAGGTGTTCGTCTGAAGATCATCATTTGTCCAGCCACTACTGTGGAGTAGATGATGAAGTTAAGAGTCAGAATGACATTTGACCATATAAATGTTTTGTCTGACTTGTGTTGATGTAACAATCTCATGCGGCACAGACCTGATTGGCCTTGAGTTCCCCCTCTGACAATCCAGGGAGAAATGCTGGTAAGGATAACAGAGTTCCAGCACACCATGGAACTATGAACACTGATGTCAGTGAAGCTGTCTTCAGTGCAAATGACTCCTTCCCAAAGCAAACAACAAGGACGTGATCCACGGTGATGAACCCAAGGACCAAAAGAGACACCTCACTGGACAGGTAGAAAAGAAACTCGGCCACCTTACAGTGCAGGCTGCTGATCCATACCTTTTCAAAGTAGATATAATGATCATCAAATACCTTGTCAGCTATTACTACAATACCGACGTGAAAGCCCATACACGACTGAGCAAAAAGGAAACTAGCAATGATTAACCCACTTCTTTCAAAGTCTCCTTTGATTGCCATTGAACTGGTGAAACCAACCAGGTTTCCTAAAGTGGAACATACACTGATTACCCTGAAGAAAACTCTGTACAATTCATTCGGCATCAGCTGTGTGCATGAAGGGAGTACAATGTAAGGAACTGAACACTTTATGTTATCCGACTGTTCTGGGAGTAAGTTCGTACAGCAGAATCTGTAATCTGAAGCAAAGATTGTTTGTAAATGATCAGACGCTGACAGCAGATTTAAAGGAAAATCTTCAAGTGGGTTGAATCTAACGTCCACTCTCACGCAGACGTGGAATGTTTGCAAAACCTAAGGATCCAATGGTTTTAATAGCTGAGAAAGAAATGTTGAAGTGTGTTACCAGAGGCATGAAAATAGACAGTTCCTTATCCAGTACATTAAGGTCGGTTTCTGATAAATCCACTTGCTTCAGCGAGTACTGAACACGCGCTTTCAACATCTGTTTAGTGCTCGTCCTGATAGGGTTTCTTTGTAACCGTAAGGTCTTCAGATTCTGTAGTTCAGTAAAGCTAGTGATGTCAAGATGCTTCAAAACGTTGCTGGAAAGATCAATGTACTGTACGTTGGGAAGCTGTATGCCTGACATATTTGATATATAGCAGCTAGACAGAACAAGATGAATAACAAAGATGTTAGTGTTAAAATCATGAAGCGACAAGCCTGATCCTGTGGCGTCCACATAGCGGAGCTGTGAGAAGACACCAGCAGGAAACGATTGTCTGCACAGGAAAGAGAAGCCTTGACATGCACAGCCTTCGGGACAAGTCATATCACACATCAGTTCATCATCTCGTTGTGGGCACTGGCCCCAGCCATCACACAGATGATCTTCGTGGAGACAAATCGTAGATGCACGACACTGGAACAATCCAGAACATCGAACCTTACTACAGCCTTGTTCATCCTCTCCGTTAACACAGTCAGAAAATCCATTGCATCGAGTATACACAGGAAAACAGTGGAGCCACCTGGATGTACAGCGATAGTGAGTGTTAGGACAAGGTTCTTCATTTTCCATCGTCTGATGTGTAAAGTATCCAGTGCCATCCAAATTAATGATCAGTTTCTGTTTCGGTTTGCAGCTCTCAACCGAGTGCAGTAAGCACACGAAGCCTTATTCTGCTGCTTGCAACTAGCCTCATCAGAATCGTCCATGCAGTCAGAGTGTTCATTACAACGCTGACTGTGCAATACACACTGACCATCAGAACACCCAAAGCCTTGACAAGGAGAGTGTTCACAAAATGACTCATCACTATTGTCAGGACAGTCCTGTCTCAAGTCACACACTATAGTGTACTGTAGTGATGTGACGTCATCATTACAACGGAACATCCATGCGCACATGTAAAATTTCTGCCGCCAGGTGATAAGCTGCTGTTCTGCGTAGCACTGGCATTCAGGATTGCAAAGCCTTCAGGTGGATGAGAGTTCCTGCAGTTACTATCAGGGTCACAATACATAAATGTGTGGATCACGTGGCTGTGTGAACAACTCATTAACTCCTGTCTGGTGTGTGTGAAAGCCAACTGAGTGGACTCTGATTGGGTTGGTAAACCAAGTGGGGGAAACATCCCAAACGGCTGTAATTCCAATTCGCATAG
>CM031627.1:13977023-14004523 GCA_018398815.1 Conus ventricosus
CGCGGCAAAACACTTGTTTATGACCAGTGAGCAAAGTGCTAACTGCACAACGTGTGGTCACAATAAAGAAGAGGAAGTGCACTTCCTTTTCCAATTTTTGTTCTTTTCAGATGTTCGCCGAAAATAATCATTTTTCAATATGACCCATATCGAGCCTACAGTAAGTGGTATAATAAATGTTTTGTCAACAAATAAAGATTCAACTATTATTGCCCTTGCTAAGTGTTTAACTGAAGCTACCAATGCAAGAAAAAAAGAAAATCGAACTTAATGACAATAGTATTGTCATCCAATTTTCCTTGTTCTGTTTTAGTATGTTCTCTTGTAACAAGTGGGTGGCCTCAGTGTGTGTGTGTGTGTGTGTGTGTGTGTGTGTGTGTGTGTGTGTGTGTGTGCACATGGGTCTGCGTGCATTTGGAACAGCGAGATGGGAAGTGGAGAAGGGTAAGGGGGGGGGGGGGAGGCGGTCTGGCGATAGGGGATCCGTCGGATTAGAGGATGAGGTTGGGGAAAGGAGGAATGGAAGAATGTGAGCTTGTGTTTACTGTCAATGTTTATTCGTGCAAGGTGAGAGAAGGGAATGAGAACTGTATTGTGGAACTAAAGGGGTGGGGACGGTAGCGTATGATAGGATGTTCTATACGGAAGTCTTCTAATCGGAGTTAATCGTTCACGTGTGAGTTATGTTATAAATCTCTGTGCCATCCTAACAATATGAGTGATACTTATACCCATTACGGCCTGATTGTTTTGTTAATTTAATCATTACTTTTTATCCTTATACTTTGATGATACAATGTACATTTTCCTTATACTTTAAAGATGCACTATGCCCAGTCGTATGTGTATCCTCTTGCCTTAATGGCCCCTGTAGCTGAAGGCAATAAATCGTCAAAGCGTCGGAGCATCTCTCTCTCTCTCTCTCTCTCGTTCCATATATATATATAGGAAGGAGAATGAGACGAGCGCGCAGTGTGAGGACATTATTAGGGAGCTCATCACTGATCAGCTGGAACTGCCTCGCGACGTGGAATTCGACAGAGTCCATCGTGTCAACACCAAACCGGATTCCCCGATAATTGCACGATGTGTTTTTTTATAAACAGAAGATGGACATACTCAGAGCTAAGCGGAAACTCAAGGGAACCAAAATCTTTGTAGGGGAGGACTTTTCCGCAAGAGTGAGAGACATAAGAAGAAAAACTGACCCCTCATCTTAAAACAGGCCATAAGTGACGGGAAACGTGCTGCAATGATCCATGATCATCTCCTTGTGGACGGAACTCGTTACACGTTGGACTCGGGTGATCGTCTAGTGGAAATGAAATAGGGGTTCGGCCGGTCCTGTATTTATCCTCGTTTTTTGTTCGCTGCTGTGGAGGGAACGAACACCGAGTCGACGCCGGTTGCCTTGTCACAGCGCGACAGTGTCAGTGAGTTGGCGCCACGTGAGAACTGTGCGCCCGTGTTCTGTGACGAGGTTTCTGTGTCGCGGTGCACGTGAACAGTTCTGTTGGCGATGTGTCGAATGGAAATGTGTGTAGATCGACCTCGTTAGTGATGAATGAGTTTGATGATGTTAATGTATGTAATAAAATGAAACACTTTTTCTTTTCTTCATTGGAACATTAATGGACTACTCACAAAAATACATGATCGTGATTTTGTTTCATATATTTGTTCCTTTGATTTTGTCTGTTTAGTTGAGACATTTGTTGAAGATTTTCAGTTGCCTATTTTTACAGGGTACACGTTGTTTTGTAAACCTGCTGTTAAACTGTCGGCACACGGAAGACGTTCGGGCGGAATCATATGTTTGATAAGAAATGAGCTATGTTCTTTTGTCAAACCCATATGTGTAGAGTCTCATCTTGTTTACGCTTTTGTGTTGGATAAATGCCTTTTCGGCATTGAAAGACACATCATGTATGTTTGTGCTTATATACCACCAGAAAACTCACCATATTATATGCATTTTGATTGTGAAAATGGTGTTTCTTTATTGGAAGATTTTTTATGTGAATGTCTGCTTTATAATAAAGAACATGATATGTATATAGTAATTAATGGAGATTTGAATTGTAGAACCTCAAATATTTCTTGTGACTTAGAATCCAACGTGTGTGATTTTGTTGATCAACATTTGAGTGGCCCTTTGAACTCGAACAGAAATTCTGAAGATCGCGTGCTCAATAATTACGGCAAAATGTTACTTAGCATGTGTACAGTTTTTGACATGTGTATTTTGAATGGTATGTGTCAGGATGACCTTCACGGTCATTACACGTACATAGCTGATAATGGTAACAGTGTAGCTGATTATATTTTGCTGTCTTATGATTTGTATTCAATAGTTTCTGATAGCATCAGAATGAATGTGTCTGACAGAATTGAATCTGACCATTTGCCTTTGGAATTATACGTTCACTTTCCGAAAGATAATGAAATTTGTGTAAAGGAGGATGTTCATATTTTCGAAAAGTTTATATGGGACGAAACCCAAAGCAATGTGTTTAGAGACAACATTTGTTCAAACGACATGCAAAGTCAGTTTGAAATGGCGATCAGTTTAATAGATATAGATATCAACGAAGCACTTGAGGTTTTTAATCATTGTATAAAAGATGCAGCAGATTTTATGAAGAAAGAAATACACATTGGTAAGTGCGTGAAAGATGACGACTGGTATGATAAAGAATGTCGTGCTGAAAAGAAAACTGTACGCAATCTGTTGAGGAAATTTAAGCGTACTTTGTCTCCACCTGATCGCATTTCTTTATGTAGAGCAAGACGTGAACATAAACATTTGTCAAAGAGAAAAGAGAAGCAATTCAATGAAACCCTTTTAATTGATTTATTACGATCAGTAAATAATCAAAAAGAATTCTGGGAATCTGTGCGCAAAATATCTACAAGAAGAAGGCAGATTTCGAATGCCATTAGCATAAACGATTGGTACGCACACTTTAAAGAATTGTTAGAAAGAAAAGACAAGTTTGACAATGTTCTGGTTCAGGGAGAAAGTAATAGTAATCAAGATGCTTATGATGCTGTAAATAATGATGATGTATATGACAATGATGATGATGATGATGATGATGATGATGATGATGATGATGAAAATAACGATGGTGACAGTGAAAATAATTTGAATCAACCGATCTCAGTAGAAGAAATTTTGAATGCGCTAAAAACACTGAAAAGTCGCAAGGCTGCCGGTCCGGATAAAATCATAGGGGAATTTATTAAAAATGCCAGCAAATCAAATTTGGTAATGGAATTTTTCGTAAAATTTCTTAATTCTCTTTTTGATAGAGGAGTGTATCCTGAAAGTTGGTGCGAGTCAATTGTTGTGCCACTATATAAAAAGGGCAATGTTACTAATCCAAACAACTATAGAGTATTCTCGTTGTGCAATGTTTGCAGCAAACTGTATAGTGCAATTATTAATAAAAGACTTCAAGTGTGGGTTGAGGACAATAACATTACAGGTGAGTTTCAAGCTGGGTTTAAACAAAATCGTTCCACAATAGACCATATGTTCACGTTGTTAGCTTTCATTCAAAAACAATTTTGTCTGAATCGTAAGTTGCATGTTGCTTTCATCGATTTTGAGAAAGCGTTTGACTCTATTAATAGAACCATACTTTGGCCTATTTTGTTAAAAAACGGTATTCATGGAAAGATGTATGGATGCATTATGAGTATGTACGACTGTGTAAAGGCAAAGTTACGATGTGGGGCTGCTTTAACTGATTATATTAATTGTACATCAGGTGTTACAGGGTTATGTATGTAGCCCAGCTTTGTTTTCTTTATTCATTAATGAGCTGACTTTGGAGGTGATAAACTCTGGAAGACATGGTGCCCATTTTGTAAATGATGCTATGGAAATATTCATTCTACTTCTTGCCGACGACGTTGCATTAATGTCTGAGACAGTAATAGGCCTCCAAACTCAATTAAACAGTTTGCAAAGGGCAGCTAATTCACTCCAGCTGAAAGTCAATTTAAGTATAAAAGTAATATAATCGTTTTCAGAAAATGGGGTTACCTTTCCTCTCGTGAAAAATGGACATATGATGGGGCAAATATGCCTGTTGTAAATGTATATAAATATTTAGGAGTATATTTCTCTACGCGATTAAGTTTCACTTTCGCATGTAAAGATGTTGCTTGCAGAGCCAAAAATGCATTGCTGTGTTTTATGAAGAAGTTGTCGAAGCTGAATAATGAATCTCTTGCTTTGTTTTTGAAATTGTTTGATGCTCAAATCCTGCCTATGCTACAATATGGGGCTGAACTGTGGGGTCTTGATGCTGCCGCTGGACAATGCGAAAAGGTTCATTTGTTTGCTTTGAAAAAGTTCTTGGGTGTGTCGCCACAAACCCAAACGATCTTGTGTATGGAGAGACTAACAGATATCCCATATCTTTGCATTTTACTGTTAAATGTATCAAGTACTGGCTCAAATTAACTCAGATGGCTGAACATAGATTACCCCATAAAGTTTATAAAATGCTAGTAAAACTAGATAATAGAGGCAAGATTAACTGGGTGTCACGTGTTAAAGCAAAATTATATGAATATGGTATCGGGCATGTATGGCTCAACAAGGTGTCGGAGATATGAACAGTTTCGTTCGTACTTTCAAAGAAAGACTAATTGACTGTTGGTGGCAAGACTGGAATTTTCATGTTCAAAACAGTGACAGGTTTAGTTTTTATAGAACATTCAATATTATGCATTCACTCCCAACGTATATGTCAACGACTATGGACAGGCACTTGAAGTTTGTGATGACAAAATTTAGAGTGGGTGTTTCTGATATTCTTGTTAATCATTGCCGTTATAGACAAGTAAATACCTCTGATCTGTTGTGTCCATTATGTCGACAGTCAAGAGAAGACGAAGTACATTTTGCAATGACTTGTCCAGAGTTACAAGATATAAGAGAAAAGTTTATTCCTCAAAAAATTTATACAAGACCATGCTTATTCAAGCTTATTTTGTTAATGTCATCTGCAAATGAAACACTGTAAAACAGTTCGCAGTATTTTTATTCAAAGCTTTCAAACGGAGAAGCATTTGTGCATTGTAATAATTATTATCAGTTTCACAATGCGACTTTATTATGTTCCATGTACATCCCCTTCTGAGGGGCCAAGGCCTGTAAGAATAAAACATCTGAATCTGAATCTCTCTCTTGCTTGCTTGCTTGCTTGCTTGCGCAGCTATAAATAAAGCAAATCTTCTATGACGGTTAACTGGGATTATTTGAGAACGGAACTGGAGCCGACAATGACATACAATGCAGAGCACAAAAAACCTTTGAGAGTTAATCAGCAGGGGTTCCTAGCCACTGTTTAGAAAGACAATCCCCTGGGAGGAGTATCACGAGAGTTTACCAGTAAGGGTTCCTATTTACTGTTTAGAAAGACAATCCCCTGGGAGGATTATCAAAGTATTCCAAGAATGACGGGAGGGCATGCAGTTACCGCCTCCAGCGTAATCCTCGAAACAATCCGAAATACCCTTCATCTTCTTAAGAAGAACACCTTCCTTGTATAACTATTTCTCATCTACCATTTGGTCAGACGAAGAAAAAGACAAAGAAAAACGGATAACAAAGAGGAAGACATGCAGATTTTAGTTATAGAACAATGAAGAAAACATCGCTGCCGCAAGACTTTACTTACTTTACTTTACTTTAGTAGTACAGCTGTGGTCAGGTTAGTCGCCTATCAGCCGGTCGCTGCAGTCATGCTTGTCCCTTCATCTTCGTTGTTTGCACACTCAGCTAGTAACAGGTTGGCGCGCGTGGGTTTGGGCGCTTGAAACCAGTCGGAGTCCAAGGAAAACTTATAATCTGCCCATGCTTTGTCAATCCTGGTCTTGAAAACGTTGTGTGAGGGCGCAGACACCCCTCGCTCAGGCAGAGAGTTCCAGGCATTCACTACACGGACACTGAAAAAAAAAATTCTGGCGGACTGCCATTCTGACTGAGGTTTTTTTCAATTTAAGACTGTGGCCTCGAGTGTGTGAGTGGAGGTCGCGCGGAAGGATGTTCCTTGTTACAGTATAGATTCCAGTCAGGTACTTGTAACATTCAATCATGTCGCCTCTAGCCCTCCGAAAGTACAGTAAATGCAGATCTAGTCTTCTGAGACGTTCACAGTTGTCCAAATGTTGAAACTCCGGGATGAGTCTGGTTGCCCTACGTTGAACTCTTTCTAGCTGCTCCTCACCTTTGAGACGAGGGTGCCAGACTACATTCCCGTACTCTAGGTGAGGACGAATGATGGACTTGTACAGGGTGGGGAGTGACACAATGTTGAGAGCCGTAAAACCTCTCGATATTGTGTGCAAGGAGTTTACTCGCTTTCTCGACCTGTATGCTGACACGCTTGCTAAACCACAGATTGCTATCAATACTTACACCTAGGTCTTTTTTCTAGTGACACAGTTTCTAGAGTGATACGTTCGCCTTTTGATGTCATCTTGTACTCACAAGGGTCACTGTTTTCCCCAATGTACATGACCCTGCACTTTTCCGCATTGAAGCTCAGTTGCCACACGTCAGACCAGAGCTGAAGCCTGTCTAAATCCTCCTGGAGAGTGTCTGAGTGGTCGGGTACTCTGGCAAAATTTTTTGTGTCATTCGCAAATAGAAATGTGGCAGAATGGACAGCGTCAGGAAGGTCGTTCACGAACCACACGAACAAAAATGGCCCCAATACACTTCCCTGAGGAATTCCGGACTGCACGGCCCCCAAGACGACTCCTCGCCATTCACCACAACACGTTGTATCCGACCCAGTCAGAAAGTCTCTCACCCATGTGAGAACCTGCCCCTCAACACAATAGCCTTGAGGTTTTGTCAACAAACGCTCGTGTGTAACAGTATCGAATGCTTTTGCAAAGTCGAGGTAGATGGTGTCGACACAACCATCAGCCTCCAAGACTGACGTCCAAAGATCAAGCACTGCGATCAAATTGGTTGAACAACTCCTACCACTCATGAAACCCATGCTGACAGTTGCTGAACAGATCATTCTGACTGAAATGGTTATACGCTGGTCTCTAATGAGGGATTCTAACACCTTACAGATCACACTTGTCAAGCTCACTGGACGATAGTTGCCAGGGATTGTCTTTTTACCTTTTTGAAGATGGGTGACACATGAGCCAGTTTCCACTCAGAAGGTATAACGCCTTCCTGTAGTGACTTGTCCATCAACGTTGCAAAGGGGGAAGCTAACTCACTAGCACACTGTTTGAGAATGGGTGGTGGTATACAATCCGGACCCGAAGCTTTGTTGGGGTTCAGTTTCAAAGTTTCTTGAGCATATCCTCTTCTGCAATGTAAATGTTGTCTAACATGGAGCTAACAGCTCTCTCCTGGAACTCAGGTATTTCACTCGTATCGTCCTGGTGAAGACAGAACAGAAGAAATTGTTTAGAATCTCAGCTTATCCTTATCAGACCTAGCAACACTACCATCATCGCAGACTAGATCTGCTATGCCTCATTTTGTGTTAAGTTTACTTTCGGCGTAGCTGGAAAAAAAAAAGCCTTAGGTCACGCGTTGATTCGTGGCTATCTTTCTCTCAAGGTCACGCACTGCCTTACGATACTCCCATTTGGCTTGGTTCCTTGCTTTTGCGTAAACAGCATAGTCTCCCTCCCCCCCTCCCCTTGTCTCCATATACCTCATGAAGGCAAAATGTTTCTTCTTGACCTTAGCCAGGGCCCTCTCGTTCATCCAGTGGCTTTCCAGGCCTACCGCCTGGTCTGCTTTTGGGAATATAACTGTCCATGCTACATTGTATCTTGTCTCTAATCACAGACCACATCTCTTCACATGCTATCCATCAACAGCTATCTCCCAGTCCACCGACCGAAGGTCGTTTTGATACTAACCAATCAGTTTTATCATAAACATAACGAGGCTTATGTGGTTTCTTTTTCTGCATATAGCACTTCACCTCAAAGACCAGAGTAGAGTGATAACTTTTCCCTAAGGGAGGCTGAAAATTCACTTCATCCATCATACTTTCCTCGTTGGTAAATATCAGATCAAGAATATTTGCCTGTTGTCAGCTCTGTGACGTGATGCTTCCAGCACATGCTGGTGTAAAAAACAGTCTCTGAAGCCTTCTAGGAAGGAAGCACCTACGTTTCCCTCACACACACAGTCATCAGACCACTTAACGTCGGGAAGTTGAAGTCCCCACAAATCAAGATATGTGAGAACTGTTTATTGTGCACTGTTCTGAGATCTTTAATGATGAGAGCGTTGTTCGCCATATCACTGTTTGGTGATATGTATACACAGCCTATCAAAAGTCTATCCTCACCCACAAGGCCTATCTCACACCAGAGTGATTCCTCACCGGCACAAGTTTCATTCACTGGACTAGGCGTAGCTTTTAAGCAACACTTTACATAAATCAGTACACCTCTTTTGCCTTTGCCGCATCTGCTGAACAGATCGTAACCTTGAAGTTGTAACTCACAGTCTCGTACTGGAGTAACACAGTTCTTTGGTGTGGCTTCCGTCACAAAAATAACATCAGGCTTGTGGACGGACATAAACACTTCGAGCTCATGTCTCTTGTTAAGTATATTATCAGCGTTTGAATACAAACATTTTAACTTAGAAGAAGAAGAACTTAAAAGAACATTTTGTACACTGTTTACATTTGGAACATTCTTGCTGGGCTTGTCTACTGGTTGGTTCCGGCTTGCCCTAGACGCTGCCGGGTTCCCCCCTTGCGACGTTCACCAGTTTTCCTTCCGAATGACCCACCAGGACTCCTCTCCATGTCTTCTGCTTCCCGTCTTTCCCTGTCCCTTAACTCGAGTAGTGCCTTCCACTCCTTTCTTCTAAAGGGGTCATGTCCCTGCTGATAGAGGTGTCTGTGCCCTTCAGCTTCTTGGCTGATTTGAGAATCCTACCACATGACTCATGGCTTTGAAGCGGATCTTCAGAGCCTAGGGCCTCTCCTTTCTTCCCGATTCTGACCGGACGCTCAAACTCACAGTTCTCGACTCCGATCTGCTCGAGAACCGACTCGACCTGTTCTACGTCATCTGTAACCCTATCCTTAGTATCAACTTTGTCGCTCTCCGCAATGTTGAAAAAGATCAGATTCTGCTTTCTCCCCTCCCTCTCCTGAACTTCGCGGGCACTCTCAATAGCCCCTGCCTGGCTCTGTGCTTTCTCGCCTCCCTCTCCTGCACTTGGCGGGCACTTCAATAGCCCCTGCCTGGCTCTGTGCTTTCTCTCCTCCCTCTCCTGCACTTGGCGGCACTCTCAATAGCCCCTGCCTGGCTCTGTGCTTTCTCTCCTCCCTCTCCTGCACTTGGCGGGCACTCTCAATAGCCCCTGCCTGGCTCTGTGCTTTCTCTCCTCCCTCTCCTGCACTTGGCGGGCACTCTCAATAGCCCTGCCTGGCTCTGTGCTTTCTCTCCTCCTCTCCTGCACTTGGCGGCACTCTCAATAGCCCTGCCTGGCTCTGTGCTTCTCTCCTCCCTCTCCTGCACTTCGCGGGCACTCTCAATAGCCCTGCCTGGCTCTGTTTTGCCACCTTGTCCACAGTGTCTTTGTTAAATTCCTCTCGGGCTACCTTGAATTGGCTGAGATCTGAGCCAACGGTTGACACCACCTTCTCAAACCTGTCTGGTCGTTCCTCTAGCTCATCGTTCTTATCCTTGAGTGTTTGTACGATACTAAGAACGTCGAGGGCCTTGGTGTTGCATGTTCTGCAGAATCAATGCAGACTCTCGCCTCCTGATACGATGATTCTGTAGGCCTCATCTCAGCCGACAGCCCCTGGCAGTTAGCGTGATACCAACGGGCGCAGTACTCACACATCAATGCATTAGCTTTCTGGGTCACATTTTTGTCACAAGTGCCACATTTTGCATTTTGTTTAGAGTTCAGGGCTTGAGCCTGGTCGGAGTTCTGAGACGGTCTTCTGACATTCGAAATGTCCGCCATACAGGACTCTAACTACGTTTTGGATTCCGTGGCAAGCGCAAAGATTGTAAACAAAACAGTTTTGGAATTCTGGACACCAAGCCTAGTGGAAAAATAGCAAGCTTGTCAAATTCGAGACCTTCTAAAGGTCGGTAGAGGCAAAAAAGGAACGAACTCACCACGAGGACATCCGCCATTTTGTCCTATCCAGTCACGCTCACGCAAAGCACTAAACCGTTCCAGTACCCCCGTTCCAGTCGAACAGCGGCCAGAAATTTTCCAGCACAGACCAGGACCTCTAATCACATTCTCTGCCAATTTTGACACGATACCACGATGAACTTTCGGCAAAACACGACAAAAAAGTCTCTACTTTTTCAAACCTGTTCTCAAACCCGCGCATGCGCAACCAACGTCCTTTACACTAGTTCAAGGCAAATACTTGCTGATCGAAGTGTTTTTTGTGTTTTTGTTTGTTTGTTTTTATTGACAAATGCATTCAACGCCGACTGTGCTAGGCTTTCTTGCCTTTCTGGGGCCAGAGGTTTGCAATGGAGTTTACTGGATGTCCTATTGTTTGGCCTCCAGCTGCCGGTATGGTTTTTCTTTCTACTGTGACATCCCTGCTGTATGCCCCAGATACGCCAGTGCTCCTGTACTGTGGAACATGATCTGACAAGCATCTATACCTACTGGTTCTGAAACTGCCTTAATCGATCAAATCCATGAGCTCAGAGTGTCCCTGGTCAGGTGAATGTACGTTCTTTTCCTTAGGGAATAACAGGTCGTACGTTCATTATAGTTCCATTTCTTTTCTGTTTTACGAAAGCACTCTTTTCAAATGAACCACCGTGCATAAGTTTTTTTCATCAAAATACCCAGTTGAGAGCACAAATTCATGAATTCTCACTATAGGTTTTTTTTTTAACAAAGAAACTATGTATAACGTCACGTTGTTCTCTTTGAACTTGACGTTCTCCTGCATGCAAAGTGTCATGACTAACCTCTTTGCCTTGAAACTAGTGTTAAAGGACAGGAATGTCCCTAAGGTCACGTGTTCAAGATCCACCTCTTCCATGCCTGACCATTCTACAAAATATTCCAGCACATCAGCATCATACGGTTCAGTGTATTGTGGCAAGGAGGGTGTGCTTTGACATACTCTTTTCGTTAGTCTGCAGACAGCTGGGTGTGTACTAAACAGAGTTCAGTCTATTCTTATTCAAACAGAGAGAAGCTGCAGTGTGTGTGGTGTAGTTTGGTGCTGTGGGTAGCTCCTTATGTTAGCATAAAAACATGGACACACTGCTTTATTTTTGTGTGCGATGTCTGCGCTACCTCTGTACATTCCAGACTTGCTGAATGTTTGCCTGATCTCCTGCAATGTTGTTGATGGTGTCTTTTTCCCTGTCTCAGTGTGTGTATCTGCTGTGGATGGCTTGGGAGATGTAATTGATGCTCTTGTAGGACAGTCTCACTGGCGACAGTAGTAACAGCTTGCGCATAACAGGATACGATGTCATGCTTACATTTTCTTCGTCAACAAAAGCCTATAAAATTAGTGTAAGGATTTACCTCCCCACTGTAGATATCTTGACCGACAACTATGGGAGTTTATTATAAAACCATCATTTCAGCCAGCGACAGGCGTTTTGCGTGTAGTTGACGTGCTACCAAATCAGACATTTTTTTACTCTACGTCATCACACAGCAATGACCAGTCATTGATATTCTCTGCCTCCACGGATCCTGCATTTTGCTGGGTATCCATAATGGACATTCAGAGGACAATGGAGATTACTTTGCAGCGTCCATTCCCACTCCAAGTATCCAAAATGGAGGAAAGAATAACAGTCCGCCCAATGGAATTTCCAGTCATGGACCTTGGGTCTGCATTTTACTTCTATGTTATTAGACTACAGCGTGTTAACCCTGGCTAATGCCTCCATCTTAGTTTTACATGCATCAATGAATCTTCGTAAAAATTGTCATTATGACATGCAGGAGGAATTATCAAAAAGCGTCAAAAATATCCATCTTCAAATCAAACTTGTTTGTAAGTTTGCTCCCTTGCTTATTGATAGAACTATTGGAGGCTTTTTTTTTTACTGGGTTGGGTTATAATCATAACAAAGCATCGAGGACAATCATGAATTTCTTCACTCGGCAAACAGGTTTCCAATTTGAATCCGCGCGTTGTATGCGTTTGGATTATATTTGATATCTTGCCTCACACCATTTATGCATATCAATAATAAAAGCTAAAATCATCCACACGGTTCAGGAGGGACTAGAGACGGGCATCAGTATTCTACCCTTCTGGTTTACAGGTTTTTTTTCTGATATTGGTGTCTTAGTTAAGTCCCGATTTGACCCATGAGAAGAGTATGATAGAAAACGCTCCCAAATCTGCGGCCCTTAGATCTGGCATAGCTGTGTGTGTTTCACGAGCGCCAGGTACCATCACTCCCCTGCCGCCCCGTTTTATTGGTCAGATGGAGCAAGGCGAGTTATCCGTGTATGAGGACATCCGCGTTGTCGTATACATTGGCCCTGGCTTTTTCCATAATGTTAAAATTATCCATGGGAAGAAAAACTAATCATTTTATAACATGTTTGATCAACTGACTCTGGCCTGTCTCTCCCTCTCAACTTGAGAAAAGGAGAGAGAGAGAGAGAGAGAGAGAGAGAGAGAGAGGAGAGACAGAGAGAGACAGAGACAGACAGACAGACAGACAGACAGACAGACATCCTACGGCTTACACAAGGCAACACTGATAGTAATCTAAATTAAAATCCGACGACAAAGAAATTATTTTCAATGCCAACACATGTTCAGGGGATATCTACAAAACAAATCCAGACTCACTTGGGGACAACGGTGCTTAAATGTAAAAATTTCGACGTCACAAGGATGATGGTAATTACATGATTAGCCAGTATTCAAACGCCAGTATTTCCTAACAGGAGTCAGTGTGGGACGTCAAATCACTTCTAGAGTGACGGGTGGACATGTACTCATCGTCATCAACGTCAGTCTTGAAATAATTCGAACCTCTTCCCCTGGTAAGTCTCGCTTAATTCAATAATCTATCCTGGTTCCATTGATCAGATACTTATTACATGAAAACGTCAGAACATAAAGACCACGAACAGGCTTGACGTTACAAGGTTAGGGCTATTCACTAACAAATTTGTCTAGCACTGATTATGCCAATGTCTTTTCTTTCTTGCCTACGGCCAAAGGTTGCGGTAAACTGTGCTCTTATTTAATCATCCACCTCCGGGCATAATTCCTTCTAGGAGCATATCTCTAGAGATGCCAACACGCTGGCCATTCTTTTAAAGAGAGATGAAATTGTGGATGCATCTTTGGTGGGTGCCGTTTCACTTGCAGTTTTCTTCTTCCAACAGCCTAAATTCCCTGGATGCATGCTTATGAAGCCTGGCATATGAACTGACCAGTTTTCTGTCTGTTTGCTGGGGTTCTGTGCTCTATTCAATGTGATGTAACGCGCAATTTTTCTGCTTAAAACCATCCCGCTGAGGAGGGGACACACGGCTGCAAACTCTTGTTTGTTAGAATGCTGAACCATGCACAGTGCTATATTCGTTGTCTTTAAATTTCATGGCGAATACTAACAGGTTGTGCAAATACGATTCCTTTGCCCAGAGAATGAATAGCAAAAAAAAGGGCATATGTATTCTCAGTTTCAGATGTTTAAGTCTGTCTTTTTTTCCAGCTTTTGGACTGCGCTAGACAATTTTATACAGTATCGTAATCCCATGCCTCAGTGTAAAGAAGGCCTCTTCGAAACACTCTTTGTAATGGGCCACAGACTGTAGAGTGTATACCGACCGAATTCAATATGATAATGTAAGCAGAGACAGTACCGGAAACAAGTTTATCGGTCCTGTGGCTAACCCTAGATTTACACAACATCGATAAGAAATTTGAAACATGAAATGACTAGACTTCACAGAATCACTGTACTTTTCGTAGTCTTGCTACTTTGTTTTAAACATGAGCCATGTGTCTTGATTGTTGCTGGCCTCCGGTGAGTAATCCACAAATCTGCAGCTTTGCCACTCATTCCTGGTTCTCTGCATGATTGTCTGGGGTCTGTAAGACTAGCAGATGTAGTCGATCGCTCTTGATCAAACGATGGAACTAGTTCACATGTAGTATGTTATTCCTTTTAGGAAGATTCACTAGAGGCGTTAGGCAAGTCCAATAATTGCCAGTCTGCTAGTCCAGAACAGTGAGTACCTCTGCAGCCTGATCTTGCTGAGAAAGCGTCAACAGCACGAGATGATGGGTCAAACCTGAAAGAAATGTGTCTGTTTATTTGCAGGTCTGAAAAGAATTATCCTGTTTCTAGGTCTGAAAGCAATGTAGCTTTGGATTTGTAGATCTGAAAGGAATGTACCTTTCCGTTTCTAGGTCTACAAGGAATGCACATGACCATTTGCGGGTATGAAAGGAATGTATCTATTCGTAGGTTTGAAAGGAATGTATCTATTCGTATGTTTGAATAGGAATGTATCTATTCGTAGGTTTGAAAGGAATGTATCTTTATATTTGCAGCTCTGAAAGGAACGTAGCGTTATATTTACAAGATTTGAAACAAATGCACTTTTCCGTTTGTAGGTCTAAAAGGAATGTATCTATCCATTTACAGGTCTGAAAGTTCTGAAAAGTGGATGATTAAGGCAACTGCCAGGATCAGTTTTAAATACAAATGTTCTTGTCTTCAAAACATTACGACTTCAACATAGAACGACAGTGTAATATAATTAGCACACTTGGCTTGTTTCTGGTCTTCTAAACGCCTCCAGGGTTTTCGAAAACTGGTACAAAACTAGAAGCAGTGATCTGGTGTGTATCTTTTAACAGTTTTCTTTTCAGTTACACTCCAAACTAAATTTTGTGGCAGTGCCATGGTTTCACTTGAATCTATTTCATTTTTCTTCTTTTCCTTCTCTTCTCTACCACGAGCTTTTCGTCAACCAGTGTTTCGTTTTATTTGCAACGAAAACAGCATTAACTTTTTTTTCAAGTGTGTCTTGTACCGTTCATTGGATTCTTTACCATAAGTGCTTTATATGATGATGTATTACTCTTTTTTTATTAAGATTTTTTTCTGATTTAATACCCCTTTGTCTTCTTGCACAGACTCCGTTTCCATGAATGCTATAGATGTGAAATTTCAAAAATTGTGTTTGCACAAGAGGTAAAAAAGTGACTCTTTTTCTATCCACATTTTAAAGCAGATAGATATACCGTTTATGTAAAAAAAAATTATCATATTAAAGACACGTTCTACAGCTGTGTGTTGACTGGTATCCCGATGAATGCGTACATTTAGTGTACAACTTTCAAACACGTCCCTCAGGAAAGAAAATCAGTATCCGTTTTCATATTGATTTGTTTCCCAGTAATCGAAGTTATATGCCCCCAGACGAGGAGTCACCAAAATGGCTACTATGCTGAGTTTTTATTTACACCTGTCTTAATCCGTAATCAATTCATTGCTCGCGTAAACCCCTGTACATTCGTAAACCATATGTCCATTTAAACATGACGTGCTACTCACTTTCTCTACATCTGGTCGGATATTTCTATCCCAAAGAAATTTGCTAGAGATGTTTTGGAGCTCTTGACACCTTGAATGTGTGGACTCAGAAGCAATAAACACACAGACATCTTTAGACAGCATTAACAACAACAACAATAACAAATATAAAATAAAAAGTGGACAGCTTCACATTGAAGTGCAAGCGTTCTTTCTTGATAAAACTCAAAACAAGTAGCTTGATTCCATAAACATATTTCCTATGTGTATCTCTGCTGACTTGAATAAACCATTTGTGATCTAGATTCATTTTTTTTAACTTTTAGGGTATGGAGTCATTCGTTTTAGGGCAATGTATACGATCTTGAAGATTTTCTATGCTGTGACCCTAACGTAATTTGTGCAGCATTTGTGTGTAAGCTTTGTTTATTTTGGATGTGAGGAAAAAGACATTTCCCCTCTCCACAAGAATGTATGTCACTATCTGGTATTAAAATTATGAAGAGCATGCAAACCGACCTACTTAAAACTCCATGTCTGATATTTCATGCCCTCCATCCGTCATTTCATCTCAGTTCCATCAACCTCTGTACGCAAGATTAAGGAGGTATCGGGTCACATTATAGTTATCCTCTGTTTATCAAAACACTCAAGGACATATTCCCATTAACATGTAAATGCAGTGTTTATATACCATTGAAATGAAGGATTCCATTCCCACATATGCTCACCACAAACCAAAACACTGAAGAATTCTCTTACCGTTTTTTCCCCCTAATTTATGGAATTAAAGATCTGCTTTGAAAAAAAGTGTATGAAGTCTGATCATCTGGACAAATTCTTTAATAGCACATAATCTGCAATGTCTCGACAATGAATCCTGTTCAGCTCTGATGTATCAACTTTGTAAAGTCTCATTTTGCCCATAAAAAACCTTCACTGCTTGAACAAAACAAAGCCTCCCAGCTGCCCTCCACTCCTTTCTCCTTCCAGTCCTGTAAGAGAAGGAAAACGTGTCATCCTGTGCTTATATCAGATCCTTTTATTTTGCATATTCTTATACACTTCTCACGCTTCGTCTTTTGCTTCTTACAATCTACTTTCTCTAATTTCAGTTCGTTTAATTGTGACAATGGATTTATAGATTTGCAAATATCGAGGTGTGCATTTTTCGTCATTGAAAAAGTTAAGTTTAGTTCCTTCTAACATTTTTTTTTCTTTTTGAATTGTAATGGTGCATGACCTTTTCAGCGTTATTTCAGCAGCTCAACTTATGTTTCAAACCAAACAACTGGTTCTGTTCTTTTTTCTTTCACCATGAAAACATCACTTTTTCGATGGTTTTTATATGGTTGTTTGTTTTGTATGCGGTGCTTCATCTTTTGTCTGTTTGTCATGCAGATTAATTCACTGTGCTGAAATCATCATGCACGTCGCTGAGCAGACCCATCAGAAATCTGTACAGAACGTTATTATTTGTGTCTATCACGGATCGTGTTGTATGTAATTTGTTCATATCCTTCCGCAGGTTTTGTTTGAATAAATGTTTGTTGTTGTTGTTGTTTATTTTTTGTCGTATTACCTGATACCCGCTGCTTTGCATTCTACTTCTATATTGAACAGAAGTAAATAACTGTTTTCTTTACCTGGGGAACCAATTTTACTTTCGACATTTAAAGTAACCGTTTCATTTGTTTCTTCACTTCCTGAGTGTGTCGACTAGATCCTCGTTCGATTTTAAAGATTTTCTGTTGTTTAGTTCAAAGCTAATGTGGTCTCCCAAATTTATATTCCTTGTTGTCGATGGCTTCTCTGTTCTGGCCAGGCTTCTCCAAAAGACACAAGAAATAAATATCTTCAACGAAAGTCGAAAGGGATGTTTTCTTCTTTGCTTTGGCAGCAAAAGAGCCTGCAGGATCTTCATTAATCATCTGTTTTAATGTCAATATTATTGAGAAAGTGCCTCCATTCTACCGGCCTTTTGAATAATGCAAGTTTTATTATGATATGTCTTTTTTGTACGTCTTTTCAGCGCTTTGACTGGGTACATTCTGTGCGACTCTTGAAGTGCACGGTGCACGTATATTTTGTCTATATCTTAAATCGTAACTCAGGTTTTTTTTTCGTCTTGAATATATCATTAGTTCAGGTTTAACTAGTAAAACGAAGCATTTCCATCTTGTCAAAATCTAGATACTGGTAAACTCTTTCGAATTCGATTGGAAAGAATGAAACGACAATTACGTTTAACACGATGTGCTGTTTAATGGTATTTTGACATTTTTTAATGCGTTTTCAGTCGCCATCTAAACTGTCAAAAAATGCATAGTTTTCTGAAAGTTCTAACATGCGGATTGGTATCATCAGTGTGTACTTTTAAAGAATTTCCCGACCGTCATGCAAACAACTTATGCCCTGGATCTTACATATTTCACTCAAATATTCCAACTCATTGATCTCGTAAGCCTCAGGATTCTCTCTGACTTGATGACACAAACATGACAAAGCACACGCGTTTTCCGACTGACTTACCATATTCCTTGCAACGTGTGCCAGACAAAATGATTGTGGTAATTTTCTGATCGACTTTTAGTATTCCAGATATCATATGCATGACAAAAAATGTAATTCTCCTAAGGACTTCTACTATTTCTGACAACATATACTACACAATACATGTAGCTTTCTAATGGACATTTACTATTCCTGACAATACACACAAGACAAAAGGACATTCGTTTTCTGACGGACTTCTTTCTTTCCTGAAACACATAGATGACAAAATACGTGTTTTACCGCTCTTGACAACACGCATTGGCAGAAGACATGCCATCCCCTGACGGGCGTCCACTGTTCTTGCCGGTGCAAGCTTGACAAAACGCATGCAGTTTTCTGATGATCGTTTAGACGACAACATAAACTTGATAAAATGCATGCAGTTTTCTGATGATCGTTTAGACGACAACATAAGCTTGACAAAACGCATGCAGTTTTCTGATGATCGTTTAGACGACAACATAAACTTGATAAAATGCATGCAGTTTTCTGATGATCGTTTAGACGACAACATAAACTTGATGAAATGCATGCTGTTTTCTGATGATCGTTTAGACGACAACATAAACTTGATAAAAAAAAATGCATGCCGTTTTCTAATGATCGTTTAGACGACACCATAAACTTGATAAAATGCATGCAGTTTTCTGATGATCTTTTAGACAACATAAACTTGATAAAATGCATGCTGTTTTCTGACGGAACACATACATGACAGTCATATTACGCGCAGATTTAAGATCGACTTCTACTTGTCCTTATAGGCTATGGCATACATCACAAAAATATATACCGTTTTTCTGCCAGACTCTAACCCCCCCCCCCCCCCCCCCCCCCCCCCCCCAGGACACATATACGCACTTAGTGTGATAGCCATACTCAGGCAAAGGCTCATTCCATGCCGAGCTACATGATTTCTTCTCCTATGATTGGCAAATTGTTTAATTTGCACCCGAACATCTCTCTCCTCTCTCTCTCTCTCTCTCTCTCTTCTCTCTCCTCTCTCTCTCTCTCTCCTCTCTCTCTCTCTCTCTCTCTCTCTCTCTCTCTCTCGGAAGTCAGAACATCGCTCACACAGCGACAAGACGCGTTTTGGGAGAGCTCTTCAAATCAGCAATAATGTTGCCAAATTAACTTAAATTTCTCAACATGGGATGTTCGATTCAATGTTATCGGATGGCAATAGGTATTTCCTAATGATTCTGTTCAAAATTTTATCAAAGAAAGCTTTCATCGCCGCAAATCGAGTGAACGGACTTCGAATGCACAACTTCTCTGCGAAACTGGCCATGGCTACACTACTGCTCATGTTACTTATGGCCGGAGTCGAACCCAACCCTGGGCCGTCATTTCAAAAACAGGAGGAACACTGTGACGGGAGGAACACCCAGGGTGACGACAGTAACGTGCAACAGCAATTTGATCGCCTCTTCAGTGCCATCAACAACTTTTCTCGTACCGTGTCACAACTGACAAGTAAGATTTCCAGTTTTGAACAGATGCAACAAGATGTGAAAGCACACCTCGACAAATGTCTTGATGACATGAGGAAATCTATGACCAGCAAGCTGACTGAAATAGAAGAGAACCAGAATGTGCTACGTCTGGACATTGATGCTATCGAAAATGAGTGTATCAGTTTAAAATCGTATTTGTCCCGCCTGGAGGAAAAAACAGAGAAATTGGACAAACAGCAAGAGACGATAGACGACCAATATAGACGTTATAATCTCCTCTTCTTTGGCCTCTCGTGCAGGGGTGACACATGGGAGTCATGTGAATCGAAGGTGAGAGACTTGATTTACTATGACATGAAAGTGAGAGAGCCAGTGAACATAGAGCAAACACGTCTTGTGGGGTCTGCCATTCTGGTACGATTCCAGTCTCTGAAACAACGAGACAAGGTCCTCAGTCAGGGCAGAGTACTCAGAGACACCCAGTCACCTGTGTATGTACGGGAGGACTTTTCCCACACTGTACGACAGAAGCGCTCCGGTTTGGCACCCCTGATGAACCAAATACGTAATGACGGGTTAAGAGCCAGGCTACGCAACGACAAGCTTGTGACAGACAGGGGCACCTATGTCTTCGACCTACAGAAACAGGAGTACGAAAAGCTGGAGAGGAGGCCGACGCAGTCACGACAACCGAGGACTTGGCAGACGGACAGCGGTACGAGACATCAACATGGGGACAACCTACGCGACACATCTCGACAGTTTCAACCGCGGTCAGAGGGTCCTCCACAGGCAGTGTCTTCTCGCCGTGATTTGGATCACCCGTCAGTTAACTCGTCCAATCCAAAACACCCCCGAGCATACAGCAAACACAACAGCCACGAACATCACATCAGTCAGCACAGTCATATTGCTTACAGACAAGCACATAGTAAACAAAACAATCACGAACAACGCATTAGTCAGCACAGTAATACAGCTTATACAAGCACGTCACACAACTACCGGTACTAACAACGACGACAACACGTCTCCAACTGACAGACATCCTAAGCACACAAACACCGACAGTGCGCAGACAGTTCGAGGCTTTGGTCGTGGTAGAGGACGGGGTTTATCCAGCCCACCAGCCATCAACACACCGCGCCAGAGAGCAGCAGTGATAAACCAGGAGGACTCTCCTCCCTCTTCTGATGAGGACGACATGGTCAGTATGGGACAGAACAGTGATGTGGATGAAACACAGCACAGAACTGACCTGCCCAGTGACGAGTGGAAATGACGAGGAGGCCTGCCCACAGGAACAGCTCAGGTACCGTTAAAGATACTGAATTTGAATGTGGCTGGATTAGTCCCTAAACTGGAAATCAGTGACTTTATCAGTTATCTAAATACTTTTGACTTATTGTGTTTGACTGAAACATACATATACACAGGTTTGAATTCCATGCGCTTAAAGATTTCAAGCATTCACTTCTCCAGCCAAAAAGTTGACAAAACAAGGAAGACGAAGTGGAGGAGTTATTGTCCTCGTCAAACATTGTCTTGCTAAGTATGTCAGACAGATTAACGTCAGGTACTCTAATTTCGTGGTTCTCGAAATTTCGAAAGACTTATTTAAATTAGATAAATGTATTATATGTCTTTTCGTTTATATTCCACCTCGTGACTCTCCTGTGTATGATCAATCATGTGATGGAATCGGAATAGACATCATTGAGCACTGTGTAGCTGATTTATTCAGCACCAGAAATGATTTTTATATCCTCATGGCTGGTGACTTTAATGCCCGTACAGGCCAGGAAAATGGCAAGAATGTGACAAACTATTTACGTCATAGTGATGAAGAGGAGAGTATCTTTCCACGATCATCCCAAGACGTAGTTTTCAACGGATTTGGGAACCATTTATTGTTATTATGTGATGTCCTGAAGTGTTCTATTTTAAACGGACTGAAAGAATATGGATTCGACGACTGTGCGACTTATATTTCCAAAGCCGGTTCAAGTACAGTGGACTATTTTATTCTGTCAAATGGATTGATTCGTGAAGATTTTTTGTCTGACTTTACTGTTGACACCAACTGTATCGAATCAGACCATTTACCAGTAACCCTAACACTCAAATGTAGCTCATGCAAAACTCCTGATAACAGCATGATGAGACAAAAACCACGATGGATGGATAAGATGGTATGGGAAGACGAAAAGGTTAGTGTATTTTCAGATTCATTACAAACTCCTCAATCTCAAGATAAAATGAAAAGAGCACAAGCGTTAATACACTTTGACATAAACATGGCCTTACATGAATTCGTCGACTGCCTACAAAAATCCAGTCAATGTATGATAAGAAAGTCAAAATTGATAACAACAAAAGGGAGGCTCGCTTGTTTGATAAAGAATGCTTTAACAATAAGAGAAAGGCGAAAGCAAAAATGCGTCGATTTAAAAGAACTAAATCAATACCAGATCAACAAAGTGTTGTCAGAGCCAGAAGCGATTACCACAAAATGTTAAATGAAAAACGAGTAAGTTTTAAATCCCTTACAACAAAATACCTGACAGACAACTTAACAAATGCTAAAGAGTTCTGGAGAAAAGTTAATGTAAATCTTGGTCTCCGTAAGAAAAGGCAGTCAAGTAATAAAATCACAAAGAATGAATGGCTTGAATATTTTAAGAAGGTTTTTAATGCTGGGAACATAGAGGAGAGGGAAGAATTTCCAGCTGACACCCTTCCTTCCATCGATGAACTTGACCATCCCATCACCCGAGAAGAAGTCCTAACAACAATAAAGGGCCTTAAGAAATGGAAAGCATGTGGTTTTGACAACATACACGCAGAAATGCTGAAACCGGCAGACGCATCAGTAATAAATTTTCTAACAGAATATTTCAATGAAATTTTTTTTAAAGGGATTGTACCCACAAACGTGGGCAAATGCTATTATCGTTCCAATTCATAAAAAAGGTGATATGGAACGAACGGACAATTATAGAGGTGTATCACTGCTTAGTATTGTTGGTAAATGTTATACTGCTATTTTAAATAAACGATTGTATGAATGGCTGGAAGATAATAGTAAAATATCCGAGAATCAAGCTGGTTTCAGACGTGGGTATTCCACAACAGATCATATCTTTACACTGTATGTAACCATTCAAAAATGTTTGTCTAAAAAGGGAGGAAAACTCTATGTGGCGTTTGTTGACCTATCAAAAGCGTTTGACTCTGTCAAACAAAGTACCATGTTGAAAGCTCTGTACAAAATTGGGATATCTTCTGTATTTCTAAATGCTGTTCGAGCAATTTACAAAGAGGTGATGTCATGTGTAAAAGTTGGTTGTGAACTCACAGATCTTTTTCGGTGTCCACAAGGTCTGCGTCAGGGTTGTGTCTTAAGTCCTACTTTATTTTCTATAATAATAAATGAATTGTCTACTTGTTTAGAAACTCATGGAAAACATGGTATCCAGCTTTTACCAGATCTAGCCGAGTTATTTATTCTCCTCTTTGCAGACGACTTAGCCCTATTGTCATGTTCCCCGCATGGTCTCCAAACGCAGCTTGATTGTGTCCTGAAAACGTGTGATGATCTTGGTCTTAAGGTTAATAGAGACAAGACAAAGATTATGGTTTTTAGAAAAGGAGGGTATCTGAGCAGGTATGAGAAGTGGTTTATGAACAGTGTTCCTTTGGAAGTCGTAAACAGATACGTTTATTTAGGTTTCACTTTCACTACGTCTATGAGTTCCTATGAAAGCGCCAGACATTAGCTGCAAAAGGGAAAAAAGGCGCTGTTCGACGTATTTAGAATATATAATCAGCTAAATAATATGTCCAGGAAAACTTTTTTCAAACTTTTTGATGTCAAAATCCAACCAATATTTCTGTACTCTTGTGAAGTTTGGGGGATTATAGCAGAAAACAATCCTGTGGAGAGTATACATGTATTCGCTTGCAAAAAATTTCTGAATGTATCTGGTCGTACTCCAAACAAAATTATCTATGGCGACCTCGGAAGATATCCGCTGCAAATCAACTGTTGTGTACGCGCTGTTAAATACTGGTTTCGTTTATTGAAAATGGAAGAGGCACGCCTGCCAAAACAGCATACCAGATGCTGATGAATTTAGACAATGCAGGTAAAACAAACTGGGTTTCCAAACTGAGATGCATCCTACAAAAGCAAGGATTCAGCTTTGTCTGGTTAGCCCAAGGTGTAGGCAATGAGACATGCTTCTTGTCATTGTTCAAGCAAAGACTTAAAGACACATTTTGTCAAGAATGGACGTCAAACATAAATGAAAGTAACAGATTCAATCTATATTCACTCTTCAAGTCTTCAATTATTCCTGAAGCATACATAGATTGTGTGCAACAAAAATGCTTTAGAGACACCCTTATCAGAGTCCGGTTTGGAATAAGTGAGCTTAGAATTCATAAAAACCGTTATGTCTCTGGGGATATAAACGTTGACAATAGTTGCCCTTTTTGTCCAGAACTAGAAGAAACTGAATTACATATGAGTTTTAATTGTGAAGCATATGCAGCATTAAGGCCAAATATCATGAAAAACGTCCCCACATTTTTTCAAAGAGCCAAATTTGTAAGCATGATGGCTAGTCAAGATGGTCCGACAATAAGAAAACTTGCATGGTTTTTCTTTAAAGCATTTAGATTACGAGAGCGCAAACTCACTGTTGTAAATATTTAAGATAGTGTAATTTGATACATCCTTCTGTTAATTTGTATGAAAGTCTATATACGTATATTTTTCCCCGCATTGATTGATGTTTCTGTACTCCATGAAAATGGGCAGAGGCCTAAACTCATTCAACTATTTTCATTTCATTTCATTTCTCTCTCTCCTCTCTCTCTCTCTCTCCCTCTCTCTCTCTCTCTCTCTCTCTCTCTCTTCTCACACACACACACACACCCACTCACACACACACACACACACACACACACACACACACACACACACACACACACACACACAACACACACACCGCGCGCGCGCGCGCGCGCCACACACACACACACACACACGCACACATTTTTCAAGTAATTTTTTCGTTTGTTTGAAAAAAGTGTACACGGTATGTTCTGTCAAAATGATTCCACAGTCCTCTTCTCTGCTCGAATGACGCTTCCCTTGATCAATCCGTTGACGCCGTGCCGGAGGCTAACTACGCCTCGTTTGATGAATCTGAAACACAAAATTGACAAGAATCAATCTGAAGCAGTGTGATAATTCTATCTCATCATAATTTCAGTGTGATAATTCTATCTCAGCTGTAAGTAGGGCGTAAGGATAGGCCTATTTCCATTTTTCTCCCGTGTACACAAGACAAGGGTGTTCAGTTTGCACCACACCTTGCAGAATCTTTGTCAAACGTTTAATTCCCTTTGTCTAAGTTGTCGTGACATATTCGGAAACCAACGCCATAATGCTGAAGCTCCGACACAAGTGTGATATTTGGCATTTGGGATTTTAGCAACAAGTGTTCATTATATATTGTTGATCAAATATCGTAGTACCTGTGGATCAGGGGGTTACACCCGGCTCCGAACGGTTTTCCTCACTGTTCTTTCGAATGATATATGGAACCTCGCAGTGCATAATATGTGAACAATTTTTTTTAAAAAAACTTACCGATAAGTTGAAATAGCATATATGGTGCATACTGAACATACATGTTTTGATTCCAGACGTATTTGCATGACATGGAACAGTTCAGCGTTCAATACTTCAACTCTTCAGCTTTTCCTTTTCGGTCCCCAAACAATACAATGTTGGCGTGCTGTTGGCGATTACGCGACAGTGTGTGTCCGTGACGAGCGGGTTCTGCAGCTGCAGTCAAAGTGGTAATTTTTTGGTAGGAATAAAACCATAAACAGGCAGCAAAAAATCAAAACAGCTACAGCAGACTTTGCTAGTCATATATATGATATCCGTCTGTCTCGAGAGACAATGGTGTTGCGCCGTGGATCAGTCAGTTGAGTTCCAGCACTTGCTGTGGCTGAAGAGCTCAATCCTCGAGTGGCAGACTGTTGCAGTTGCTGCAGTTAAAGTCATGGTCATCAGCGTCTATGGGTGCCGACGCAAATCTTTGCTGTCTGCGGCGCCTCCGTTCTTCCCACTGCGCCTCTCTCCTCTGCTCTGCTTGCTTGATGCCAGCCTTGATGGTGGACCGCCAGCTGTTTGTCATTGTTGAATTAATAATACTAAACAGAGCGCAGAATGTGCACTCCGAAGGCATTGGGGTGCAGTTTACCAAGCTGTGTCAAGTATAATTCTGTGCTTTAAAACTTTGATGTCGCATCAAGGTAGCTTTGTATATATACTGAGAGGCAAAGAAATCGCAATTCCATTGTCAACTGACAATTTTATTGAAATGAAACAAACACACATCAAAGCAAATACGTGTGACAAAAGTGCGACCACTGTACATTAGTTTGCCTATAACAGGTGCACATTCGCCTGAAGTGAAGCCCATTTAGGCGCGACAGAAGGAATACACTGTCAATATCTGGTGTGTCCCCCTTGAGCACGAACACAAGCTTGCAAACGTCGGGGCATTGAAGCGCACAAACGACGGATGATACGGATCGGTATCACGTTCCAGTGATGCTGCAATGCTTGGGTGAGCTCAGCAACGGTAGTTGGGGGATTCTGCTGACCTTGCACACGTCGTCCAAGTTCGTCCCACAAATGTTCAATGGGATTCATGTCTGGGGACACGGAGGGCCACTGCATGACATCCACATTGCTGTCCCGAAGGAAATTTCGTGTGAGAACGGCTGTGTGGGGTCGAGCATTGTCTTTCTGAAACACTAGTCTGTTGCCACCATGCTGTCTCCAGAGAGGAAGAAGAACTGGCTCAAGAACAGTGTCAATATAACGCCTTGCCGTCAAGTTGCCTGGCACAAACACAAGCTCCGATCGAAATTGAGCATTTATGGCACCCCAGACCATTACCCCTCCACCCCCATAACGATCTCGCTCAATGACACAGGGTTGCGCAAAACGTTCACCCTGACGTCGATACACACGATCACGGCCATCCGGGAAAGAGACATTGAACCGGGATTCATCCGAAAAAACAACATTCCCCCAAACCCTGTTCCCCAGAAAGCCACCTGCGGCAGCCCATCGCTGGCGTGCTAGTCGATGGCGATGAGTTAAGATCTGACCTTGGTATGGTCGACGTGCCCGTAGCCCTGCTGCTGCCAGACGCCGACGCACGGTACGGCTGCTGATTGGTCTTTCTCTAGTCCCAATAGTGTTGCGGGCTGTTTGTGCAGCTGGCTGGAAACGATTCCGGAGGTGCTGCGTGACAATGTAGCGGTCCTGTCGTGCCGTCGTCACACGTTGGACGCCTGGGCGTGGACGGTCGTTTACACTTCCAGTGTTTTGGTGCCGAGTCGCAAGACGGGTTATGGTTGATGGGTGTACATTGAAATGTTGTGCGGCCCTGATGTGAGCAGTGCCTGCCCTCAGCATGCCAATGGCTTGATTTCTCTGGTCTGTAGTTAACCGCGGCATGGTGCGTACGAGTGTCAGTAAAACGCCAATGTGTGTTTTTATAGGGACAGTCATGGGCTGTTTGCATGCAATCACAGTATGCCTGTGTTGCACGTGTTTTGCAGTTATCAGTAAAAGATGTGTTGGAGTGGTTTACTCATGACGTCATGAACCCAACTGTGCCTGTCAATACAGATCGTCGCAATACAACATACGCGTGCTAGGTTGCATGCCTCGTGCATAATTCACATTATTTTGGCTGAGGTGACATTTTTCGGGGACGAAATGGGGATTGCGTTTTCATTGCCTCTCAGTATATGTTGATGACAGGATCCTTCCGCGTTTCAGCGTCAAATACTGAAATATCTACGACAAGAAATGTCAGTATGTCA
>CM031627.1:14017023-14030610 GCA_018398815.1 Conus ventricosus
TGAAATCAAATTACGGAACGAAACAAGAATAAAGGGCAATTTTAAGAAGTGAAAATTTCTCTATACTTAAAGGCCTTGTACAAAAACAAAGAAAAATTCTTAACAACTTCTGCAGAAGTAGATGAACAAAGTAGGCTCAGTTTAAACAAGGATGGCTGGCTGTAATATTTGGGCTTAATAAACTTTTCTCTGATGCTCATGAGAGCTGGACAGGACAGGACGAAGTGTAATTCGGTTTCAACTGATTTTTTACATAAAGGACAAAGCATATCATAATCATTACATATGCGATATCTAAAATAATGAGTGGCCAATGCAGATATTCCTAATCTGAACTTTGCTGTTACATGTTTTAGGTGCCTGTCCATATTTAAGGTTAAGTACGTTTTCAAGTCATGAACATCACAAAAGGTCCTGTATAAATCAAATCTGTCGCTGGTATGAATATGATCAGCCCATTTCTGCCATCTGCAGTCAACCAACCGTTGACGAAAAACACATACAAACTCTTTAGTATTACCAACCCCTTGATTCAGCCAAACAAATCCAAATCCGTATTCAAATAGACAATGGCGCACTTTGGACACCCAGTTACTTTTGCCTTTAGCATCTAAGTCATACAACATATTGTACGCCTTACGAGGAATTCTAAAGTCTTCCATTTGTAACAGTTTCAGCCAGTAGCGGATACATCTGACAGCAGAGGTAATGTAAATGGGAAATCGATTAGTCTCACCGTAAATTAGATCATTTGGAGTCCGTCTATCTACACCAAGAAACCTTTTCAGAGCAAACATTTGAACAGATTCACAATGGAAAGCAGCTTTTTCTAGTCCCCATAGCTCAGAGCCGTACTGTACAATCGGTTGAACCTGAGAATCAAATAGCTTTATAAACAACATGAATGAAGAATTATTAAGAACATGTAACTTTTTCATGATACAAAGCACAACATTTTTTGCTTTACTTGAAAGGTCTTTGCATGCGCCAACAAAACTCAAACGTGTTGAGAATAATATTCCTAAATATTTATAAGCATTGACAATTGGCATAGGAGTACCATCGTATACCCACCTTTCCCTTACACTTAAATAACCACCTTTACGAAATACTATAATATTGCTTTTTTCCATGTTGACTTTCAACTGCAATGAACTAGCGGCACGGTGCAAGCTATTCAATTGTGTTTGCAACCCTATAACAGTTTCAGACATCAAAACAACATCATCGGCCAACAGAAGGATAAACAATTCAAAAGCGTCGAGCGATAATAAAGCACCATGTTTACCATTGTTGATTACATCAAGAGCTAACTCATTAATAAACAAAGAAAATAAGAGAGAGAGAGAGAGAGAGAGAGAGAGAGAGAGAGAGGAGAGAGAGAGAGAGAGAGAGAGAGAGAGAGAGAGAGAGAGTACAGGATCGGTTGCCGCTGGAGTCGACAATGATCGTGCCACTGACCTCCATCAACGAAGACACAAAACGTGCTACTGTAGAAAATCTACAGGTGTTTATGGAAGAAACATCATCAATAAGCCACTGAAACGTAAGAACACTTAAACGGGCTGGGAAACTTAAAGAACTGATTTGCGCCATGGACATGCGATCTCTGGGACAATCTTAGCCAAAGCCAAGTGTGGACGGAGAAACAGCAGAGAAATACAGCCAGAGAAGGTAATTTCCTGGATGTTTTCAGGGAGTGAGACAAACATGGAGCAGAGTCATTTGTTAACAAGAACATCACTAATGCTGTTTTCAAAATACGCCATTTTCCCCTGTAGGATCGCCACATTTGCCGGCATGAAAAGAATGACACACACGCACACACACACACACACACACACACACACACACACACACACACACACACACACACACACACATGCAGGCGCGCGCGCGTGCGCACGCACATTTAAGAACATAGTAGTGCACAGATGTGCTCTAGCACCGGCTTGCATAGATGTCTATTTTGCAGAATGTTTAACTCCAGTTCAAGCGGTAATAAGAGTGACTCAAGTGCAAGAGAACCTCATCGATGAAGAAGACTGGAATGCCAAGGTTAAGATGCGAAAGAAAACTATGAGAATTTCTGTTGCCCGTACTATCATGAGACCATCAAGGATATAAAACCACGCTTGCAAGAATTTGCCTATCATAATGTCTTGATTCCTACTAATTCTCTGTATGACCATTAATCATCCTGATAATGGGCACAGTACTCCTCAAACGATGAACCAAACTGTCAGCCACACTATATTCTGTAAAGAACGGTTAGAAGTGATTGTAAACTTGACAGGGCGAAATTATAGATGCGATTGGGGAAACAATACCAATATCAACTGTCCCAAGTTCAGTCTTGACAGAGTGACAAATCTAGGCATCGCTGTGCAATTCCTAGCGACCATGGAGGAAAAATTAAGAAATTGCTCTACTGTCACTTCTTGAACCTAAAAGCTCTCAAATCATGTCAACCGAGCGATGATTAAACATTAAAGGAGATAACAGTATCATGTCGATGGAAGTCTATCTTCGAATCGCAAACAATATCATAAAGACGTATGGTACTAGAATTAAAATTACACAAGAGAAAAATAGGTGAGGGGAAAATACTGCACTATATACACGAGAATCGATTAAGAATGAAAAGCGCAATGGATAAAAATGGACTTAACAGCAGTGTGAAGGTACTCAATCCAACTGAAGAAACCAAATTTACCAAATAGAAGCAAAGTAAAGGTAGCGTCAGTTAGGACAACAACGGCAGCTGCCTCATGCAGACAAAAAGACAAGGGGAAATGTTCTAAACTCTAGAGCAAGCAATACAAAGGGGATCACTGTAAGCTAATTTTACAAGATTTGTAAAACGAGAATGAGTTTGAAATATTAATTTTGGAACTTGCAGCAACAATTAAGTTGCTAGAATGTGACAAATCTGCAGACATTTGCAGTATTCTGCAAAGCTCTTGAAATCAGTGTGAGAGAGAGAGAGAGAGACAGAGAGAGAGAGAGAGAGAGAGATTCTTCTCTCTGCCATCGGCAGCTCTCGCAATTGACCAACGCCATAGACTCAATGAATAAACGTCCCCCATTACAAAAAGTCAAAAGTACCTGAAGTGCAATGATCACTGTAGCCAGCCAAGCCAAGCCAATCAAACCGCGGCAGAAGAACCAGTCAAGAGCCTTAGAAGATAATGCAATGACTCCCTGGAGACTCAGAGTGGTGAAGGAAAAACCTAAGTGAATGGCAAAAGAAAATCTGCAGACAATAGACTAGTGCGGCCTTCTTGGCAAACACAAGGCCGTGTGTCTGCAGTTCATTCTAATCTCCGAGCACCCTTGGCCTCTACTGATATACTGCATCAACACTTGAAGAGTGGGATCATTAGAAACCAAAATCAACAAATGCATATGGGCATGGCTTTGTGCCCCACCTGGTCTCAATTACACCATGCTCCACTCAAACAAAACTGATACTTCACTTGAAATCCAGCTGATACTCCTGCGGACACTGCCTGTATAGACAGGCAGTGGTGTTTCGTGTGTATGATCGTGTTTTTTTATCCCGCCGTTAAGGCAGCCATACTCCATCTTCAAGGATGTGTGATAAGGTCAACCCAAGCCAAAGACTCCGGAGAAAAACAGAAGGCAACAGACAGGGACTGAGACTGACACAAAGACTGCAGTGATCAAAGACAAACAGATGCACAAAGGCACGCGTGATATCATAGTGACATCACAGTAATATGACAACACCATCTAGACGGCGGTCTAGCTAGGTCAGCAAAAGCAGTGAACCGTGTGGGAAATCGCACTCAACAGAAGTCTCGGCTGAAATGAAATATGGCGGGGATAACTTTCAGACCGGCTTCATCGTTAGATCTGCATGGGATCTCCAGCTATCAAATTCAAAACTGTTGAAATGAGTGAAGTCGGATGACTGTGCGTCCGCTCTGTCACAGCAAACGGTGGAACATGTCCTTAGTCCATGCAAAGCAGTGCTAACCCAGGGAAACTACACATCACGACACAACCACGTGCTTAAGGGGATCGTGTATGCGATTAGCGCTACAATGGATACACATGTCACCAAAATCTCCAGCAATGACAGGGAGGGGAGGGAGGGGGGGGGGGGGGGGCAAATCATGGTCTGGAACAGCAATGCTATTGAGATCATGGAGAGGTAAGTTAAGGGAAAGCTGCACAATTCTTTCATGCTATCGACACACACGTCACTGACAAATATATCCCCCCCCCCCCCCCCCCCTCCCACCTGCCCACCTTCTGTAGTTATCTGCGAATATGCCAAGGCTTCCATTGTATCTAGGACATGATACTGTGAAAATGACTGTCTCACCAACGAGTCTGACGGTTTTTCATGAACAGGAGTCAATGAACTCAACAGAATAGAGTTATCCAGTCTCCTGCTGGAGAACGGGAGTAAAATGTCTCGACATACGATTTTGAGCAGTGTTACGTAGAATGAATCCAGGTTACCGATCAGAATGTTGTATCTCAAAGGAATAAGATGGTGGATATTCCATTTTGGTTGGAAGCCTCCATATAAATCATTATTAAGAGATGTCAAGTTCAGTCGAGTAAAGACATAAAAGCAGCAATGGAGATTTCGACACTTGTCAATCTTTTCCAACTTTTATTTCTTAAGAATCTTCACACACACACACACACACACACACACACCACACACACACACACACACACCACACACACACACGTCTGCTCTAGAACGGGCTGTATGTGACATACTGAGACAGTCTGCTGAAAAATGCAGATTCCAGCATACTCTTTATTGTCTGCCAGATAACGTGAGAAAACAAGTTAAGGAGTTTCCTTTCACTCCAGTTCAGGGGCAGGCACCAGTTCAAACTTCCTCACTTCGTATTTGTTCGGTGATCAGTTTGCTTTGATGCTCTTCCTGAAATGGAGCAGTCCAAGTCAAAACTCAGATGAAGCCTAAATATCAGAGCAGACTGCACACTACAGACCAAATACCTGCCTGAAACAGCACAACCTTCCCAGTCAACAAGGCCGAAAATGGTTGCTCCCCGTCAGCGGAACTTCTCTCAGAAATCCTTACTTTGGAACGATTCCGTTTCCTAAATATTGTGTGAACCATCAGGTGACTAATATATGAACATGAGTGGACTAATAACCACTAGTCCAATCTTGACATCATGTAAGTGCACTGATTATTTTTTTCAGAAAAAATGCGGCTGCCTTCCCCGAGACAGATGTAGATACACAAAAAAATAGATGATTAGTTCCTTCAATGTTGATGTAAGGAGGATGGTACCTTTCGTGAGGTGCAGGCTGATGAAGGACCTTCATCTCCTTCTAGCCCAAGGAGCTGGACAGCTTCTGCAAAGCAGGAAGTGATAGGCTACGCTGCAAGACTCACTATATGTAGAAGCAGGGAAGGGTCGTCAGCAGAGAGATGGTCTCGGATCAGTTACTTCATGAGGGCCTATAGGTCGGAGGTTAAACAGGCTGCAATTGAGACCATGTCTAACGAACAGAGGTGATGTTTTTACTCGCGTCCGTTGGTTGGTTTGTTTGTCCGTCAGCCACCACCAACAATACCACAAAGCGCTGAATCGATTTAGGCGACTCTGCTGGACGGACTCTGTCCTAGTTATCAAGGTCTTCAGTGGCTTAGTTGATCATCATGCTGAAGAATAGAGGAACAATTGTTCGACGGACTCTGTCCTAGTTATCAAGGTCTTCAGTGGCTTAGTTGATCATCATGCTGAAGAATAGAGGAACAATTGTTCGATTTGTAGGCTGCTAGCTGGGTGGCTGGTTCCTTGGTTTTGACTAAGACTGCATTATATTTATTTATCCATTTGTTTATTTATTTTATTTCTTTAATGCATTTATTTATGTTTTATCTTATTTTATTATTATTGATTTATTCATTTATTCATGTATCTGTTTATCTAATTTATTCATGTATTTGTGTGTCTTTTGATCTACTTGCTTATTTATTTGATTTCTAAATCATTTTCATTTATTTACTTATTCATTAATTATTCATATATCTACTTATTTGTTTTCTGTTGTTTGTTTTTAAATTGTACTTTATTCCATTCATATGATACGTGTAATGGTAGGCCTTTCACCACAGAGGTGATGTTTTTACTCGCGTCCGTTGGTTGGTTTGTTTGTCCGTCAGCCACCACCAACAATACCCACAAAGCGCTGAATCGATTTAGGCGACTCTGCTGGACGGACAAAATGTGACGTTATGAATGAAACTTTCGGAACGGGTCCGCGAAGCAGATGTGGATTAAAAGTGAATGTAAAATCCGTTGGAAACATGACTCCAAATATCCTAGTGAACAGAAATTATTGTCTACCGATTTATAACGTTGTTTCAGCAGCGTTTTTTCCCGGAGCATTTAACTTTTCCTCAGGATGAACGTTGTCATATTCTAGGGAAAAAAACAAAACAGGGTTGTCCGTAAATACTATCATTTGCCATAAAAATTGTTTTCGCTCATGAATTGCTTTGAAAAAAAAAGTTTGGAAATATGTAACAAAAGCCTAACGAGTGATCCTGTTTTGTTGTCATATTAGAGATAACACACGACATGTTGTGGTCCTTCATGTTGAAGACGATGCAGACAACATGGCGGATCCCAAGAACATCTGACGTTGTTTGAGGTTTGTGCTTTTCCAAGACCCCTGGTAGTCACCTGTGTTGCGCATTGTGAGTTTATTCAACCTCCCAGCACTCTGAACTGGCACTGGGATATATGTTGTACGATCTTGGTAGTTCTCTAATCTTCTGCAGTGTTCTGTACTGGGAGCACAAAGTTTTCATAGCGTTGAAGATTCGTTGAACCACTTCTGTGGTCTGTAAGAGCGCACAATATGTTTTGACACGTTGTTGTGAGGTTATTTAGTATATTGCCCCGTGTCATGTTAGTAATAGAGCAATAAAAAAAACCCATACACATTCAGGACCGGTGATTGTTTCAATGACGGGCAGATCGTCTGGCTACATGATAATGTGGGGAAATGGTCAGAATGGCCCAGTTCACATGACTATTTTCAGCCTAATCTCGAAACTGCCCAGAATCACCCTCTATCGTCACTTCCAACTGTTTGATCAGTCACTGAACAAGAACAAGGGAAACTCGGGCTGTGGTATTGGATACAAGTGAATCTTTCATTCATTTTGCAGACGTATATAATGCAGCAAAACATGAGTCTTCATGTCCACGGATGGTCATGCATCATGACACGATGCTTTCAAGTGTTCTTTACATTTTTCCCTAACAGTAAGGCACCTGTTACCGCACAAAATATCACTGCACAAAATGTGACATTTTGTGCTAGTTGTGACATTTTGTGCAGTGAAGGACTGCATAAAACGTCACAACTCGCAGTTGTGACAATTTGTGCACCTAAGCCCCATTTTCGAATTCGCTCTTGCACACAATGTCCCGACCTCTGTCAGTCTTGTTAGTCCGTCACTTTCAAGAAAGCGAGCAGACTATTAAGTTCGTTCTTGTCTGATTATTTTTGCGTTTTGTGTGTGTGTGTGTGTGTGTGTGTGTGTGTGTTGTGTGTGTGTGTGTGTGTGTGTGTGTGTGTGTTGTGTAGTAGTAGTAGTAGTATAGTAGTAGTAGTAGTAGTACTTTGATTTTACGTCTGTTCACATATGTGATATTAGGCGAAGAAGAGAGAGAGGAGAGAGAGAGAGAGAGAGAGAGAGAGAGAGAGAGAGAGGAGGGGAGAGAGAGAGAGAGAGATGCATAAAAGTCTGTGACTATGTTAGTGAATGCATAATGTGGTTATCTATGTGCATAGAAATGTCCCTCTAAGCATCCCTACAACATATTTGCAAATAATTTTAAAGTAAATGCTTAACTGGACTACAAATTTGAAAAAAAAAAAGCATTGAAGGCAAACTTTAAATCTGGAAAGACATACACAAAGACATGCTTGATAATGGTGGTAAATGAGCTTGAAGAGGTAAATATATGCTTGATAATGGTGGTAAATGAGCTTGAAGAGGTAAACAGTCGAACAGCAGCTGCTTGCTGGTTATTCTTCGTTCTCCACAAATACATTTTGCATCAAGTTTTAATTTATAAAACATTGAAATGAAATTTCTGTATTGTACATATTTTTCACTTGTAAATGAGGGATGCTCTTTACAAGTTCTTAATTTATCAAATGAGTTTTATCAGCCACACCGAGCAACCTATTTGTGTGTGTGTGTGTGTGTGTGTGTGTGTGTGTGTGTGTGTGTGTGTGTGTGTGTGTGTGTGTGTGTGTGTGTGTGTGTTTTGTGTGTGTCCCACGTCGGCCAAAACTGGACAATTTTGGCAACGTCTCTTCAACCACTTAAGACAGCCCTCTCAAATCTGTGTGTTGATTACGTAAGGTATGCTGATACTGCTCGTAAACAAATCAAGGCCATAGGTCAAGGTCAAGGTCACGCAGATCGTTGAACACCCATTTTCCTTTTTCCTGCGATATTTTCCACGTCTTTCGAGCTAGATTACCCAAACTTTCTACACAGGTGCATAGCCTTGGGGACAACACTTGACAACACCCCGTGTGCGCTGCGCAACCCCCCCCCCCCCCCAAAAAAAAAATGGCCTACTTTCCGTTTTTATGACCTTGGCAATTTCTCTTGAACCACTCAATAAAACCTTTTCAAATTTTTTTTTTTAATTTTTTTTTTTTAATGCTGATCAATGGGAATGAGGATGATTAAGATGATGCTACAGATTTCCATTTCGGTCTACAGATTTCCATTTCGGTCTGAGACTACATGACAGGGCTGTACTCTACGCTTCCTTTCATATTATATCCCGGCGTCAACCAGGCCCGAGAGATACAGGCACCTGCAGTGTTGGTCAGGAAATTTGAGCAACACTCTCAGAAACGCATCCATTAAGTGGATGAAACTCGACTGTGTGGTCCCAGTCTTCCCAACTGAGTCTGCAGCAAACTCAACTCTGGGTAGGAGCCGGTCGGGGCAGAAAAAACCCACATGACTCTGATGGGATTCGAACCCACGACCTCCCAGCCGGGAGTCCGCGACGCTAACCACTTCGCCACGGCGGCTGGTCACCTTTTCAAATTTTGTTTGTTGACAAGGTAAGGTAAGCTGATACTGCTCGCAAAACATCAACGATCTGCGTGACCTTGACCTTGACCCTGGAGAGAGAGAGAGAGAGAGAGAGAGAGAGAGAGAGAGAGAGAGAGAGAAAGAGAGAGAGAGAGAGTGTGTGTGTGTGTGTGTGCGTGTGTGTGTGTGTGTGTGTGTGTGTGTGTGTGTGTGTGTGTGTGTGTGTGTGTGTGTGTGTGTGTGTGAATAAGAAGAAGAAGAAGAAGAAGAAGAAGAAGAAGAAGAAGAAGAAGAAGGACCTGCTCCCCTGCTAGGAGAAAAAAGAAAATTCCGTGCTCGTTAAATGGAGAAAAGAGCAAAATGTATCTAAAGTTGCATATCCAAAAATGGACAATTATAAACACGTGAAAATTACATACATACTATGCGTAGTACGGATGTATGTGAGAACAATTGCTCAAGACTAACAAAGTGCAAAAGAGATGAGCATGCGAATCAAGACAAATCGTGTTGTTTCTATTAGCCTCATCAACCAACATGAGCCATCTCGTCTGGGCTGTCACCTCGTAAACATGTGCAATGAATACAAACTAAAAGTATATATTACACATATAAATGAAAATTATAAATTGCAAGCCAAATTGAAAAAAACGCAACAAAATACGTGGACATCATAGAGTATTTCCACCCATCCAGTCACCCACCCACACAACCACCCACACCCACACAGATAAGAGAAATGTGACAATTTGTGCAGCAGTTATTTCAAAAAAGGCATATAGCTCCACAAATTGTCACAATTGTGACATTTTGTGCAAATGTGTGTAAAATTGTGACAACTTGTGGAGTGGATAACTGCACAAAATGTCATTGTGACATTTTGTGCAATGGTGACATTTTGTGCGGTACCAGCCCGCCAAAAATTGTCCAGTGGCTTCTGGAACTGTTCAGTGGATGATTATTCCAGTTTTAGTCACCACTTAGAATGTAATTTGAAGACTGAGTGTGAGGATGGACGAGATGAAGCAGGCCACTGTCCCTTCAGCAGTCCTGACTGTCGGGGGAGGGTAGCCATGTGTGGAGAGTGTTATTCATTCGAGCACAATCTGCCAGCACTGAATGGTGGCGGTGTAGATGTCATCAAAGATATTGAGGGACATTGTCAATCTTTGGGAGGTATGGCAGGTTTGCCTGTGTGTGAACCTGGCTGGCTAGGTATTGTGCATAAGATAGCAGGGCTTCACGGGAGACAGCGGGGCCATTTTTGGATCGGTGTGTTCTCCGATGATTTGTCATCGCCTCCTATGTATAGGCATGTAGCTTCTCATGGTAGGCTTGTGCTTTATCATACATTCCGTAGTGTGGGTGGATCTCCAGATCTGCACAAAGGGCGCAAGAGATGCTATTTTTCCTTCCCTGGGTCATTTCTCGCATTTAACTCTGCCACCTGTGTCTATGTCGATGGCCTACGACAGGAATATAGGAATGCAGTTTGCTCATTCACCTTAAACAGAACTTCTGAACAGACGCGTGAAATGAACCCTATTTCATTCAACGACATTCCGTTTGTGTTGCCTTGGCGACAGGAATCTATGACGTTTTGCAAGGATGGACACGTGACATACACATTCCTTCAATGTGGCTTTCATGAATTAAAAGTGTGTAACCAAGAACCAGTCGACTGCCATTTTCATTATCGCTCGTCACGCAACAATCCGTCACACACAGCAGATGAGCGTTCCATGTTGATTCCCGCGTTCGCATGCAGTGATGACGTCACCACGCTCTCTTTTTCTCTGGCGTGCAATTCCATACGCGACTGTCAGGATGACAGTGATGAATCATTCTGTGCACAGCCAGCTTGCTTCAGCATGTTTACATGTGACTGTGGCCAGTGTGTTTCGTACAGTAAGGTCTGTGATCAAACTCCTCATTGCCGGATCACTCAGAAGAACGCCACTGCAGTTTGTACAGACGATGGCCTGTCAAGTTCCCGTTTTTCCCTTCCCCTGCTCTCGTCACTTTCGACGGCATTAAGGACTTCGTCTCAACACCAATGGGTTCCAATGAGTCCTGTCCAGACAGCCACTATCGTTGTCCCGGAGATTTCAATGACTGCCTGCCTGTCTACACACGGTGCAATGGAATGTACGACTGTTTGGACAGTAAAGACGAAGATGACTGTGAGGATATGACGTGTTCGGGATTCTTCAGGTGCAGATCGTCCACTACCTGTCTACACACTGACCACCTCTGTGATGGCTGGCACCACTGTCCAATGCATGATGATGAAATGATGTGCGACGCAAGTTGTCCTGTGGGCTGTCTGTGTCAAGGTCACACGTTCCTTTGTTTTCAGCCTTTCTCAACTACACAGTTTCCATATATTCGCTGTTTGGATGGAACCGGTTCTGGAATGACACTTTCTGATGTAAGCCAGCTTCCCCGTCTCATTCATCTTGTTCTTGTTAAGTGTTCCTTGACCAGCATTCCTGCAACTGCATTGTCAAACTTGAGATTTCTGAACCTTAGTCAGAACAAGGTGAAGCAAGTAAACATGACTGCTTTTCTTGCCTGGATAATTTACGAACTTTGTCACTGTCCAATAACCCCCTCATTTCCATTTTTCTGATTTGTCGTCCATTGTTCATCACAATAACCTGTTGCTGGTAGATCTGTCATTCAGCGAACTGACGGTGTTTGACAGTGAAGTCTTTAGCCCATTCGTTCAAGCACAGAAATTATATTTAAACTTCACTGCTATTCATACCATCAGTCCCAGTGGATTTCGGTTCATACCGCAGTTAACTGAGCTGTACCTGGATGGCAGCCCAGTGGACAATTTTCCATTAAACATGTTCAAGCATCTTTCGCGTTTGAGCGTTGTTTCGACAGACAACTATAAAATGTGTTGCCCCCAAGTTATTCCAAGTAGTTTTGATGACGCCTTTTGTCTAGCCCCAAGAGATGAAATTTCCTCTTGCGAAGATTTGTTACAGTCCTGGTTTTACCGAGGATTTCTTTGGCTGGTGACTTGTTTATCGATGAGCGGAAACGCGTTCTGTTTCTGTGCACGTCTGATGGCGAAGAGCATGACTTTGTCGAGTGGATTCAGTGTGTTTGTCCTCAACCTTGTACTCGCTGACTTCATGATGGGTGTCTATGTCGCAGTTATTGGAATAGCTGATGAACAGTTCCGTGGTAGGTATCTTCAATTTGATGACACGTGGAAGAACAGTATAGCCTGCAAAGCGGCCGGTTCTCTGTGTCTGTTGTCCAGTGAAGTGTCAGCTCTGATCATCTGGCTAATTACACTGGATCGTTTTCTTGTTCTTCATTTCCCATTCAGCACCTTACGGTTTGGGAGAATGTCGGCAGCTGCAGCCTGCCTGATGACTTGGGCCATTGGTTGCACTCTGGCCTTACTGCCTTCACTCCCCATGCTGTCACACTGGGAGTTTTATAGTCAAACAGGCATCTGCATTCCGTTACCTGTGACTAAGCAAGATTTTAAAGGTAAACTGTACTCGTTCAGTCTTCTTATTGTCCTCAACTTCATTCTATTTTTATTTATCTCTTCTGGCCAAGCCCTCATCTACCGGTCAGTACAGAAAAATGCTTTCAAGACCAACACGACCAAGGTATCAAAGGACATGACCATGGCCCAGCGACTGATCACTGTTGCAGTGACAGATTTCATGTGCTGGTTTCCCATTGGACTATGTGGTATGCTGGCACTGGCTCGTGTTCCCGTCCCGGGTGAAATAAACGTGGCACTGGCTATATTCGTATTGCCCCTGAACTCCGCTATTAATCCCTTCATGTACACTTTCAACACACTGGCAGAAAAACGACAGAGATCCAGCGAAACCAAACTTCGACAATGGCTGGAATCTCACTCTGATATAACTCTTGCTCAGCAGGCTGTAGTGTAATATTTACAGTCGTCTAACGGACATGAGGGAACTATTCAAATAATGTCTTTTTTCTCTTTTAGAAAGTGCCATTCACCACACAGACGTACACGTTTACATCTAGTTACCCGAAGATCAAACCCCATACAAGAACATTGACATGATCTTATTCCAGCTTTGTCATTTACATCTGCTGAAGAGGAGTTTACAGGAGACAGTTAGGGCAGGAGGGTGTAAGAAAGAGAGGAGGAACCGAAGACGCAGGGTATTGTAAAATCTAGTGGGCGAGCAGCAGCAGCAGCAGCAGCAGCAACAACAACAACACAGCATGCATCAAAAGATTGAATAGAGAATGAGGGTATGGGAAGCTTTGAAATTCTAGAGCGATGTGTCCCAGCTATTGTTCCAGTTATCTGCTAATCGTTTCTTGCGGGTGTTACTTTAGTCAACCAAAAGATTCCAAAACATAGACGTTTTTTCCAGTTTCAATCTAAGCTTGTGTGTTGTAGTTCGTGGTGACAATAAATGCTTGCTTTGCGATATGTCACTGACTGTACTGTTGACAAC
>CM031627.1:14034110-14054110 GCA_018398815.1 Conus ventricosus
GTTCCTCTATTCTTCAGCATGATGATCAACTAAGCCACTGAGACCTGTTAACTAGGACAGAGTCCGTCACAGAGTCGCCCTAAATCGATTCAGCGCTTTGTGGGTATTCAGTTGTGTGGCTGAACGGACAAACAAACCAACCAACGACGCGAGTAAAAACATCACCTCGTGTTCGTTTGACCAGGTGCTCAATTGCAGCCTGTTAACCTCCGACCTATTGGCCCTCATGAAGTAACTGATCCGAGACCATCTCTCTGCTGACGACTCCTGCCTGCTTCTACATAGAGTGATCTGCAGCGTAGCCTACACTTCCTCCTGCTTTGCAGAAGCTGTCCAGCTCCCGTGGGCTAGAAGGAGATGAAGGTCCCTTTCTTCAGCCTGCACCTCACGAAAGGTACCAGCCTCCTTACATCAACATTGAAGAACTAATCATCTATTTTTGTGTATCTAACATCTGCTTCGGGAAGGCCTCCGCATTTTCTGGAAAAAAATAATCAGTGCACTTACATGATGTCAAGATTGGACTAGTGGTTATAGTCCACATCATGTACAATATTAGTCACCTGATGGTTTCACACAATATTTAGAAACGGAATCGTTCCAAAGTAAGGATGTTCTGAAGAAGTTCCGCTGACAGGGGAGCAACCATTTACGCTTGTTTTGACTGGAAGGTTTGCTGTTCATCAGCAGGTATTTTGGTCTGTAGTGTGCAGTCTCTCTGATTATTTAGGCTTCAGCTGAGTTTTGACTGGACTCCTCCATTCAGGAAGACATCAAAGCAAACTGAGCACCGAACAAATACGAATAGGAAAGTTTGAACTGTGCTTGCCCCTGAACTGGAGTGAAAGGAAACTCCGTAACTTGTTTTTCATCACGTTATCTGGCAGACAATAAAGAGTATGCTGAATCGCATTTTTTCAGCAGACTGTTCTCGTAAGTCACATATCAGCCCGTTCTAGAGCAACGTGTGTGTGGGGTGTGTGTGTGTGTGGTGTGTGTGGGTTGGTGTGTGTGTTGGTGGTGGTGAAATTCTTAAGAAATAAAAGTTTGAAAAGATGACAAGTTCCGAAATCTCCATTGCTGCTTTTATTCTTTACTCGACTGAACTTGACATCTCTTAATAATGATTTATATGGAGGCTTTCCAACCAAAATGAATATCCACCATCTTATTCCTTTTTAGATACAACATTCTGATCGTAATCCTGGATATCAGTCTACGTAACACTGCTCAAAATCGTATGTCGAGGACATTTACATCCGTTCTCCACAGGAACACTGAATAACTCTATCTGTTTGAGTTCATTGACGCCTTTTCATGAAAAACCGCAGACATCGGTGGTGAGACAGTCATTTTTCACAGTAATCATGTCCTAGATACAATGGAAGCCTTGGCATATTCGCAGATAACTACAGAAGGTGGGCAAGTAGGGGGGGGGGGGGGGGGGGAGGGGGATAATCGTCATGACGTGTTGTCGATAGCATGAAAGAATTGTGGCAGCATTAAACCCTTAACTTACCTCTCATGATCTCAATAGCATTGCTGTTACCAGACCATGATTTGCCCCCCCCCCCCCCCCCTCCCTCCCCCTCCCTTTCATTGCTGAGATTTTTGGTGACATAGTGTATCCATTGGTAGCGCTAATCGCATACACGATCCCTTAAGCAACGTGTTGTGTCGTGATGTGTAGTTTCCCTGGGTTAGCACTGCTTTGCATGACTAAGACATGTTCCAACCGTTTGCTGTACAACGGAGAGCGGACGCACATCATCCCGACTTCACGTCCATTTCAACAGTTTTAATTTGATAGCTGAGATCCCATGCAGATCGAACGATGAAGCCGGCAGAAATTATCCCCGCCAAATTTCATTTCACCAGACTTCTGTTGAGTGCGATTTCCCACACGGTTCACTGCTTTTGCTGACCGAACTAGACCGCCGTCTAGTATGGTGTTGTCATAGTACTGTGATGTCAGTTTCTATGATAGACTCGGCCTTGTGCATCTGTTTGTCTTTTGATCACTGCAGGCTTTGTGGTCAGTCTCAGTCCCTGTCTGTTTGCATTCTGTTTTTCTCCGTAGTCTTTTGCTTTGGTTGACCTTATCACACAATTCCTTGAAAGATGAGTATGGCTGCCTGTACGGCGGATAAAAAAAAAACACACATTACACAACGAAACACACTGCCTGTCTATACAGGCAGTGTCCGCAGGATTATCAGCTGGATTTCAAGTGAAGTATCATTTTGTTTGAGAGAGCATGGTGGTAATTGAGACCAGTGGGCACAAAGCCATGCCCATATGCATTTGTTGATTTGGTTTCTAAATGATCCCACTCTTCAAGTGTTGATGCCGTATAATCAGTAGAGGCCAAGGGTGCCGGAGATTAGAATGAACTGCAAGACACACGGCCTGTGTTGCCAAGAAGGCCGCACGAGTCCTTTGTCTGCAGATTTTTCTTTTGCCTTTCATTAGTTTTTCCTTCACCACTCTGAGCTCCCAGGAGTCATTGCATTATCTTCTAAGGCTCCTTGACCTGGTTCTTCTGCCTCGTTTGATTTGGCTTGGCTTGCTGGCTACATGATCGCATGCATTCAGTACTTTTTTCGACTTTTTGTAAAGGGGGACGTTTATCATTGATCTATGGCGTTTAGGTCAATGCAAGCTCCGATGCAGAGAGAGGAGGAAATCTCTCTCTCTCTCTCGCTCCTCTGTCTCTTCTCTCTCTCTCTCACACTGATTCAAGAGCTTTGCAGAATTCTGCAAATGTTCTGCAGATTTGTTCACATTCTACAACTGAATTGTTGCTGCAAGTTCCAAAATTAATATTTCAAACTCATTCTCGTTTACAAATCTTGTAAAATTAGCTTACAGTGATCCCCTTTGTATTGCTTGCTCTAGAGTTTAGAACATTCCCCTTGCTTTTTGTCGCAATGAGGGCAGCTGCCGTTTGTTGTCCTAACTGACGCTACCTTTACTTTTGCTTCGATTTGGTAAATTTTGGTTCTTCATTGGATTGATACCGTCACACGGCTGTTAAGTCCATTTTTATCCATTGGCGCTTTCATTCGTAATCGTTTCTTCGTGTATATAGCGCAGTATTTTCCCCTCAACCTATTTTGTCTCTTGTGTAATTTTTAATTCTATACCATACGTCCTTTATGATATTGTTTGCGATTCGAAAAACTTCCATCGACATGATACTGTTATCACCTTTAATGGTTTAATCATCGCTCGTTGACATGATTTGAGAGCTTTTAGTTCATGAAGTGACAGTAGAAGCAATTTCTAATTTTTCCTCCATTGTCGCCTAGATTGCACAGCGATGCCTAGATTTGTCACTCTGTCAAGACTGAACTTGACAGTTGAGATTGGAGTGTTTTCCCAAATGGTCATCGCTTCTATAATGTCGCCCTGTCAAGTTGACAATAATCACTTCTAACCGTTCTGTACAGTATAAAGTGTTGACTTCAGTTTGGTTCATCGTTTTGAGGAGTACTGTGCCCAGTATCAGGATGATTAATGGTCATACAGAAATAGTAGGAATCAAGACATTGATAGGCAAATTCTTGCAAGGTGGTGTTAGATCCAGGATGTCTCATGATAGTACGGCAACCAGAAATTTCTCATAGTTTTCTTTCGCATCTTAACCTTGCATTCCAGTCTTCTCATTCGATGAGGTTCTCTTGCACTTGAGTCACTCTATTACCGCATGAACTGGAGTTAAAAACATCTGCAAAATAGACATCTATGCAAGCCGGTGCTAAGCACATCTGTGCACTTCTAATTCTTAAATGTGCTGCGCACGGACGCGCGCGCCTGCATGTTGTGTGTGTGTTGTGTGTGTTTGTGGTTGTGTGTTGTGTGTGTGTGTGTGTGTGCGTGTGTGTCATTCTTCAGCCGCAAATGTGGCGTAACCTACAGGGAAATGGCGTATTTTGAAAAACAGCAATTATTGATTTCTTGTTAACAAATGACTCTGCTCATGGGTTCTCACGCCTTAAAACATCCAGGAAATACCTTCTCGGCTGTATTTCTTCTGCTGTTTCTTCCGTCCACACTTGTCTTTGGCTAAGAGGTCCCAGAGAATCGATTCCATGGCGCAAATCCTTCTTTAAGTTTGCCCCAGCCCGTTTAAGTGTTTCTTACGTTTCAGTGGTCTTATTGAGATGTTGCTTCCATAAACACCTGTAGATTTTCTACAGTAACACGTTTATGTGTCTTCGTTGATGGAGGGCAGTGCACGATCATTGTCGACTCCATCGGCAACCGATCCCGTACTCTCTCTCTCTCTCTCTCTCTCTCTCTCTCTCTCTCTCTCTCTCCCTCTCCTCCTCTCTCCTCGCCTCTCTCTCTTATTTTCTTTGTTTATTAATGAGTTAGATCTTGAGTAATCAACAATGGTAATACCATGGTGCTTTATTATCCTCGACGCTTTGATTGTTTATATCCTTCTGTTGCCGATGATTGTTTTAGGCGAAACTGTTATAGGTTGCAAACAACAATTGAATACTGCACCGTGCCCGCTAGTTCATGCAGTTTGAAAGTCTACATGAAAAAAGCAATATTAAGTATTTCGTAAAGGGGGTTATTTAGTGTAAGGGAAAGGGTGGGTATACGATGGTACTCCTATTGCCAATTGTCAATGCTTATAATTATTTAGATATTAATTCGCAACACGTTTGAGTTTTGTTGCCAGGCAAAGACCCTTTCAAGTAAAGCAAAAAATTTGTCTTTGTATCAATGAAAAGTACCTGTTCTTAATAATTCTTCATTCATGGTGTTTATAAAGCTAATTTGATTCCAGGTCAACCGATGTACAGTACGGGCTCTGAGCTATGGGACGAGAAAAAGCGCTTTCCATTGTGAATCTGTTTTTCAAATGTTGCTCTGAAAAGTTTCTTGGGTAGATAGACGACTCCAAATGATCTAATTTACGGTGAGACTAATCGATTTTCCATCTTTACATTACCTCTGCTGTCAGATGTATCCGCACTGGCTGAAACGGTTACAAATGGAAGACTTTAGAATTCCTCGTAAGGCTACAATATGTTGTATGACTTTAGATGCTAAAGGCAAAAGTTAACTGGTGTCCAAAGTGCCCATTGTCTATTTGAAATACGGATTTGGATTTGTTTGGCTAAGCAAGGTTGTAATACTAAAGAGTTTTGTATGTGTTTTTCGTCTACGTTGGTTGACTGCAGATGGCAGAAATGGGCTATCATATTCAGACACGACAGATTTATTAAACAACCTTTTGTGAGTTCATGACTTGAAAAACTACTTAAACCTTAATTGGAACAGGCACCTAAAACATGTAACAGCTAAGTGCAGAATTAGGATATCTGCATTGGCCACTCAATTATTTTAAGATCTCGCCATATGTAATGATTATGATACTTTGGTCCTTTATTGAAAAAATCAGTTGAAACCGTTATTACACTTCGTCCTTCCTGTCCAGCGCTCATGAGCATCAGAGAAAAAGTTTATTAAGCCCAAATATTACAGTCCACCATCCTTGTTGTAAACTGACCAGACTTACTTTGTCATCTACATCTGCAAAGTTGTTAGAATTTTCTTTGTTTTTGTACAAGGCCTTTCAGTATAGATAAATTTTCACTTCTTTAAAATTGCCCTTTAATTCTGTTTTCGTTCCGTAATTTGATTCATTAACCATTGTACTGGTATTTTAACACACCCCCTTCATTAGGGGCCTTGCCTGTTATATGAATAAATCACTGAATCTATCTGAATCTCTCTCTCTCTCTCTCTCTCTCTCTCTCTCCTCCTCCTACTCTCTCTCTCTCTCTCTCTCTCTCTCCCCCCCCCACCTAGACAACCATGCACTGTTTAGAATGAATTTGTTTAATGTCAGCGATGAAACCAAAGACCGTTCGTAATCTTTCTTTGTTTTTGTTCAAAGGATTTAAAATGAGAGCGTTTTGTGACTTCTTGAAATGTACAAAATACATTCATTCATCCATAATTATTTGGATTTTGTTATATATCTTCACTCATTTACAGTTCACATTCCCCTTATAAATAATGAGCCTAATATCAATAAAATGTCTTGTCTTTCTCTCTCTCTCTATCCTCTCTCACTCCCTCTCTCTCTCTCTCTCTCTTCTCTCTCTCTCAGTCATCTGTCTGTCTGTCTGTCTGTTGTCTGTCGTCTGTCTGTCGGGTCTCCTCTCTCTCTTCTCCTCATCCTCTTCTCTCTCTCTCTCTCTCTCTCGCTCTTCTCCCCCCCTCTCTCTCTCTCTTGGGACTGACTTCCATCATGACACAAGGAGGCGTTCTCATACTAGTGCATTTTGTTCTAAACCTGTAAAAAAAAAAAAAAAAAGCTTTGGAATGGGGATGTTAATACATACATTAAGCCGGTACCATTTCTTTTGATTAACTCCTTTGCAGAGGTCACCTGTGCGGCAAGTTCCTGCCTCAGATCAATGTGTGCTCCCACTTGTATATCAGTCGCTTAGATTGAGGTCCATTTGATTACAAGTGTATGTGAAGAGAGAGAGAGAGAGAGAGAGAGAGATGAGAGAGAGGAGAGAGAGAGAGAGAGAGACTGAAGACTGAGAAAGAGAGAGAAGAAGAGAGAGAGAGAGAGAGAAGAGAGAGAGAGAGAGAGAGAGATGTGTTTTAACTTAAACAGTGCGAAGAGTGATAGTGATGGTATTGTTAGAACACAACAATTCTTAATACTCAATTGTGACTTGATTCTTTGTTTAAAAAAGGAGAAAAAAATCACATTATGAGGGTTATCAACATTTCAATCGTCAATTCCGCGTCGACAGTTGAGCGCTTGTTCGAGGACTCTGCCATTGCCGACATATTGTAACAAGAGAGAGAGAGAGAGAGAGAGAGAGAGAGAAGAGAGAGAGAAGAAGAAGTGAGAAAGAGATTTAATTCATATTCACTCGGTCCACCGAGGCAACATAAAATTCAGACATTTGTGACACCTGCACATGCGGGTTTGCCTTGCGCGCGCGCGCGCGCGCGCGCGGTGTGTTGTTTGTGTGTGTGTACATTCATCTAAGAGTAAAGGTGAAAGTAATAAATCAATGATGTAGTCAAAACTATCATTCCGGAGAGACCATTTATGATATTGAAATTGATTTTGGGATAATAATAGGGAGAGAGAGAGAGAGAGAGAGAGAGAGAGAGAGAGAGAGAGAGAAGAGAGAGAGAGAAGAGAGAGATAAGAAAGAGAGAGAAAGAGAGAGAGAGAGAGAGAGAAGAGAGAGAGAGAGAGAGAGAGAGAGAGAAAGAGGAGAGAGAGAGAGAGAAGAATAAGAAGAAGTAGAAGAAGAATAGAAAGAACCAAGAGAAATCTCATAGTGCAAACCATTTTAACTACCTCAATCGACACAAAGGAAGCATTGACGATGAATAAATTCGGTTGCGAAGCCATTACGTGTACTTTGGTGACTGATTTGTTGTGCGCTCGTTCTTTAAGCCGAACGTTCTCTCGGTTTAACAAATGGACTGCCGAAATGGAGTTTTTTTTTTTTTCTACTGGATTTATTGTCACAAATGCGCTGGTCAGGCCTCGAGGACCCTATCTAACATTGTTGTGTCTTTTTTCATGTACATGTGTGTGTTGAAGGTGCACAGTGTGTGGATGATGGTGTGGGCAGCCCCATGTGTTGTGTGTGTGTGTGGTGTGGTGTGTGGTTGTGTTGTGGTGTGTGTGTGTGTGTGTGGTGTGCTGCGTGCGTGCGTGCGTGCCGTGCGTGCGTTGTTGTGTGTGTGTGTGTGTGTGTGGGGTGGTGTGTGGTGTGTGGGTGGTGTCCTGTGAGTGTCTATGCGGGCGTGCGTGCGAGCGGCGTGCGTGCTTGCGTGCGTGCCGTGCTGCGTGCGTGCGTGTGTGGTTGTGTGTGTTGTGTGGTTGGTGTGTTGTGTGTGTGTTGTGTGTGTGTGTGTGGTGTGCACGTGGTGGCTGCATGCATGTGCATATCTTTATGTTTGATCTCCGAGAACAACACATCATACATCAGAGTAACGACCATATATCTATGAATGAAACCTTTTGAAGAATGGCCAATAAGTTTTTCCTGTTACATAAAAAATCTCCTTTTGCTTGAATACTTCCCAAAAGTTTTCTGCAAATCACACACAACAATAGTATATTCTAACTACCATTTCACAATGTTGTGTGTGTGTGTGTGTGGTGGTGGCGTGCGTGCTGCGTGCGTGCGTGCGTCCGTGCGGCGGCGTGCTGCGTGCGTGCGTGCGTGCGTGAAGGTGCATGTGTTGGTGGAGCTCACGCACAACATGCTCCCTTGTTTGATCTCCCAGTTCTTACAGAACAGTGAAGCACTTTATAAGAACGAAGAAATGGGACTGTGTGTCTGTCTGTCCGTCCAGACAATTGATGGGGGGGGGGGGGGGTGTGAAACGAAAAGTGCTAACTGGTGATGAACACACACACACTCACACCACACACAGCGCACACACGCACGCACGCCACGCACGCACGCACGCCACGCACGCACGCACGCAACGCAACGCACACACACACACACACACACACACTCTCTCTCTCACTCTCTTTCTCTCTCTCTCTCATCACACACACACACACACACACACACACACACACACACACACACACACACACACACACACACACTCACACAACACACACGCCACACGCCCGCGCCATCTTGCACGCACGCACGCGCGTACGCACGCGCTCGTAAACACAGCACACACCACACACACACACACACACACACACACACACACACACACACACACACACACACACACACACACACAACAGAGGTGCAATTCGGAACCTTGGGCAAGAAGCCATGTGAAAGAGATCTAAAATTGAAATATGAATTCCCTACTCTAACTTTGTAACTTCTTTTACTCAAAAAGCATTTAATGAAATGGTATAGATGAACCCTAATAAACCAGTCTGTTTAAGTTATTTAATATCTTGATGAACGATTGCCATCACATTTGTCAAAATCATGTAGTATTAGTACATATGCAGATGATATCGGATATGATAATGTTATTATGAATAGAAATACATCTAAAAGGGCATTAAACTATACAAGAAGCTAAAGCAAAGGAACTTGATAAATTAAATCAATTATATGGTCACAAATGTCTGCATTATCTCAGAAAAGACTTCATAGATGCTGTTCAATAATGGTAGTAATCCCGCTGACTCCTAGTTTAAAATTGAAAACGAAACAATTCATAAGGGGGGGGGGGAATGCAAGGATTCTGTAAAATTTTTGGTTTTGTTTCTTAACAATAAAGCTAACGTGAACGCTCAATATCAACCATATTGTGACTAAAAGCAAGAAAAATGCTTAAATTCTTTTAAAAAGTAAATAAGTAAAAACAATTCTGGACAAGACACAAAATTTTGAAACATCTTACCACAACATGTACTCGATCAAAATTAATCCTATGACAAGAAATATTTTTTATGCTCCAAATTATTTACTTAAGAAACTTCAAAGTATCGACTGCAAAGGATACAGGCTTGCCCTTGTGTACCCTTCACGCATACAAACCTCCGAACTTATTAAGAAATTGAGAAATGCCTTGATGAATATCGAAATCTTGCTTGTGCAAAGTACGTTCTTAGGACCACAACACCTACAACTTTTCTCGGAAGAAGTACAAATCAACAGAAATAAATTATCCTAACTGGCCATACAGTGAGCGTCAGTAAGCCAAATTGGCTCATATGTATCTGACTTACTTAAAGAGTCGGAAATAAATCCATCAGTGGATGGTGCACAAGCAAGTATGTTTCTCCTTACCCTAACTGGAGATGAATAAACCAATTTTGGTTATCAATTACACTGAATGTGAATAAGAATGAGAAACCAAATATGAGCAAAGTGAAGTCCATTTTACCTATGAATAAATACCCAAAGTCATTTAAAAAGGTATACACAGATGGCTCACTCGTAGATGATTCAACGTGCTGGTCAGTTTTGTTATACCAAACCTTTAAAAAAAGAAAAGTCCTACTTCATTGGCAAAATCGATCAATATTTACCGCCGAACTCGTTGCTATAACTTATTGCTCTACTTACATAGTTGATCTTCCGTTTGAACATTTTTCAATTTATTCGCGGCGATTCTCAGTGCTAATGTATGTCTTTACGTTCATTGATACAAGAAAAAATCCAAAATGATCAAAGAATCAATCAAATATAACATTTTAAGTTAAAGGGAACCAATATCACCTTTTGCTGGGTTCCTTCTCACGTTGGATTATATTCAAACGATTAGTGCTATGAGAGCCCGCAAAAAAAGTGCAAGGCAAGACAGGGAATCAATAGAAATAAACACCCATTATCCGTTTACAGAAGGGTGTCAGGTACTAGAGCAAGCATCGTGGAACAAATTTAAAGCGCTCATAGAAGGAGAAATTTCTCTGGTCTCTTACGGAATTCGGTTAGGTTAACAAACAAAATAGCTGTGAATTATAGCACATTTCCAATTTAAGACCCATTACTTCGCTCTCGTTATAGGATAAAGCTTAATGCCTTCAAACAATATTCAGCAAGAATGTTAAATGTCTGTGCGGTGACAATTTCAAAACCAACACATTCTTCTGAATGCCAAGATTGAGACCTATTTTACCGGCTATTTCTGAAAGTCCTCTTGACAGTATTCTGAGAATTTTAGTTTGTGTTTGATTTGCGAAGTGTTTACTACGCAGTCCTATGGGACATTTGTTATAGTTTGTGTTATGATTCCCAAAATAGTTTTTTTAAAGTTGGCCTTCCCCATACTTTTTTTTTTTTTTTTTTTTTTTAATTGGCAAAGATTGTAAAGATGCTTTTTTTTGTTTTGTTTTTTTGTTTTTTTGTATATGATTGCCAGATGACCACCCACCTCTCATCATCTTCCCCTCTCCAAATCCTTTCCCGTCGTCCTAAGATCACTTAATGGGACAGACTTAAATTAAGACAAACAACAACAACACACACACAGAAGGAGCGTGTTATAATCCATAACCTGAACGACCATTAGAGTTTAATGGAAAAGGTTTGTAACACACTGGTCATACATATTTGTCTGTTCAATCATAAATCACAACTTAAAGCGGCTTATTACGCACAACCACACTTATCGACGAAAATTGAAACTGTGAACACTATCCAAAGAATTAGATGAAAACAGCAGCTGCAGCACAGCAGCAGCAGCAGCAGAGGCAGTGGCAACACAACAGCAACAACAACACAACGACAACACGAACAACAACATACAACAACAATGCTTTAAATTCGAGCTGAACAAGCCAAGAAAGGAACCTTACTTTCAGAAGTATCCGTCCATGTGAAAATGCTAGCATTCATCTCCATTACTTGTGGAAAACAGCAGTCAACAAACACAGTGCTGTGTGACTACACATGCTGGCTGAGGGGCGGCCCTTTAGGTCTATGCCCTTCAGGTCTATTCCTTCAAGTCTATTCCCTTTAAGTCTATTCCATCCAGGTAATATTCCCGTTAGGTCTACTTTAATTCCATTGGTTCGTAAGTGCCGCGAGATCTACGAGACATAATTTTCTTCTCCGCCGAGGTCTACTGTTTCACATCTAATTTTCCTACAATAGCATAAGAGCACAGAATGTATAATATTACACGTTATAATCTTTATCAATGTTCTAACTCTAGTAGGTCTGGTCGAGTCTCCCTCCCTGTTAGTATTAAGAGTTCATTTACGTGTTTTCTAGAAAGGGGACCCACTAACGCGAAGCGGGTTACATCAGCTCTCGTTGGTCGTCCCTCCGAGAGGGGCCTCATAGACTACTTGGTTTTCTCGTCGACCAGTGGTAACACCTTCAATAGGTCTTGAGCCCAACACTGCGGAGCTGTCTCATTCCTACTTCCCCACGATCCCGAATGGTAAGCATTAAATTATTTTTCTGGTTTATTCATCCTTCACCAAATCTTTTGAGAGATGCTTACGGCGTTTGAGGGATCAGGTTGGAAATCCTTGGCCTTAGGTAACGTTAGCAAGTAGTAACCGTTCCTCCCCCACCCTCGCTTTCTCTCTCATTCTCTCTCTCTCTCTCTCTTCCCCTTTCTCTCTCTCACCCCTCCTTGTCCTCTTTCTTTCCTTTTGATGGTTGGCTTGTCGTTCATTAAAACAAAATTTTATAAAATTTCTTGTGTTTTTTTTTTGTCCCAATGTCTGGTTGTTCTGAATTGGTTTAACAGGTTAAGCATAAAGAGGGAAACTTACTGTGGGATAGCTAACCCGAAGATTTCCCTGGGCACGGGGAAATCATTCCACGTTTTTCAGTCCGATAGTGAAGTTAGTTTTTTTGTTTTTTTTTGAGGGCTCAGCCGACATTTATTGGATATGATGCGGCTGGCACAAGTCAACCCGTACATGGCTCGGATTCCCTCCTTGCTTGTCCTTGGAATCTGGATTTGGGTTTTTATTTGCGTGACGCGCTTTGGCGGTGAAACGGGAAAAAATTATCGATATTTTTAGTGTGTGTTGTTTTTGCGTGTGTGTATTGAGATTGTGTACATGACATTTCTACACACCTAGTATGCATCGGTTGGGTTGGACATATCGTAGCCGGGTATAGCTCTCTGTTTCCAGGCTTTGGAGCAAGTGCCCGCAGCCTTAGTCTGGGCCTGGAGGGGACGAAGCTCGCGGTCGCTGGGTCCTCGCTACAGGTGGGCAGCGTCACCAGGGACCGCCGAGGAGAAGCCTGCACGCCCGCCTCAGACCGTTTCTACATCCCTGTCCTGGAACAGCCCATCCGGTACTCTCCGTCCCCGTTGTTCCTTTCTCCTCCCCCCCCACCCCCCCCCCCAGTCCGCGCAGCACACGCTTCAAAGAGTTCTCGACTCAGCGGCGCGGACTGGGTGGTGGAGTCGACGGAGGAGTGCCAACCATCACCAGCGCCATCCTACACACCATAGTTTTGTGACCACCTCCAAACCGTTTCATCGTTCGTCGTTCCGTCACGTACGTGCAGTGACGCTGTAATCTGTGGTCATTTAAAAAACCAACGTCCCAGCATGGACGTCGCCTAAGTTCCAAGCGCCAAGACAGCTTAAGAGACTAAAACAGAGAACCAATTGCCCATTCTGTCCAAGCTCGACACTTGTGGTGTTTCGCCTGCTAAGGACAGCGACGCCTACTGGATTTGAACTCAGCACCACTCACACGATTCGTATATCACTATTTATGCACATTTGGAAGGAGTCATTGTTTTTTTTCGTTGTTATTGATATAATATGATGATTGCGTTTGAGTTTAATATATATATTTCATATGGGTAAATGTTGATGAGGAGACAAACCCCCCCCCCACCGCCCCCCCCTTCCCCCACCCCCCCTCCCACCCAATGGTTTTTCCTTGCCTGTTGTTTTCTCTCACTCGTTTGCTACAGTGGTCCCTGGCCGCGGCCGACGAGGTCCCCAAAGATGTTTTTTTTTTTTTATTGTGTTATACCTAGACTTCCATCCCCAGAGAACCTGTATTCAAAAATATTTCTGGCGTTCGTTGGTCCCTTGGTACCGCTTGGAAATTTAAAATTAAAAAAGGGTTTGTCCTCCAAACATATTTCTGGGGGCCCCCCCAAAAAAAAAAATAAAAAGGGTCACCGGGATTGTGGCTCCTGAAGGCAGATGCTGTTACGTCCTTTTTGCTGGAGGGGTGAAAGGGTGAGTCGGTTGGAGTCTCTGCCGGTGATCGGAGGTGTGTTGCTGTCAACCTGGTGACCCCTAGGTCGCTGGTGAGGCACGTGACACTCACACACACACACGCACGCACACACACACACACACCGTCCTTTCTTGATTTTGGGTTTTAACAGTATAACAAGATATACATCTCTGTCACTCTCTCTCTCTCTCTCTCATTCTCCATCTCTCTCTCTCTCTCTCCTCTCTCTCTCTCTCTCTCTCTCACACAACACACACACACACACCCACACACACACACACACCCACACACACACACACACAGACGCACGCACGCACGCACAGCAACATACCGTCCTTTCATGATTGTGGTTTTTACAGTATTAACAGATATACACTCTGTCACTCTCTCTCTCTCTCTCTCCTCATCTCTCATCTCTCTCACACACACACACACACACACACACACACACACAACACACACTCACGCAAGAACGCAAGGACACACACTTATCTATATGTGAGAGTCTGTATACCAGCTCTGAAATGTTCCGCGAAATCCCCCCCCCCCCTCTCTGCTCTCTCTCTCACTCTCTCTCTCTCTCTCTCTCTCCTCTCCTCAAAGGACCACAAGCTCACGAAAACCATTCTCATCATGCGCTAGTCAACCTTCCAAGGACTCTATAACCGAAACGTATGTCAGGACCAGCCACTTCACACCTCTGTATAAAGGCACCCAGAAGATGAACTGTGGTCTTCTATATTAGAAAAGTATGCAGACACAGAATCATAAACTTACTTCGAGAATATTTCGACAGGGTCGCCCTGTCTTCTTCAGCTCACTGGTTGCTGTTGTGGCAGTGAGGGCGAGGTGGGCGACTTTTTGTTGGGTAATAGTTGTCAGGATCTGACTGTAATGTGGGGGGGGGGAGGGGGGGGGGGGAGTTCAAAACCTTGATCTCATGTTCAGGCTGGGCGTCCTGGTCTTGATTCGATGGCTTCTTAAATTTTCTTATTGTGAGGAAGGGCTCTGTAGATAAGATCTTGGTTTCTTGGGGGCTGAAACTGTTACCTGTGGCTTGTAGGTGTTTCGGTATTGGCAGAAGTAATAGGTTTTGGGTGTTTCCTGTAGACGGTGGTGAGTGCTCTTGCTTGTCTCGCCAATGTAGGTATTGCACAGTCTTGACACCCTACTGGTACACTACACACTCAGCTTAAGGGGGTCCGTTTGGGTCAGTTGCTGGCGTAGGGAATTGTGGTTTGTGGAACACGTTGCAATCATGTTTGTTGGAAGGTCCCTGCGGCCAGTGTCTTCTAGAGTTTGAAATTCAGATGGTAAATCAACAACAACAACAACAACAAAATCGCTAGCCACTAGTCCCCCAAATGCTGATTGACAACAGGTATTGGGCATCAATATCCTATCACAAAGAGGTATGAACAAGACAGAAAGAAAGAACATGCTGCATGCGTGTGTTCGGAAGTGTTCAGCGTACGAGACCGGGTGGTACACCAACCATTTCCTTGGAGTACTTGAGGCCATTTACACTACACTCGGTTCTCTGAAGTTCCGCTCAGAACTCTCGCGCTAGCGCGCATGATGTTGGCCTCCATTGGTCAACGGTGCTCCGTGCTGATAGGCTATCGTTTTACCATCAGTAGAGGCCAGAAACCTTGGTCAGCTGAAAGTCGTCACTAGACCTTCATTAACCGGCGAAGCCACATTGGGCCTTTCATCTGCAAGCTTCCTTCGGCCATTGACTTGGTTTCTTTTTCCCCTCTTCGTGTTGTTTACGTGATACTGAATTACCTGCGCAGCTCTTATTGAATGTCACTGCGGAAGGGCATGGTTGCTACAATTGAACGAAAACTGTTTCGTCGATTTTTGTTTGTCTTTCAGCAGGGGAAAACTCCGTAATTTTTTTGGTTAACTCCTCCGCCTTGACGATCGCTACTTTGTCTAAATGTTTTTGGTGTTTTGTGCCTTTCATTTCTTTCCATTGGAGAAAGCACTGTTTTTTGTTCCTTTGAAGGCCCTGTTTCATGTTCCTTGTAGAAAGCTCTGTTTATGTTCTTGGTAGAAGGGCACTGTTTTAATATCCTTGGTAAAGCACTGTTTTATATTCCTTGGGTACAAGTCCACTGTTTTTAGTTCCTTGTGAAAACAACTTATGTTGTCCATGAAGGATTTTTAGATGGGGCGGTTTAACAATCAGTATCGGGTCTGCTAACATATAAGTTTGTCTTCAATATGACCTCCCATTCCAACACAAACAGTCCCTGGAGAACATGCACAACCTTCGCTAAACCAAACCTCCAGATAACATAATGTTGTGTGTATTCCTTTGCGGAGAGCTCCTTGAAAGTCACGAACACTCAACCAAACATTCCAATCAGCATTCCTGGCATGTTTTTTCTTTGAGAAGCCATGCCGCGATTCAAAGGCACATTGCATTATCCTGTGTGGAAGAATTCATATGGGCCAACATCATGCCGAGTTGTTTTTCATTGCCTGAGTTTTCTTTGGATTGCTAATAATCATAGTGCATGTTTCTACAAGATAACCTCTTTCTGAACAAGCAAGAACAAGTTCCATTTTCTGTGATGCTTTTATAAGTCTGGCTGCCAGACAGTGAAGAAGTTTTTCCCCCCAACAATTCTGAATGAGCACGCACGCACCTCCCCCCCCCCCACCTTCCAACCCACCCCTCCTCCAAGAAGAGAGAGAAGAGAGAGAGGAGGAGCGAGAGAGAGAGAGAGAGAGCGAGAGCAAAACATTTTGAGGGCTGGAACGGTTTTTTTTTTATGTTTGTTGTTGTTTGTTTTTTTTTTCCAAACGCTACTCATGAGTTTCTGTGTCCACCGTGGGTGTCTTATTTTTGGCTGTCCTGATAATTTCCAGCGAACTGGAGGTGGCTCTGAAGAAGCAATGGTTGTTTTCGTCGGTGTTGCTACTTCTACTTCCTTGCTGATTCGCTTGGCTGAGGACACTTGTTGTTTTCAGGTCTCCTAATAGTCACTCTAGCCCTTTCCTCAGCTGCTGTTAGGCAGTCTTCCATTATTTCTTGAGAGTGTTTTGCTTTCGAAAAATAACCACCTCTCTTGACATCAAGTGAATGAATAAAAAGACAAACACAACAAAACTGGACGAAAGTCACAGTATAATCCAACGTAATTTCCAAAGCCAAAATTATTACAGAAGTCATACATGCTCAGATAATGATCACACTTATATCAAACTGATACGATATTATGTGAAAATATTAATCTAGAGGAGCAAATCGCTGATTTGTTGTTTACCAGTCGTAGTTCACCGAGTGGTAAGTGGTTGTTTGCGTGATATCACGCCCATTCACCCTCTTGAAAAGGATTGTAACACAAACCGGTTGATCGTCTAATCCGAAAACAATGTGGATAGCCCATTTAATCTTCTAAGGTAACAATACCCAGACAATTCGCAGCATAAAGAAACAGCGATAGACCTGTTCCCTGATTCCACAGGAGTTTGGCCCGTATGACCATCTTTCTCTTGCGTCACCAGCAGAGAGAAATTAATGGAGTGACAGCTGCATTGCAGTAAATCTCATTGAAAGAATACATTCAGAGTAATGATAATTCTGAACATTTCATAGGTCAATATGCTACAAATAAAATATGACACACCCCCACACACACGCACGCACGCACGCACGCACACACACACATCACACACACACACACACACACACACACACACACACACACACACACACACACACACACCCACACACATACTCGCACGCGCACATACACACACGCGCACACACAGGCACACACACACACGCGCCACACACACAAACACACACACACAACGCACAACCACGTGCACACACACACACACACACACCCACACCACACACACACACACACACACACTGTCCAAGAGCGGATCCTCTCACAAAGAGCCTTAAGAGCTTTAGACGACAAGAATGCCGCGCGTCGTTGAGAAAGAGGTAATCGGGCGCGATTAGCATTAGCGCCCACGCCTAGTCGTGTCAATTTTATTGTGGTCGATCTGTTCAAAGAGTGAAGGCCCGCAACTATCTGTCACGTGAAAAGATGGCACCTAAGTGGTTTAGACCCCTACCGAACCCGAACCTTTCCGATAGCAAAAGTGGAGACAATTTAACCCTCTGGGCCCACAGATCATCACCTTGGGCGCTTATAATCCCAGTCAGCTGAAGTTGCTTTGTAACAGACCTCGAAGAACAGGAGTCTTGGCTTGTTCAGTAGGTATTGCGTGGGCACTGTGTTGATGTTTTGTCATCTGGTTGAATGCGTTGGACGCGTTTGTCGCAGCTTCTGTAGGAATACTTGCTGGTGAAATGGCTCCTGAAGTTCAGCGGGGTACTGGCAGGCCATTGTTGCAAAGTGGTTGTAGCTAAGCGCTTTTTAAGATTGTGTGGTAAAATCTGATGTGTGGAAGAATGTAGCTAGAGGGGAAGTCATGTATATGTGAACAAGGTGGTAAGAAACAGCAATGGACAAAAGGGCTGGCCCAAAGGGATATCCTTCGTTTCCATCCCTATATAAACTGAAAGAAGAACATTCACAGAGGAGAACACGATACAACAGAGAGAGAGGAGAGAGAGAGAGAGAGAGGAGAGAGAGAGAGAAGAGAGAGAGAGAGAGAAGCGGGGCGGAGACAGAGAGAAGAGTGAGCAGACAGAGTAAGTTTGAAAGAAACGTGGTCTGGCCACAGAATGACAGCAAAGGTCTATAGTCGTAAAAGTCAACTGAGAAAGAAAGATTGAGTTCGAAACCCTGAGGTGGGTGAAAGAGACAAAGAAATTTCTATGTCGAGTTCCAAGACTACCAGGGAGACCCAGTCCCTGAGACCTGGGCCAGACAACCAAGGGGCGTCACCATCACCTGAAGAAAACTTGAAGTAACTGTTCGAGAACTGTTTGTGGTGTACTCACAGTGTGTGTGTGTGTGGTGGTGTGTGTGGTGTGTGTGTGTGTTTGTGTGTGTGTGTGTGTTGTGTGTGTTGTGTGTAAACCTTGGCCAGTAAGAAGCCTTTGTTGTTTAAAAAACCCGGGATTAGAAGTATTATCTCTTAAACTTTGATTAGTCATGTGTGTAATTGATTTGCATGTGTTATGTATAATAAGTACCAAAAAAACTATTTCTTGTTTTAGTCTTGTAGGAGAGATGAATGCATGGCATCCCTCCCAGAGAGGTGAACGGTTTTGCTGGTGCATGAATGCGCATATGCGTGTATGAGTGCAGAGGATTACCTTGGAGTGTTAACCTGACCATACAGCACTTTTTCACGATTTCCCCCTTCCTGGACACACACACACCCACTCACACAACACACACACACCTCACACAACACACACCACACAACACGACACCCACAAACAAGTGTACAAAGAAGGAGGGAAGCGGGGGGAAAACTGCATTGAATGATATTTTTAGATTTTTTAATACAGAGACAGACTTGGGCGGCAGAGACGCGCAACAACATTGCAAGTTTGTTGCAGCTGACATACTGACAATGTTCTTGTCGTAGATATTTCATATTTGACGCTGAAACGCGGAAGTATCCTGTCATCAACATTACTGAGGGCAAGGAAAAACGCTATCCCCATTTCGTTCCCCGAAAATGTCACCTCAGCAGCCAAAATAATGTGAATTATGCACGAGCATGCAACCTAGCAACCGCCCCCCCCCCCCCACGGGGTTTTTTTTTTTTTTTAAATTTTGGGTTTTTTGTTTTGTATTGCACGAGCTGAGTGGAACAGCACAGTTGGTCAATGACGTCCAGAGTAAAACCACTCCCAACACCATGTTTACTGATAACTGCAAAAACACTGCAAACACAAGGCATACTGTGATGCAATGCAAACAGCCCATGCATGTCCCCTATATAAACACACATTGGCGTTTTACTAGATCACTCGTACGACACCATGCCGCGGATAACTACAACCAAGAAATCAAGCCATTGGCATCCTGAGGGCAGCACGCGCTATGCTAGGCCGCACAACATTTCAATGTGACCCCATCAACCATACCCGTCTTGCGACTCGGGCACCAAAACACTGAAGTGTAAACGACCGTCCACGGGCCGTGCGTCAACGTGTGACGACGGCACGAAGGACCCGCTACAATTGTCACGCACACCTCCGAATCGTTTCAGCCACTTGCACAAACAGCCCGCAACAATATTGGACTAAGAAAGTCCAATCCACAGCCGTACCGTGCGTCCGTGCGTCTGGCAGCAGCAGCTACGGGCACGTCGACATACCAAGGTCAGATCTTAACTCATCGCCATCGACTAGCACGCCCAGCGATGG
>CM031627.1:14059110-14064720 GCA_018398815.1 Conus ventricosus
TCATAATGCTGTTATCAGGAGTTTTGCATGAGCTACATTTGAGTGTTAGGGGTACTGGTAAAAGGTCTGATTCGATACAGTTTGGTTCCACAGTAAAGTCATGACTCAAAATCATCACGAAATCAATCCATTTGACAGAATAAAATAGTCCACTGTACTTGAACCGCTTTTGGAAATATAAGTCACACAGTCGTCGAATCCATATTCTTTCAGTCCGTTTTAAAATAGAACACTTCAGTCATCACATAATAACAATAAAATGGTTTCCCAAATCCGTGAAAAACTACGTCTTGGGATGGATCGTGGAAAGATACTCTCCTCTTCATAACGATGACGTAAAAATAGTTTGTCATCATTCTTGCCATTTTTCCCTGGCCTGTACGGCAATAAAAGTCACCAGCCATGAGGAGATAAAAATCATTTCGGTGCTGAATAAATCAGCTTATAACACAGTGCTCAATGATGTCTATTCCGAGTCCATCACTGATTGCTCTACACAGGAAGAGTCACGAGGTTGAATATAAACGAAAAGACATATAATACTTTATCTAATTTAAATAAGTCTGTGTCGAAATTTCGAGAACCACGAATTAAGTACCGGACGTTAATCTGTCTGACAACTTAGCAAGACAAGGGTTTGACGAGGACAATTAACTCCTCCACTTCTCTTCCTTGTTTTTTGTCAACTTTTTTGCTGGAGAAGTGAATGCCATTGAAATCTTTAAGGCGCATGGAATTCAAAACCTGAGTATATGTATGTTCAGGTCAAACTCAATAATCAAAAGTATTTAGATAACTGATAAAGTCACTGGATTTCCAGTTAGGGACTAATCCATGCCACATTCAAATTCAGTATCTTTAACGGTACTGAGCTGTTCCTGTGGCAGGCCTCCTCGTCATTTCCAACGCGTCACTGGGCAGGTCCAGTTCTGTGCTGTGTTTCATCCACATCACTGTTCTGTCTGTCCCAATACTGACCATGTCGTCCTCATCAGAAGTGGAGGAGAGTCCTCCTGGTTTATCACTGGCTGCTCTCTGGCGCGGTGTGGTTATGGCTGGTGGCTGATAACCCCGTCCTCTACCACGACCAAAGCCACGAACTGTCTGCGCACTGTCGGTGTTTGTGTGCTTAGGAATGTCTGTCAGTTGGAGACGTGTTGTCGTCGTTGTTAGTAGCCGGTAGTTGTGTGACGTGCTTGTTAAAGCTGTATTACTGTGCTGACTAATGCGTTTGTTCGTGATTTTTTGTTTACTATGTGCATGTCGGTATAATATACTGTGCTGACGGATGTGATGTTCGTGGCTGTTGTGTTTGCTGTATGCGCGGGTGTTTTGGTTGGACGGGTAACTGACGGGTGATCCCAAATCACGGCGAGAAGACACTGCCTGTGTGAGGACCCTCGGACCGCGGGTTGAAACTGCGAGATTTGTCCGCGTAGTTGTCCCCAGGGTTGATGTCTTCGTACCGCTGTCCGTCTGCCAAGTCCTCGGTTGTCGGACTGCGTCGGCCCCTCTCCAGCTTTTCGTACTCCTGTTTCGTAGGTCGAAGACATAGTGGCCCCTGTCTTGTCACAAGCTTGTCGTTGGCGTAGCCGGCTCTTAACCCGTCATTACGTATTGGTTCATCAGGGGTGCCAAACCGAGCGCTTCTGTCGTACATGTGGGAAAATTCCTCCCTACATACACAGTGACTGGGGTCTCTGAGTACTCTGCCCTGACTGAGGACCTTGTCTCGGTGTTCAGAGACTGGAATCGTACCAGAATGGCAAGACCCCACAAACGTGTTTGCTCTAAGTTCACTGGCTCTCTCACTTTCATGTCATAGTAAATCAATCTCTCCACCTTCGATTCACAAGACTCCCATGTGTCACCCTGCACGAGAGCCAAAGAAGAGGAGATTATAACTCCTATATTGGTCCGTCCTATCGCTCTGCTGTTTGTCCATTTTCATCTGTTTTTCCTCCAGGCGGGAACAAATACGATTTTAAACTGATACACTCTTTTTCGATAGCATCAATGTCCAGACGTAGCACATTCCTGGTTCTCTCCCTATTTCAGTCAGCTTGCTGTTCATAGATTTCCTTTCCACATGTCCATCAAGACATGTGTCGATGTGCTTTCACATCTGTTGCATCTGTTCAAAACGGAAATCTACTTGTCAGTTGTGACCAACGGTACGATATAAGTTGTTGATGGCCTGAATGAGGCGATCAAATGCCGGTGTCACGTTACTGTCGTCACCCTGGGTGTTCCTCCCGTCACAGTGTTTCCTCCTGTTTTGAAATGACGGCCCAGGTTGGTTTCGACTTTCCGCCAATAAGTAACATGAGCTGTAGTGGAGCCATGGCGCATTTTTCGCAGAGAAGTTGTGCATTCGAAGTTCCGTTCACTCGATTTGCGGCGATGAAAGGCTTTCTTTGAAAAATTTTGAACAGAATCATTAGGAACAACCATTGCCCATCCGATAACAGTGAATCGAACATCCCATGTTTGAGAAATTAAGGAAGGTGGCAAATAAATGCTGAATTTTGAAGGAGCTCTCCTAAACGCGTCTTGTCGCTGTGTGAGCGATGTTCTGACTTCCGAGAGAGAGAGAGAGAGAGAGAGGAGAGAGAGAGAGAGAGAGAGAGAGAGAGAGAGAGAAGAGAGAGAGAGAGAGATGTTCGGGTGCAAATTGTCAACATTTGCCAATCATAGGAGAAGAATTCATGTAGCCGGCATGGAATAGCCTTGCCTGAGTATGCTATCACACTAATGCTGTATATGTTCCTGGGGGGGGGGGGGGGGGGGTAGAGTCTGGCGAAAACGGTATAATTTTGTGATGTATGCCATCCTCGAAGGACAAGTAGAAGTCCGATCTTAAATTGCGCGTAATATGACTGTCAGGTAGTGTTTCCGTCAGAAAACAGCTATGCATTTTATCAAGTTTATGTTTGTCTAATAGATCATCAGAAAACTGGCATGCATTTTATCCAAGTTTAGTGTCGTCTAAACGATCATTGAAACGGCATGCATTTTTTTTTATCAAGTTTATTTTTCGTCTAAACGATCATCAGAAAACAGCATGCATTTTCATCAAGTTTATGTTGTAGTCTAAAGGGTTGCATCAGAAAACTGCATGCCATTTTATCAAGTTGTAGTGTCGTCTTCTAAACGATCATCAAAAACTGCAATGCGTTTGTCAAGCTGTATGTTGTCGTCTAAACGATCATCAGAAAACTGCATGCATTGTATATCAAGTTTATGTTGTCGTCTAAACCGATCATCAGAAATACTGCATGCGATTTGGCAAGCTTGCACCGGCAAAACAGTGGAAACGCCGTCAGGGATGGCATGTCTCTGCCATTGCGTGTTGCAAGAGCGGTATAACTCGTATTGTGTCTCTATGTGTTTCAGGTAAGAACGAAGTCCGTCAGAAATATCGAATGTCCTTTGTCTTGTGTGGTATTGTCAGGAATAGTAAATGGTCATTAGAAGCAACAAGTAGTGTGTAGTATATGTTGTCAGAAATAGTAGAATCCTTAAGAATTACATTTTTGTCATGCATATGATATCTGGAAGACTAAAAGTCGATACAGAAAATTACCACAATCATTTTGTCTGCACAAGTTGCAAGAATATGGAAAGTCAGTCGAAAAACGCGTGGTGCTTTGTTACTGTTTGGTTCATCAAGTCAGAGAGAATCCTGAGGCTTACGAGATCAAAGAGTTGGAATATTGAGTGAAATATGTAAGACCCGGGCATAAGTTGGTTTGCATGACGGTCGGGAAATTCTTTAAAAGTACACACTGATGATGCCAATCCGCATGTTAGAACTTCAGAAAACTATGCATTTTTGACAGTTTAGATGGGCGACTGAAAACGCATTAAAAAAAGGTCACAATACAATTTAAACAGCACATCGTGTAAACGTAATTGTCGTTTCATTCTTTCCAAATCGAATTCGAAAGAGTTACCAGTATCGAGATTTTGACAAGATGGATATGCTTCGTTTTACTAGTTTTAAACCTGAACTAATGATATATCAAGACGTAAAAAAAACTGATTACATGTAAGATATAATTAGACCAAATATACTGCATGCCACCGTGCACTTCAAGAGTCCGACAGAATTACCCAGTCAAGCGCTTGAAAAGAACGTACAAAAAAGACATATCATAATAAAACTTGCATTTTCATAGGCCGTAGAATGGAGGCCACTTTCTCATATAATATTGACATTAACACTAGTAAGGGTTTTGTCATTATTTATAATATATTCCCCCCATTTTCCTTCATCTTTAATTTTTTTTTTTTTTTTTTTTAAAATTATAATCTTTGCCAAGTCTTTACTATAATGACTGAAGAATTGGTTAACCCGCACTTGTTTTCACCCACTATTAAATTTGTTCCAGGCAGTATAATAATGACATTAAAACAGATGATTAATGAAGACCTGCCAGGCTCTTGTGCTGCAAAGCAATGAAAGAAACATCCCTTACGACTTTCGTTGAAGATATTATTTCTTGGGTGTTTTGGAAAGCCTGGCCAGAACAGAAGAAGCCACTCGACAACAAGGAATTATAAATGGTGGGAGACCACATTAGCTTGAACGAAACAACAGAAAATCTTAAAAAGAAACGAGGTCTAGTCCGACACACGCCAGGAAGTGAAGAAACCAAAATGAAAACGGTAACTTTAAATTCGAAATAAAATTGGTTCCCCAGGTAAAGAAACAGTATTTACTTCTGTTCAATATAGAATAGAATGCAAAGCAGCGGTATCAGGTAATACGACCAAAAAAGAAACAACACGTACACCAACAAACCATTTATCAAACAAAACCGGCGAGATATGAAACAAATTACATACAACACATCCGTGATAGACACATTAATAACGGTCTGTACAGATTTCTGAATGGGTCCTAGCTCAGCGACGTGCATGATGAATTCCCACAGTGAAGTTAATCTGCATGACAAACAACAAAAGATGATGCACCGCATACGAAAACGAAACAACCATTTAAAAACCATCGAAAAGTAGTTTTCATGGTGAAAGAAAAAGAACAGACCAGTTGTTTGGTTTGAAACAATAAGTTGAGCTGCTGAAATAACGCTGAAAAGGTCCATGCATCCATTACAATTCAAAAAAGAAAAAAACAGTAGAAGGAACTAAACTTACCTTTTTCAATGACGAAAAATGTCCACCTCGATATTTGCAAATCTATAAATCCATTGTCACAATTAAACGAACTGAATTAGAGAAAGTAGATTTGTAAGAAGCAAAAAGAAAGCGTGAGAAGGGTATAAAACATGCAAATCAAAGGATCGGAGAGAAGCCACAGGATGACACGTTTTTCCTCTCTTACAGGACTGAAGGAGATAGTGAGTGGAGGCAGCTGGGAGCTTGTTGTTGTTCAAGCAGTGAAGTTTTTTTATGCAAAATGATCGATTTTACAGAGGAGGGCGTTCTTACATGTCAGCCGAGCGGATGCCTAAAGGTGTATTTCCTTGCAGCTAACAAAACTACGTCCGACTTGCATAACAGCAGAATTAAAGAAGACTTTACAAAGTTGATACAATCAGAACTGAACAGGATTCAGTGTCGAGACTTGCAGATTATCATTGC
>CM031627.1:14064820-14072320 GCA_018398815.1 Conus ventricosus
GAACCAAATTAAATGTGGAATAGAGTACCCCTGCACCCACACCCCAACCCCAATGATGCATTGTGACATTATTGTGCACATGTTGCTTTGTGCAAATGTGTGTAAAATTGTGACAACTTGTGGTGGATAATGCCAATGTCATTGGACATTTGTGCAATGGTGAATTTTGTCGGTACCAGCCGCCAAAATTGTCCAGTGGCTTCTGGAACTGTTCAGTGGATGATTATTCCAGTTTTAGTCACCACTTAGAATGTAATTTGAAGACTGAGTGTGAGGATGGACGAGATGAAGCAGGCCACTGTCCCTTCAGCAGTCCTGACTGTCGGGGGAGGGTAGCCATGTGTGGAGAGTGTTATTCATTCGAGCACAATCTGCCAGCACTGAATGGTGGCGGTGTAGATGTCATCAAAGATATTGAGGGACATTGTCAATCTTTGGGAGGTATGGCAGGTTTGCCTGTGTGTGAACCTGACTGGCTAGGTATTGTGCATAAGATAGCAGGGCTTCACGGGAGACAGCGGGGCCATTTTTGGATCGGTGTGTTCTCCGATGATTTGTCATCGCCTCTATGTATAGGCATGTAGCTTCTCATGGTAGGCTTGTGCTTTATCATACATTCCGTAGTGTGGGTGGATCTCCAGATCTGCACAAAGGGCGCAAGAGATGTATTTTTCCTTCCCTGGGTCATTTCTCGCATTTAACTCTGCCACCTGTGTCTATGTCGATGGCCTACGACAGGAATATAGGAATGCAGTTTGCTCATTCACCTTAAACAGAACTTCTGAACAGACGCGTGAAATGAACCCTATTTCATTCAACGACATTTCCGTTTGTGTTGCCTTGGCGACAGGAATCTATGACGTTTTGCAAGGATGGACACGTGACATACACATTCCTTCAATGTGGCTTTCATGAATTAAAAGTGTGTAACCAAGAACCAGTCGACTGCCATTTTCATTATCGCTCGTCACGCAACAATCCGTCACACACAGCAGATGAGCGTTCCATGTTGATTCCCGCGTTCGCATGCAGTGATGACGTCACCACGCTCTTTTTCTCTGGCGTGCAATTCCATACGCGACTGTCAGGATGACAGTGATGAATCATTCTGTGCACAGCCAGCTTGCTTCAGCATGTTTACATGTGACTGTGGCCAGTGTGTTTCGTACAGTAAGGTCTGTGATCAAACCCTCATTGCCGGGATCACTCAGAAGAACGCCACTGCAGTTTGTACAGACGATGGCCTGTCAAGTTCCCGTTTTTCCCTTCCCCTGCTCTCGTCACTTTCGACGGCATTAAGGACTTCGTCTCAACACCAATGGGTTCCAATGAGTCCTGTCCAGACAGCCACTATCGTTGTCCCGGAGATTTCAATGACTGCCTGCCTGTCTACACACGGTGCAATGGAATGGACGACTGTTTGGACAGTAAAGACGAAGATGACTGTGAGGATATGACGTGTTCGGGATTCTTCAGGTGCAGATCGTCCACTACCTGTCTACACACTGACCACCTCTGTGATGGCTGGCACCACTGTCCAATGCATGATGATGAAATGATGTGCGACGCAAGTTGTCCTGTGGGCTGTCTGTGTCAAGGTCACACGTTCCTTTGTTTTCAGCCTTTCTCAACTACACAGTTTCCATATATTCGCTGTTTGGATGGAACGGTTCTGGAATGACACTTTCTGATGTAAGCCAGCTTCCCCGTCTCATTCATCTTGTTCTTGTTAAGTGTTCCTTGACCATCATTCAGCAACTACTGCATTGCAAACTTGAAGTGAGATTCTGAACCTTAGTCAGAACAAAGGTGAAGCAATAAACATGACTGCTTTATACTCTTTGCCGGGTGATATTTAACGCACTTTGTCACTGTCCATAACCCCCCACATTTCCCTTTGTTCTATTTGTCGTCCATTGTTCATCACCATAACCTGTTGCTGGTAGTATCTGTCATTCAGCGAACTGACTGTGTTTTGGACAGTGAAGTCTTTAGCCCATCGTTCAAGCACAGAAATTAAATTAAAACATCACTGCTATTCAATACCATCAGTCCCAGTTGATTTTCGGATCAACCGCATTTAACGAGCTGTCAACCTGATGGCAGCCCCGTGTAGAATTTCCCGTTAAACATGTTCAAGCATCTTATCGCGTTTGAGCGTTGTTTCGACAGACAACTATAAATAGTGTTTGCCCACCCAGTAATTCCAAGTAGTTTTGATGAGCGCCATTTGGTCTCGCCCCAAGAGATGAAATTTTCCCTCGTTGCGAAGATTTGTTATGCAGTCCGGGTTATTACCGAGGATTTCTTTGGCTGGTGACATGTTTATCGATGAGCGGAAACTGCGTTCTTCTGTTTCTGTGCACGTCTGATAGGCGCAGCGCATGAATTTTTGGTGTCGAGTGGATTCAGTGGTGTTTGTCCTCAACCTTGTACTGCTCGCTGACTTCATGATGGGTGTCTAAGTCGCACGTTATTGAATAGCTGATGAACATTCCGTGGTAGGTATCTTCAATTTGATGAACACGTGGAAAAACAGAATAAGCCAGCAAAGCGGCCGGTTCACTGTGTCTGTTGTCCAGTGAAGTGACAGCTCTGATCAATTGGCTAATTACAACTGGTATTCGTGTTTTCTTGTCCTTCATATCCCCTTCATGAGCACCTTACGGTAATTTTGGGAGAAATTGTCGGCAGCTGCAGTCGTCCTGATAACTTGGGGTAACTTGGGCCTTTGGCTGCAACTCTGGCCCTTTCTGTCCTTCACTCCCCAATGCTTTCACATAGGGATTTATAGTCAAACAGGCATCTGCATTCCGTTACCTTGACTAAAAGCAAGAAATTTAAAGGTAAACTGTAACTCGTTTCAGTCTTCTTAATGTCCCTCAACTTCATTCTGTTATTTTATTTATGCTCTTCTGGCCAAGCCCTCCTCTACCGTCAGTACATGGAAAAAAGCTTTCAAGACGCAACACGACCAAGGAATCAAAGGACATGCCCATGGCCCATCGACTGATCACTGTTGCAGTGACAGAGTTTTATGTTGCTGGTTTACCATTGGACTTATGTGGTAAGGCTGGCACTGGCCCCTCGTGTTCCCGACCCGGGAAGAAATAAACGTGGCACTAGGCTATATACGTATTGCCCTGAACTCCGCAATTAAACCCTTCATTGGTAAACACACCTTCCACCCTCTACAGAAAAACGACAGAGATCCAGCGACACCACACTTCGACAATGGCAGGAATCAACTCTGCATAAAACGTCTTGCTCAGCAGGCTGATAGTGTAATATTTACAGTCTTCCAAACGGTACATGAGGGAACTATTACAAAAAATGTCTTTTTTCTCTTTTAGAAAGTGCCCATACGACCACACAGACGTAACAACGTTTACATATAGTTACCCGAAGAATCAAAACTCCATACAAGACAATGACATGATCATATTCCAGCTTTGGTCCATTTACATCTGCTTGAAGAGGATTTACCGGATGACAGTTAGGGCAGGAGGGTGTAAGAACGAAAGGGAGGAACCGAAGACGCCAGGGTAATGTAAAATCTAGTGGCGAGCAGCATCCGCAGGCAGCACTACAACAGCATCAGCATCAGCAGTAGCAATTCGGCAGCAGATATTAACAGCAGCAACGAACAACAGCAGCACAGCCAGCATCAAAAAAGATGAATAGAGAATGAGGGTATATTGGAAGCTTTGAAATTCTAGAGCGATTGATCCCAGCTAATTGTTCCAGTAAACTGCCTAAACGTTTCCTGTGGGTGAAACTTTCGTCCCCCAGGAAATTCCAAAAACAAGACGTTTTTATTCCAGTTTCAATCTAAGCTTGTGTGTTGAAGTTTCGTGGTGACAAAAAATGCTTAGCTTGGCGATATGTTCACTGACTGTAAACGTTGCCACAGATACGCATGCAAACTTGCATAAGATCATTTGATTGGGCGTGCACTATTGTCTGTGAAGAGGATACACCGAGAAAAAAACTGTCTTTTCAAACGGTCAACACCATGGTGTCAGCAGTCAACTGATTCTGCAGATCACTGGAGAGCTACTGGGGAAAAATTAAGTGACGCGACTACCGCAGTAACTTTCTATTTTGATTTTTTTTAAAAAAAAACGTTCACTCTCTCTCTCTCACACTCTCATCTCACTCTCTCATCTTCTCCTCTCTCACACTCTCGTCTCACTCTTTCTCTCCTCTCTCTCCTCTCTCTCTCCATCTCTGCTCTCTCTCTCATCACACACAAGCTAAAACTCCTCGTACTCTCTCACTCTCCTCACTCTCCTCCTCTCCTGCTCTCTCCTCTCACATCTCTCCTCTCACTTCTCTCTCTACCTCTCACGCTCTTTTCTGCTGTGCTTTTTACAAACAGAAGTAGTTAAAAGATTTAAGAAGAACAGATAAGTCATAAAAAAATTGACATCTGGTCGCAAACTGTGCCATTAAAGATGAACCTGAGAATGGGAACAGAATATGCAATAAAGAACTACACTAACAGATATTGCTCCATTTTCTGCTATAGTATTCATAGAATAAGAAATAACTCGGTACAACCCGTCCTCTACATATAGAGCTTCAATACCAGGTAATTCCAACACCGGAACAGATCGCTGAAACCTCAGCCTACGAACTCAGAAAAGGGTATCAACAACCAAGTTGCCACCCCATGTGACAGTTTCTGTCATGGATGTCAATATTCCCCTGACACAGATCTGGAAGTTTCTCTCATGGAATGACTGCTCTGTTAAGGATGTGGACTATTAATGGCGAAAGATGTGGATTTACTGCATAGATGTTGGATTTTTTGCATAGATTGGTGATTTTCTATCAAGGATGTAGATGTTCTGGCATAGATCTGAAGTTCTTCATGGAATTTGCTGTTCTTTACAAGGATGTGGAAACTTCGCCATAGATGTGAAGTTCTGGCAAAGTGTTGATGTCCCACGCATAAATTTGTGATGATTCAGGCATGGATGAGGATATTCAGGCATAGAAGTAGATGTAAAGGCCTAGATGATGAATGTTCGGCATAGATGTGGGATGTTCAGGCATAGAAATTGGAGGTATCTGGCAATAGATGTAGATGTTATGGCATAAATTGGATGATTCTGGCATAGATGTAGATGTTTTTGGCATAGATGTAGATTGATAATGGCATAGATGTGGCTGTTCCTGACATTGATGGAGAATATTCTGTATAATGTGGATGTTCTGCATAGATGTGTAAGTTCTGTCGTGGATTGGGATGATTCTTCTTTCGAGTTGTGGATAATTCGCCAAGATGTGGCTTTCTGGCATAGAATTGAGATGTCCATCGCATAAACTGTGGATGTTCAGGCATGGATGAGAGTAAATATGGTCAAAGAGTGGAGAACAGGCCATAGATGTACATGTTTAAGGCATAGAAATGAGGAATTTCGACATGGATGAGAAAACACGTATAACGAGGATGTTCTGGCATATGATGTGGATCTTCTGTCGTGATTGATGGATTTCTATGGTGTTGTAGGCTAACATCGACATAGATGTGGATGTTCAGGCAAAGATGTGGAATTCCTCGCATAACTGTGGAAGATCTGGCAAGGATGAGAGGAATTGGCATAGATAGTGGAAGTTAAGGCATAGATGACGAAGAAATGGCATAGATGTGGATGTCATGACATGGGATGAGAATATTCTGGTATAGATTGGAATGTTATGGCATAGATGTGGAAGTTATGGCATACATGTAGATGATTAAGGGCATAGATGTGGATGTTATTGCCTAGATGTTGGATTATATGCATATAGAAGTCGAAGTTATGCATAGATGTGGATGTTATGCATAAGATGTGGATGTTCTGGCATGGATTTGGATGTTCCTTACCTGTTGTGGAACCTATAGACATAGATGAGATGTATCTTGGCATAAGAATGATGGATGTTCAGTCATAGATGTGGAACATTCTGGCATATATTTGGCTCCCAGATCTATCAGCCCCCATCAGCTGGGAGCCACATCCCTGCCAAAACAAAGTATTTCCCCACACCGTCTCACCCTGAAGGATCACTACGGTTAGCCCATTCTAAGCTGCCGAATGTAAAGACACGGACAGAGCCATTCCCGTCACGAAGACAACGGTAGTGGCTGTCAGAACGTGGACGTCAGAAATACCATTGGGCGAGCTGAACGGCAGATATCAGCAGCATAGCCGAGCCGCACTCTTGCAGGTTTGTATTTTATCGATCTTAGACGACATCACTGTTGAAACCGACTCTCGTCTGGCTGCTGCTTGTAAGCTTAACTTGTTACCTCCACCATTATTTGTTTCACAACACACACACACACACACACACACACACACACACACACACACACACATAGGAAAGAGAGAGAAGAAGAGAGAGAGAGTAGGAGAGCGAGAGAGGGAGAGAGAAGAGAGGAGAGAGAGAAGAGAAGAGAGAGAGTGAGTTTTACACAGAGGATGGCTTCAACGACGCGTCAACACACGCGTGTACTTTAATTAACCTACAGACGTTGGAACCGAGTGCAGCAGATCCATCCAAGACTCTGACGACGAGCAATTATGTATCAAGAAATGCAGACACTTGTGTCGAGATTATTGGCCTATCAAACAAGCTATGGGTTGGTTATATGCAACGTGTCTCAGGGCAGATTCGCTGTGTAGGTGTATGTCAGACATCCATGAAAAACCAAGAACATGCAAGGGCAGACGGCCGATCTAACAACGATTGACCAGGGCCTGCCAAAGCCAGTGTCAGCATCATTAGATCCCGCCATCGAGACACAACGAGGTCATTATCATCAATCGCCATCACGAAATACTCTTGAAATCCCTGAAAAGCACACACGCACATGACAATAATCCGTCAGCATTTAGGTCCGACATACAAATGATCGCAAACGCAAAGCTCTTCTCTCCATTGACCACAGCATGCCGAAGGAGGACCAGATATCAGAGAGAGGTTTAGGGAACAACGATACGGGAAATACGCATACATTCCCGCCAGAAACCTAGTGAAGACTTAGCTACACACCACAGAGCAAATACACCAACAGGGAACAACCGTGAACGGGAAATACAGCAAACAGTGCAGCCAGAAACCAGTGAAGACTCAGCTACACACCTCAGACAACAGCAACCATTGCAGCCAGAAACCAAGTGAAGACTCAGCTACACACCTCAGAGCAACATGCAATACGTGCCGCCAAGAAACCTAGAGAAGACCTCCGCTACACACCTCAGAGCAACAGCGATACGCGTGCCCCAGAAACTTCATGAAGACTCAGCTACACACCTCAGAGCAAACCCGCATACATGCCAGCCATAACCCTTAGTGAAGACTCAGCTCCCACACCTCAAGCAACAGCATACAGTGCAGCCAGAAACCTTAGTGAAGACACAGCTACACACTTCAGAGCAACAGCATACAGGCAGCCAGAAAACCTTAGTGAAGACTCCGTACACACCCTCAGAGCAACAGCAGACA
>CM031627.1:14084820-14092320 GCA_018398815.1 Conus ventricosus
AGGGATGGTTCTTTCGCCTCAGCATACAGACTGCAAATAAACAGGGGTGGTGCGGTATGTACACACAGCCGTAGACAAGACACCCGTAGTTCAGTTTGGGGTGGATCAGAGCTCTGTGAAGGCAAGGAGGAGTTGTCCAGTCAGCTTCCCAGTCCACATTACCACGGCTTTCAGACTGTTCATTGCTTTCTAACACGAAGTTTTCAAGGGCTGGATGTGGCTTTTGAAATTCAGTTTTTTGATTGGAGATAATTCCCAGAAATGTGGCTTCCTTCACAGCAGGAATGGTGGATTTTGTGTTTCCAAATGGCTTTCGGAGTAAGCAAAGTACTGTATAGAGGTTGTTAAAGTGGATAACTCGAGTTTGGTACCTCAAAAGTAAACCCATTTTCCTTGGCCCGCTATCAGATCTCAACAACAAAAAGTTGAAGCTGAAGTTGTATCCTGGCGTCTATGGCTCCAACTGTGTGAAGTACCTTGTCATCAACACACAGAGAGGTTTCAGGACTGTGGTCCACAGATTTGACAATCTGACTAATTTTTATACTGAATAGAGCAGGAGAAGGGATGCTCCCCTAAGGTACACCGAACTCCCGCTCATGGATGTCAGATAGCATGGTGTCAACTCGGACGTGGAACTTCTAATCAATCAGAAAGGTGTTGTTGTTTTTTTATAATAAAAACAGGGAGAGGACCTCGAAAACCTAGTTTATGAAGCTCCATAATCCACGTGGTATCATAAGCCAACATCAGATTAACAATAAAATAGCAACCACATATTTTTTTTGTTAATGAAGGCGTTGTTGATAGTAGTTTTAAGGCGAAATAAATGCTCAGCAGTAGTATGGTACCCCTGGAAACCGCCCTATTGTTTGGCTAAAAGGACATTGGTTTCCAACTTCCATATCAGACAAGAGTTGACCGTCTTCTCCTTTAGTTTGCAGAGGCAGCTGCTGAGAGCTGTTGGACGATAATTCGAAGGATCTGTCAAGTCTTTTCCGAACATAGAAATAGGAACGATGAGGGTTTCCGCCAGGGAGGGCGAAAGCACCCTGTCGGCCAGATATCATTGTAGACTTTCAGCAGCATCTGAGGACACCTTTTCGGAAGACGATTCAAAAACTGGCACTGGATGTCATTTAAGGTAGGAGCAGAATTGCTGCGACTTTACGCAGCTGATTTCAGTTTGTAAAGCCAACATGACAGAAAGTAGACTTTAGTGTTGTTAGGGAAAAGTTACAGGGAGATGTTTTTGCTCAGTTATTTGTTCTCCAAGAAAGCAGTAGATTTAGTCGTGGAGGACGAATTTAGTTCAGTGGACTACCAACAGATTGGCAACAGCTTGTTTGTTGGTAATGAGAGCGGCTGCAAGTTTCAGGTGATGCTTTTCCCTTTGATTTTCTTGATAATTTTTCTGACTGTTTTCTTGGATGTTTTCGAAGTCCGCTTGGAGCAGGAGTCATTCCAAGACTGACGTTTACTTAAGCTAAAAGTATGTTTTGACATGGCTGGCATTTTCTGATAGATTAAAACTTTCGGCACTGACAGTCAGTGATAAACTCAATGCTGAGGGAGTTATAGGCAGTTGCAGGTTTTCAGATGAAGAAAGAATAATTTCTTTTGCGCATTTTAAGTGTTTGTCTGTCAGGTTCTTGACAGGGTCCAGAATTTGCAAGACTTCCACTTTGTTAAGTTCTTTCTGGATACTTCTGCAAACAGGTCCCAGGTAGCGTTTGGATAGTATAGGTGTTCAGGTTACAGCTGTTTTCTTTAGTGCTGTCTTTCAGGACAATTGGAAAGTATTACTTCCGTGAAGATCATCATGAGCACACCGCTCATGGTCCAGGACCATTTCCAGGAACTGAGGATCCAGAGATTGCTTGTTGTTAGGGCCTGTGGGTCCCACCTGTTTCTTCTTCTGCAGGTATGGGGTTCATTGAAATTGTTTGGGATGGCTGAAGCCCTGCTCTTTGAAGGCTAGGTCTGCTTGAAAGAATTTGTTGATGGATTTGACCGGATTCTTTTACCGAAAATTGTAAGAAAAATTCTTTTGAAATTTGGACATAAATCTTTTCTTCCCCTTCCCCTCCTTCCCCCATCGGGTTTGAAGGTTACTCTTCCCTTTTTTTTAATTTGGTAGGTAGTAAGTACTTGGAGTTATGTGGATCAAAGCAATAGAATGAAAAAAATAGAAATTGTTTTTCTTCCTCTGAGAAGATCTGCAAAGATTTTTTTTTTAACTATTGAGAACATTCCTTTTTTCTGTCCCATCTTCTGTGCCACGTCAGTGGCAGTGCACCCACGCCACTCAGTCAAATCTCTTTTTTTTCCCACAGACTTAGTCTGGACCATTTGCATGCTTTGTATGATATTCAGGTGGAAATGTTTCACGAACAGATTGTGTCAAATTTATTCCACTTCTATGAATTGTATTGTACCAACCAATACCCGGGCTGCTGTAACAGGTATAAACAACGATGAAGGCGTTCTCTAACTTGCCACCACGTCACTTCATTGGACGATTGGCAAAAGTATCCACTATAAATACTCAACAGTATGCGCGGCAATGTTTTTCATACCTGATAAGCTTCTCATATAGATAGCAATATATGTGTGTGTATATAATCATACTGGTGTATATGCACAGGAAGGGGGCTTAAGCATGAGTAATTGTTTGTATGCGTTGACCTGACAAACTGGAGAAGAAGAAAAATTGAAAAACTGACCCATTACATGTTGTGTCAGATGGAATTCACGACTTAAATAAAATCTGTCCACTGAACTGCCAATTGCACATAATTAATATACCTATTTATCCATGAGTCATTTCATGGATACTTGTTCATTTACGTATTTTTCTATTTTATAATTTTAATTTCATTTTCTTGACCTGGAGGTCATTCGGGATGTTAGCACTTTCAGTACTTTGTGTTCTTGTGCTTGTCCCCGCTTCTCTGCTACCACAGTCCACGCATAGAAAAGTGGACAGAGAGCAGAGTTGGACGGTAACATGAACACAACCATGGCCTCCTGGAAAGTGTCTAAAACCCTAACACCAGCTGAAGTCATCATCTTAACTAAGCCAAATGCCAGCCAACAAGCAGCGTGCGTGACAGCAATCTTTGTGATCAAGTGAGCTGAAAAGTACACTGATCTTTTATTGGGGTTGAGTTTCATTCTAAACTTGGGTAACCGCTTGTGGATGACAATGGCAAACCCCGGTATTACCAAGCAGATCACAAAATTAATGATCAACACGACTGTAAACCATTTAAATGCCTGGACATCATCGTAACGACTAAAGAGAGCCAGACGGCACAGACCAGACTGACCATGCAGACCCCAGCGTGACAATCCAGGAAGAAATGGTATGACTGACAACACGATTCCAACAAACCATGCTACAGAGCAAGCTGTAACTGTGGATTGCTTTCTGCGTCGGTCTGATTCATGAGGAAAACAAAGGATGGCGACATAGTCCAAAGTGATGAACACAGTCATTAACACGGACACTTCACTTGACAAGAGAAACAGGAAACCACATAACTTGCAGAAAACGCTACTGACCCACTCTTCTTCCTGTTGGATGTATGTTCCGTGCATCATTCTGTCTGCTACAATAGTTATGCCCACATGACTTCCCATACACATATACGCGATCTGCAGGTGTCCAGTGGCGGCCACGAAAATCTCTCAAACAGTTTGCTAGCTACAAAGGTAGCTAACAAACAAGCTGAATTCCCTACTATGGCAGACACACCAATTAGCCAAAAGAAAACTCTGTATAATCCAGATGGTAGGAGAGTTCTACATGCGTGAAGGATAGTGTGAGGTGCTAGACATCTTACTTTGGCTGAATGTTGCGGGAGTAAGTGATCACAGCAAAATCTGTGGTCTGATGAAAAGATTGTTCTGAGGTGCACAGATTCTTGTAAGGAATCCCATGGGAAAGCGTTCAACCGGATTCCATCGTAGATCGACTTCTGTCAATCGTGGTGCATTTGCAAAGCCTGTAAACACGACGCTCTTTACAGAAGAAAAAGAGAAATTGAACCGTTTTGCATGGTACAAGTATGTGGACAATAACGTGTTTACAACACTGGGGTGCGTGTATGATAGGTCCACCCGTCTCAGTGCGTAATTGACGTGCTTACCCAGCAGATTTGTAATCTGACTCAGAGGATTGTTTGCCAAGTGGAGCGTTCTTAGATGTGGCAACTGAAAAACATTAGCCACTTGAAGGCTGTTGATGTGATTGTTGGAAAGGTCGATATGTTGCAAGTTGTAAAGCTTCATCTTCGAGACATTGAACAGGGAACAGTCAGACAGAATCAGATATATCAGATACACATTGGCCATGAGATAAGTTAATTGCAGACACCGTGCCCGAGGCATGTAAGTAACGAAGTTCAGGATAAAGTTCAGGAAGAATGCTGTGCTACATGAGAATGAATACCCGTGACACAAACAGCCTGCAGGACAGGTCCTGTCACACATCAGCTCATCATCTCGCTGTGGACACTGACCCCAACCATCACACAGATGGTCCCCGTGCACACACACGTGGGAATCTTTCACACCGATACAATCCAGGACAGGTCCTCTTTTCACAGTCTTGTTCGTCTTCTCCATGAACACAGTCAGACCATCCGTTACACAGGGTGTAGGCAGGGAGACAGTACAGCCACTCTGCTGTACAACGGTAATGACTCTCTGGACAAGGTTCGTCATCGCTTATCATCTGCTGAATGAAGTGACCGGTGCCATCTAAGCTGATATATAAGTATTGTGCACTGGCATTATTAAAGAACTGTATGGTTTTCTGGACATTGACTTTCATCCGAGTCATCAAAACAGTCAGAGTATTCATTACAGTATTGATTATGTAACACACATTGGCCATTCCAGCACTGAAAACCAGAAATGAGGGGTGTTCACAGAACGACTCATCACTGACATCTGGACAGTCCTTAATAGAGTCACAACTTGGGTGAAATGCAACTGTCACACCATTATGATCACATGTAAACGTGACACCAGAGGCCCCACTAACATCAACCCCGTAGTGTTGTGTTCATTCTTCACGTTCACCGACACGCGACACTGTAAATTCATTGTTCCTCTAGAAAGACTGTTGTCATCACACAAGAAGAACTGATGTTTCAAATAACCACCAGGACTGATTGATAAAAATTGTCGAGTGCTTTTGGACATAAACGATGTCGAATCTAATTCAACCAGCGGGACATATGGAGCAAAACCGCTGACTTCTTTGGATTTAGTTTCACACAAAACACCGTTTATTGTGGCTGGATCTTCATTAAAACTTATTTCCATGGATTTAAGCTTTAAATGTTTGGCACCCCTCGCTCCTTTGTGTTCAGAAACATCGATTTGAACTGGAAATGATTCATGTGGTATATCACAGTGCTGTCATTCCACAAACGAAGTTTGCTATACGTAAAGGGTTGAAAGGACCATCCTGTTGTCAAGCCAAATACTACATGAAAGTTTTGATAGTTTTCAAAGATATGCAGAGAGTCTTGCTTTTCCACGGCAGTTTTCACAGAAGCGACCCTTCCATTTCTTCCCCGGCATTGACGATATAGATAAGAAGTGAGTGAACGGCTAAAATCCCTCAGGAGCCATAAACACGTAACATTTGTTACGTGAAGCCACCAGCCCCTGACAGCCAGAACTGCTGAAAGGACAGTGTTCTGTTTCGTCCCGTCCATCTTCACACTCTGTCTTCGTGTTACAGCGCACGTGATTCTGAAATCTAATGTACTGACCAACGGAGCAGTTTAAATTTACCATCCGACATCTCCTCAGGGACTTCGTGCTCGGTAATAAATGAAAAATATGCTTTGATGTGGTCGGAATTGCAGCAGCGAAGTTTCATATACTCCATTCGAAGGTATACTGCATGAAAAATTTGAGCATGGTCTTTAAATCCAGTGTAAATTCTAGACAAGATTACAGGAGCTGTGTTTGTTTCTCTGTAAAAAACCTGTATAGCACTACACCTTGCTGTTTGTTGGGAAATGAACCAGGATTGTCGAACGTTTATCACGAAAGCAGATCCTGGCGTCGGTCTCACAATATGCTGTGCAACGTGTACGTTACGCGAGAAAACAAGCGGTAACACCATAACATACCCGGAATATTCCACAACATACTCTACAATGAGGTCGAATTTGTTCATGTTTTTAATAGTCAAGTGGACTGCGGGACTGTTTTTGCTACTCAAACACAAATCAGTTTGTTTTAAAGTCAAAAAACTATTTCTTCCAAAGAATGGCGCATACAGTTAGCGATGGATTTCAAACAATTTTCCTGGGCTTTATATGCTATATCTATGCCCCATTGACTGGACTTACACTCATATTCTAAACGTTTGACATGAATACGAAAACCACGATACCTGTCCTTTACACACATTTTACAGAAAGAAGTGGCACCTTCACATACCCCATACACCACCCCCAGGTGTGCTGTAAACTGTGGTAAATTGTTTTCACAGTCCTGAGGCATTGACCACAGGAACATGTCGTCTGTGTAGTTCTGGTTCAGGAGATAGTCCACACCAGGGCAGAAGCTACTAATGTTTATTGGCACAAAATGCAGTTCTGCTATTTTGTTTCTCTTATTTCGATCTGTAAAATTGTCAACATTAGTGCAAACACTTTAGATAAAAGTACGAACGAAAACATTTTAGAGTTAGATTTCAAAACAAGATTTCGGTTCTGTAAACCGTAATTTTACGTTCAAATGATCAAGAGCGAATGACGTTTATAATGATGTGGACGCACAGAGAGTTTTCCAATAATTGTTCGCCTGTGCAATCAATGAGTTAGATTTCGAATGGATCTGAAACCAAAGTGATTCCACACTATTACCGCGTTCCCGATTTTCTATAAAATAGAAGAAGAAAACAAACAAACAAACAAACAAATAAATCAAAGCAAAAAACATAGATAGAAAACAAGATAAACCATCCCACGTAAAACAAATGGTGAGGATTAATAAGATGACAATAATTTCTACTACTTACAACAGAGAAAAAACAAATTTATATTTCTAAGTAAACTTTTTTTTTAAGTTGAACTGCTTAGCAAACTGATTTTTTTCAAAAAAGTAACAAAGAGACTGTTATGTTATCCGCTTCTGCCTCCTGCTTTTTGTTAGTCTTGTGATTTATTTTCTGCTGTTGTTGTTGTTGTTGTAGTTGTTAAATACATGTTCATGCGAAGACAAAACACACCTGCAATGCACGCATGTACATGTTATTGTACACGTATAAGTACATAACCTATGTATTGTGAAAGTTTATAAATATATATATATATATATATATATATATATATATATATAATATATATATATATATATATATAACATATATATATATAACATATATAATAACATGAACAAAAGCAAGAAAAACAGGAAAAGGAACATCATATGGTACAACCCCCCATACGACGGGAAACTTAAAAC
>CM031627.1:14099820-14104820 GCA_018398815.1 Conus ventricosus
ATACGAATGACAGAAGCCAGTCTACCATGGAATCCAGTCAAAAACTCCAATGGATCTCCTCGACAAAAGCTGCGCACATTGAATCGATCTTTTCATCAGATTAGAGATTTTGCTGCAAACACTTCATTCCGCAACATTCAGCAAAAGTAAGAAGTCTTACAACACACGCCATACTTAATCCATGTAGAACTCTGTTACCATCTGGATTACACAGATTAAAGGGGTAGGGTAATGTTGCTTATAGCGCAGCCGACCGCAAAGGGCCATATCGGGACTACATAGAATCTTCTTTTGGCTAACAGGTATGTCTGCCATAGCAAGACATGCAACCCATTTGTCAGCTATATTAATGACTAGGAAACTGTTTGAGAGATCTTTCTTGGCAGCCTCTGGACACTTAAAGTTTGCTAATTATTCTATGGAAAGTCATGTGAGTATAACTATTATAGTAGACAAAATGCTGCATGGAAAATACATCCACAGGAAGAAGAGCGGATCAATGGTTTTCTGGAAGTTATGTGGTTTCCTATTTTTCGCGTCTACCGAAGTGTCCATTCTTATGACTGTGTTCAACACTTCAGACCATGTCGTCATCCTTTGTTTTCCCGGTCAGTCTGAGCGACGCAGACAGCAATCCACAGTTACAGCTTGTTCTGTAACATGGACTGTGGAATGGTGTTGTCACTGATACCGTTTCTTCCTGGTTTGTCACACTGGGGTCTGCATGGTCAGTCTGGCCTTTGTCGTCCAGCTCTTTGTGTGTGTGTGTGTGTGTGTGTGTGTGTGTGTGTGTGTGTGTGTGTGTGTGTGTGTGCGTGTGTGATTTAATGATGTCAATACATTCAAGTGGTTTACAGTTCTATTCATCATCGATTGTACAATCTGTTTGGTAATACTGGGGTTTGCCATTGTCGTCCAAAACCGGGTTTTCAAAGTCTTATTGTTCAGCCCAGCTGGTCACAAATACTGCTGTTAGAAACATTCCTCTTTGTTTGGCATTTGGCTACGTTAACATGATGGATTCGGCTCGTGTCACTGTTTTAGGGCACTATCCTCGAGGCCATGGTTGTGTCTTAGATCGAAAAAAATAGGGAGAGATAAGCATTCATATCTGCATTGGTAATTAATTCTGCCTAACTAACAGTATGTGCTTGAAGGGGGATTAATGAGCCTTCAGCAAGGTCATAGTCTTCAAGGGGAAGACCATTTCCAAAGGGGAGAAAACTCACTAACATATCATTACAATTGGTCAGATAACGGTATTTTGAAACCTGGTCAGTGAACTCGGAAAGTCCTCGCTTGACTTCTGCCGTTTAGGTTTTAAGCAGAATGCTATCCCAGAAAAAGGCTGGTGTGCTATACTATAGTATGTTTGTTGAATTTTCAAAAAACCATCCAAAGGTCCCACCTAAGAAGAAAAAGAGAATTATGAAACGACAAAATAAGCTACATTTTCTTGTGAAAAGTAGAAATCATAAAAAGATAACATCTAAAGACACAAGTGCTGAGGGCCAGTTCTTGTAATGAATCCGCAAGAAACTGAACTATAATTAACTAATAATATCCAAGGGATAAGTAACTGAGCACCATTCAAGCAACTTTCAGAGCAGCTTGGTGTTGCAATGACTGCAAGAAATATTGAGTTATAAACAAAGCTTGCTCTTATGTCTTAGATTGAAAAAATAGGGGAGATAAGCATTCATATCTGCAGAGGAGTCAAGCTAGGACTTTCTGAGGTCACTGAGGAGAAACAATCAGGTTTCAAAATGCCAGTATCTGACCAGGAGTAATTATTGTTGAGTTTCCTTCCCTTTAGAGATGGTCTCTCCCTTGAAGACTGTAAACTTGCTGAAGGCTCATTCTGAGAAGCATTTATTATTCCCCATTCACCCATTCAAGCACATACTGTTAGGCAGAATGATCTACTACCGCAGATATGAATGCTTACATGCTTATAAATATATATAGATATATATAGATATAGATATATATATATATTAGTGGCATGACATACATACCTGATTGTCAGAGTAAAGATATGTCGATCAACGCTACGCCACCCGGGTGGCCAGTCATGCAGAGGAGAGCCAGGTAAGGCCAGGATTGTAGAGGGGAGGTACTTCTCCAGCCAGAGAATAGAAGTCCACTAGCTGGCGACATTTGGACCCACGCTCAGCAGGTCGGTTGGCAAACATGAGACATAAGAAATCTCTCTTTACGTCACCATCCAGAATTCATAAACTATTGTCATTTTTCTTCATCCTTTTAAACATTGGACGGAGAAACAACTTCAAGATATGGACGCTTACAATGTTATAAGAAAAGGAATCATTTGTTTCTTGCAATAAACAGCTTAGAAGAAATTATATAAAGATGCACAATAACGCGGAAATTGTATTTCATTTTATCGTTATCATCGGGGTTTTTTTCTTTTCTAATTTTCATTATCTTTTTTTTTTTGGAGGGGGGGGGAGTAGGGGGAGGACCTAAATAAACGGAAACATATCAAGAGGATCAAAAGCCAACTGATCTCTGACACTTATTCTCTTGTATAAGTTTGACATCATACTAAATTTCCTTATTTCAGACCATGTTCACTTCTATAGACACAACTTTTCTCTTACACACGTGTCTATTTATTATACTTTGATAACAGAGCTGGACTGTCAAAATATTCACGTATGATGTATCCAGTGTGCCAACAAATCTCCGCACCAACTTCAGGGACGAATAAATGGAGGCTATACTGCTACGTAAGGAACAAAAGAAAGATGGGACATGTCGCGAATGTGGCCAAGTTTCTGACATCGAAAACACCACACTGGAGAGGGGACGTGGAGGTCAGCTCTCACACTGAGGAAGCCGACTCTGATGGTCTGTGGAAGTGATGGTGTACAGAAAGTCAAAAAGAGCCGTATTTGCTACAACTGGGATCCGACCCTTTCTGAATATTCATCCACTGAGCATCACTCATTGTACTTCCAGATTGCTCAATCTTTGCCACCTCTCAGACGTCTTTAAGGTTAGGACACCTTATAACTTCATTTGATTTCAGTTGTTTGTGTAGAGTCGCCCTGATCCCGATCATGCAACTGAAAACCCACAAAGGAAAAATGTGCATGTCACATGGCCATCATTGCATGTAGTTATAAACTGTTGTCTCCTTGCGACACACACACACACACACACACACACACACACACACACACACACACACACACACACACCGTACATACCGATACACGCACTTAGATGCGTGCATGATCACACACACAGCACACACACACAACCTACGCGACGCACAAAGGACTTGAGAATCAGAGAAACACATTAATACATACACGCGAACACACAAACACACACACGCAAACACACACACACACACACACACACACACACACACACACACACACACACACACACACACACACACACACACACACACACGCAAACACACACACACACACACACACACACACACACACACACACACACACACACACACACACACACACACATATATATATATATATATTATATATATATATATATATATATATATATATATATAATATATATATATATACACACACACACGCACACACACACACACACACACACACACACACACACACACACACACACACAACACAACACAACACAACACAACACACACCACGCATACACATACACTCACACACATGCACACAGACATACGCGTATACATGCTCTCTCTCTCTCTCTCTCTCTCTCTCTCTCTCTCTCTCTCTCTCTCTCTCTCCTCTAGCGCGCGCGCGCGCGCGACATGGTTATTGCCGGCACACACGTTCTGCCTGTGATAATGAACATCATTGTGTACCACAATGGTCGATTAGACAGTTTAAAAATCATCATCAGAAAGAACAAACCTGGATGAGACAAAACGCGTCTGTTACAGCTTGTTCTGGAGCATGGAGTTACTGCAATCATGTTGTCGCCTGGGTGAGACAAAACGTGTCTGTTACAGCTTGTTCTGGAGCATGGAGTTACCGCAATCATGTTGTCGCCTGGATGAGACAAAACGTGTCTGTTACAGCTTGTTCTGGAGCATGGAGTTACCGCAATCATGTTGTCGCCGATACTGTATCTTCCTGGTTTGTCTCACAGGGTCCGCATGATCACTCTGGTCTTTGTTGTCTGACTCATTCTTCTTCATTAGAACGGTACCCAGACACTGACACGATTTCCAGTTCTGTTGATCATTAATTGTATGATTAATTGCCATGCTCTGCTCGGTAATACTGGTGTTTACCATTGTCAGCCACCACGAGCGGTTACCAAAGTGTAGAGTCAAACTTGATCCCAGTAAAAGATCAGTGTATATTTCAGCCCACCTGACCACAAAGATTGCTGTTACAAACGCTGCTTCTTGGCTGTCATTTGCTTTAGTTAAGACTATGATTTCAGCTGGTTTAGGGTTTTAGACACTTTCCTTGAGGCCATCGTTGTGTTCATGCTACCGCTTAGCTCTGCTCTGTATCCATCTCTCTGTGTGTGGACTGTAGTAACAGACACATGGGACAAGCACAAGAAGGCAAAGTATGAAAATCATGAAACATCTTTCGGTCAGAAACATGAAAGGCTGGACAAAAAGGAGAAAACGAACAAAGAAATAAACAATGAAATGATTCACAGATATATAGGCATCATAATTATGTGCAAGGATGATTTGACAACTCAGTGGCCAGATTTTTTTTTTTTTAGGAATCGTGAGTTCGAGCCTTGGCAGCATATAATGAGTGAATTATTCCCCTGGTCAACGAGTACACTTACTGGCTTACAGTTGATCCTCCTTCCTATGTATACACACTCAGATGATTTGATACCAAGAGAACCTGTTATCTATAGCAGTGGCGTCTTGGGTATGAAGAAAAAGGCCGGGTGCCCTTTGGAGCATTTGGAGAGGATACTTTCGCCTGTTGTCCAATGAAATGACACGGTAGCCAGTCAGACAACGTCTT
>CM031627.1:14107320-14116259 GCA_018398815.1 Conus ventricosus
GGGGAAAGGAAAGCGAGGGCAAAGAGCTGGAATGATTCAAACTATTTTTTTAAAGTCAGTTCTGGGAGATGTGTCCATCAGTGATTGTGGTGCCAAGGCGAGAGATGATCCTGCGCGCGCACGCACGAAAACACACACACACGCGCGCGCGCGCGCGCGTATTCGTCCGTTTACATATGTGTTTTCATATGTCATTGCCTGTACGTATTCATTTGTCTTTCGTTTCATGTCACAAGTCCTGAAGACGGTCTATGACCGAAAAGTTGAAAAGTTTTTTGTTCTGTTTGTTGTTGTTGTTGTTTGTTGTTTCAAATCTTCTAAGCATCCTCACAGATAGTTTGTATTGTTCACAGAAGACCGGCGGTTAAAATCGTTTTTCGGCTTACATAAATTATTGTCATTTTCCCACTTAAATCGTCATTAATTTAACACATCAACACAATTATAAAAAGTGACATAACTGATTTTATTTCTTGGGTACTGAGGTTTTCATAAATAGTAAATAATTATGTTTGAATGTTTTGAAGGGACGGCGAGCCAAACAACACGGAAGCTGCCACAGACACCACACATTTCTGTCTGTTCCTGCCTCGCAAAGTCCAATTTGGCTGCAGCTCCGTGTCCGGATTTTCTGTGTATATATGAAGCGCTGTTAGCCTGTGTTCCTGGGGCTCCGGGAAGCGAAATCAAAGGGGAGAAAACTCCACTTCGTTCCCTCTGAATTCTGTTTGGCTGGCTGCTGTCCTTGGTTCCTGAACCTACCATCAACTGCCCACACTTCCTACCACTCCACACCATCACATCTGAAAGAGATCATCCTTTTCAATCTGATCTCAGTTTTTAGGGAAGAGAGATTTTGACGAAGTTCAGTTGTGTTTTAGAATGTGTGTGTGTGTGTGTGTGTGTTGTGGTTTAAATCTGACCTGACAGTTTATTTGGATGGGTGACAGCAGCCTTGGAATGGTCCACTGGGGTATTAGTAACACTCTGTGTGTGTGTGTGTGTGTGTGTGTGTGTTTGTGGTAACTTTTCATTAGTTGGGCAGAATAAACACATAGACTTCTTAGTTAGATCAGAACTGGTGCAGGCGCCCTCGCGCTGGCTCTCTATTGCTCTCAGCGGCACACAACAATGTTGTTTTACACAATACAGATGTACTGCTGAACAATTAAATAGTGGGAGAAAACAAGTGCAGGTTAACAATTCTTCAGTCATTATAGTAATGACTTGGCAAAGATTTGAATTTAAAAAAAAATGAAAAATGAAAAAATGGGGGGAATATATTTTAAATATGAGAAACCCTTCACTAGCTGTCTGAGGGAACCATTGTACTCCCTTCGAAGGCACATCTATTTGTATTGCCTGCTCCTAGGCCTTTCGTCCGCTGGATCGGACTCATCAGGGAGACACGGCTGATTGTGTGTGTGCTCTTGGTGTCAAATAGAGACACACCAAAGTCCATAATTCTGTGGTGTTCTCATCACCAAGGGTTCAAAAAAGAATCCAACAGCACCCCCAAAGCAGCCAGCGAAGGGTAGTAAAATGGAACAAAAGGAAAGTGTGGAGAGGAAAAAAGTGCTTAAAAACTAAAAGCATTATGCAAACAGTATAAAATGTAGGGGACAATCTTTGAGCCTATGCTTGAGGATCCATTCAAGGATGCAAGGGAGATCAAAAGATATGGAACAGTGTGAGTGGTCAGCTCTGCTGTTCAATAACCCAAGCATTGCGAGTGGCTAAGAATTGTACAGAACAACCTTTACTTGGATCTCCTAAGAGATGCAATCTCCCACTGACTGACCAAACATTATACTGCTGAACAATTAAATAGTGGGAGAAAACAAGTGCAGGTTAACAATTCTTCAGTCATTATAGTAATGACTTGGCAAAGATTTGAATTTAAAAAAAAAATTAAAAATGAAAAAATGGGGGGAAATATATTATAAATATGAGAAACCCTTTACTAGCTGCCTGAGGGAACCATTGTACTCCCCTTCGAAGGCACATCTATTTGTATTGCCTGCTCCTAGGCCTTTCGTCCGCTGGATCGGACTCATCAGGGAGACACGGCTGATTGTGTCTGTGCTCTTGGTGTCAAATACAGATGTGTGTCTTTCCTTTCTTTTCCAAAAAGCAGCAGACTTAGTGTCCTGTGTCATTCATTAGGTTTGCCAGTCTCTTATGTGACTGATTTGGTTTGCCTGTGTCTTGTGTCACTGATCTGGTTTGCCAGTGTCTTATGCCACTGATCTGGTTTGCCTGTGTCTTGTGTCACTGATCTGGTTTGCCTGTGTCTTGTGTCACTGATCTGGTTTGCCTGTGTCTTGTGTCACTGATCTGGTTTGCCAGTGTCTTATGTCACTGATTTGGTTTGCCTGTGTCTTGTGTCACTGATCTGGTTTGCCTGTGTCTTGTGTCACTGATCTGGTTTGCCTGTGTCTTGTGTCACTGATCTGGTTTGCCTGTATCTTGTGTCACTGATCTGGTTTGCCAGTGTCTTGTGTCACTGATCTGGTTTGCCTGTGTCTTGTGTCACTGATCTGGTTTGCCTGTGTCTTGTGTCACTGATCTGGTTTGCCTGTGTCTTGTGTCAATGATCTGGTTTGCCTGTGTCTTGTGTCACTGATCTGGTTTGCCAGTGTCTTATGTCACTGATTTGGTTTGCCTGTGTCTTATGTCACTGATCTGGTTTGCCTGTGTCTTGTGTCACTGATCTGGTTTGCCTGTGTCTTTTGTAACTGATTTGGTTTGCCTGTGTCTTGTCTGACTGATTTGATTTGCTTGTGTCTTATGTGACTGATTTAGTTGCTTGTGTCTTATGTGACTGATTTGGTTTGCCTGTGTCTTATGTGACTGATTTAGTTGCCTGTGTCTTATGTGACTGGTTTGGTTTGCCAGTGTCTTGTCTGACTGATTTGGCTAGCTAGTACTGATTTGGCTAGCTAGTGTCTTATCTGACTGATTTGGTTTGCCTGTGTCTTATGTGACTGATTTGGTTGCCTGTGTTTTATGTGACTAATTTGGCTTGCCTGTGTCTTGTGTCACTGATTTGGTTTCCTAGTGTCTTATGTGACAGATTTGCCTTGCTAGTATCTTATGTGACTGATTGGGTTTGCCAGTATTCTATTTGGCCAGTCTAGTTTGCCTGTGAAATAGAACTTGTTTATCCGTGTGTTGCATACTTTATTTTGTTTGTCAATGTCCATTGATTGATTTGGTTTGCTTGTGTCCTGTGTGATAGATCTGGTTTGCCAGTGTCCTATGTAATGTGATCCAACGCCCATCTTGCGCCGAATTCGACGAGAAAAGTGATTGCTCGTTCTTTATTTTCGGGGTCCTGAGTGTTGTTTATCTTGCTTGAAGAAGACCTAAGAGGCTGAAAAGCGTCGTGTTTTGTCTTGTGATTCGTTTGTTCATATTTGGCGGATGTATTGATTAAACTTTTTAAGACCTGTGTGACTGGTTTCACACACACACACACACACACACACACACACACACAACACACACACACACACACACACACACACACACACACACACCACCACCACCACCACCACCACCACCACCACCACCACCACACGCACGCACGCACGCAGGGGGAGGGAGAGAGAGGGGGACAGACGCACACATGCACAGACAGACAGACAGGCATGATGACAGACGGACAGACAGACGGACAGACAGACTGACTGACAGATAGACAGACAGACAGGCAAGCAGACAGACCAGTTGAAAACCAGACAAAGGGACGCACAGGAAGACTGACAGACAGACGTATAACAGACAGACAGACAGATAGGCAGGCAGACAGACAGGCAGAGTTTTACAGACACAGACATGGACACACACCACACATACACAAAAAGCTCAGTGCATGTTCTTATACATAAGCAAGAAGAGAATATTCAAACAGACCTGCCCGATGAATCTTCAAGCACGTGAGCATTACTATCCAGCCATGTAAGTAATGTTGCGTCCTTGATTTTTCTTCGTTTGTCTGCCTGGGACTTTAAAAAAATGACATGAACGGAGTGATAGCAAAGTTTAAAGGAAGTATGAATACAGCTAGAACAACATTGACATCCAAGCGGACTGGGAAGTCAGCTTATGTCAACACCACCCATAGTCTACAGGAATAACGAGAAGTGAACGCACAGTAGGGGTAAAGCAAGTTTGGGTTAACAAGGTCTCACTTACAATGACAATGGTTACAGGGGATGGTTTGGGATAGTAATGAGAAAGGGGAAATTGGATGGGGGAAAAAACCGAGTTCCGTACTTTCAACAGAACCTTCCCCGAGTCGACTTTCATCCTCTGGTTGCAAAGTACGGCGACTGCAGGCGGAAGTCAACAATTATTTATAAAGCTCCGCCGAAAAACGTAGACAAACGAATCACAAGACAAAACACGACGCGTTTCCACCTCTTTGGTCTTCTTCCGGCCAGATGCGCAACACTTTGGACAACGAAAATGAACGAGCGATCACTTATCTTCATCCAGATCGGCGCAAGATGGGCGTTGAATCTTGCGCTGAACTGGAATAAGATAAGTGATTGCTCGTTCATTTTCGTTGTCCTGTGTTTTGTGCATGAATCTTGCGCCAAATTGCATGAAGATAAGTGATTGCTCGTTCCATAAAACTATTTGTATGGAGAATTTCAAATGCTATGCATGCACAAGAAAATGTTGAAGAATATCAAGAGGACGCGCCAGTGTTGATGTATAGGGAGCTGAAAAGAAAAGAAGCCAAACATCCACGGGTGTAAATATATCATGAATGACTTTAGAAATGTTTGATTCTTTTTCTTTGATTCAACACTTAGTCCAAGAATTGCTGTACCTGGTCGGTTGCAGGATCCTTTACCATATCTTTGATATTCTGATAAGGATTCTTGCATTTTCAGATTGTAGCCTTTCAGGAAAACTTTGCTGATAGAGCAACGGAAGTGAGGTTTTCTTTCAGATTCAGTGTTAGTTTATCAGCCCAGCTAATTACACAGGGCTGTCACTATGTAATACACACACACACACACACACACACACACACACACACACACACACACACACACACACACACACAAACACACACAAGAGAGAGAGAGAGAGAGAGAGAGAGAGAGGGGGGGAGGGAGGGAGGGGAGGGAGGGGGGAGAGAAGCTGTACTGAGTGTGCGAGACATCCCGAGAAGTTACTGACACAAAGACAGAATCATTCAAAAACATTTTAGTGCCGCAAATAATACGCAAGACACGAACATAGACAAAGAATACTCAAGAATGATCAGCAAGCGCCTTTACCGGGGTTAAATTGTCGTCAAATAGTAACTATGTTTGAGAAGAAAATCGTTTGATATAAATTGCGAAGGGAGATAAAAGAAGGAAAAGGAGTCGTATATGATGTTGAGATTTACATTTCAGATCATGATTTCAAAGACTATGGTATCAAGATGGGCAAATGGAACTTGAAGCTGAACAATGATGAGTTATCCTCTGAAATGTTTCTCAAGTCAATCAATATTCTATATAAAAGGAAAGATGAAAAGTAACATGGACGCAGTACCAATTTATATTAAAAAAAAATATGAAAAAGAAATGGTAAATGACATGGACGAAGTCCCATTTAAAAAATGAACATGAAATAGAAATAGTATATGACCATACTTGAGGCGAATTTAAAGTGAAATGGACTGCGAAAAGATAGACTTGGAAGCCCTTCGAAAACGACAGGTCCGGTACGCTGTTGATAAATCCGTGTTATGTCAAGATATTAGACAGAGAAAAAATGAACATCTTTTAACTCAAAATGACGTCAAATCATTGTGTGGAAATCTGTGCAAATCCAAAGAAACTGAACTCTTGAAGGTTGATCATTCAGCCATTGAAGCCCTCAGCCTTCTTGAAGGTTGAATTTTACAGCCCTCTGGGTGAGAACTCAATTTCATTCTTTTTATTTTGTTTTCTATATATTTCATTCTTATATGTAATTTTTTTATATATAAGAAAATTCATACATGAAATTTTCTAAAATCTGTTCAAAAATTTATTCTTTACCTTTTTCTTCTAGAAAAATTGATAAAACTCTTATTCTGTATGTATATCTCAAAACCTTTGTTAGATTTTATTTTTGTGTCTAGTTTTCAAAAATGAAAACAAATTCATCCGTATATATATTTTTTTCTAAAATTTCTGTAAAAGTAATCCTAATTTGTATTTTTCTGTAAAAAAAATTCTGCCAAAAATTTTATTCTGATATCTATTTTTTTTTTATCCTATGAAAAATTTAGTCTCATATGAAATTTTCTAAATTTTTTCAAATTTTTTTTATTCTTATATGTATTTGTCTGAAATATCTGTTAAAGATTTATTGTTATATCTAATTTTCTACATTTAAAAAAATCCTTCTTATATGTATTTTTCTAAGATTTTGATTTTTGATTTTTTTTTTTTTTTTTTTTTTTTTGCTGTCTTAACCTCTATGCCACCTCAGAGGCAGTGCACCCACGCCGCTCATTCCGACACCCCATCCACAGCCACAGCCCGGTCGGCCCTGCCGCAGCTCTGGCACCTGCAATCCACAGGGAGCAGTCAATGTCAAGTCCTCAAGAGACAACCCACCGGAGGAGACACTGCACTGCAGCCGAGTCACTTCGGTGATGTTCAGTGGCGCCTGTTCTGATCTAACATACGCAGGACACCACCTACTAAGACCCCTACTTACGACAATAATTGCTTAGTCGTGGAGCCGGCCTGAGTAATCTCCCCCTCAGGAGGGCGCCACCACGACAGTCCAACGACAACCCCCATGGACTCGCCGATACAGGTGACCCCGACGGAACCAAACCAAGGCCACAGACGTGGAGAGGACATCGAAATTGAGGTCACCATGAGAGCAGGGCATGAAGGGCCACAGAATTTGAGATATTTTTTTTATGCTGATCGATGAGAATGAGGATGATTAAGATGATGCTACGGATTTCCATTTTGGTCTGAGACTACATGACAGAGCTGTACTCTACGCTTCCTTTCATAATATATCCCGGCGTCAGCCAGGCCTGAGAGATACAGGCACATGCAGTGTTGGTCAGGAAATTTGAGCAACACTCTCAGAAACGCATCCAATAAGTGGATGAAACTCGACTGTGCGGTCCCAGTCTTCCCAACTGAGTCCGCAGCAAACTCAACTCTGGGTAGGAGCCAGTCGGGACAGAAAAACCCACATGACTTCTGATGGGATTCGAACCCACGACCTCCCAGCCGGAGTCCACGACGCTAGCCACGTCGCCACAGCAGCTGGTAAAAGTTTTATTCTTCTGTCAATTTTTCTAAATTAAAAAAAACTTATTCGATTTTTGTATGTTTTCATATGTGACTTTTATTCTCTGTCATACATTTTTCATCAATTTCATTGAAAAATTTTATGCCTGTGTCTATCGTTCTAATTCAAAAAGTTTTCTTTTTTTTATGTATTTCATGTGAAAAAATTTTCAACTTTAATCTTAAATCTGTTTTTCTAAACTTTGTTTTTAAATTTTTTATTCTTATATCTTTTTTCTAAAAGTTAGAAAAAATTGTAATATCTATTTTATGGGATTTTGTTCCATTTGATGTCTATTTTTCAAAAGACATTTTTACAATTTTATTCTCATATCTATTTTCAACAATGTTTTTCTGATATCTATTTTTCCAAATTAAAAAAGAAATTTCATCGTTATATTTTCTTTTTAAAATTTTCAAAAATTTATTCTTTATCTTTTTCTTCTAGAAAAATTGATAAAATCTTATATTCTCTATGTATTTTCTCAAAACCTTTGTTGGATTTTATTTTTTTTATCTAGTTTTCAAAAATGAAAACAAATTCATTCTTATATATGTTTTTCTAAAATTTCTTTAAAAGTAATTCTTATTTGTATTTTTCTGTTGAAAAAAAATCTGCCAAAAATTTTATTCTGATATCCATTTTAAAAAATCCTATAAAAAATTTATTCTCATATGAAATTTTCCAATTTTTGAAAATGTTTTATTCTTATATGTACTTGTCTGAAATATCTGTTAAAGATTTATTGTTATATCTAATTTTCTACATTTAAAAAATTCCTTCTTATGTGTATTTTTCTAAGATTTTTGAAAATTTTTATTCTTATGTCAATTTTTCTAAATTCAAAAAACTTATTCGATTTTTTTATGTCTTCATATGTGATTTTTATTCTCCGTCATACATTTTTCATCGATTTTATTGAAAAAATCTTATGCCTATGTCTATCCTTCTAATTGAAAAAAATTGCATATTTTATATTTTATGTGAAACAATTTTCAATTTTAATCTGAAATCTGTATTTCTAAACTTTGTTTTAAATTTTTATTCCTGTATCTATTTTTCTAAAAGTTAGAAAAAAATTCTAATATCTATTTTATTGGAATTTTGTTTCCATTTTGATGTGTATTTTTGATGTGCATTTTTCAAAAAGAATTTTTACAACTTTATTCTCATATTTTTTTTCAATCATTTCTCTGAATTTTATCCTTATATCTATTTTTACTGAACATTTTGTTTAATGTTTTTCTGATATCTATTTTTCCAAATTAAAAAAGAAATTTCTTCGTTATATTTTGTTTCAAAAATCAAAAACAATTATTTTATATCACATTTTTTTTTAAAAGAAGAAAAACCGTCAACAAATTTAATTCTTATATTTTTTTTCCATTAAAAAATATTCCATCATATATATTTTTTCTAAGAAAAAATTCTTTTATTGTAAGATCAATGTTTCTTAATGGAAAATAAAATGCCATGTATTTTGAAAAATTTAAACATTATTTTTACATTTTTTTTATTCAAAATCATTCGTTCTTTGTTTTCTATATATTTCTTTTATAGGAATTTTTTCATACAAAAAATAATTTGAATTTTTAAAATTTCAAAAATTTGTTTATTTTTTT
>CM031627.1:14117259-14127259 GCA_018398815.1 Conus ventricosus
TTTTACAACACACCCCATACTTAATCCATGTAGAACTCTGCTACCATCTGGATTACACAGATTAAGGGTAGGGTAATGTTGCTTATAGCGCAGCCGACCGCAAAGGGCCATATCGGGACTACACAGAATCTTCTTTTGGCTAACAGGTATGTCTGCCATAGCAAGACATTCAGCCCATTTGTCAGCTATATTAATGACCAGCAAACTGTTTGAGAGATCTTTCTTGGCAGCCTCTGGACACTTAAAGTTTGCTATTTATTCTATGGAAAGTCATGTGAGTATAACTATTATAGTAGACAAAATGCTGCATGGAAAATACATCCACAGGGAAGAAGAGCGGATCAATGGTTTTCTGCAAGTTATGTGGTTCCTATTTTTCGCGTCTACCGAAGTGTCCATTCTTATGACGGGTGTTCAACACTTCGGACCATGTCGTCATCCTTTGTTTTCCGGTCAGTCTGAGCGACGCAGACAGCAGTCCACAGTTACAGCTTGTTCTGTAGCATGGACTGTGGGAATGGTGTTGTCACTGATACCCTTTCTTCCTGGTTTGTCACACTGGGGTCTGCATGGTCAGTCTGGCCTTTGTCGTCCAGCTCTTTGTGTGTGTGTGTGTGTGATTTAATGATGTCAATACATTCAAGTGGTTCACAGTTCTATTCATCATCGATTGTACAATCTGTTTGGTAATACTGGGGTTTGCCATTGTCGTCCAAAAACCCGGGTTTATCAAAGTCTTATTGTTCAGCCCAGCTGGGTCACAAATACTGCTGTTAGAAACATTCCTCTTTGTTTGGCATTTGGCTACGTTAACATGATGGATTCGGCTCGTGTCACTGTTTTAGGGCACTATCCTCGAGGCCATGGTTGTGTTCGTGTCACCAATCAACTGTGTTATCTATCCATTGATCTATGCACGTGAAGACAAAGTGCTGAAAGTGTTTTAAAACCACGAACGATCAGAAACATGAAAAAATGAATAAATAAATAAATAAATAAGCAAGTATCCATGAAACGATTCAAAACTAAGTATATAAATATTTATATATATATATAATATATATATATATATATATATATATATATTCAATTATAAACAAAGTTTGCTCTTATGTCTTTAGATTGAAAAAATAGGGGGAGATAAGCATACATATCTGCAGTGGTAGATAATTCGTACAAACGATGTCTTGATGGGAAGGGGGGAAACCAAAAAAAATTTCTCAAAATGGCCTTCAAAAAGCTTTAGTCCCCAAATTTGGGGAGGGAACCACAAACTTTTAAAACTCCGGTCGTACCGATATTTGAAACCTGTTTTTTTCTTTTCAGGGACAGGAAAGGGGTTTAATTTGATCCCGCCTTTTTCGGTTTTAAGAAAATGCTACCCAAAAAAGGGTGTGCAATACCTGTATGTTTGTCGATTTTTCAAAAAAAAACCCAAAAGGTCCCTAAGAACAAAAGAAATCATGAAAGGAAAAACAAACACATTTTCTTGTGAAAGTAGAAAATATAAAAGATAACCTTTTAAAAACCAAGTGCTGGGGCCCCTTGGGGGAAGGGAATCTGCAAGGGACTAAATTCAATAAACAATTTTCCAAGGATAAGTACCGGCCCATTCCCGCCCCTTTCCCAGGCCTTGGGTTGCAATGACTGCAAAAATATGTTTAAAAAGTTTGGTCTTATGCTTAATTTAAAACAATAGGGGGAGATAACAACTTTTGCGGGAGAAAATTTGCCAAACAACAATTTTTTTAAAAATTTATAAAGGTAAAAAAAATTCTTCATTTTCTCCACACAAGGGTAAAAAAACATTAAAACTCGGCTTTCGCCACAGGCTTCATCAGGAGAATGTGAAATGTGCCCCTTTTTGAAAACAGTAAAAAAAAACGTTCAGTGGGGCATAGGCAACCAGCCCTCCGAAATATCATTCCGTGCTACGCAAAAAACCCAAAATTTGCAAAAGAAAAAGGGGGGGGTGGGGGAAAAAGGGGGAAGGGGGAAAAAGAGTAGGGGGGGTTTCGTGGCGTGGAAAAACGGGTAAGAAAACAAAAGGAGGAAGCGGAGGAGGGGGGGGGATGTTTGGGGTTGGGGTGTGGGTTGGGGGAGGGGGAGGAGGAGAAGAAAAAGAGGGAAGTGGGGGAGGGGGGGGAAAAATTGAGGAGAGAGAGGACTAGAGATGGGGGAAAGAGAAACACAGGAAAAAGACAAGAAGACAGCAAAAGACCAGAGGGGAAAGGAGAGAGAGAGAGAGGAGAGAGGAAGAAGAGAGAGAGAGAGAAGAGTCCCAAAAAGAACACGAAGGAGAAAGAAGGGGGGAAAGGGGGGGGGGAGGAAAAAAGAGGGGAGGGAGAAAGGGCGACAAGAGAGGGGAGAAGAGAGAGAGAGGAGAGAGGGAGAGAAAGAAAAAGGAAAGAGAGAGAGGAGAGGTGGGGGGAACAAAAAGAGAGAGAGAGAGAGACAGAGGACTAGAGAGTGGGGAAAGGAAACACTAGACAAAGACAAAGAAGGGGGGAAAAAAAAAAAAAAACGGGGGGGGGGGGTGGGGGGGAGGTAGGGGGGGGGGGGGGGGTGGGGGGGGGGGGGGGGGGGGGGGGGGGGGGGGGGGGGAAGGAGAAAAAAGTAAGGGAAAAGGGAAGCATTGCGCAATTACATCGAGCATGAATTTCTACTGGGAAAACAACTTTGGTACTATAACCGGGTACTTATCTATTCGACAAGAGGGTCTTTTTAGCTCTAAAAAACCTTCAATAAAGTTCAAATTAAACAATTTCACTTATAATTATTCAAAAAAACGATATGAATAGACTAAAATCAAAAATTTTTGGAACAATCTGCTTCTTTTGTAATCAACAGAAAAAAAAAAATTTTTCCCCCAAAAAAAATTATTTCGCGAAAGGAAGCGTAAAAATTTAGGAGAATTTTTTTTAAACTCACTGCCCCTAGAAGATTTCCGCTACACGGCCCCAAAACAAATGGCTTTTTCCCGTGCGTGTAAAAGATCGACACCTGTGAAACTTTTCTCCCCTTTTTTTTTTAAAAGTCCTGGGACAACGATACAAAAAATTTAAACAACACTTTTTTAAAAACCCCAAATTTTATATATGATTTTCGGCAAATTCCCCCAAATAAAGGGAAAATTGGTTCCCCAAAAAAAACCTTAAACTCAGATGGGCCAACCCACAAGTCTGATTTAAATTGAAGAGCAATAATGGGAGTCGCAACAGAAACAGAATTTCCCAAACCCCCAAATGTCAACAGTTAAAATTTATTTCCCCATCCAGTTTAAAAAAGTGCACATGAAGAAAAACTGTTGGATGGGGAAAACTTTTTGGCAGGCAAATTTGGAACCATTTTCAAGGGGTCAATTTAGGACGGTTCTTTCATTTTTTTAAAAAAAAGAGAAATTTGGCAGCAATATGAAATATGAGGGTGATGGCCTTTCAGGATCGAGGGGCCTACGGAAGGGATTTGTGGGGGTGTGTGTGGGGGGGAGGGGGGGTGAGGGGTTATTCAGCATATGTTTTCGAATAATTAATAATGAACTTGTTTAATTTGATCTATTGAAGTGTTTTTGAGCAAAAAGAGTCTTGTCGAATGTTAAGTACCGGTTATAGTCCCAAGTTTTCATATAAAAATTCTGTCGGAAAGTTGGCAATATTTCCCTTTTTTCTTACTTCTTCCCTCCCCCCCCCCCCCCCCCCCCCCCCTCCTCCCCCCCCCACCCCCCCCCCACCCTTTTTTTTTCCCCTTGTCTTCTTGTTTTTGTCATATTTTTTTTCTTTTTCCCTCACTCTTAGTCCTCTGTCTCTCTCTCTTCTCTTCTGTTTCCCCCCCTTCTTCTCTCTCTCCTCTTTCCTTCTCTCTTTTCCCCCTCTCTCTCTCTCTTCTCTCTCTCTTCTTTTCTCCTCTCTCTCTCTCTTTCGTCTTTCTCTCCCCCCCTCTTTTTCTCCCCTCCACCCCCCCTTTCTCCTTTTTTTCTCTTGTTTGTTTTCTTTGGGGGACTCTCCTCTCTCTCTTCTCTCTTCTCTCTCTCTCTTCCTTCTCTCTTCTCTCTCTCTCTCTTCTCTCTCTCGTCTTCTGTCTGTCTTCGGGGTCTTGTCCTTGTGTTTTTTTTCCCCTCACTCTCTAGTCCTCTCTTTCTCAATTTTCCCCCACCCCTCCCCACTTCCCTCTCTTTTTCCCCTTAAATCCAACCCCCTCTACCCCAATCCCCTATATCCCAGCCACAAAACCCCCCCCCCACCCCTCCCCCAACTTCCCATCCCTTTTGTTTTCTTTTACCGTTGTTCCACCGACCCCACCTACTCTTTTTTTTTCCCCCCCCCCCCCCCCCTTTTCCCCCCCCCCCTCCTCTCTTTTCTTGCTTGAGTTTGTGTTTTTGCGTGCACGAATGATATTAAAAGGGGAACTGGATGACCTTTGCCCAACACGAACTGTTTTTTTTTGATTTTCAAACGGCACATTTCACATTTTCCTGATGAAGCCTGTGGGCGAAGCTCGAGTTTTAATGTTGATTTTTCCCTTTTGTGGAGAAAAAAGAATTGTTTTTCCTTGTATATTTTTTATCTGCCTGTTTTCCTTGTTTTGGGTTTTGGGCGGTCGGGCAACGGAAAATTCTACCCGTGAAAATATTAAAAAATTAAAATTAATATAACAAAAAATAAATTCCAAAGGGTAAGTACCGCACCGTTCCCCAACTTACAGGCAGTTGGGGTTTTAATGATGCAAAATTTTGAAATTTTTAAACAAAGCTTGCTCTTATGTCAGATTGAGGGAAAAAGGGGGGGGTACGCATTCAATCGCGTGGAGTGATTTTGCTAACAAACAGTAGTGCAAATTTCCCCTTTCCCCGGGTCACTGAGGGGAAACCCCCGTTTTGAAAATCGGTTAAAGCAGGAGTTATTGTTATGAGTTTCCCTCCCCATTGGGGGATGTCCCCTTTTGGAAATAAAGCTTGCTGAAGGCCATTTTTAGAAACATTTTTTTTTTTTTCCCCATTTCCCACCTGACATAGTTAGTTAGGGAGAATCATTACCACTGCAGATTGAAAGCGTATCCCCCCAAAATTTTCCTCAATTCTAAGACAAAGAGCAAGCTTTGTTTATTTAAAAAAAAATTTTTATATATTATATATATTTTTTTATCTGTCAAAGAGTTAAAAAAAAAAAATTAAAAATCAAAGGGTTTAAAAAATCGACAAATTTTTTTTTTGCGGCTTGCGTGTCATCCGCAAAGCCGCTAGAAAAAAATTGTCGGTTTAACCTTTGGTTTTTAAACCCTTTCCTTTTTTCATCATTAAAAGTTTCCCCAAGGGGGCGGCCTTTTTAAAATCATTTTAGGCTCTTTGGTTTATTTATTATATTTAAAAATATTATTATAATTTATATATGAAATTTAAAAACAAAGTTGTCTTTTTGTTAGATTGAAGAAATAGGGGGGGATTTAAACATTCATATCTGCAGTGGTAGATGGATTTTGCCCTAATAAAAGTAGGGCTTGAGTGGGTGAATGGGGAAAAAATTTAAAAAAAATGCTTCTCACAAAGAACCTCAGCAAGTTATGTCTCCCAAGGGGGGGGAACCCTCCCAAAGGGAGGGAAAATCCTCTTAAACTCCTGGTCATTACCGTATTTCGAAACTTGGGGTTTTCCCCATACCCCGGGGGAAATGGTAATTTGACTCCTTTGCCTTTTCAGTTTTAAAAAGAAGCAATCCCAAAAAAGGGTGGGGTGCAATACCGTAGTATGTTTGTTGAGTTTTCAAAAAAAAACCAACCAAAGGGGCCACCTTAAAAAGCAAAAAAAAAATCTGAAGGCAAAACAAGCTAATTTTCTTGTGAAAATAAAAATATAAAAAAATCCCCTTTTAAAAACAAGGCTGAGGGCCGTTCTTGGAAGAATCCGCAAGGGACTAAAAAACAATATTATAATAATTGCAAAACAGACGACTGCAGGCGGAAATTTTAAACAAAACAAAAAAATGTTGCGAAACCCCCAGAGAAGTGGACAAACGAGTCACAAAACAAAACCCAAAAGCGTTTTGACCTCTTTTCTGTCAGGTTGTAAAAAGAATAAAAAAAACGAAAATTCACTTGCTTTGTGCTTCAGTCGTTTGGGTTCAGCGCAAGGAAAAGGCCTTTTTCCTTTCGCTGAACCAAGCGATCTGAAAACGATCAAAGCTAGGAATTTTCGTTGTTTTATTCGTTTTTACATCACCGGCGAAGACCTAAAGGGCGAACGCGTTTTGTTTTTTCTGTGACCGTTTGTCCACGTTTTTGGGGGGTTCCTAAATTTATTTAAGATATATAATTATTATATATATTTTAATATATTTATTTATCATTGAAAAAAGGGTGGTGCCTTTTTTATCCCTGTGCATGCGAAATTTTGGGAGTTCAGGGACATTTTTTTTCCCGTTGTGAGGGGCGACCCTGGCAGGATAGAAAGGGTTAAACTTTTTCTAGATTTCCCCGGTGTTACAATTTAAAAGGGGGACAAGAGAGGGGGAAAGTTTGTAAAAGACGTCATAGCTAATAATGACGCGTTGCAAGCCTCATATTATTTTTCGCTTTTAGATCTTTGTATTTTCGGTCAGTGTAGTGCTATATTTGATTTGTTTAAGACGTTTGGAAAGTGAATGTATGCCTGATTGTTCAGTATTGTTTTTGGATTGATTGATAATGTGATTGGACGATTATGTTAGAATGTTCACCGGGTTTCCGTAAGTTGCTAGTGCTTTGCCGAAGGTTCGAGAATGTTGTAGAAGCTGACCGAATTATATTTGCATACGGTCGTCGCGATTTCATTGGTTAAGCTTACTGATATGCAGAATATTCTAGAAAAGAATAATCGAGTAGGTTCGCAGATTATTCTTTCAATATCATACAAAAGAAGGAGAGCTGTGCAACAGACAGAGACACGCACAACGAGAGAGAGAGAGAGAAATGAGATTTGTTGAGAGTTCTAGTTTAGAAGTGTTCGAGTCTTCGTTGAGTTAGTCTATGTCGACGAAAGGCTGCCATTAGTAGAATATTCGCTGCTGCATGTACGACTGAGTTCCTGAACGACTTATTGAACCTGACGGTCAGTGGTTTGTTTGTTCCTATATTCTTCAACGTGTGTATAAATAAACGGATCCTCTTCGTTTCAATACCGCCTGGTGTATTTTGTCGTTTGCGAGCCCTACCACAGGATCTACAACGAACTCTTACAAGCTATAGTACTGCACTTACCTTGTACTGAGGAAGTTCAGCGCATTTTAAGCATTGTAACACCAGATAAACATACACATACTTACTTATGGGTTGAGCGCCCTTTCTCAGATGATCAGATACACACACAGATATTTGTGTGCGAGTGTGTGTATATATATATATATATAATATATATATATATATAATATATATATATATATATATAAGACATATAATAAACACATTTGTGTATTTCCTTATATATATATATATATATATATATATATATTATATATATTATAATATATATTATATATATATAATATATATAATTTACTGCATTCCAAGGATAAGTTACTGAGCACCATTCCAGCAACTTCCATAGCAGCTTGGTGTTGCAGTGACTGCAAGAAATGTTGATTATAAATAAAGCTTGCTCTTATGTCTTAGATCGAAAAATAGGGAGAGATAAGCATTCATATCTGCATTGGTAATTATTCTGCCTAACTAACAGTATGTGCTTGAATGGGGATTAATGAGCCTTCAGCAAGGTCATAGTCTTCAAGGGGAAGACCATTTCCAAAGGGAGAAAACTCACTAACATATCATTACAATTGGTCAGATAACGGTATTTTGAAACCTGGTCAGTGAACTCGGAAGTCCTCGCTTGACTTCTGCCGTTTAGGTTTTAAGCAGAATGCATCCCAGAAAAAGGCTGGTGTGCTATACTATAGTATGTTTGTGAATTTTCAAAAAACAACCAAAGGTCCCACCTAAGAAGAAAAAGAGAATTATGAAACGACAAAATAAGCTACATTTCTTGTGAAAAGTAGAAATCATAAAAAGATAACATCTAAAGACACAAGTGCTGAGAGCCAGTTCTTGTAATGAATCCGCAAGAAACTGAACTATAATTAACTAATAATACCAAGGATAAGTAACTGAGCACCATTCAAGCAACTTTCAGAGCAGCTTGGTGTTGCAATGACTGCAAGAAATATGAGTTATAAACAAAGCTTGCTCTTATGTCTTAGATTGAAAAAATAGGGGGAGATAAGCATTCATATCTGCAGAGGAGTCAAGCTAGGACTTCTGAGGTCACTGAGGAGAAACAATCAGGTTTCAAAATGCCAGTTATACTGACCAGGAGTAATTATTGTTGAGTTTCCTTCCCTTTAGAGATGGTCTCTCCCTTGAAGACTGTAAACTTGCTGAAGGCTCATTCTGAGAAGCATTTATTATTCCCCATTCACCCATTCAAGCACATACTGTTAGGCAGAATGATCTACTACCGCAGATATGAATGCTTACATGCTTATAAATATATATAGTATATATAGATATAGATATATATATATATTAGTGGCATGACATACATACCTGATTGTCAGAGTAAAGATATGTCGATCAACGCTACGCCACCCGGGTGGCCAGTCATGCAGAGGAGAGCCAGGTAAGGCCAGGGATTGTAGAGAGGAGGTACTTCTCCAGCCAGAGAATAGAAGTCCACTAGCTGGCGACATTTGGACCCACGCTCAGCAGGTCGGTTGGCAAACATGAGACATAAGAAATCTCTCTTTACGTCACCATCCAGAATTCATAACTATTGTCATTTTTCTTCATCCTTTTGAACATTGGACGGAGAAACAACTTCAAGATATGGACGCTTACAATGTTTAAGAAAAGGAATCATTTGTTTCTTGCAATAAACGCTTAGAAAAATTATATAAAGATGCACAATAACGCGGAAATTGTATTTCATTTTAATCGTTATCATCGGGGTTTTTTTCTTTTCTAATTTTCATTATCTTTTTTTTCTTGGAGGGGGGGGGGGGGGAGTAGGGGGAGGACCTAAATAAACGGAAACATAATCAAGAGGATCAAAAGCCAACTGATCTCTGACACTTATTCTCTTGTATAAGTTTGACATCATACTAAATTTCCTTATTTCAGACCATGTTCACTTCTATGACACAACTTTTTCTCTTACACACGTGTCTATTTATTATACTTTGATAACAGAGCTGGACTGTCAAAATATTCACGTATGATGTATCCAGTGTGCCAACAAAATCTCCGCACCAACTTCAGGGACGAATAAATGGAGGCTATACTGCTACGTAAGGAACAAAAGAAAGATGGGACATGTCGCGAATGTGGCCAAGTTTCTGACATCGAAAACACCACACTGGAGAGGGGACGTGGAGGTCAGCTCTCACACTGAGGAAGCCGACTCTGATGGTCTGTGGAAGTGATGGTGTACAGAAAGTCAAAAAGAGCCGTATTTGCTACAACTGGATCCGACCCTTTCTGAATATTCATCCACTGAGCATCACTCATTGTACTTCCAGATTGCTCAATCTTTGCCACCTCTCAGACTCTTTAAGGTTTAGGACACCTTATAACTTCATTTGATTTCAGTTGTTTGTGTAGAGTCGCCCTGATCCCGATCATGCAACTGAAAACCCACAAAGAAAAATGTGCATGTCACATGGCCATCATTGCATGTAGTTATAAACTGTTGTCTCCTTGCGACACACACACACACACACACCACACACCACACACACACACACACACACACACACAACACACACACACACACACACACACACACACGTACATACCGATACACGCACTTAGATGCGTGCATGATCACACACAACGCACACACACACACCTTACGCGACGCACAAAGGACTTGAGAATCAGAGAAACACATTAATGCATACACGCGAACACACAAACACACACACGCAAACACACAACACACACACACACACAACACAACCACACACACAACACACACACA
>CM031627.1:14129759-14132059 GCA_018398815.1 Conus ventricosus
ACAAAATGTTACGATTCCAATAATCTTATCCCCCAAGAGAAAAATGTATAGGGCGCCACAGGTCCTAAAAACAAGCAAGCTCTGGATGCTCTTTTTCCACAAAAATTCCGCACCCTCCGAGCCTAAATATCCAGCCATTATAAATGTTCCACATCATACGGAAAGCGAAACACGAGATTAATCGTGTGTCTGTCTGCGTGTGCGTGTGTTTTGTTTTTCGTGTGTGTGTGTGTGTGTGTTGTGTTGTGTTGTGTGTGCGTGTGTGTGCTTTGAGTTAGAATGAGTATTTTATCATGTTTCTGTAATATGCGCTTTGGGCTCTCGCGAGGTAAAGTGCTCTGTAAATATCCTTCTACATTACATTACATCAAGGGGAAAGAAGAGCAGGGATCACTCAATCCGTCTTCCAAGCAGTTGTGATATCAGTTCTTTTCCATGGATTCACCCCTCTACCTGCTCACACACATGAAATACACACTTCACTGCCACAGCGGAGGTATGCTGATGAATGGGCACTGTGGCCAGACATGCAGAACAAAGCCTTCCTTAGCAACAATCCGAGTAAGATCAAGTGAGTAAGAGAGTCCACACCTCCACCAGAGAAGGAGAAGGCGAAGGAAGGTAACTAGCTGACGTCCACTGGACCACAGGTCGGTAGGCGAGGCTGAGAAATAAATCATCTACCTTTATGTCACCATCCAGATTTCATAATACATACTGTCTTTGAGGATGCTCAGAAGATCTGAAATAAATTTTTAAAATCGGAAATGAAATGAGGTAGGGAACAGTAAACGATAAACAGTAAACAAGTGGGTATGTTTTGCTCCCATAAGGAAACCTAACACAGAGTAACTTTTATTCAAGACTGGCACAGCCTTTTAAACTTGAATAAAGTCAGACAAATACATAGACGAACAATCTAATAGTGGGGGAAAAACAAGCGCAGGCCAACAACTGAACTGTCTGGCAAAGATTTGGACTTCAGGGGAGGGGAGAGGGGAGTTTGAAGATGGAGAAACTGGGAAAATGAAACTTAAAAAAAAAATTAAATTAAAAAAAAATATGTTACAGATATGAAAGCTCTTCTCTAGCTGCATAAGGGAACCATCGCAATCCCTTTTGAAGGCAGATATATTTGTATTGCCTGCTCCGAGGCCTTTCGCCCGCTGGATCGGGACTCATCAGGGAGACACGCTGGTTGTGTCTGCACTCCCGGCGTCAAATAGAGACACACCACAGTCCATAATACTGTGGTATTCTCACCACCATGGGTGCAAAAAAGAATCCAATAGCACCCCCAGAGCAGCCAGCGAAGAGTAGTAAATGCAACCAAACGAAAGTGTGGGGAGGAAAAAATGTTGCTGTAAAACTAAAGACATTATGCAAATAATATAAAATGTAGGGGACAGTCTTTGAGCCTACGCCTGAGGATCCACCCAAAGATGCAAGGGAGATCAAAAGCCAAACACACAGACGGACAGCAACAAATACAAATAACCTCAATTTAATCAAAGCAAAATCGGAAATGAAATGAGGTAGGGAACAGTAAACGATAAACAGTAAACAAGTGGGTATGTTAGTTTTAGTTTTACAGACAACCCACCGGAGAGACACTGCACTGCAGCCGAGTCACTTCGGTGGTGTTCAGTGGCGCCTGTTCTGATCTAACATACGCAAGACACCACCTACTAAACCCCCTACTGACGACAATAATTGCTTAGTCGCGGAGCCGGCCTGAGTAATCTCTCCTCAGAGGGCGCCACCACGTCAGTCCAACGACAACCCCCATGGACTCGCCGATACAGGTGACCCCGACGGAACCAAACCAAGGCCACAGACGTGGAGAGGACATCGAAATTGAGGTCACCATGAGAGCAGGGCATGAAGGGCCACAGAATTTGAGACATTTTTTTATGCTGATCGATGAGAATGAGGATGATTAAGATGATGCTACGGATTCCATTTTGGTCTGAGACTACATGACAGGGCTGTACTCTACGCTCCTTTCATATAATCCTGGCGTCAACCAGGCCTGAGAGATACAGGCACCTGCAGTGTTGGTCAGGAAATTTGAGCAACACTCTCAGAAACGCATCCAATAAGTGGATGAAACTCGACTGTGCGGTCCCAGTCTTCCCAACTGAGTCCGCAGCAAACTCAACTCTGGGCAGGAGCCAGTCGGGCAGAAAAACCCACATGACTTCTGATGGGATTCGAACCCACGACCTCCCAGCCGGGAGTCCGCGACGCTAGCCACGTCGCCATGGGCGCTGGTAAAATTTTATTCTTATTGTTTTAAT
>CM031627.1:14132159-14142159 GCA_018398815.1 Conus ventricosus
AACAAAGATCAACAGACGAGGGGTTTAGAACAATAACAAAAAGGTCTAAAATTCATCTGAAGAATCAGCCATTGTCCATGGTGAAGGTCTCGTCAATTCACCACAAGGCGCGACGCTACAGGATAAACCAAGTCCTGTCGTTTGTCGCAAAGCCGACAATGGAGGTCACATCTGGGCTGTTTTGCAGAACAGGTACCGCACAGGACTTTTGATGAGAAAGAACATCTTCAAATCGTTGTATAGGGAGAAGGTCCTGATGGCTGCCATAATATACAAATAGGTTGTTTTCATTATCTCTCTTCTAGACATAAATCATTTAACAAAACATAGCTTTTCAGATGTTGTATAAGTGTTTCCTAGCATACTGTATTGAAATGAAGGAAGCATGTGTGTTGTGTTACTTCCTCAAACACCATACATTAAAAAAGGATATTTTGCGTTATCCGCAACGAATGTGATTATACACTGGAACCATCAACATGGGAAAAAATGTCATTTTTTTTTTCATGTATGAATTACATGATTTTGACTAGAGTTCTAATGCATTGGAAACTTATTCAAAATACTGAACTTTTCCTGTCACCAACATTTTTCTCATTAAAACCAGAGAGAGAGAGAGAGAGAGAGAGAGAGAGAGAGAGAGAGAGAGAGAGATCCGCACACCGTTTTTATACACTATTCCTCTCTGATGCCCACGGCTCGGAGCTTCCAGTTGTCGGAATATGTCCAAGCCTTGTGTTGTAAGGCGTCACAGTAGATTGTTTTGACTACAGAAAAATGCAGTCTACAGCAATGCACATTTACTGATTTCCTAAGTAAGCTGTTTGTCATGACATCAAGGCGTTAAGGGTGTTAAGAATGTTAACTAGAATATTGAATTCGTTTTCAAAATTTCATGTCAAACGTATAAAAATAAATCACCAAAATAAATTATTTCCTCTCTAAACCTTAAGTATACTCACACAGTGGTATCAAAAAATGAGAAGAAACTAAACTATTGGATTTCACTTAAAAGTGTGTCCTTTTTTGTCTCTTCAAAATGAACACAAATATGACAAATCTCTCTAATCACCATCTCTGACATACTAAATGTTTCTTACAATGCATTATGTTCTTTTCAACATTAAGATCAGATTTTAAGACTACAAGGTACGTGTGTGCGCGCGCGCGCGCGCGCGCGCGCGCGCGCGCGCACGCGCGTGTGTGTGTGTGTGTGTGTGTGTGTGTGTGTGTGTGTGTGTGTGTGTGTGTGTGTGTGTGTGTGTGTTTGTGTGTGTGTGTGTGTGTGTGTGTGTGTGTATGCCTGCCTAGCTAGATCTTTCTCTATAAATTGTTGTTGTCATTATTTTGGTCTCATAACACAACGCGGACAGACATTAAATCGAAGGACACATCTCTCACGGTCCTTCAATCGAAACAAGGCATCACAGCTGGCGTCCTCCGAACACTGCAGATCTCCGAAGACTGAAAGACATATCTGTCAATTCTTCCTGGGTTCGCACGGGAACATAGCCCATGGTCTCATAGATGTCCTTGCAGTTCCGATCGACAATCTGAGCCGCCTCCAGACTTATCTTGTATCTCCAAGAATACGCTGCTTCCGAAGAGTTGCTCCGTAAAGTCCCGTAAGCACTGTTCTCCTTTAATCCTGCCATTGTTCTGTTGTAGACGAAGGCCTTTACCTCTCTGGTGAAGTTGAGTCCTAAAAAGGAGTACAGGTCCTCGGAAATCTGGAGAGGACTGGCTGCCAGGGTTTCATAGCGGAGGATCTTCACTCTCTGTGGGTATTCCGCCAGCAAGTGACCCAAAACGGCTAAATCCTCTCGTAATACTTGACAGTAGTCTGTGGAAAAGTTCCCGACATTTTCCCATTTGAAAGCATTGAAGACGGCACGCTGTGAAGTGAGAGTACCCCGCGGATCTCGGATGAGGTACAGGATCTTGAGATCGTCATATCTGGATAGCATTTTGCGGGCTGCTGTGCCTCGCAGGCGGATGGTCTTGACCATTTTGACTGGACGGCTGAGGCAGGTTTTCCTAGCCTGGAGGAAGCAGTTTACGATATCACCAGGTCTCCAGTTGTCCTTGGGCTTTTGGATGCAGCCCCAGAGCAGCCGACTATCTTCTGAGTTGCGTAGCTGGTAGTTGTTGATGTCGGTAACATTAAGAGCCTCAAATCCACAAGTGAGAAAGATCTCTAGCAGATCTATGGAGCTCTGTTCTAAGTCTGCTCGAGTTTGTTCGCCTGCTCGGGCGAATCTGAAATGAACAGCGATAACATTTAACGACAACAACAACCAAATATTACTACAAATAATTACGGTTTTGATGGCAACAACGATACTGGTAGCAGCATCAGATGTATGGGAATGAGCTCAACTGGTGCATGTTATCAGAGAGAGAGAGAGAGAGAGAGAGAGAGAGAGAGAGAGAGAGAGAGAGAGAGAGAGAGAGAGAGAGAGCATACGCACTCGAGCTGAAGCTCGAGCTGAGGGATTTCTATATATGGAGTTCGGGTGTTCAGTGCATTAGTGACACTGAGTGATGATAATAGTGATAGTAACGCTGAGTAGTGACGATGATGATGATAATAGTGATAGTAACGCTGAGTAGTGATGATGATGATAATAGTGATAGTAACGCTGAGTAGTGATGATGATGATGATAATAGTCATAGTAACGCTGAGTAGTGAAGATGATGATGATAATAGTGATAGTAACGCTGAATAGTGATGATGATGATGATAATAGTGATAGTAACGCTGAGTAGTGATGATGATGATGATGATAGTGATAGTAACGCTGAGTAGTGATGATGATGATAATAGTGATAGTAACGCTGAGCAGTGATGATGATGATGATGATGATAGTGATAGTAACGCTGAGTAGTGATGATGATGATGATAATAGTGATAGTAACGCTGAGTAGTGATGATGATGATAATAGTGATAGTGACGCTGAGTAGTGATGATGATGATGATAATAGTATAGTAACACTGAGTAGTGATGATGATGATAATAGCGATAGTAACACTGAGTAGTGATGATGATGATAATAGTGATAGTAACGCTGAGTAGTGATGATGATGATGATAGTGATAGTAACGCTGAGTAGTGATGATGATGATAATAGGGATAGTAACGCTGAGTGATGAGGATGATGATAGTGATAGTTACGCTGAGTGATGATGATGATAATAGTGATAGTCACGCTGAGTGATGAGGATGATGATAGTGATAGTTACGCTGAGTGATGATGATGATAATAGTGATAGTAACGCTGAGTGATGATGATGATGATGATAATAGTGATAGTTACGCTGAGTGATGATGATGATAATAGTGATAGTAACGCTGAGTGATGATGATGATAATAGTGATATTAACACCGAGTGGTGATGGTGATGATAATAGTGATAGTAACCCAGAGTGATGATGGTGATGATATCAGTGGTGGTAAGTACGCTGACAATTTTCATTTTCCAAGGGTAACAGATAAGCATGTACATCCTTTTTTTTTATCGGGTGATTGCCCTTGAAAAGGGACCAAGCGTGACCGGCACTTAAAAACCGACCACAAAAACGAAAAAAGAAACCTTCTGACAGACATTAACAACTTCACAAGTACAGTGAGATGTCAATCTCCGTTAACATTAAACGCACCATAAAAAGGCAAGACGAAACATACGAGCTGATAAAAATTCAAATGGGATCTACCTATTAACATTCAATCAACTATCAAAAGAAAGGATGGTCACTGTTTTTAGGTGACCAAGCCGGAAAGGTGGCTCTCGAAATCATTTAGACTTAAAATACAAAAGCGGAGAGAGAGAGAGAGAGAGAGAGAGAGAGAGAGAGAGAGATTGAGTGTGTGTGTGCGTTTGATGACGTTCAGTATGACCAGATACGTCAGTTTGTGTAACGAGGGGATCAGAGGCTGGAAATCTTCCTTAGAGACATTCTGCACCAACTTGTACTATTCTGAAATACTCGCAGTCGTAAAGCTCACGTTAGGGCTTAAGTATTATTCAGGTTGCGTCTAGTTCAGGGCAAGGGTAGGAATCGGAGTGAAAAAAAAGGAAAAAAAAAAGGGGGGGGGGTAAAAAAGAAGAGACAGAACGACAGGAAGATTGGTGACCTCTCCAGCCAGCGTCCTTTTCTGACTAGAAAAATTCGAGCACATAATTTTGTATAAAAAGGGTAAATAAACAAAAGATGTTTTTGCAGAATTAGTTTTTTTTTAACTGTTGATTTAAAAGCATGAAGAGTGGTGTCATTGTCTGGCAGCTCCTCCCAAACCCCGATGGTTCTGGGCAAGGAAGTCTTCTTCCAGCAGTGTGACCTCTTCTTTGGTGGTTTGGAGCTGGCTGCCGCTTCGATTCACGTGCCCGGATAATGTTGTGTGGAAATCGAATCCTACAGCTTGTCAACACCTACCACGTAACCAGACCAATCAAATGTCTGCTCAAACTGGCGCATGATTATGTGCTTTATGTTATTACAGAAAATAATTAGCAGAATCGCAACTGAATTGTGACCCACGCGCTCTGGGTAACCAGAAAAAAAGATGAAAACAAGTTTTCAAAAGTTTCCAGACGGAACACTGATTCTCAAAATTTTCACAGGCCATCAGTATAAGCGGAGCTGGAATGTGGAGGTGAGCGATAGGGGACTGGGAACGGGGGATGGAATGGGAGGGTTTGGGCGATCATTTTGATCCAGATTTGTTCCAAGTTACCTAGTCATTATACTTATCACGTCACTCCCTCTTGATTTTCACAGCCCGTTCCAGAGCTAAAACATCTTCAGTGCCGCTCACCAAGTTTCTCGCCATTATCAAGGCCACCCGCTGACAGGCCCAACTATTGAGCGCAGAACGGAAATTCGAGAAAAAAAAATTGTGGTGTATTGGCTGATCATCTGCGGCATCCATGTAGTACACATCAAGCAATGCTCCACAGGATGAAAGACTAGTAGTGTGGTGTATGCTAACTGGCTGATCATCTGCGCCATCCATGTAGTACACATCAAGCAATGCTCCACAGGATTAAAGACTAGTAGTGTGGTGTATGCTAACTGGCTGATCATCTGCGCCATCCATGTAGTACACATCAAGCAATGCTCCACAGGATGAAAGACTAGTAGTGGGAGGCAAAGCCTACTGAACCACAAAGATGATGATAACCGTAAAAAAATCGATCGGCGTTAAATTATTTATAGGCCATTTCAACGCCATGACACAAGCTCGCCCTGCTGCCGACATCTTCCTCGCCGACAGGAATGATGTAGGGTACAGCGCTGGGTCCATGCAACTAGCTGTTGAACAGGCCATTTGGAACAGGCCATACAGCCAGCTGTTGAACAGGCCATTTGGAACAGGCCATACAGCCAGCTGTTGAACAGGCCATTTGGAACAGGCCATACAGCCAGCTGTTGAACAGGCCATTTGGAACAGGCCATACAGCCAGCTGTTGAACAGGCCATTTGGAACAGGCCATACAGCCAGCTGTTGAACAGGCCATACAGCCAGCTGTTGAACAGGCCATTTGGAACAGGCCATACAGCCAGCTGTTGAACAGGCCATTTGGAACAGGCCATACAGCCAGCTGTTGAACAGGCCATTTGGAACAGGCCATACAGCCAGCTGTTAAACAGGCCATTTGGAACAGGCCAAGCAGCCAGCTGTTGGACAGGCCATTTGGAACAGGCCATACAGCCAGCTGTTGAACGGGCCATTTGGAACAGGCCAAGCAGCCAGCTGTTGAACAGGTCATTTGGAACAGGCCATACAGCCAGCTGTTGAACAGGCCATTTGGAACAGGCCAAGCAGCCAGCTGTTGAACAGGCCATTTGGAACAGGCCATACAGCCAGCTGTTGAACAGGCCATTTGGAACAGGCCATACAGCCAGCTGTTGAACAGGCCATTTGGAACAGGCCATACAGCCAGCTGTTGAACAGGCCATTTGGAACAGGCCAAGCAGCCAGCTGTTGAACAGGCCATTTGGAACAGGCCATACAGCCAGCTGTTGAACGGCCATTTGGAACAGGCCATACAGCCAGCTGTTGAACGGGCCATTTGGAACTGATGAGAAGGCACAAAGAGCGGCCATGCCAACAGGTAATGCTCCGTCATCCATTGAAAGAACAACAACAGCTGTAAAGCATCTTCAGACAGGAAACGTACAGGCCCAAAGGGAACCCTTCTCGGTTTTCAAGAAGATTGCCAGCTTCTGCATTTACGCAGATGGAAATTATTTGTCTTTTTAAGATATGTGTCATTGTTCTTCAAGACTTTAAAGTTGAAAACACGATTCGGATTCAAAAGAGAGAGAGAGAGAGAGAGAGAGAGAGAGAGAGAGAGAGAGAGAGAGAGAGAGAGAGAGAGAGAGAGAGAAGACAGAGAGAGAGAGAAACGGAGGGAGGTGGCGGGCATGGCATCTACTAACAAGGAAGAAGAAACATTTGTGAGCACAACAGGGGACCAATGATGATGCATCTTGTTAACCAAAAAGACTGAACCCCAACTAGGCGATTGGGATTCAGAAAGCCAGTGTGACCAGAAATAACTGATCAATGTCGGACATCACATTGTTGGACAGATTCAGATGTGGCAAAAGTGGAACACGAATCTTCAAACTTACTCAAACCTTTACAATACTTCCAGCGCGAGGGTTTGTGGCTCACCTCCAAATTTAAATGTCCCCGAACTATTTCAGCAATATCCCATCCCTTTCATTTCAGCAATATCCCATCCCTTTCATTTCAGCAATATCCCATCCCTTTCATTTCAGCAATATCCCATCCCTTTCATTTCAGCAATATCCCATCCCTTTCATTTCAGCAATATCCCATCCCTTTCATTTCAGCAATATCCCATCCCTTTCATTTCAGCAATATCCCATCCCTTTCATTTCACACACACACACACACTCATGTATACGCATACATGCACACATACATGCACTCGCGCACACACAGGGCCCATGCCCACACATCCATACACACACATGTATACATTCACTACACACACATACAATGATAAAAAAAGGCACAACCAATGTTAGATAGGCACTCAAGGTCTGACCAGCGCGTTGGGCTAATGCGTAGGTCAGACATCTGCTAAGTCGTAGCCACGTGACCCTCTTCTTAAATTCTCTCATCTTAGCTGTTAATTCATTTATCCATCAGCTTAAAATTATGCGTAGTGTGGTCTCAACACTTAGCGACTGTGGTGTATCGTTTATGGACTAGTCTGCACACAGTGACGTATACTAACTGACACCGAAACTGAAACATGTGGAATGCATAACATTAGACAACACGAATTCCCGGCTTACTCTGGCGGAATGGTTCTTCCAATACATTCTCTTATCCCTTTCTTCCTTGCTCGCACGCGCGCGCGTGGACACACCCACACCCATACACGCGCGCGCGCACACACACACACACACACACACACACACACACACACACACACACACACACACACACACGCACACACACACACACACACACACACACACACACACACACATCAAGATAGACGATCTTACAATGTCTGCACAGCCTGAGATTTGGCCAGTGTTCGTCGAACAAGATTGTACAAGGGTTCGAAGGTGTAGAAGATCCTCGGGTCCTGTCTGATGACGTCAGAAGTGAAGGTAGACCCGCTGCGTCCATACGTCATCAATACAATTTTGCTCACGGCTGTGGGTTCCGGAGATTTTGTCTGGTCTGCCGTGTAAACAGAATTCCATGTTTTATGAAAGATTACTTCGAACAACACAACATATTTGTGTCCAGACATTGTGTGTACTGTGCCTTTAAAGCACGACAAGTTTCATCATCATCATCATCATCATCATCATCAACTGGCGCTGGGCATTTGTGAAAAGCTGGTATCGTCACACCATGGCAAGCCGGTGGCGTATAATATATGGGAACCGCGATATCTGGGAACGCGTTCCCAGATTTACCGTGATACTTTGTGAAAATCATGCCACGAAATCAATGAAAACAATAGTGACAAGAAGGCCAAAGATCTCGATTGCACCTAAATAAATTGTTTCCTTCCTTATCTCGAAAATCCATTCTTTTTTCGTCTTCTTTCTGCCCTTCTGAGCTCTGAAAGACCACGTTCCCAGATATCACGGGCCTTCCCAGGTATCACAGTACATTTTGGGAACGCGTTCCCCAAAACATCTGTGATATCTGGGAAGCCTTCCCAGATATCACGTTCCCAGATTTCACGCGACCCCGGGCTTCACGGTTCTGATGCGTCAGTCCAGGTGTATAGTCGTGTCACATTCCGTAATCCCTCCACAACCGAAACCATTCCCGCCCTGAAATCCGGTCCAACCTCTGCCTCTGTTCCATAATCACTCCCCTTTTTTTCCAAATTCAAGTGTTTTAAACGACAAATTGTAGTATTCAAAGCATACTACGCTTGACTTTGATAGAGACGTGTGTGTGTGTGTGTGTGTGTGTGTGTGTGTGTGTGTGTGTGTGTGTGTGTGTGTTGGGGGCGGGGGCAGGGGGGGGGGGGGATTCTGTGCCTGTGACAACCACTCCGCCCTGTTTAGAAAAACACCCGCCGGCGAGTGATTTGGTTCAGAAACATTGTAGGAGTGACAGAGGCACACACCTGTTTTCACCTGTTCGTAACATAGGACGGCGTAATTTTGGCACATGCCTTTATCCACTCCATAGCGCGTGTCTGGACGATGTCCTAAAGTACTACTGCTGAACAGTGGATTTTGATCGATGTGTTCTGTCTTCTGCAACACTTTGAGCATTACAAAGGGTTTTGTGGTAATAGGGAATCTACTCCATGGGCGGGAAAGACGCCCTCAATCGTCTGGGAGGGATTTCTGGCGTGAAATGATCACGGAAATTTACTCTAGTCACTTGCTTGATGTTCATTGTCAGACATGCAAGACATCTGTGCAGTAGTTTTGTTTGTAAGTATCATAAATGATAAAAGTACAGAAAGCCATAAATGAACACTTTAAGGTCAATTCCATTGCTTGCTAGAAAGCATATAAGGCGGGCGCATTACAGAAATGATTTGACATGCATATACAGAGCCAGTTTGTGCTGCCTGTCAGAAAAATACTCTATGGCATCCCGAAATCAGATCAGTAAATGTTGCCGAAAATTGTTATGGCATTTTACTTTGGAAGCTTCATGAAAATCAAAACTGGTCACTTACTTTTAGCATGTGCACACACAGTTGGTAATTCCATGTATCACAACACATGTGCACACAGAGTTGGTAATTCCATGTATCACAACACATGTGATACAGAGTTGGTAATTCCATGTATCACAACACATGTGCACACACAGTTGGTAATTCCATGTATCACAACACATGTGCACACAGAGTTGGTAATTCCATGTATCACAACACATGTGACACAGAGTTGGTAATTCCATGTTTCACAACACATGTGCACACACAGTTGGTAATTCCATGTATCACAACACATGTGCACACACAGTTGGTAATTCCGTGTATCACAACACATGTGCACACACAGTTGGTAATTCCATGTATCACTACACATGCCACTATTAGGGCTCTAAGTTGTCTGTTTTTCAGAGCCGTGAATCACACGCCTTAATCTGCCATCACATCTTCTGCTCCTTTTTTCTGCGACCGTTGTAGATCAATGTAGATCTTCATTGGAAAGGCCTCACATCAAGGAGCCACAAAACAGTCTCTAGGCAGATCGTGAATGCCACTAGAAGCTATCTAAAATGGTTTGCTGACGTGCTCTTTGGGCACGAAGTCACTGTACCAAATAACTAATTCTATAACGGAGACGTTTTGTGTCAAATGCATATTTTTTTCTTTGCTGGAGTTTTAGTAGCAGAGTCTTGAGTCCCGAAAAGAATTTGTCGATTCATATCTTCCCTCGCTATTTATACACTGTTCATGTTGTCCAGATCTGAAGTGAAATCTTTGGCATCTTCCACTTCTGTATAAGGTTGA
>CM031627.1:14147159-14171255 GCA_018398815.1 Conus ventricosus
GAAGGGAGAGAGGGGCGGGGGAAAGTGAGGGGAGAGAGGGGTGGGTGGAACAGTGGGGGAAGGGGATGGGGAAAATGAGGGGAGAGAGGACTGGGTGGAACATGAGGGGAGAGAGGATGGGGAAAAGGAGGGGAGAGAGGCTGGGGAACAGTGATGGGAGGAGGACTGGGTGGGGAAAGTGAGGGGAGAGAGGAGGGTGGAAAAACTGGGGAGAGGGATGGGTGGAACAGTGAGGGGAGAGAGGATGGGGAACAGTGAGGGGAGAGAGGACTGGGGGGAAAACCTGAGGGGAGAGGGATGGGTGGAAAAAGTGAGGGAGAGGGACTGGGGAAACAGTGAGGGGGAAAAGGGGTGGGTGGAAAACAGGAGGGGAGAGAGGAGTGGGTGGAACACTAAGGGGAGAGAGGGGGCTGGGTGGAACATGAGGGGGGAAGGAGTGGGTGGAACGTGAGGGGAGGAGGAGTGGGTGGAACAGTGAGGGGGGAGGGAGTGGGTGGAAAAATGGGGGGTGAGGGGGGGGGGAAAAAGTGAGGGGAGAGAGGAGTGGGTGGGAAAGTGGGGGGAAAAGGAGTGGGTGGGCAGTGAGGGGAGAAGGACTGGGTGGAAAAAATGAGGGGGAGGGATGGGGAACATGAGGGGGGGAGGAGGGTGGGAAAAGAGGGGAGGGAGGGGTGGGGGGAACGTGAGGGGGGGGGGACTGGGGGGAACAGTAAGGGGAGGAGGAGTGGGTGAAAACGTGAGGGGAGGGAGGCTGGGGGGAACGTAAGGGGAGGGGGGACTGGGGGAACCCTAAGGGGAGAGGGGAGTGGTGGAAAAAGGAGGGGGGGGAGGACTGGGGGGGAAAAGTAAGGGGGGGGAGGCTGGGGGGAACAGTAAGGGGAGAAGGGACTGGGTGGAACAGTAGCGGGAGAGGGGCTGGGGGGAAAAAGAAGGGGGAGCGAGGACTGGGGGGGAAAAGTGAGGGGAGAGAAGGTGGTGGAACGTGAGGGGGGGAGGGATGGGGGGAACAGTAAAGGGGAGAGAGGAGTGGGGGGGGAACGTGAGGGGAGAGGGACTGGGGGAACGGGGGGGGAGAGGAGTGGGTGGAACTGAGGGGAGAGAGGGTGGGTGGAACGTGAGGGGGGAGAGGAGGGGGTGGAACGTGGGGGAGGAGGACTGGGTGGAACAGTGAGGGGGAGAGGAGTGGGGGGAAAAGGAGGGGAAGGGATGGGTGGAAAAAAGTGAGGGGGGGGACTGGGGGGGAACAGTGAGGGGAGAGAGGGGTGGGTGGAACGTGGGGGGAGAGAGGATGGGGGGAAAAGTGAGGGGGAGAGAGGCTGGGTGGAACGTGAGGGGAGAGAGGATAGGGGAAAACTGAGGGGGGAGGACTGGGGAAAATTGATGGGAGAGAGGACTGGGGAACACTGAAGGGAGAGGGATGAGGAAAGTGAGGGGAGAGAGGATGGGGAAACAGTAGGGAGGGAGGTGGGGAACAGTGATGGGAGAGAGGAGGGGGAAAAAAGGGTGGAAGAGAGGAGTGGGAACATGAGGGGAGAGAGGACTGGGGAACATGGGGGGGAGAGGGACGGGGGAAAACTGAGGGGGAGAAGGAGTGGGTGGAAACGAGGGGAGAGAGGTGGGGAACAGTGATGGGAGAGAGGAGTGGGGTGGAACAGTGATGGGAGAGAGGAGTGGGGAAAAGTGATGGGAGAGAGGAGTGGGGAAACTGAGGGGAAGAGGGCTGGGGGAAAAGTGAGGGGAGAGGGACTGGGGAACACTAAGGGGAGGAGGACTGGGGAAAAGTGACGGGGGGAAAAGGACTAAGAACAGGGGGGAGAGAGGTGGGGAAAAAGTGGGTGGGGGAGAGGGGGGAACGTGATGGGGGAGAGGGTGGGGGGGGCAGTGAGGGGAGGGACTGGGGAACATGAGGGGGAAGGGGGAATGGGGGGAACGTGAGGGAGAGAGGGGTGGGGAACAGTGAGGGGAGAGAGGAGTGGAGAACATGGGGGAGAGGGGAAGGGGAACAAATGAGGGGGAGATGATGGGTGGAACAGTGAGGGGAGAGAGGAGTGGGTGGAACGGGGGGAGAAGGGGGGTGGGAAGGGGGAAGAGAGGAGTGGGTGGGAACAGTGAGGGGGAGGGAGGGGTGGGTTTTGGGAAAAGTGAGGAGGAGAGGAGGGGGGACGTGAGGGGAAAAGAGGACTGGGGAAAAATGGGGGAGAGAGGACGGGTGGGCAGTGAGGGGGAGGGGGGACGGGGAAAAGGAGAGGGGGGGAGGATGGGGAACAGTGGGGGAGAGAGGGCTGGGGAAAAATGAGGGGGGAGAGAGGATGGGGAAAATTGATGGGGGAGAGGCTGGGGAACACTGTGGGGAGGGGGGGACCCGAGGAAAAGGAGGGGGAGAGGGGGCTGGGGAAAAGTGATGGGGGAGAGGAGTGGGGAACAGGAGGGGGGGAAAGGGGTGGGGAACGTGTGGGAGAGAGGGTGGGGAACACGAGGGGAGAGGGATGGGGAACCTGAGGGGGGAGGATGCGGAACACTGAGGGGAGAGAGAGGGGTGGAACATGAGGGAGAGGGCTGGGGAAAAAGTGATGGGGGAGGGGGAGTGGGTGGGGAACATGATGGGGGGGAGGACTGGGTGGTACGTGGGGGAGAGAGGAGGGGTGGAAACAGTGAGGGGAGGGGAGTGGGTGGAAAAGTGAGGGGAGAGGGAGGGGTGGAACAGGGAGGGGGGGAGGGAGTGGGTTTGGAACAGTGAGGGGGAGAGAGGACTGGGGGGAAAATGAGGGGAGAGAGGACTGGGTGGAAAAATCAGGGGGGGAGGACTGGGAAAGTGAGGGAGAGGGGGATGGGGAAAAAATTGATGGGGGAGGATGGGGAAACTGAGGGGGGAGAGGATGAGGAACGTGGGGGAGAGAGGACTGGGGGCGTGATGGGAGGAGGAGTGGGGAACAGTGATGGGAAGGGAGGGGGAAAAATGTGGGAGAGAGGAGTGGGGGAAACACTGAGGGGGGGAAGGGGCTGGGGAAAAAATGGGGGAGAGAGGATGCGGAACACTGGGGAGGAGGAGGGGTGGAACCTGGAGGGAGAGGATGGGGAAAAGTGTGGGAGGAAAGGAGTGGGGGGGGAACGTGTGGGAGAGAGGAGTGGGGAACAGTGATGGGGGGAGGGTGGGGAAAAAGTGAGGGGGAGAGAGGGGTGGGGAACAGTGAGGGGAGAGAGGACTGGGGGAAAAACTAAGGGGGAGGGATGGGGAACAGTGACGGGGGGAGGGATAAGAAAAGGATGGGAGGGGAGGACTGGGAACGTGTGGGGAGAGGAGGGGGGAACGTGATGGGGGAGAGGACTGGGGGAAAACTGGGGGGAGAGAGGGGTGGGGAACGTGAGGGGAGGAGGGTGGGGGAACACTGGGGGGAGAGGGTGGGGGGGGAAAAGTGAGGGGAGCGAGGACTGGGGAACAGTGATGGGGAGAGGAGTGGGGAACGTGATGGGGGGAGGGAAAGGGAACATGGGGGAGGAGGATGGGTGGAAAAGTGAGGGGGGAGAGGATGGGGAAAGTGAGGGGAGAGAGGGTGGTGGAACGTTTAGGGGAGGAGGAGTGGGTGGAACGTGGGGGAAGGGGGAGTGGGTGAAACAGTGAGGGGAGAAGGGGGTGGGGGAAGTGATGGAGAAAGGAGGGTTTGGAACGTAGGGGGGGAGAGAGGAGTGGGTGGAACATGAGGGGAGAGGGACTGGGGAAAACGAGGGGAGAGGGGACTGGGGGGAACGTGTGGAGGGAGAGGAGGGGGAAAAGTGAGAGGGGAGGAGTGGGGAACAGTGAGGGGAGAGAGGACTGGGGGAACGTGGGGTGGAGGAGTGGGGGAAAAGTGAGAGGAGAGGGACTGGGGAAAATGGGGGAGGAGGAGGGGTGGAACAGTGAGGGGGGAAAAGGACTGGGTAACAGTGAGAGGGGGAGGGGGGAGTGGGGAACAGTGAGAGGAGAGAGGCTGGGAACAGTGGGGGAGGAGGAGTGGAGAAAAGTGAGGGGGGAGAGGGAGTGGGTGGAAAAAGTGAGGGGGGAGAGGGTGGGGAACGTGGAGGAGAGAGGGTGGGGGGAAAGTGGGGGGAGGGAGGGGGAACAGTGAGAGGAGAGAGGAGTGGGTGGGGGCAGTGAGAGGGGAGAGGATGGGGAAATTTTGGGGGGAGAGGGGTGGGGAACGTGGGGAGGGGGAGGAGTGGGGAACATGAGAGGAGAGGGTGTGGGGGGAAAAGTGAGAGGGGGGAGGGGGAAAAGGGAGGAGAGGGACTGGGGGAAATTGAGAGGGAGAGGAGTGGGGAAAAAGTGAGGGAGGAGGGTGGGGGGAAAAGTAGGGAGAGGGTGGGGAAAGGAGAGGAGAGAGGAGTGGGGAAACACTGAGGGGGAGAGGATGGGGAACGTGGGTTAGAGGGATGGGGAACGGAGAGTATAGAGAATGGGGAACAGTGAGGAGGAGAGGTGGGGAAAGTGGGGGAGAGAGGACAGGGTGGAACAGTGGGGGAGAGAGGCTGGGGAACGTGAGGAGAGAGAGGATTGGGGGAACGTGAGGGGAGAGAGGACTGGGGCAGTGAGAGGGAGGGATGGGGGAAAAAGTGAGAGGAGAGGGACTGGGGAACAGTGGGGGAGAGAGGAGTGGGGAACACTGGGGCAGGGTGGAACGTGATGGGAGAGAGGACTGGGGAACAGAGGAGGGAGAGGTGGGGGGAAAGTGGAGGGAGAGGACTGGGGGGAAAAGTAGGGGAGAGAGGATGGGGAAATGAGGGGGAGAGGACGGTGGAAAAAGTGAGGGAGAGAGGATGGGGAACGTGGGGAGAGAGGAGTGGGGAACGTAAGGGGAGAGGGACTGGGGAACGTGAGAGGAGAGAGGACTGGGAACGTGAGAGGAGGAGGACTGGGGAACGGTTTAGGGGGGAGGGCTGGGGGGAAGAGTGGGGGGGGAGAGGTGGGGAACTGGAGGAGGAGGATGGGGCAGTGAGAGGAGAGAGGATGGGGGAAAAGTGAGGGGAGATGACTGGGGAACCTGAGGGGAGAGAGGACAGGGTGGAAAAAGGAGGGGGAGAGGACTGGGGAACCGTGGGGGAGAGAGGAGTGGGTGGAACCTGAGGGGGAAAAAGGACTGGGGAACAGTGGGGAGAGAGGACTGGGGAAAAATTTAGGGGAGAGGGATGGGGAAATGAGGGGGGGGAGGCTGGGGGTGGACGGGGAGGGGTAGAGGGAGGGGAACAGTGAGGGGGGAGAGGGGGGGGAAAAATGGGGAAAAAGGGAGTTAACAGATAAAAGGGGGAAAAAAAATGGGGATGGGAGAGAGGATGGGGGGAAAAGAAGGGGGAAAGGGGGAAAATGGGGAAAAGGGGGGGAGTGAGGGAAGGGGGGGGGGAAAAAGGGGAGAAAGGATGGGAACAGTGAGGGGGAAAGGACTGGGGAACAGGAGGGAGAGAGGAATGGGGAAACATGGGGAGAAAGGCGGGAACAGTGAGGGGAAAAAGGGGGAAAAGGGGAAAATAGGGAGAGAGGATGGGGGGAAAATGAGGGAGAAGGATGGGGAACAGTGAGGGAGAAGGACTGGGGAACATAGGGAGAGAGGGCTGGGGGAAAAAAATGAGGGAGAGAGGATGGGGGGAAAATGAGGGGAGAGGGTGGGGGGAACCCGTGAGGGAAAAGGCTGGGGGAAAAATGAGGGAGAAGGATGGGGGAACAGTGGGGGGAGAGAGGACGGGAAACTGGGGGGAAAAGGATGGGGAAGTGAGGGGAGAAAAGGGGGGTGGGGAACAGTGAGGGGGGAAAGAGGAAGTGGGGGAACAGAGAGGGGAGAGAGGATGGGGAAATGAGGGGGAGAGTGGAAATGGGGGGAAAAAATTTTAGGGGAGAAGGATGGGGAACAGTAGGGAGGAAAGGGGGGGGGAAAATTTAGGGGAGAGGGGTGGGGAAATGAGGGGGGAGGGGATGGGGAACCTGGGGGGGGAGAGGGGGGGAAAGTGAGGGGAGAGGGAGGGGGGAAAGGGGGGAGGGGGAGGAGGGGGGGAAAGGAGGGGGGGGAGGGGGGGGCGTTTTAGGGAGGGGAGTGGGGAAATTTGGGGAGGAGAGGAGGGGGACATGGGGGGGGGAGGGGAAACCCTTTTAGGGGGGAAATGGGGACAAGGGAGAAGGACGGGGGGGGAACAGTGATGGGGAAAAAGGAGGGGGGGCATGTGGGAGGGAGGAGGGGTGGGGAACATGAGGGGGGGGTGGGACCCCGAGGGGAGGGGGACGGGGGAAACAGTGAGGGGAAAGAGAGGGGGGAACATAGGGGAGGGGAAATGGGGGCTGGGGGGGCGGACGGGGGCATGATGGGAGAGAGGAGGGGCAGGTGGGAAGAGGGGGAAATGGGGGAAAAGGGGCGGGAGGGCGGGGGAAACTGAGGGGAGTGGGAGGGGGGGAACAGTGAGGGGAGGAGGTGTGGGGGGAACATGAGGGAGGAGGAGTGGGTGGAAAAGTGGGGGGAGGAGGTGGGTCCCCCCGGAGGGGAGGAAGGAGTGGGTGGAAAGTATGGGAAGAAGGACCCGGGGGGAACATTTTAGGGGGGAAGATGGGTGGAACAGGGGGGGAGGAGGGGTAACGAAGAGAGGATGGGGGGAACAGTGGGGGAGAGGGACGGGGGGGAACGTGAGGGGGGAGAGGAGGGGGAAACGTGAGGGGAGAAGGGGTGGGGACAGTGAGGGGGAAGGATGGGAAAAAGTGAGGGAGAGAGGTTGGGGAACAGTGAGGGGAGGGGGATGGGGGAACTGAGGGGAGAGAGGATGGGTAACAGTGGGGAAGAGAGGATGGGGAACTTTGGGGGGAGAGGAGGGGGGAAAAGTGAGGGGAGGGGGATGGGAAAAAGTGAGGGGGAGAGGGTGGGGAAACAGTGGGGGAGAGGAGGGGGGCGTGAGGGGAGAGAGGAGTGGGGGGACGTGAGGGGAGAGAGGATGGGGAACAGGAGAGGGAGAGGAGTGGGGGGAAATTTGGGGGAGGGGGATGGGGAACATGAGGGAGAGGGAGTGGGGAAATGAAAAAGTGGGGGGAATGAGGGGTGGGGGAAAAAGTGAGGGGAGAAGGATGGGGAACAGGGGGAGAGAGGATGGGGGAAAAATGAGGGGGAAAGGATGGGGGAACAGGAGGGGGAGAGGGGGGGAAGTAGAGGGAGAGGGTGGGGAACTGAGGGGGAGGATGGGGAAAATGAGGGAGAGAGGAGGGGGAAAAAATGGGGAAAAGGAGGATGGGGGAACAGTGGGGGAGAAAACTGGGGGGAAAAGTGAGGGGAGAGAGGCTGGGGAACAGTGAAGAGGAAAAAAGGGTGGGAAAATGAGGGGGAGAAAAGGGGTGGGGAACAGTAGGGAGAGAGGACTGGGGAACAGTGAGGGGGAGAGGACTGGGGAACAGTGGGGGGAGAGAGGGTGGGGAACGTGAGGGGAGAGAGGACTGGGGAAAGTGAGGGGGGAGGGGGGGAAAGGGGGGGGAAAAAGTGAGGGGAGAAGGACTGGGAAAGGAGAGAAAAAGGGTTGGGGAAAGTGAGGGGAGAAGGAGGGGGGAAAAAGTGAGGGGAGAGAGGAAGGGGGGGAAATGAGGGGAGAGAGGACTGGGAAAAATGAGGGGAAAAAGAGGGTGGGGGGAACAGTGGGGGAGAGAGGATGGGGAAAGTAGGGGGAGAAGGATGGGGAAAGTGGGGGAGAAGGGATGGGAACATGAGGGAGAGAGGATGGGGAACGTGAGGGGAGAGAGGCGGGGAAAGTGAGGGAGGAGGACTGGGGAACTGAGGGAGAGAGGACTGGGGAAAAGGGGGGGGTGGGGGGGGAGGGGGGAGGGGGGAAAGGACAGGGGGAAAAGGAGGGGAGAAAGACTGGGGAAACGTAGGGAGGAGGAGGGGAAATGAGGGGGAAAAAAGGATGGGGAACAGTGAAGGGGGGGGAGAAGGATGGGGAACATGAGGGGAGAGAGGAGGGGGAACAGGAGGGAGAAGGATGGGAACAGTTTTAGGGGAGGAAAAGGAGTGGGGAACGTGAGGGGGGGAGAGGGTGGGGAAAAAGTAAGGGGGGAAGAGGATGGGGAAAGTGAGGGAGAAGGGGTTGGGGGAAAAATGAGGGAGGAAGGGGGAAAAGGGGGGGGGTGGGGGAACATGAGGGGAAGGGACGGGGGGTTTCTTTTTAGGGAGGGGGGGGAACAGTGAGGGGAGGGGATGGGGGAAAGGGGGGGAGGGGGAGAGAGGATGGGGGAACAGTAGGGAGAGAGGACTGGGGGAACAGTGAGGGAGGAAAGGGTTGGGGAACAGTGAGGGAGGAGGATGGGGAACGTGAGGGAGAGAGGGGCTGGGGGGAACGTGAGGGGGAAACTGGGGAACGTGAGGGGAAGGATGGGGAAAGTGAGGGGAGAGGAGGGGGAACATGAGGGGAGAGAGGAAGGTGGAACGTGAGGGGGAGGGGGACTGGGGGAGGAGGGGGGAAGGAGGGGTGGAAGGTGAGGGAAAAAGGGGTGGGGGGAAAAGTGAGGGGAGAGAGGACTGGGGAAAGTGGGGGGAGGGAGGGGAAATGAGGGGGGGAGGGGGGGGAAAAGTGGGGGGAGGGGAGGACATTTTATGGGGGAGGAGGGGGGAACATGAGGGGGAGGGGATGGGGAACATGGGGGGAGAGAGGGTGGGGAACTGGGGGGGTGGGGGGAGGAAGGGTAACGTAGGGGAGAGGGAAGGGGGTTTGGGAATGAGGGAGGAGGACTGGGGAAAAATGAGGGGAGAGAGGACTGGGGGGGAAATGAGGGGGGAGAGAGGATGGGGAAAATGAAAGGGGAGGGGGGACTGGGGGTGGTAACATTTTGGGGAGAGAGGGGGGGGAACCAGGGGGAAGGGGAGAGAGGATGGGTAAAAAAGTGAGGGGAGGAGGGTGGGGGGAACATGAGGGGAAGAGGAGTGGGGAAAGGTGGGAGAGAGGAAATGGGGGGGAAATGAGGGGGAGAGAGGACTGGGGGGGTGGGAAATAAAAGGGGGGAGGGAAAAGGGGGGGGGGAAATTAGGGGAGGAGGATGGGGGGAACATGAGGGGGGAAAAGGGTGGGGGGCGTGAGGGAGAGGGGGGGACATTTAGGGGAGAGAGGGGTGGGGGAAAAAAAGTAAGGGGGAGGGAGAGGGATGGGGGAAAAAGTGGGGGAGAGGGGAGTGGGTTTGGGCGTGAGGGGAAAGGGTGGGGGAAAAGTGGGGAGAGGGAGTGGGGAACAGGGTGGGGAGAAAGGGGGGGGGGAACAGGGAGGGAGAAGGACTGGGGGAACAGTGAGGGAGGGGGAAGGGGGGGGGAACAGTAGGGGGAGGGATGGGAACATGAGGGAAGAGGGTGGGGGAACATGAGAGGAGAGGGAGGGGGGAAAATTTAGAGGAGAGAGGAGTGGGGAACTGGGGAAAGGGGGGGAAAGTGGGGGGTGGGGCAGGGGGGAAAGGGTGGGGAAAATTGAGGGGGAGGGGGGGGGGGGGGGGGGAAAGTGAGGGGGAGGTGGGGGAACATGAGGGAGAAGGATGGGGAACAGTGGGGGGGGAAGAAGGAGTGGAAAAGGGAAAAGTGAGGGGAGAGGGGATGGGGGAACAGTGAGGGAGAGGAGGGGGGCTGGGGGGGGGGGGGAAAAGGGGGGGAAGAGGGTGGGGAAAATTGGGGAGAGAGGAGGGGTGGGAACATGAGAGGGAGGGATGGGGAACATTTGGGGGAGAGAGGACGGGGGGAACAGTGAGAGGAGGAAGGGGTGGGGAAATGAGGGGAGAAAGGGGGGGAAACGGTGGGGGAAAGGGGGTGGGGGAGAGGAGAGAGGGTGGGGAAAAGGAGGGAGAAAGGAGGGAACTGGGGGGGAAAGGAGAGAGAAAAGGTGGGGAAAAAGTGGGGGAGAAGGATGGGGAACAGTGAGAGGAGAGAGGTGGGGGAACGTGAGGGAGAAGAAAGGGGAAAATGGGGGAAGAAGAGGGGATAAAAAGGGAGGGGAGGGTGGGAACGTGAGGGAAAGGGGGGGAAAGTGGAGGGGGAAGATGGGGACTGAGGGGAGAGGGGCTGGGGGAAAAAGGGGGGAAAAGAGGATGGGGAACAGTGAGGGGGAGAGGATGGGGAAAAAAATGAGGGAAAAGGGGTGGGGAAAAATTTGGGGGGAGAAGGATGGGGACAGTGAGGGGAGAAAGAATGGGGAACGTGGGGAGAAAGGGGGTGGGGAACAGTGAGGGGAGAAGGACTGGGGGGGGGTGGGGAGGGGACGGGGGGCATTGAGGGGAGAAGGACCGGGAAAAGTGAGGGGGAAAAGGATGGGGAACAGTAAAAGAGGAAAAGGGGGAAGGATGGGAACGTGAGGGGGAGAGAGGACTGGGAACCCGTGGGGGGAGGGGGTTGGGGGGGGGAGGAAGGGGAACAGTGAGGGAGAGAAAGGGGACCGGGGGCAGTGAGGGGGAGGGATGGGGAACAGTGGGGGGAGGGGGGGGAGGTGGGAAAGTGAGGGGGGAAAAAGGGGGAAAGGGGAAAGTGGGGGGAGAAAGGATGGGGAAACAGTGAGGGGGGAAGAATGGGGGGGAAAATGAGGGGGGAGAGGAGGGGGAACAGTGGGGGAGAGGGATGGGGAACGTAGGGGGGGGAGAGGAGTGGGGAACGTGAGGGGAGGGAAAAAATGGGGAACAGTGAGGGAGAAGGATGGGGGACAGTAGGGGAGGAGGAATGGGGAAAAAGTGAGGGAGAGGGATGGGGGGAACAGTGAGGGAGAGGGATGGGGGAAGTGAGGGAGAGAGGATGGGGGAAAAGTGAGGGGGGGGAAGGATGGGGGGGAAATGAGGGGGGAGAGGAGGGGGAAAAAGTGAGGGGGGAGGGACTGGGGGAACAGTGGGGGGAGAAAAGGGTGGGGGAAAAGTGAGGGGGGAGAGGGAGGGGGGAAAAAGTGGGGGAGAGAGGGGTGGGGAAGGGGGAAAGGGGGGAAAAAGAGGAGGGGGGGAACAGTTGGGGGGAGGGGATGGGGGGAAAAGTGAGGGGGGAAGGGGGGGGAAAAGGGGGAAGGGATTTTAGGAGGGGAAGGGGTGGAAACAGTGGGGGAGAGGGAAGGGTTGGAACAGTAAGGGGTGGGGCGGGGGGAAAAGGGGGAGGGGGGGAAAGGGGAGGGGAGGGGAGGGTGGAAAAGGGGGGGGAGAGAGGAGGGGGGAACGTAGGGGAGAGGGAAAGGGTTTGGAAAAAGTGAGGGGAGAGAGGGGGGTGGGGGAAAATGGGGCCCTTAGGGGGGAGGAAAAATGAGGGGAGAGAGGATGGGTGGAAAAGTTTGGGGGAGAGGGGGACTGGGGGAAAAGTGAGGGGGAGAGGGAAGGGGGTGGAACAGTGGGGGAGAGAGGGGACGGGGGGGAAAAAGTTGGGGGGAGGGACTGGGGAACAGTGGGGAGAAGGATGGGGGGAACATGAGGGGGAGAGGGCTGGGGGGAACATTTAGGGAGAGGAGGTTGGGGGAACATAGGGGAGAGAGGAGTGGGGGGAAAAGTGAGGGGAAAAGGGAAGGGTGGAACATGAGGGAGAGAGGATGGGGAAAGAGGGGGAGAGAGGAGGGGGAAAAGTGAGGGAAGGGGGATGGGGGAAACTGAGGGGAGAGGGGACTGGGGGGGAAATTTAAGGGGGAAAAAACGGAAAGGGGGGAAGGGTGGGGGAAAAAAAGAGGGGAGAGAGGACTGGGGGAACATGAGGGAGAAGGGAGGGGAAACAGTGAGGGGAGAGGGATGGGGGGGGCATGGGGGGAGAAGAGGGCTGGGGAAAGTGGGGGAGGAGGGATGGGGAAAAAAGTGAGAGGGAGAGGGGGGGGGGAACAGGAGGGGGAAAGAGGAGGGGGAAAAGTGAGGGAGGAGAGGGGGGGGGGGAGAGGAGTGGGGAAAAATTTGGGGGGAGGAGAGGATGGGGGAAAAAAGGGGGGGAGAGAGGACTGGGGGGAACAGTAGGGAGAAGGAGTGGGGAAATGAGAGGGAAAAAGGGGGGGGAAAAAGTGAGGGGAGAGAGGACTGGGGAACTTTTAGAGGGGTGGATGGGGGGAAAAGTGAGGGAGGAGGGGGGAAAAAGTGGGGGGAAAGGGGGGGGTGGAAAGTGAGGGAGAAGGATGGGGAACAGTGAGAGGAAGGGGTGGGAAAAAGGAGGGGAAGAGGAATGGGGAAAAATGGGGGGAGGAGGGAGTGGAAAAGAAAAGGTGGGAAAAAAGGGGGGGGAGGGATGGGGGGAAAAGGGGGGGGGGGGGAAGGGGGGGGGGGGGAACAGTGGGGGGAGGAGGGTTTTGGGAAAGTAGGGGAGAGAGGAGTGGGGAAACGTGAGGGGGGGAAAGATTTGGGAACAGTGAGGGAGAAGGATGGGGAAACATGAGGGAGAGAGGCTGGGGAACTGAGGGGAGAAGGAATGGGACAGTGAGGGAGAAAAGGGGTGGGGGGAAAAGTGAGGGGGAAAGGGGGAGGACGGGCTTGGGAACAGTGAGGGAGAGAGGGCGGGGGGAAAATAGGGGAGAGGAGGGGAACAGTGAGGGAGAGGGAGGGGAAACAGTGGGGGAGAGAGGGGGGAAAATGGGGGGGGAAAAGTAAGGGGGGGAAAGGATGGGAACAGTGAGGGGAAAAGGGGGTGGGGAAAATTAGGGGGAGAGAGGATGGGGAACTGAGGGGGGGGAAGGGGGCCGGGGGGGGGGGGGAACGTGAGGGAGAAAGGACTGGGGAAACATTTAGGGGGAGAGAGGATGGGGGAACAGTGAGGGGAGAGAGGCTTTTGGGGAACATGAGGGGAGAGAGGATGGGGAACAGTGAGGGGGGGGGAGTAGAGAACTGGGGAACATGAGGGGGGAAGGATGGGAACATGAGGGGAGGAGGCTGGGTGGAACATGAGGGGAGAAGGGCTGGGGAACGTGGGGGGGGGGATGGGGAACAGTGAGGGGGAGAGAGGGTGGGGGAAACCCTGAGGGGAGGAGGAAGGGGGTGGAACAGTAGGGGGAGAGGGATGGGGAAATGAGGGGAGAGAGGGGGGGTGGAACTGAGGGGGAGAGAGGCTGGGGAACTGAGGGGAGAGGGAATTTTGGAACAGTTAGGGGAGGGGATGGGGGAAAGTGAGGGGAGAGAGGGTGGGGGAACATGAGGGGGAGGAGGAAATGGGGAAATTGGAGGGGGGGGGGGATGGGGAAAAAGTGAGGGGAGGGAGGGGGGAATTGGGGGGGAAATGGGGTTTTAGGGGAGAAGGATGGGGGGGAAAATGAGGGAGAGGGGAGGGGGGAAAATTTAGGGGAGGGGGAGGGGGGAACATGAGGGGGGGAGAGGACTGGGGAAAAGTGGGGGAGGAGGCTGGGGGGAACTGGGGGAGAGAGGAATGGGGAACTTTTAGGGGAGAGAGGTGGGGGAACATTGGGGGAGGAGGGTGGGGGACCCGTGAGGGGAGGGACGGGGGGGAAAGGGGGGGAGAGAGGATGGGGAAAATGAGGGGAGGAGGGGGGGGGGAAAAAGTGAGGGGAGAGAGGGAATGGGGAAATGAGGGGGGGAGAGGATGGGGGGGGAACTTAGGGGAGAAGGACGGGAAATGAGGGGAGAGAGGATGGGGGGAAAATGAGGGGGGGGGGACTGGGGAACAGTGAGGGGAGAGAGGGTGGGGGAAAAGGGGGGGAGGAGGAGGGGGGAAAAAGTAGGGAGAGAGGATGGGTGGAACAGTGAGGGAGAGAGGTTGGGAAAGGGGGGGGAGAGAGGGCTGGGGGAAAAATGAGGGGAGAGGGATGGGGGACATGAGGGGGAGAGGATGGGGAAAATGGGGGGAGGAGGATGGGGGAACATGAGGGGGAGAGGATGGGGGAACATAGGGGAGAGAGGACTGGGTGGAAAAAGTGGGGGAAAGAGGATGGGGGGAACATGAGGGGAGAGGGACGGGGAACAGTGAGGGGGAAAGGGGGTGGGGGAAAAGGGGTGGGGACTTTTGGGGGAGAGGATGGGGAACAGGAGGGAGAAGGGTGGGGGAAAATTTTAGGGGGAAGGATTGGGGAAAAGTGAGGGGGGAGAGGACGGGGGCAGTGAGGGAGGAAAGGGGTGGGTGGACGGGGGGGAGGGGGTTTGGGGAACAGTGGGGGGAGGGATGGGGGGGAATTTAGGGGAGAGAGGATGGGGGAACGTGAGGGGGGAGGATGGGGAACAGGGGGGGAAGGGGTGGGGGAACAGTGAGGGGAGAGGGGGGGGGAAAAGTGAGGGAGAGGGACTGGGGAACTGAGGGAGAGAGGACTGGGGGAAAAAATGAGGGGAGAGAGGATGGGGAAATGAGGGGGAGAGGGGCTGGGAACATGAGGGGGGGGATGGGGAACATAGGGGAGAGGGATGGGGAAAATGAGGGGAGGAGGACTGGGGGAACATGGGGGAGGGGGGATGGGGGAACATGAGGGGAGAAGGACGGGGAACGTGAGGGGAAGAGGACTGGGGGAAATTTGGGGGGAGAGGATGGGGAACTGAGGGGAGAGAGGGATGGGGAACATGAGGGGAGAGGGACTGGGAAAAAGTGAGGGGGGGAGAGGATGGGGGGAAAAGTGAGGGGAGAAGGATGGGGAACAGTGAGGGGAGAGAGGAGTGGGGATTGAGGGTGGGAGAGGGGAAGGGGAAAGGGGGGAGAGAAGCGGGGAACAGTGAGGGAGAGAGGACTGGGTGGGAAGTGAGGGGAGAGAGGACTGGGTGGAACAGTAGGGGAGAGAGGACTGGGTGGAACAGTGAGGGAGAGAGGATGGGGAACAGTGAGGGGAGAGAGGACTGGGGGAACATGGAGGGGAGAGAGGATGGGGAAATGAAGGGGGGAGAGGACTGGGGAACATGAGGGGAAGAGAGGACTGGGAACAGGAAGGGAGAGGAGGATGGGGAACAGTGAGGGGAGAGAGGAGGGGAACAGGAGGGAGAAGGAGGGGGGACAGTGGGTGGACAGTGAGGGGGAAGTGAGGGGATGGGAAGGGTGGAACAGTGAGGGAGAGAGGACTGGGTGGAACAGTGAGGGGGAGAAGGACTGTGGGAACAGTGAGGGGAGAGGGACTGGGTGGAACAGTGAGGGGAGAGAGGAGTGGTGGAACAGTGAGGGAGAGAGGACTGGGGGAACAGTGAGGGGAGAGAGGACTGGGTGGAAACATTGAGGGGAGAGAGGATGGGAACATGAGGGGAGAGAGGACTGGGGGAACAGTGAGGGGAGAGAGGACGGGGGAACAGTGAGGGGAGAGAGGATGGGGGAACAGTGAGGGAGAGAGGATGGTGGAACAGTGAGGGGAGAGGGAGGGTGGAACAGTGAGGGGAGGAGGACTGGGGAATATGAGGGGAGGAGAGGATGGGTGGAAACATGAGGGGAAGGGACTGGGGAACAGTGAGGGGAGAGAGAGGATGGGGAACAGTGAGGGGAGAGAGACTGGGGAACAGTGAGGGGAGAGAGGTGGTGGAACAGTGAGGGGAGGAGGAGGGGAACAGTGAGGGGAGAGAGGCGGGTGGAAACAGTGAGGGGAGAGAGGACTGGGGACACATTGAGGGGAGAGAGGACTGGGGAACAGTGAGGGGAGAGAGGACTGGGGGAACAGTGAGGGGGAGAGAGGACTGGGGGTGGAACATTGAGGGGGAGAGGACTGGGGGACAGTGAGGGGAGAGAGGACTGGGTGGAACAGTGAGGGGAGAGAGGACTGGGGAACAGTGAGGGGGAGAGAGGACTGGGGACAGTGAGGGGAGAGAGGATGGGTGAACAGTGAGGGGAGAGAGGCTGGGGAACAGTGAGGGGAGGAGATGGGGGAAACAGTGAGGGGAGAGAGGACTGGGGAAGTGAGGGGGAGGGAGGTGGGGAACATGAGGGGAGAGAGGACTGGGGAACAGTAGGGGAGAGGGGTGGGTGGACATGAGGGGAGAGAGGACTGGGGAACAGTGAGGGGAGAGGGACTGGGGAACAGTGAGGGAGAGAGGGACTGGTGGAACAGTGAGGGAGTGAGGACTGGGGAACATAGGGGAGAGAGGAACTGGGTGGAACAGTGAGGAGAGAGAGGCTGGGAACTGAGAGGGAGAGAGGGACTGGGGAACAGTGAGGGGAGAGAGGATGGTGGAACAGTGAGGGGAGAGGGGTGGGGAACATTGGGGGAGAGAGGACTGGGGAACAGTGAGGGGAGAGAGGACTGGGTGGAACTCTGAGGGGAGGAGAGGACTGGGTGGAACACTGAGGGGGAGAGAGGGACTGGGTGGAACAGTGAGGGGGAGAGTGGACTGGGGAACGTGAGGGGAGAGAGGTCTGGGTGGAACACTGAGGGGAGAGAGGACTGGGTGGAACAGTAAGGGGAGAGAGGACTGGGTGGAACAGTAAGGAGGAGAGAGGACTGGGGGGAACAGTAAGGGGAGAGAGGACTGGGTGGAACAGTGAGGGGAGAGAGGACAGGGTGGAACAGTGAGGGGAGAGAGGACTGGGTGGAACAGTGAGGGAGAGAGGACTGGGGAATAGTGAGGGGAGAGAGAGGGGTGGAACATTGAGGGAAGAGGACTGGGTGGAACAGTGAGGGGAGAGAGGATGGGGAACAGTGAGGGGAGAGAGGAGTGGGGAACAGTGAGGGCAGAGAGAGGGCTGGGGAACAGTGAGGGAGAGAGGACTGGGGAACAGTGAGGGGAGAGAGGATGGGAAACAGTGAGGGGAGAGAGGGACTGGGTGGAACAGTGAGGGGAGAGAGGACTGGGTGGAACAGTGAGGGAAGAGAGGACATGGGTGGAACAGTGAGGGGAGAGAGCAGTGGGTGGAACAGTGATGGGAGAGAGGACTGGGTGGGAACAGTGAGGGGAGAGAGGAGTGGGTGGACATTGAGGGGGGGAGAGGGAAGTGGGGAACAGTGGGGGTGAGAGAGGACAGGTGGAACAGTGAGGGGAGAGAGGACTAGGGTGGAAACAGTGAGGGGAGAGAGGACTGGGGTGGAAAGGTGGGGGGGGGAGAGAGGAGTGGAGGGTGAGAGAGGACTGGGTGGAACAGTAGGGGAGAGAGGACTGGGTGGAACAGTGAGGGGAGAGAGGAGTGGTGTGGAACAGTAAGGGGAGAGAGGACAGGGTTGGAACAGTGAGGGGAGAGAGGATGGGTGGAACAGTGAGGGGAGAGAGGACTGGGGAACATGAGGGGAGAGGGACTGGGTGGAACAGTGAGGGGAGAGGGACTGGGGAACACTGAGGGGAGAGAGGACTGGGTGGAACAGTGAGGGGAGAGAGGACTGGGTGGAACAGTAGGGGAGAGGAGGACTGGGTGGAACAGTGAGGGGAGAGAGGACGGGGAACAGTGAGGGGATAGAGGACTGGGGAACAGTGAGGGGATAGAGGCCGGGGAACACTGGGGAGAGGGAGGAGGACTGGTGGAACAGTGACGGGGAGAGAGGATGGTGAACAGTGAGGGGAGAGAGGGATGGGTGGAACAGTGAGGGTAGGGAGTGGGTGGAAACAGTGAGGGGAGAGAGGACTGGGGAACAGTGAGGGGAGGAGGAGTGGGTGGAACAGTGAGGGGAGAGAGGACTGGGGAACAGTGAGGGGAGAGAGGACTGGGTGGAACAGTGAGGGGAGAAGAGGACTGGGGAAAAAGTGAGGGGAGAGAGGAGTGGGTTGGAACAGTGAGGGGAGAGAGGACTGGGGAACAGTGAGGGGAGAGAGGAGTGGGTGGAACAGTGAGGGGAGAGAGGACTGGGGAACATTGAGGGGAGAGGCACTGGGGAACACTAAGGGGGAGAGAGGCTGGGTGGGACAGTGAGGGGAGAGAGGCTGGGTGGAACAGTAAGGGGAGAGAGGACTGGGTGGACAGTGAGGGAGAGGGAGAGAGGACTTGGGTGAACAGTGAGGGGAGAGAGGACTGGGTGGAACATGAGGGGAGAGAGGACTTGGGAACAGTAAGGGGAGAGAGGACTGGGTGGAACACTGAGGGGAGAGAGGACTTGGGAACAGTAAGGGGAGAGAGGATGTGGGGAACAGTGAGGGTAGAGGGACTGGGGAACAGATGGGGCGGGAGAGAGGAGTGGGGAACATTGAGGGGAGGAGTGGTGGCACAGTGAGGGGAGAGAGGACAGGGTGGAACAGTGAGGGAGAGAGGACTGGGTGGAACAGTGAGGGGAGAGAGGACTGTGTGGAACAGTGAGGGGAGAGAGGGACTGGGTGGAACAGTGAGGGGAGAGGGGTGGGTGGAACATTGAGGGGGAGGGACGGGGAACAGTGAGGGGAGAGAGGACTGGGTGGAACATTGAGGGGATGAGAGGACTGGGGAACATTGAGGGGAGAGAGGACTGGGGAACATTGAGGGGAGAGAGGACTTGGGAACAGTGAGGGGAGAGAGGACTGGGGAACAGTGAGGGGAGAGAGGAGATGGGTGGAACAGTGAGGGGAGTGAAGGAGTGGGTGGAACAGTGAGTGGAGAGAGGACTGGGGAATATTGAGGGGAGAGAGGAGTGGGTGGAACAGTGAGGGGAGAGAGGGACTGGGGAACATTGAGGGGAGAGAGGGACTGGGGAACAGTGAGGGGAGAGTGGACTGGGGGAAACAGTGAGGGGAGGAGGATGGGATGGGAAACAGTGAGGGTTAGAGAGGACTGGGGAACATTGAGGGGAGAGAGGACTGGGTGGAACAGTGAGGGGAGAGAGGACTGGGGAACATTGAGGGGAGAGAGGACTGGGGAACAGTGAGGGGAGAGAGGATGGGGAACAGTGAGGGGAAAGAGGAGGGGACTGGGTGGAACATGAGGGGAGAGAGGACTGGGGAACAGTGAGGGGAGAGAGGACTGGGTGGAACAGTGAGGGGAGAGAGGACTGGGTGGAACAGTAGGGGAGAGAGGACTGGGGAAATGGGGGAGAGAGGTGGTGGAAGAGTGAGGGGAGAGAGGACTGGGAACAGTGAGGGGAAAGGGGCGTGGTGGAACAGTGGGGGAAGAGGACTGGGAGAAGGAGGGGAAAGAGGGGGAGGGGTGGAACAGTGAGGGAGAGAGGACTGGGGAACAGTGAGGGGAGAGAGGGTGGGGAACAGTGAGGGGAGAGAGGGATGGGTGAACGTGAGGGGAGAGGACAGGGGAAAGTAAGGGGAGAGAGGACTGGGTGGGAAGTGAGGGGAGGGGGTGTGGAACAGTAAGGGGAGGAGAGGACTGGGTGAACAGTGAGGGGAGAGGAGGCTTGGGAACAGTGAGGGGAGAGAGGACTGGGTGGAACATGAGGGGAGAGAGGATTGGGAACAGTAGGGGAGAGAGGGACTGGGGAACACTGAGGGGAGAGAGGCTGGGAACAGTAGGGGAGGGGGGAAGTGGGGAAAGGTGGGGGGAAAAGGGGGGAAGGGGACTGGGGAACATGAGGGAGAGAGGATGGGGACATTGGGGGGGGAGTGGGTGGAACAGTGAGGGGGAGGACAGGGTGGAACAGTGAGGGGAGAGAGGTTGGGTGGAAATGAGGGGAGAGAGGACTGGTGGAACAGAAGGAGGGGAGAGAGGACTTGGAAAAAGGGAGGAGAGGGGAATGGGGGAACGGAGCTGGGGGAAGGAGGGAGGGTGAACAGTGAGGGGAGAGGGGACTGGGTAGTCAGTGAGGGGAGAGGGACTGGGGAAAGTGAGGGGAGAGAGGACTGGGTGGAACAGTGGGGAGAGTGGGATGGGGAACAGTGGGGGGAAGGAGGGGGAGTGGGGGAACAGTGAGGGGAGAGAGGATGGGGAACACTGAGGGGAGAGAGGACTGGGATGGAACGAGAGGGGAGGAGAGGGATGGGTGGGGAACAGTGAGGGGAGGGGACTGGGGAACAGTGAGGGGAGAGAGGTCTGGGTGGAACACTGAGGGGAGAGAGGACGGGTGTGGAACAGTAGGGGAGAGAGGGGGTGGAACAGTAAGGGAGAAGGATGGGGGAACGTAGGGGAGAGAGGACTGGGTGGAACAGTGAGTGGGGGGAACATGGGGGAACAAGGAGGGGAACAGTGAGGGGGAGCTGGGTGGAACAGTGAGGGGAGAGGGACTGGGGAATGGTGGAAGGGAGGGGAGGGGAATTGAGGGAAGTGGGGTGGAACAGTGAGGGGAGAGAGGACTGGGGAACAGTGGGGGAGAGGGGTGGGAACAGTGAGGGGAGAGGACTGGGGACAGTGAGGGGAGAGAGGACTGGGGAACAGTGAGGGGGAGAGGACTGGGGAACAGTGAGGGGAGAGGGACTGGGTGGAACAGGTGAGGGGGAGAGGAACTGGGGGAAAGGACGGGTGGAAGAGGACAGGGGGAACAGTGAGGGGAGAGAGGAGTGGGTGGAACAGTGATGGAGGAGAGACTGGGTGGAACAGTGAGGGGAAGGAGGGGGGTGGAAAATGAGGGGAGAGGAGTGGGGAAAGTGAGGAGTGAGAGGGACAGGATGGAACAGTGAGGGGAGAGAGGACAGGGTGGAACGTGAGGGGAGAGAGGACTGGGGGAAAGGGGGAGAGGGTGGAGGGGAGGAGAGGACTGGGTGGAACAGTAGGGGGGGGAGGAGGGAGGGGACTGGTGGAAATGAGGGGAGGAGGAGTGGGGGAACAGTAAGGGGAGAGAGGACATGGGTGGAACAGTGAGGGAGAGAGGACTGGGTGGACAGTGAGGGGGAAGAGGATGGGTGAACATGAGGGGAGGAGGTGGGTGGAACAGTGAGGGGAGAGAGGACAGGGGAACACTGGGGGGAGAGGACTGGGTGGAACAGTGAGGGGGAGAGGGATGGGGAACAGTGGGGGAAAGGGAGGGGGAACTGGGGGAACAGTGAGGGGAGAGAGGACTGGGGAACATGAGGGGATGAGGACTGGGGGAACAGTGAGGGGAGAGAGGCCTGGGGAACACTAGGGGAGGAGGGAGGGTGGAACAGTGCGGGAGAAAGGACTGGGTGGAAACAGTGAGGGGAGAGAGGACTGGGGAACATGAGGGAGGAGAGGGTTTGGGAACAGTAAGGGGATAGAGGACTGGGGAACATGAGGGGGAGAGGACTGGTGGAACAGGAGGGAGAGAGGACTGGGGTGCAACAGTGGGGGAGAGAGGACTGGGTGGAACACTGAGGGGTAAGAGGAGTGGTGGAACAGTGAGGGGGAAGGAGGATGGGGAACGAGTGAGGGGAGAGGGAGGGCTGGAACAGTGAGGGGGAGAGGCGGGGAACAGTGAGGGAGAAGGACTGGGTGGAACACTGAGGGGAGAGAGGATGGGCGGAACAGTGAGGGGAGGAGGAGGGGGGGAACACTGAGGGGGAGAGGAGGACTGGGTGGAACAGTAAGGGGAAGGGTGGGGAAGTGAGGGAGAGAGGAGTGGGTGGAACAGTGGGGGAGAGGGGAGGTGGGGAACAGTGAGGGGAGAGAGGGATGGGGAACAGTGAGGGGAGAGAGGATGGGGAACACTGAGGGAGAGAGGTGGATGGACATGAGGGGGGAAGGAGAGGGATGGGGAAGAGGGGAGAGAGGACGGGTGGAACAGTGAGGGGAGAGAGGAGTGGGGAACACTGAGGGAGAGAGGACTTGGGGAACAAAGGGAGGGGAGAGAGGAATGGGGAATAGGGGGGGAGAGAGTGGGAAATAGGGGAGAGAGGACTGGGTGGAACAGTAGGGGAGAGAGGACAGGGTGAAACAGTGAGGGGAGAGAGGAGGGGGAAAACTGAGGGGAGAGAGGTGGGGAACAGTGAGGGGAGAGAGGAAGGGGAACTTGAGGGGAGAGAGGGTGGTGGAACAGTAAGGGGAGAGAGGACTGGGTGGAACAGTGAGGGGAGAGAGGAGTGGGTGGAACAGTGGGGGAGGGAGGACTGGGGGAACAGTGAGGGGAGAGAGGATGGGGAACAGTGGGAGGGGGAGAGGACTGGGAACAGTGAGGGGAGAGGGACTGGGGAACATAAGTGGAGGAGGACGGGTGGACACGTGAGGGGAGAGGGAGTGGGTGGACAGTAAGGGAGAGGAGGATGGGGGAGGGGGAGAGAGGCTGGGTAAAGAAAGTGATGGGGGAACAGGACTGGGGAACAGAGGGGAGGAGGAACTGGGAACGTACTGGGGAAACATGCTGGGTGGAACACTGGGTGGAGAGAGGTGGGAAGTAAGGGGAGAGAGGAGTGGGGAACAGTGAGGGGAGAGAGAATGGGGAACAGTGAAGGGAGAGAGGGGGGAACAGTGGGGGGAGGGTGGTGGAACAGTGAGGGGAAGAGGGACAGGGTGGAACAGTGAGGGGAGAGAGGACTGGGTGGAACAGTGAGGGGAGAGGGATGGGGGAACAGGAGGGGGAGAGGAATGGGGACAGTGAGGGGGAGAGGACTGGGTGAACGGAGGGGAGAGAGGATGGGGGAAAAGTAAGGGAGAGAGGACTGGTGGAACAGTGAGGGGATAGGATGTGGGTGGAACAGTAAGGGGAGAGAGGACTGGGGAACAGGAGGGGAGAGAGGACTGGGGGAACACTGAGGGGAGAGAGGATGGGTGGAACAGTGGGAGAGAGGACTGGGTGGAACAGTGAGGAGGGGAAGCTGGGGAAAATGAGGGGAGAGAGGACTGGGTTGGAACAGGAGGGGAGAGAGGACTGGGTGGAACAGTGAGGGGAGAGAGACTGGGTGGAACAGTAGGGGAGAGAGGACTGGTGGGAACATGTGAGGGGAGAGAGGGACTGGGTGGAACAGTAAGGGGAGAAAGGACTGGGTGAAACAGTGGGGGAGAGGTCTGGGACATGAGGGGAGAGAGAATGGGGAACAGTGAGGGGAGAGAGGACTGGTGGAACAGTGAGGGGAGAGAGGATGGGTGAACATTGGGGAGAGGGACTGGGTGGAACAGTGATGGGAGAGAGGACTGGGGAACAGTGAGGGGAGAAGGAGTTGGGACAGTGAGGGGAGAGAGGACTGGGGAACAGTGAGGGGAGAGAGGACTGGGGAACAGTGAGGGGAGAGAGGAGTGGGGGGAACAGTGAGGGGAGAGAAGACTGGGTGGAACATTGAGGGGAGAGAGGAGTGGGGAACAGTGAGGGGAGAGAGGACTGGGGAACAGTGAGGGGAGAGAGGACTGGGTGGAACATTGAGGGGAGAGAAGACTGGGTGGAACAGTGTGGGGAGAGAGGAGTGGGAACAGTGAGGGGAGAGAGGAGTGGGGGGAACAGTGAGGGGAGAGAAGACTGGGTGGAACAGTGAGGGGAGAGAGGAGTGGGGAACAGTGAGGGGAGAGAAGACTGGGTGGAACAGTGACGGGAGAGAGGAGTGGGGAACACTGAGGGGAAAAGGAAGTTGGCGGTACAGTGAGGGGAGAGGGGAGTGGGGAACAGTGAGGGGAGAGGGGAGTGGGGAACAGTGAGGGCATATTGGTCTTTTTATTGAAAAAAGTTTATGTACACTTTCCAAGTGACAGCACATATTTGTGAGTTTTGTGAGTGGAGTCCACGGCCTGAGTTCCGTTCACACAGCACACGGCATCATGCTGCAAAAAGTTGAAGGGACTGACCATGGTGGAACGTACCGTGTGATGCCATCCATTCCAAGAACCGGTGAGCAATCTCTGCATTTGACACAAGAGGATTTACCAGAGTGCTTCGTAACCCAGCGGAAAAGCCCCCCTTTTGCAATTAGGCACTGGACAGTTGATGGGGGTGAAGATGCTCTCAAGAAAGTTCAAAGTGCAAACCTCCACTGGATTCTTCTCCCGAAATACAGCATCATGTCAGATCAGGAAATACCAGCGTGAGCTGGCTTCGTTTCACAGTGTGGGCAGAGCCCGGCAAAGAAGACGACATTGGACTACTACCCTGTGATCCATCACCCAATCACGAGTACAAGACAGTCCAGGAGTGCTTGCGACTTGCAGAGGAGGCCACGAGAGGGGTTGGACAAGAGTACGTAATCACTGCGTTTGATCTTGGGGTTTGTATGAAAGCCTACCCGATCGTCTGGAACCAGTCTGACCGGTGCATGAAGCACATCATTCTGACAGCACCTTGCCTGTGCGTACCTCAAGATGCTTGGTGAAAAGCTGAATGATTCTGGGTTCGGATATATCCTTCTGGAGGCAGGCCTGATCTCTTCTGGTTCTCTGCAAGGGGTGCTGGCAAACATTATGAACGAGCATTGTACTGCCATAAGACAATGCTTGAGAGTCTAGAACGCTTGCTGCTGGAGAGATATTTTGAAATTAGAGATGAAGACACGTCATTTCCGACACTGTCAGAAGACAGCAT
>CM031627.1:14171355-14176355 GCA_018398815.1 Conus ventricosus
GATCGAACTCCAGACAGCCTCATGTTTCTTCTCAAAAGAGACGTTGACTGAGCTTCAGCAATATGAAGCTATCGCCAGTTTCATGGCAGAGTACGAACTGTTCACAGATAGAGTCAGAGAAGGAGCCTTTGGACCAACTGCACAATTTTGGTTGTCGTACATCGATCATGTATGGCTTGTCCTAGCGCTCCTTGAGGCTGTCAAAATCAACGACTTCCTGCTGTACGCACAAACGATGTTCCAAATGCCAGGCCTCTTCTTCAGTTCCGGTGGACAAAACTGCAAACGCTACCCGACATTCTTCTCAGCCTTCTTGGCAAACGTTGACTTGTCGCATCCTTGAGCCATGGAGATGCTTTAGAGATGTGCTTTCAGCGTGGCGAGGTCCTTCATTCCTGGCAATTGCTGTTCAGTGCACAAGACCATGGAAGAAACGTTCATGAAGCACGCCAAAAGCCGAGGAGGAGCTGCCGGAGGTGAAACTGGTCTTACGGGACTGCTTTCCAACCAGGAGGCCTACCAAAGATGGGTCAGGACAACCCATGAGAGGTCAAAGTATCTTCATGAAACTCTGGACATAGCTGGCATGGCACAAGGTAATGAGGTTGGCAGCAGACATCGTGATTTGCGTGCTTCTGAGATACTGAAGAGCGAAAGCAACGTCATCAAGACTCAGGATGCAGTCAACAGTTTCATCGACCCTTTCTGTGAGGAAGCCTCGGTCAAACTCATCGCCCTGTCATCTGGAGCATCTGTCCCAGCCGGCACTCAGCATGATGTGTTGAGGGCAGAAAAGGCTGGTAAAGCCGTGAAGGAGGCGTTTATCACGCAGAGACTGATGGCAAAAGACCATTTCTTTGAACCAGTCAAGCGGCTAAACCTGAAAACGATGGTATCGCTGAACAAACCCGTCCACATGAAGACTACCAAGAAGAAGGTGAAATAGCAGAAAAGATAAATTGCCAACTTACAGGTGGAAAAGAAGTTTGGACGTTCAGACACTTAGTGTCGGCAGTATGAGTTAGTGACAGACAGAAACAAAAAGAAGAAGATAGCAACAACAAAAGAAAAAAGTGAAGAGTGTTCACACACACACACACACACACACACACACACACCACACACACACACACACACACACACACACACACACACACACAGAGGTACACAGAAGGTGAGCACAACTAACAAGGATATGGGAAGACACTACACATAGGGATATGGGAAGAGAAAGAGAGGGGGAAAGACAGGGAGGGGAGGAAGCAGGGGGGATAGGCCTTCTATAAACACACATCCTAGTGTACACATGCACCCTTCATACACCATGTGATAAGATTGTGGTTGATTTAAATACAGTCTGGCAGATGTGGCCATGAAACAGAATGTCTTCCAATGCCAGCATCTGAGAACAATCATCACACCACACACACACACACACACACACACACACACACACACACACACACACACACACACACACACACACACACACACACACACACACTATGCGCTCACACTTGGAAAGTGCACATAAACTTTTTTCAATAAAAAGACCAATATAAATTTGTAAAGAATTAAATTTGCGTCGAAGCCAAATAGAGGGTATGGGAGATAACCCGGCAACAGAGGACAGCAGAATACACCCATGGTAATGTGGCATAGCTCAAAAGAATTACAAGAGACTGTTCTTTGAAACTGTGATGTACTTTGTTTCTAATAAGTTGCACAGTTTTCGAGAGAGATGGTTTATTGCAAACACTTTGGCAAATTCAGTTCGCAATGTGTGACAGACGGTGGGTACACGATTGTAGGAAAAAAAGTCAACAGGAAAAAAAGTCAACGTTGACAAACTCAGAAATGTGTGAGCACGACTTGGCCTAACGGCCTTCGTTCATTCGTCCTTCGTCCTCTCTCGGGCTTCGCCCTACTCTAATCTAAAGACCATCGATTCTGCTTTGGAGTAGACTGGGTCCCTCCGTGACTTTTTTCCCGTTGACTTTCTTTCCCGTTGACTTTCTTTCCGATCACCGGGTACACACGTACACACGTACACACTGCGGTCACCTTATTGCATATATTGTCGTTTTGATTATCGCGTATCGTTCAGAAGGCCTTACTGTCAACAAAAACATAAAGGAAATTCTCGTAGCACAAATAACAAAGACACAGGTGATCACCAAACTTATGGAACGTTTTGGACGGACGAAAAGCAGCCGCGGCACCTGAGATGGGTACCTTCAAATTAAACCAGAAGGGACAGTGAATTTTGACGTTGACATAATTTTTCGTGATCTATACACTGTAAAGCACCCAAAACTACATATGACAAATTTATTAGAAGTGTGTGTGTGTGTGGGGGGGGGGGGGGGGGGGGGGACCGTTTCTCCTGACCGAGTGTTACAACTAGATGAATTATTTCAACTGACATACATATTTATATTTCACCGCCATTAACCGAAGTACTATCACTTAAGACATGATATTAAATTCACGGTGTGTCCGTATAGGTTATTTTTTGTGTGTCTTTTATTGCTAAAGCAAGTAAGACTGTTTTATCTGCCACTTCACTCCTTTGATTCACACAATTCATTCACTCATAAAATCTTCCTTCCTACATTTGGCAAAATGCTTCCATACGAATACTTTAGCAGTGTATGTTAATTCATATGAGCATCTCTGATAAACACAAATCGCAAGGAATGGTCTGATCATCACAGATTGTAACTTTCAGTTCTTTTGAAATTTGCATATGACATAATTGAAAATGTCTTTGATCTTTGTTAAGACAGTGATTGGTAATAATCAAGGATCATAATGCCCCCTTTTGTAACACTGAAAATAATGACATCTTGAATTGCACATTTAGAATCTTTACCGTATGGTGGGTATGAATTGCACATTTAGAATCGTTAACGGATGGTGGCTATGAATTGCACATTTAGAATCTTTACTGTATGGTGGCTATGAATTGCACGTTTAGAATCTTTACTGTATGGTGGTTATGAATTGCACGTTTAAAATCTTTACTGTATGGCAGCTATCCAAGCCATGTGGGTTAGACAAGTCACCACTGTTACTGCTGTGCCCAGGTTGTTTACGCTTGTGCTTGTAATGGCCGATGAAATATTAATGTTAAATTTTACCTCACACACCATACACATACAAACACACACGCACCCGCAGGCGCGCCTGCACAGTATAAACACACGTACAGAAGCATACACAAGCACGCACGCATACACACACGCACGCATACACACTCACGCATACGCGCATACAGGCATACACGCATACACACAAGCGTGTGAACGCGCACACACACACACACACACACACACACACACACACACACACACACACACACACACACACACACACACACACACACGCGCGCGCGCGCGCGCACGCACGCACGCACGCACACACACACTGCGCTCGCGTGCAGATAGCTAAAACAGGTTTGATACTCACTTTCTTTCAGCAAAGAAAAAAGTGTTCGGGCTGCTTGCTACAGCCAGACAGACGAATAGACTGACAGACAGACAGACGGACAGACAAAGAGACAGACTCACTGGTGCCGACTCTCAATGACACGTAGATGAGAAAGGCAGAACTGAAAAAGATCAGCGCCGCCAGTCTTTTCTGCATGTTCCAGCGAAGAGTGAGCAAGCCGTGTAGATGGCGCTGAAAGAAAAAGCATAATGTTGATACTCATAAGAATATTAACAAGGTCATGGGCGAAGGAGGAGAGTGGGGGTGGGTGGGTGGGTGGGGGCAAGACCTTCACAGAGGTCGAACCGATCCTGGATTTGGCCCTATAAGACAGTTCATCTGTGAAAGTAACATAATTACGCCACCAGGAGAAGTAAGATATGATCTAAGACAGTTCGTTGGTGACACCTTTACTGTCACATCAGGAGAACCAATAGAGGATCTAAGGCAGTTCATTGGTGACAACAACATTATTGTCCCACCAGGAGAAGCAATTGAGGATCTAAGACAGTTCATTGGTGACAACAACATTACTGTCCCACCAGGAGAAGCAATAGAAGATCTAAGACAGTTCATTGGTAACAACATTACTGTCCCACCAGGAGAAGCAATAGAGGATCTAAGACAGTTCATTGGTAACAACAACATTACTGTCCCACCAGGAGAAGCAATAGAGGATCTAAGACAGTTCATTGGTAACAACATTACTGTCCCACCGGAGAAGCAATAGAGGATCTAAGACAGTTCATTGGTAACAACATTACTGTCCCACCAGGAGAAGCAATTGAGGATCTAAGACAGTTCATTGGTGACAACAACATTACTGTCCCACCAGGAGAAGCAATTGAGGATCTAAGACAGTTCATTGGTAACAACAACATTACTGTCCCACCAGGAGAAGCAATTGAGGATCTAAGACAGTTCATTGGTGACAACAACATTACTGTCCCACCAGGAGAAGCAATAGAGGATCTAAGACAGTTCATTGGTGACAACATTACTGTCCCACCAGGAGAAGCAATAGAGGATCTAAGACAGTTCATTGGTAACAACATTACTGTCCCACCAGGAGAAGCAATAGAGGATCTAAGACAGTTCATTGGTAACAACATTACTGTCCCACAGGAGAAGCAATAGAGGATCTAAGACAGTTCATTGGTGACAACAACATTACTGTCCCACCAGGAGAAGCAATAGAGGATCTAAGACAGTTCATTGGTAACAACAACATTACTGTCCCACCAGGAGAAGCAATAGAGGATCTAAGACAGTTCATTGGTGACAACAACATTACTGTCCCACCAGGAGAAGCAATAGAGGATCTAAGACAGTTCATTGGTGACAACATTACTGTCCCACCAGGAGAAGCAATAGAGGATCTAAGACAGTTCATTGGTAACAACATTACTGTCCCACCAGGAGAAGCAATAGAGGATCTAAGACAGTTCATTGGTAACAACATTACTGTCCCACCAGGAGAAGCAATAGAGGATCTAAGACAGTTCATT
>CM031627.1:14178855-14216542 GCA_018398815.1 Conus ventricosus
AAAGAGAACTCCCAACTAAACGGTCAGTTTTACAGACTTATTTGTTTCTTTTGGGCTTGTATTCAGTAATTTCTTATATTATTCAATTTAAGTATATTCATACATGTAACAAATGAAATGGAAAAGCTTTGTATTCATACTGATTAAGAATATTTCAACTCCACGCTAGTGATGCTGGCGCCAGTTTGTTTCCCCTCCTTCCCGCTGTCTGACCGTTCTGTTCACAGTAGGTCAGTCTGGGGGTCAAACGCCCACACCTTCACCGGGGCAAGACGCCTAGGGTGGGCTTTTTGCCCCGTTCATTGGGCCTTTGCCCCATACTTGCTTTTATCGTAAATTAGGTAAATTAGGTAGGTAGGTAAGTGATGACTGGTGAGTGTGTGTGTGTGTGTGTGTGTGTGTGTGTGTGTGTGTGTGTGTGTGTGTGTGTGTGTGTGTGGTGTGTGTGTGTGTTGATCCTAGCAGGAAAACGTTCTTCTACAGTAGATGAAATAGATACATCAGCAACATCCCCATAGCATTTGGCAACAGTTTGTAGGTCTAGTTGCAAAGCGAGACGACTGCAGGCGGAAATCTAAACAAATCTTAAATAAATGTTAGCGAACCGCCCAGAGAACGTGGACAAATGAGTCACAACACAAAACACAACGCGTTTCGACCTCTTAGGTCTTCGTCGGGGGATAAATAAACGAATAAAACAACGAAAATTCACTTAGCTTTGATCGCTTCAGATCGCTTAGGGTTCAGCGCAAGGAAGAAGGCCGAGGGCAAAGTAGACCACAACCGCGTCCTGTATCGGAACAACCAGCTGACGGTGGACGAGGAGAGCTTCTACAAGAACCTGGAGGAGCTGGTGAAGGTTGGTGTGAGTCTGTACTGAGGAGTGGGGTCTGATGGAGAGGGCATTGTGGTGATGGCGTAGAGGACCTGGTGGAGGTTGGTGTGAGTCTGGCCTTGAGTTGGTGGAGGTTGGCCTTCTTCCTTGCGCTGAACCCTAAGCGATCTGAAGCGATCAAAGCTAAGTGAATTTTCGTTGTTTTATTCGTTTATTTATCACCCGACGAAGACCTAAGAGGTCGAAACGCGTTGTGTTTTGTCTTGTGACTCGTTTGTCCACGTTCTCTGGGCGGTTCGCTAACATTTATTAAGATTTGAACAGTTTGTAGGGTCAAAGTTGTGGGGTGTAGGGAAATAGTACCCCACAAATTGTCGCTACCGCACAACCCCGGCAAAAGCTATGACACACTACCTCACAACCCAGGTAACGAACACACACACACACACACACACACACACACACACACACACACCACACCACACACCACACACACACACACGCACAGAGATCAGCTTGCTCTCGTTCTCTGCCAGGCAGGGGATAATGAGATGACGTCTTTTATGCGCATGCTTTCTGTGAACAGAAGTAAATTATGGCGTCGGGGGCGTCATTGTTGAAACAATGTCAACGATGATTCAAAAGATATGTTTGTGTCTTTTTTTTAGTTTGTTACTTGCATGGCATATCAATTTATTTTCATCATTGTTGTCAGGAAGCAAAACACTGAAAAGAGAAGGGAAACATTTTGGAATTTAGGCATGTGCTGTTCAAGCAGGCTGGGAAACTAAATCCAGTTGTCTACTCTTCTTGAGTTTTTCGTCTTATTTGCTTGCCGCGTGCACTCTTTCTCTTCTGGATGATCTTAGTAGCTAGGCAACGTGCTCCTCTGAGAATCACGGTTACTTACATCATTATTGCTTTATTAGCCAGCTTTACCATGCATTCAAAAGGTGCAGACTATGAACCTAATCTACACCGCCGTTTCTCGCCAACTCTATCGTAGATTTGTATTTTTACATGTGTTTACACTATCACACAAGTAGTTTTGTGTTCGTATTTGGTTGGGGTTGTTTGGGATGTTACTGAGAAGTATTTGGGGATGTTTTGGATTTATTTGATTAATTGTGGGATGTTACTAAATACACTCGGTAGCCTAGATTTATATGTACCGTGTATATATCTAATTCAGCCAACACAGCGACATATACATTCTGAGGTGATAGCCCAGAATAGGCAAGTAACTGCTGAAGAAGAAGAAGAAGAGACGAACGAGAAGAAATAATGAAGTTAGTGATGTTGCTTACAGCCCAGTCAGCCGGAAAGGGCCATTGTACCATATCAGGGCTGTTACCACACAGAAGTCATCCAAAGACAAATCGACAGCAGCAGCAGCAGAAGAAGAGAAGAAGAGACAGGGGCAGAGAGAGCATATCGTTCACTCGAACAGAGAGTTGAGGCTGAAAATGAACCAGTGTGAAGGTAATATGATAGTGTGAGACGTTAGAGAAAGTTTTTCACGTTCACAATATACTAGACAGAGCATAGAGCTGGGCAGAATATGCTACACCATTCTGTCAGTGAACAGGCATTAGAAGTCACAAATGTATTTATTTTGACTACAAATTTAAAAGATGTTCCAAAGAATTATGATTTTTAACTAAGACCTTCCTATCTACACTAATGAAAACAAAAACACAAAAAGGAAGCGCGTTTTCCTAGAATCACTATGGCCAGGCCCAAAGGCCAAGAGGCCTAGCAACACCCTCCCGAATCAGAAGATGCCAGGGATTTGAGAGAGCCTGAATGTCCCACTATATAAGAATAATATAGCTTGTTTCCCTGAAGACGGAGTATGGATGCCTTAATGGCGGGATAAAAAAACGGTCATACACACAAAACTCCACTGCCTCTGTTGAGGAAATTTGTTTATTTGCCTCGCGTGTGTTGAACACATTCAACAGCCGGCTGAAAGCATATTGTGGGTGAGGCAAGACAGCGTGTGTTGAACACATCAACAGCGGCTGAAAAGCATATTGTGGGTGAGGCAAGACAGCGTGTGTTGAACACATTCAACAGCCGGCTGAAAAAGCATATTGTGGGTGAGGCAAGACAGCGGTGTTGAACACATTCAACAGCCGGCTGAAAAGCATATTGTGGGTGAGGCAAGACAGCGTGTGTGTGAACACATTCAACAGCCGGCTGAAAAGCATATTGTGGGTGAGGCAAGACAGCGTGTGTTGAACACATTCAACAGCCGGCTGAAAAGCATATTGTGGGTGAGGAGAGAATGTAAATATGTGAGTTCAAGACCACCCATGTGATTCTGCCCGAAAAACCCCATTTTCACATACAAATCACGCCATCTCATATCAATTTTGGCCAAAATCAACACCTTTTTACAACTAAATTTAACACCTCAAAACCTCTAAATATTGACAAAATTAACACATTGAAACGGGGGTTTCTGTGCAGAATAACATGGGCGATCGTGAACTCACATATTTACATTCTCTTCAGGGGCATATAAAAATTAACGTCGCGGGAATGAGTCCTTGCTACTTTTCTAACATGTTCTTTACTTCCAGCACCATTAATAAATTAGAGCAAACAACTGGCTTTCCGTCTTGATTAACTATTTTTACATCCAATGAATTTAAAGAACCCTCAATTAATTCTTTAAATTCACTGTCTCCGCCAAACCTATGTAACTGATAATCGCAAAAACCCTACATTAGTTGGTGGCAATGCTCGTAGGACAGCAGATGGATAGCCATTAAACAAATTAGTATCTGTTTTTAACTGTTGTAAATGGACATACAAAATTGGGTTCACGAGAAAATCAGACGGTCTACTGCCTACATACTCATAAAGACCGCTTTTTAAGTGCATATGTGTTTTAATATGATATGTTTCACCACTATTATAAAAGCTAAAATTCGAGCAAGGCTTTTAGGAAAAACGTACTCCCTTTCTTCAAGTTCTGGAAAATTTATAGTAATTATAAGATTTGCCTCATTAATTTTTAACTTAATGTTAAAATTGCTAAATACTTCTCTTAAAGAACAAAGTTGTAGTAACCATCGGGGATTTTTAAATGTTTATTAGCTTGCCTTGCAGAGAACGGTATTATGCCGCTTCTGGCTCACCGCTCTCAACCGGCCTTGGCGGTCTCGTGCGGGCGACTCCAAAAGCGGCATAATACCGTTCTCTGCTAAGCAAGACTTTAATAACCAAAAAAATAACGACCCTACAAACATACATACTGTGTAGGGTTATCTGTTTTCAATACTAATTTACAAAACTTTTTAGATTTCAGTTTTTGCTTAATCCTATATTTTTCTGATCATTCTCAATAACATCATTTTCACGCAAAACATCATCAAATGCGTCTCTGTCTTTCATGTGAAATAAAACTACAGTCTTTAACTGCTCTCTAAAGTCTTTTAAAACCGAGTTTATTTTTGACATAAAATCCACACACTTATCCCAGCATGTCTTCCACTGAAAGCCAGTTTTGATAAAGTGTTTTTTTTTTTTAACTATGTCTCTTTCTGCTGAACAGTCATCTATAATAAATAGTGTCTGCGTTCCTTCAAACAGTCTATAAAACTGTTCTAAACACTCACTCAGTTTATTGCTAGGATCAACTAAATATATTGTCAAGGAGGTGAAACCTCTCACAAAAGGGCATTAGACGCTTGGAGACAAAGGGACATTGTACTGGTATAAAAATAGGTAATTGACCAATTAACGGGGTACCTTACCCCCCGCACCGGCCGAACTGTGTAAAGGAGCCGGAGTGGTCAATGACAAAAACCCCTAGGGAGAGTTCGGACTCGGTGGCAAAAAGGGGGCGGGAATGAAACCACACGACTCGGGGCCCCAGTGAGTCAAAATGCTGGGTAGCTGGGTCGTGAAAAAGCGGGAAAGGGGCGGGGGGGGTTGGGATTTGTTCGAGGGTAGCCGGGGTCATGTGTTGGTTTATTGTCGGGTGGCTGAATGCGTGTGGGGTTGTAGAAACCCCTCCTTAAGTAATTACTGTTTTTTAACTGCCACCGAAGCGGCGGTTTTTCGTGCCCACTGGGAAAGTGTGTGTTGTAATCAATTAGGTGGGGGTGTGTGTAAATGCTGATTTTTGGGTGGAATTCGCGAGGGGAGAATTCGGGGTATTGTGAATGGGTTTTTGAAAAGCAGGGGGGGGACAAAGGTGGCTCGAAGGGGAACCCTTTGTTTCCCCCCTTTAATAAATGGGGGAGAAAAACGTGTCGGGAACAACACCAGGAGAGAGAGAGAGGGGAGAGGAGTGGCAGGACGGGAAAAAGGGGTCGGAGAAACGGGGTTTGGGGATAGAAAGAAAAGCAAAGTTTGGGGTTGAAGAAAAGTGGGGAAGAAAAAAGTTTGAACCCCAGAGGGGGTGAAACAGACAAACTAAAATTTAAAACCCAAGGTGGGTGAAGAAGAGAAAAAGAAGGTTCGACGTCGAGACCCCAGAGAGCCCGAAAACCAGCCTGACCCTGGACCCAGTCCCCAAGGGCATCACACAAGAGGCTGAAGAAGACGTAAGAGATTTTTTTTCAGAAGGGGGTGTGGTGTGAAAGCGGGGTTTGTGTGGGGAAAACCCTGGCCAGGTAAAAATCATTTCTTTTAAAACCCGGGGATTAGGAAGTTTTGTCTTTTATGTTTATTTTCATTGTGTGTGTTTTGTTGTTCTGTTTAATTTTAAAAGTAAAAGAAATTGCATTTTTGTTCCGTCGTGTTAGGGAGAGACAAATGCGTGAATCCTTTCCCCAGAGAAGGCGAAGTTGTGGGGCATGAGTGTCATGCGTGTTGGTGAAAAGATACCTTGGGTGTTAACCCTGACTAATAATCCAATTAGTCCCTTAAGCAATACCATCACGTTTTCCCCGCCCGGACAAAGTGGGAGCCCCCAGGTTTGCAGGGCCCCAAATTGTTTCAGGAGGGAAACAAAGGATATAGAGTAGTACTGGGCAAGCGCCCACAAAAGGAAATTAAAATTTAGCTTTTTAATTTTTTCCCTTAGTTTTTTTGATGCGAGTATTGACTTGTGTGGGGGTGGTTGTATTAATCAAAGGTCGTTCAGAAAAACGAAGAACGAGGTTTAGTCTTAACCCCACAGAACTGTGGTTTAAGTTTAAAGGGCCCCTTTTGGGTTTTGGGAACACTCCCATATTGGTGTACTCTAACTTTTATAATAAATGTGTACTGCTTTTTTCCGGTCTTAAGCGAAAATGTTTAGTGGTGCTAAAACATATGAAAAAAAGAAATGGTGAAGAAAGTTTTACCCCCTTTGGGAAATGATGAGTTTGGGGGGGAAAAAAACTGGTATAAGGGATGAAACTGCGTAATTCATTGAAACCAGCAGAAGCTGAGAGAGATAAAAAGGCCAAAAGAAGGAAATTTAAAAAAGGAACGTTTAGAGGCAGAGTTTTAAGCTGTTAAAGCGGAGCAGATGCGGGGTTTAGTGCAAAAGAAAAGCAATGAGGGGAGTGCAGTTTGTAAGAAAAAGCAGATGCAGAAAGTCACTGCCGAGCTAAAGCAAGCAAGAGGCAGCTCAAAAGCTAAAGGTTTGAAGGGGGCAGAGCAAAAGCAAAATGGGAAATTTTTAGCCAAAAACAAATTGATTTGGGAAAAAATAAATTGAAATCGTAGTGAAATAGACCCCAGTTCGAGCTGGGGCCGCGACAAGTTGCGCCCCTAGACTAAACCCCACTGTTAGAGAAAAACTGATTCGACGATGCTATATCAGTGGGTTTTGAATCGTTTGCGAGCACGGGGCTGGCCGGAAATGCTGGGCAAAAAAACCTGCTCCCTTGTTACAGGTCGTGCGTTAACACAGTTCCCCACCTTTCCCCAAAAGGTGATCAGAGATTTTGACAAGGTGAAAAGGCGGTGCAAAAGGTATGATTTGATGAGGTTTTGGGCGTAGTTCGCGAGGCGGAATCAAACAGGGTGAAAATACCTCGTTCGGAGTTGATGGACCCTATTTCAAAAAAAGGGGGTAGAATGAGTGGAGTGGCAGTGTTTTTGAAGGCCTCAAGACATGGTGAAAAAAGGCAATATTTGTGGTTGTGGACGGGCCTCAAATCCACTTTAAAGGAAAAAAGGCAACCACAGTACTGAGGTATTTGAGACGTGAGACTCCGGGAAGCGAGGTGATTTCCTGAACAAGGGGGAAAGCTGGAAGATTTTCAGAGGAAGCAGGCCGCACAGGGACTCACGAAATGGTCAGCATTTACACACCGTAGGCCCGCGTCACGTGAGAAAACGGGGTGAAAACCAATAGCCACGTGGAGAATGAGCGTACTGTTTTCTGTGTAATAAAAAGGGGGGCACTTGGTAGAGACTTAATTTAAGCACAGAAAGCTGCAGCAATGGGGGATCGGCCAAGAGAAGGCAGATGGGAAAAGTGAACAAGATGCAGTGTTATTTTGTCGGGATTGTGTGTGTGTTCCCCGATTCAGGCGAAACTGATGTGCAAAAAGGCAAGTGGGGAAATTGGTTAATTATTGAGACTTGGGTCACTGGGTAGGTGAAGGGAGCCCCTGGTTTAAAAGGGAAATTTTCACGGAGAAAAAGAGGTGTAGAAAAATGAGGGAACAGTACAAAAATTCAAAAGGGAGGGGTTTTCATTGATAAAATTTTTATAGGGGAAAGGTAAGGCTTTGCTTTTCCCGAACCCCCGTTGTTTTGGTATGGGAAAAAACCCGGGAGCACGGGGGGTACGGAGACCCGAGGGGGTTTTGGTTGAATCGGGAAAAAGGAATCCGTGAGGAAAAGCGTGCCCTGGCCTACCCATCATTTGGGGAGAAAAAAAAGGGCGATCATCGTCAAAAAGTGTTCGGTTTTGCTCAACAAGGCAGAAGAAACGTTTTAAAGGGAAGGGAAATCGGTTTGAGAAAAAGGGTGGGGTATTGTCCCGAGTTCACTACTCGAGTTCGGGGAAGAAAAAACACAGATGTTGTGTTCGCGGGGCGGTGATGTCAGAAAAAAGTGACGTCCCCCGGGCATCCCAAGAAGGGTCACAAAAGGCAGTGGCAAGGTACTAGGGGCCGGGTTTCCTGGGCTGTCAGGCGGTTCGTTCCCAAAATGCAGACATCGGGGGGTGGGAAAGGGTGTGTGTCAGAAGGGGATCGATGGTCTTACAAAAAAGTTGGCAAAAAAAAAATGGTGGCGAAAAGTGGGTGGGGTGCTGTGCTTTTGCAGTGTCGCGTATGCGGCGGTGGTTGCAGGCCCGTGTATAAAGAGAAGGGGAGAATTTCGTAGAAAAAAGGGTTATATGGCCACACGACTTTGGCTGGTGGGATTCCAGTGTATGTTGAATTTGTTTTGATGGTGTATGTTTTGATTTTTCCTATAATTTTTGTTGCCCACAATCTTGCGGGGTTTCTCGGGTGTAAGTAGGTTTATGAGGGCCGATTTTAGCATGGTTTAAAGGGAAAATTATTTTTTTCACTCCTTGAATTTTAAGTTTTACCCAATAGGGCATTGTCTTCGAGTGGGGGGATTTGTCAAGGAGGGGAAAACCCTCCCAAAAAAGGGGATTAGATTTGGAGAAAAGGGACATTGTAGGGTAACAAATAGGTAATTGCCAATTAACCGGGGTACCTTCCCCACCGCACCGGCCGAACTGTGGAAGGAGGGGAGGGGTAAATGACAAACAACACCTGGGAGAGAGTTGGGACCTGGGTGGCGAAGGGGGAGGAATGAAACCACTACGACCTGGGGGCCCCAGTGGTGTAAGCTGGTCAGTGAGGTTCTTGTGTAAACAGTCAGGAAGAGGGGGGCCCTTGGTTTTGTTCAGTGTATTGGGGGGTCATGTGTTGGTTCTATTGTCGCTGGCTGAATGCTGTGGAGGTTGTAGTAACCCCCTTAAGATAATTACTGTGTTAAGGCCCACCAAATCGGGGGGGAATTTTCGATGTCCATCGGGCAAAGGTGTGTTTGAAACTTTAGGTAGGGTGGGGTAAATGTGATTGTTGGGGAAAATTCGGAGGGAAAAATTCAGGGTACTTTGAACTAGGGGTTTGAGAAGCAGGGGGAAAAAGGCAGGGCTAAAGGGGGAACCCTTGTTCCCTCCCTTTTAAAAATGAGGGGAGAAAAACGTGTCGGGAAACAACACAGGAGAGAGAGAGAGAGGAGAGGAGTGAGCAGGCGGGAAAAGGGGTCGAAGAAAGTGTCGGGGAGTAGAAGAGACGCTAAGTCTAGGGTTGAAGAAAGTGGAAGAGAAGGAAACTAAGTTTAAAGCCAAAGGGGGTGAAGACAGACAAATGAATTGAACCCAGAGGGGGTAAAGAAGACAAAGAAGAAGATTCGACGTCGAGACCCCCGAGACGCCCACAAAGACAGTCCTGAAGCGGGGACCCAGTAACCAAGGGCATCACATAAAGCAGTGCTAAAAGACGTGAAGAGATTTTTTTAAAGAACTGTTTGTGGTGTGAAAGCGGGGTTTGGGTGAAACCGGGCCGGGTAAGAATATTTCATTATCCCCGGGATTGGAAGTATTGATCTTTTATGTTCTGTTATTTATTGGTGTGATTTGATTTTTATGATTAAAAAAGTAGCATAGAAATTGATTTCTGTTTCATCGTGTTGGGAGAGACAAATGCGTGAACCCCTTTCCCCAGGAGGGCGAATTTTTGATGGGCGCATGGTGGCATATGGGTTTAGTGAAAATAACCTTGGTGTGTTAGCTGATAATAAACATAAAACTTGGATTAAGAATCCATCACGTTTTCCCCCCGCCCGGGAAAATATATGTTTCTCGTCCTTAAACCTTTTATCAGTAGCTTTTTTCCCTTTTAAAGTGGGGGAGAAACACAAATGATCAAATTTTAAAACGTAAACTGTTTGTATAGGTCGGACAAATTTTTTTTCCAAAACCATTTTGCCCACAAATTAAGAGCAATGAGGAGTTTTTGGTCAAAAGTTTACTGCCCCATGGTTTTATAAAAAATTTTAATCAATCCAGTTTTTATGTTTATCATACTTTCTGTCAAAAATGTTCAGATAAAAAAAACCCTATAAGACCAAATGTGAAAGTTTAACCAATCATTTCGTAAGTTTGTTTCTATTTAAGTAACTTGATTTTTTTTGTTTTTTTGTTATGCCTTTAATATCCTCCCCTTGTGAAAAACGACGACACAACTTTAAGATTTTTAAGCAGTTTTCCCAGCTAAATTAATTTTTTTTAAAAGGACGTCACTAACCCCAAAAACCCCCATCCCCTCCACATTTTTAAAAGGAAATTTTCAAATATCTTTGGGAAAGTGTCCCAAATTTTTCTGTTTGGGAAGAACGTAATTTTGTAGAAGCTTCTTTAAAAAACGTTTTCTTCGGGGGGGATGTACTTTTTTTTCCCCTACGGTGTTTTTCAATTTTTGGTATTGCGTTAAAAAAAAGATTAATGAAAGGGGCCGGGTTTGAATGTTTTTCTAAAATTTTTGACGGCTAAAAAATGTAAATGGGCTTTAAATTCAAATTTTTGCCCCATTTAAATTGGTTTGGGTCCATTTGAGGTCATTTTTTCGAATTTTTTTATTCATAGGCCCAAACTTTATTTGTTCTACATTGCGTAGTTGTTCTAGTTTAGGAAACCTTTTGCTGTCCCCAAACCCTCTTTGCGTTTATAATCCCCTCTTTAGTGTATCAAAAATAAAAAGGGCCATCTCACCATTCTTTTTAAAAGTCTAACGTCTGCAAGGTCTTTTAACTAAGTTATACCCCTACAGGTGCAAATTAAACCCTGATTCATTCCCCCCGCGACTTTTTTTAGTACAGTTTATTATTTTTTTTCCAAAAACAATGTGCGGTAACATTTCAAACTTTTCTGTTTTGTCTCAATTTTATATTAAATGATCCGACCTCCCCAAATAATCTTTTAAACGTAATTAGGGGAATTGTATAAATTTTATAATGCAATATGATTTTCCCCGTTGGAAGAGTCTTAAAAAAGTTGAGGGCCTTCATCATATAAGTTTTCATCAGGCTCAGTCATCCCCAAATGAACTAGAGTAAAGAATGTAATGCAAAATTTTGGGGGACTTTCTCCTTCATAAGTGTTTTGTTTGGTGAACTCTAAAACTATGATTGTCAGTGAAAGCCCAAAAATTTTAGCTAGTCTTTATCAAAAAAGGGAAAATTACTTCTTTTTTTCGCTGAATGATAACTTTTTTATTCGTTGTTTTAAATTTGAGATAATTTAAAGTTACCATTTCTTCTTTTAGGAGCAAAACCCCTAATAACCCTCGGGGATGTTAATGGCTAACTATGGCCCCCGGGTTTTGTCAATTTTTTTAAACTTATTTTTCTTTTGTTTATTTATTAAAAACCCTACAACTTTTTAAAATATTTCTGAAGGAATGTTCTGTTCGCAATTTTTTTTAATAGCATTTCTAAAAAACAAAGGGGTCTTGGTTGTTATTTTACAAAATTTTTTAAAACAAATTAAAAAAAGAGGCTTTAAAAATACTGATGCAAAAATTTGTTTGGGGCCCCCTACAACTTAAAAAAATAGCAACCCATATCTTGCATTTTGTGACCAGATGAACTTTTCAAGTAAAAGGTGGACCATTGGCCCAAAAATTTACCCTCCCATTAAAAAAAGATACATCCCCAAAGTGTGTTTAGTCATCCGATGCGTTTTTCAGAACCTTAAATTTTTTTTGGATCAATGGGGGGGGTGTGTATGCGATTTTAAATCATCCTGATTTTGGTGAGGTCAGGTAAGATTTCATTTTTATTTTCACCTTCAGACTTTTTGATGAACGCAAGGCTTTTCCAAATGACAAACCGTTTAATCCCTTCGAACCGATAGACTGAAGGTTTTTAAAGGTTTTGTAAAGAATTCAATATTAAGTTAAGACGCTTTGACAAAAATCGGTCTAACATGGTCTAGGCCCCCCTTTTTTTGGGGCGGACAGAAATTTTAACTATGCCCCGGAATCCCCCTTACAATCTTTTTCAGGGCCCTGTTCACTGGGTCCATAGAGCAAAAGCATAAAACAGCATGGAGACCCTTTATCTTAGAATTCTAAGGGCTAACTAAAGCAGGAATAGAAAAAAATTTCGCTCTTGTATTTTTTGGGTTTGTAGGTGCAAGCACAAAAAAGAACGACTAAATGTCCCTTTATGGGTTTTACGCACAAAAACAATCTTGCAAAAATTGAGGGCGCATTTTAAATTTACAGTTTTTTGCCCCCAAGTATAAAAGGGCCAAAATGTTTTCAATACGCAAGATCGAAAGTAGACTTTTGTTGGGATGGTTTAATTGCCTTTGACCTAGATCAGAAAAGGAAAAATTCCCCACAAAAATGAAAACCTTGTGGGAGGCAATGAACAGAAGCGGGAAAAAAGAAATAAATTTGGGCATAATATTACAAACAATAAAAAAACCCAAAAATAAGTCACAATCCAGTGGCCCCCAAAACCCCAAGGCCGTGAAGTACCGAAGTCCGAAGTCAAAAAAAAAAATGGCCAGAATATGAAAAGACAGCGCTTGTTTTTTTATTAAAATGGAGGTTATCCTTTTTATTTTTTCTAAAGATAAACCCAACTATTTAAAAATAATGTCCAAGGTGTCGGCCCTAAAAACTATTTTCTTGAGTAGACAAAAGCAGCTAACGCACCCCCCAATATACCAGAAAGGCCCGGCTTTACTGGTTTTTTTTAATAAATCGAAAATGATCAAGGTTTTTTTACCCATGATTTTCAGGCGGAGGCGAGGGGTGGGGCATGCCCGGACCACGCCCCCTGAATAGCCCCACAGTGTTTTTGCAAATCCTAAAGGGTTTTATAAGTTGTAATGTGATCCCTTTCTCTTAAAAAGTGTTGGGTTGTTCTGCTAGGTTGGTCTTATTAAAAAACTTTGGTAGTTTCTCTTTTTTGCTCACTTGAGTTCGTAAGTCTTTTTGGGGAGGAAAAAAGCTTCTAGTCTTGCTGATCTTTGTTCAAAATCTTTTTGTCTTTGAGTTATTCTTTTTTTAATTCATGCCCAATTGGCGATAGCCCCAAAGATTTTTTTTTTCTCTTTTTTTTTTGCTATTATTTACCCAGTTTTGCTAAAAATTTTTTTAATTGCCTCTGTGTTTTCAAGCAGATCAAGGGCCCCTATTTTTCGCATGGGGAGCGGGAGTGTGTAAAGTTTTTAATCTGTTTCTTTAAAAAAAAGGTTTTGCTTCTATTATTTCGCCGTGTTTACTTAAACTTTAAGTTCCCCGTTTTGCATTTGGTTTCTGTTGGAGTTCCGTAGTGGTTTTGAAGTTTAGAACGCTTCCCCATCTAAAATTTTTGGTTTAGTAATGCCAAGGCGATTTTGATCTTCCCCCTAAGTCTTTGTCTAATTTTATTCATGCCCCAAAAAATTTGATGAGTCTGTTTTTCGTAAGTGAAACGTTTTCTCGGTTGGGGGCACTTTTTACAAAAAAATGACTTTTTTTTCTTTCAAAAACAAAAGGAAACGGGAGGTTCTTGACCCAAACTTTTTTAAAATGTTCAACTTATTAATGTTAATTTATGCTGATTTTGCTAATTTATACAGCAAAGCGCGATGGTTGTACCAAGGGGTCATTTCACTCATGTGTTCCGGATCTAAAAATTAATCTTCTTACCTTAATTTCCCATGTTTTTAAATAAATTTAAATTTTTTTTTGTTTTATAAAAATGCACAAAATATGGTCGATTCTTGCCCCATAGAAGATGAAAGAATTTTGGGGGGGGAAATAAAGGGGAAATTACTGTTTCCCAAAAAATCATTATATTTATGCGGATCAAATTTTTACTGTTAAAATTTTTGACCAGGAGCGGATGAAGTGATTGGCAGCTCTGCACGTCTTCTTTTAAAATAGAACTGTTCAAAAAAAACCCCCGGAGGTTGTAAGAATTGGGGCGGGCAATGTTAAGAAAAATTTTATAAACTTTAGGGGCAAGAAATATTTCTTTACATAATCAGAATATTTTACCTATTTGATCTATGGTAACGGGGAAAGAAAAGGGTGTCTTGCTTTCAAGGAAGAAAATGAAAAGCCTAAAACATAGAAAAGGGGCCGCAAAAGTAAAGCGGCAAAAAGGTTTGTAGCGTAAGTTATGGTATGGAAATCGCTTTTTCATACCTAGATTTGAGTTGTTAAAAAACGCATGCCCATACTTCAAGGAGCATTAAAAAACAGTTGTATATGAATAAATTTTTAAAGAAACAAACTGTTTTAAAATTACGACCCGAAGCAAAGTACGATTTTGCATTGTTGGTTTTACGCTTGAACCTAATTTAGCGAGGATGATTGAAAAATTCGTCAAAATTAGCAATATATTAGAAAGGTGATTATCATTCTAAATATCCCAAAAGCAGGCAGAACCCCATATGAATTTTAGTTTTTTTGCCCCAGCAAATCGCTTAAAAAGGGATTTATTGCTGTGTGAAAAAAGGACCATTGAAGCCTGAAAATTTTAAAATTTTCCTAAAAAAACAAAAAATAAGTACAATTGGGGTAGTCCTAACCAAATCTACGTAGCGGGCTTAAAATTATCAGCAATTTGAAATGAAATAAAAAAACGTTGGAGCGGGAGGTGAGAAATCCCAAGTTGACTTGTGTTAAAGATCTGCTTTTTACAATGTTGATTATCAATTTTTAAAACGAAATAGGTTTTTGGATTGCCAAGGTCAACGGAGGTAAAAGTTAAAGGAAGCGGGGAACTGTTAAGCATAAAAAACATTCAAAATTTTAAAGAAAAAGAAGCGATAAACCCCTTAATGGTATTTGTTTTTTTAATTTAGAGCGCAGTGAATATTAAGTAACAGATTTGAAAATACATTTTCTAAATTATTTTATTTTTAAAAAAATGTTGCAAGTTTATCCAAAAATACCTACAGCGCAGATTTGCCCAGAGAAGAGATAGCCCCCCATAAAAAATTTGATTAACCCAAATTAACAAATGCTACAAAAACAGAAGGACTTTCAAAAAAATTTCAAAACCCAAAAGAAGGATTCTGTGCCTTTAAAAGCTGTTACCTTTGTTATATGGGGCATCGATTTGAGTGCATATCGGCAGGGGGCAAGGTTTGGTTTTAGAACAGGCATAGGTGCCCAGTTTACCCAGGGGGTTTTCTTTTGTCTCGCCCGTGTTTATAGGAGGGCGTAGAAAAAAATAAAAACTCCCGCACAATATAGTTCAACAATAACAGCTAAAATTAGTTTTTTCAAGGATAATAAAAAAGCGCTGTGACTCAACATCAGGATGAAAAATTCAGTGTTTAAGGGTTTTGTGATACGACAAATTTTCTTCAAAAAAAGGGAGGGCAACTTTTTTTCAACAGCCAGCACCGAGCAATAAAAAAGGAGTTAAAAAAGTAAAGAAAATTAAACTTGTTAAAAGCTAATTAACAAAAGCCAAAAGGGTGTTTTTACTTTAGTTTTTGAGTCCAAGCCCCAAAAAGACCCTCGAAATTGATTAATTATTTTTTTTATTTAAAAAAATATTTTGAGTTAGAAAAAAAACAAATGGATAAGTATTTGAAGGCCCGCGAATTTTTAAGCAATGCAAGAAAATTTATCAAGAGCACTGAATATATTGATTTAGAAATATTAATCAGCAAACGACGGAAGTGTTGCTATGCTTTTCTCAAATTCCCAAATAAATAAAAATAGACCCCCCAGTTTAAAATAATGTTAGTGTTTTAAAGACTATATAAAAATAATGAAGAAAATCTAGAAGTCTGGGGGTTTAACTAAACAACAGGTTTTCTTTGGTTGGGGAGACGAACTGCTTCACTTTGATGTGGCCGCGGGAAGAAGCCCAAAAAGAGAGGCTTGGTTGGGCAGGGGCGAAAAATCCTAGGATAGATTTAAACGGTAAGATGAGCCCTTTTTAGGGAAATCTTAAATTTCCCTACCTCCAATTAGTCGCAAAAAAAAACAGTTTTTTTAAATAAAAAAAAATTTTTCAACAACAAATTTTTTATGTGGTTTTTTCGCGGTTGACCTTAAAAAACCCCGGGGAGAGATCAAAATATCACCCCACATCCTGATTTAACTTTAGCGGAAAATCCCTTTTCCCCTTTTGCGTGGAACCATTGATCGTTTGAAGAACAAAACAAACCAAAAACTGTTAATGTTAAACAGGGAGAAGAAACAAAAACTACACCCCTTTAAATGTCCCAAAAAGCCCCAAAAATAGGTGACCAGACAAAAAACTGTTTACTTATACGATTTTTACCACGGGGGGGACCGCATTACAATTGATAGAACAAGATAGAATTTTGGGGGATACTTTAAAGCATTTCCTAAACAAAATTCTGCAGAAAATGTTTAAAAAGAAATTCATTTTCCCAAACGCAAGGCAAAGAAACATTGTTCGGCCCGTTTACTTAATAAGAACTAATTACGCCCCCCCGAAGCATAAAGTTGTTTTAAGAAAATGGAAACGACTGCAAAAATTTTCCATACTTTTACGCAGTTTTGAATAAATCATTTTTCCCTTTTGAAGGGGGCCCGCGCCCCAAAAATTCGAAAAAAAAAGTCTTAATGAGTAAAACACCAGATTTGTTTTATTTGCCTTCGTTATTGTCAGGTCGGTGGCGTTCATTTTAAAAAGAATTTATAGAGGGCCTGATGTGCAGAATACCCGAACGCATGCAGAAGTGCGCAATGTTCTAAATTAAATTTTTTCGAAATTAATGGCTGAGACCAAGAAAGTTGACTCACCAAATTGTTGGGTTTGGGTTTAGAATCGTGGGAACCCCCCAAAAGTAGAGAATGATCCATTGTGGAAAGGGGTTTTGAGGGCGGGATAAAAATGCAATCTTTAATAAAGTTTGATCCCAAAGCATGGGAAGGCCCCCTTTTTTCCCTAACTTGGGGTTATGACTCTCCTTATAAAGCAAGCAGTAACCCGGCCTTTGGGTAGATGCATTTCACAATCATCAGAAAATACATGTGTTTACTTTAAAAAAAATGTCTTTTTTTGCTTATAGCAATGGGGTTCTTGGTCGGGCTATGTCCCTTTAAAATTGCCAATAACGGAAGAATATTTTTACCATTTGTTAAAAGGGGTTTACCCCTTTTGAATACATGAAAGCTGGGAAAAGGGTTTTACGAAGACACACTTCCCCCTAAAGGGCGTTTTTTCTAGTTTTGAGGAAAGGAATCAGTGATCGATTCCGATGCCAAAAGCATGCAGAAGTTAGAGTGTAAAAAAAAGGGAGACTATATGACTCCCACTTTGAGGCAGATGTTGTTTTTTGGGGAGCTTTTAAAATTTTTAGGGGTCTGAAAATTAAAGCCTGGGTCCCCCCCATTACATTTCTGGCCCGGGGGTGAGCTGGGAATGTTTCTTAAAGTTTACTGGAGTAAAATTGTTTTTTGTAGATTTACCAATGCTTCAGATGATTAAAAAAGGGTTGCGTGGAGGAATTAGTTGGCGTCGCATCATTACTGTAAAGCAAACAACAAATACTTGGACGACTATGATCCGAGTAAAAGGTCTAACTATCTCATGTATTTAGACGCAAACAATCTGTATGGTTGGGCTATGGCGCAATCGCTTCCATTACGCAACTTTAAAATGTACACTGGTGGTATTAAAAACATTCAAGAATTTGTAGAACATCTGCATACTCTTACAGCTGATCGTAAAAGAGGTCTTATTCTAGAAGTTGACTTAGAATATCCTCATGAACTCCATGACCTACATAATGACTATCCATTAGCAGCAGAAAGCCTAAAGATGAATCCAAGAGAGCCGCCTAACTTGTGCCTAATCTTCGAGGCAAAAAAATTATGTCTGTCATTACAGACTTCTACAATTTTATTTAAGACACGGTTTGAAGATTAACAGCTGTTCATCGTATTATTGCTTTGATCAAGAACAGTTCATGAAACCATACATCATTAAGAACACTGATCTCAGAACCAAATCCACAGATGCTTCAGAAAAAGACTTTTTCAAGCTGATGAACAACAGCTGTTTTGGAAAGACTATGGAGAATCCGCACAAGCGCAAAGATGTCAGATTAGTCACCAAAGAGAACGAAGCAATTAAGCTAACTTCAAAACCAATTATCAGGACTTCAGAAGATTTCATGATCGGCTTTTTGGCATAATGATGAAAAAAAAGAAAGTCCAAATTAGACAAGCCTGTTTTTATCGGGTTTACCGTTTTAGAATTATCAAAGCTTTTGATGTTAGAATTTCTTTATGACTACTTTAAACCCTTGTATCAGAGTCCGAGTACTTTACACAGATACAGATAGTTTTGTTATAGATATCCCTACTGAAGACATCTATAAAGACATGGAAACCGAAGTGGCATAAAGGACATGTGGGATGGTACGACACATCCGATTATCCTAAAGATTCGCCTTTGCATTCAATTACTAACAAGAAGGTTTTAGGAAAGATGAAGGATGAATTATCAGGAGGGGTGATTAAGGAGTTTATTGGTTTAAGGTCGAAAATGTACAGTATTTCGAGCCAGAGAAAATCATTAAGAAAGCAAAGGGAATATCCCGCAGTGTAGTGCAGTCGAGCATATCGCATGACAACTACAAGAAGCATTGTTTGACAATAAGACTTTTCATCATGACAACGTAAAACTGCGATCTAATCTACATGAGATCAACACAACAGGTATGTAAACAAAAGAATTGCCGTTAGATAGCACCAACAAAAACGAGTATTTAGTTAATCCAGAGTTATTCAATATGCAATCGTGCACTGGAAGAAACAGCATAAACAGAGGGGTTTATATTTATTTCCATCAACTAGTTTTAAATGATCATCAAATCTTCCTTCCAATCACTAACTTCTCTTTTTTACCATGTTGTTTGATGTGCTCGAAATGTTTTTTTATTATTACAAGATAATCTTTTTACTTTTCCCCCCCCAAACAAAAATTTGGGTTTATTGGGTGTAGGTGATCTGGATGTTTTAGGCATCTCATGATGAATCCTGCGCAAGTGTTTCCCCCTAATAACAGAACTTTTGTTCAATGATTCCCGTAGTTATTTTCAAGGTCTCTTCCTTATACATTCTTGTTTTGCGTTTCTGTGTCTTCCTTCTGAGCTATCCATATTAGTGTCACCCAAAATAACTTTATTGTAAATTAAAAATTCATTAAGCAACTGGAACTGTGTCTTGTTAGGGATTATCTGCAGTTCTTTCCTTCACAAAAGATCTTTGAGGAGCTGGTTGTTTTGTTTGTGTCATTTACTCTTAATAATACCGGGCGGATTCATCTTTTACAATTCTTTTTAGTTTCATATGGATACAACACTCCAAACTGGATCTGATGTCCCTGTTGCGAGTGTCCCGCCTTCTGCTAATGTTCCCCCCGGTAAATAAAGGGTACCTTACTTTCAATCCAAATGTAATAGTTTTGCTGGAATGAATACTCTCCTTCAGCAACATTAATTGTTTGTTCTTTTTGATTGCTTGAACCTTGTATAGACGACCCTGAGTCGTATGCCCTTTAAATACTACATTATTCATGCGCGCAAAACTGAGTGGACAGTCTTTTCTACCATTCAGTGTTTGCGAGAATTGTCAATAACTCTTCTGTGAAACTGGTAGGAATAAAATCTTTGTTCGGCTAACTGTTTGTTTAAAGATTTCAATAAAAGCCTTGAATCTCGTGAATCCCGGAATTGCCTCTTTTAATGGTAACTTCTAACTTTTAACAATACTTGGTTCACAGATTGCCCTTTAAAATTCTTTTCCATCAACGCCTGACTCATGATGAGGAGAGGGTAAGTAAGCGGCACGTTGGTATATCAGTTGTATTGGCTACAGCAACAGCAAGAAGCACACTTATTTTTTAATGGTTTCACGCATCTTTGTATCATTGAAGCAATGTCAATGACTGTAATTCGTTACTTAGAAATCATTTTATGTCTAATCGTATCAGAGGACAATATAATAAGGGTCCATTTGATGGGTGACGTTATGGAGTGTATTGACAAAGTTGCGGTCTCGTGTATTAGGTTCTAGAGGCGGCAGGTTAAATAAATTATGTGTCCAAATCGCTTGATTAGGAATAACCATATCTTTCGCTGTTTTGTTTTCACAGACGTCCAGCTGCTTGTCTTAGATTTTTTGACTGCCGTTATTCCCTTCCAATAATCCTTTTGGTGAATAATAGATTTTGTTCATTTTTTAATTCAGTCCAATATTAATCGCAAACAAAATACACCGACAGTACATACCAAAACCAACTGACAATAAACGCGATATTCTTGCATCATTTTGTTATTCCTGATGTTGATAAAAGTCCGCTAATTTTGGTGGGGGCCAATGTCTCTATTGGTTTTTGCCTGTTTACAAGATAATAATTCTTTTTATTGCCAGGTCAATCATCTATAAATATTTGTACCGCTGTCATTCCCAGTTTTTTTCAGTGTGTTTATTAATAAAATCTAACTTGTCTCAATTCTCTGCTTATCAAGTTGATCTTGTGCTGCGGCTAGTTGCTCCATATCTTAGTTAAGTCTTTAATCTCTCGGGCCGTCATCCCGAAGTTTACTAAATTGTGCGTAATTAACTTCGCCTAAAAGCAAGCGCATTCACCGACAGCACCTGCCTATCATCATAACGAGTGAATCCATTTTTATAAATTATTTCTTTCTTTACATATATATACTTAGTCTGGGAATTATTCCTTGCGTAACTAAAAAAATTCTTCGTTAGCAAACGAAGCTGCAATAAAACTGCCAATAGCTTTGGCTGAATCCTCAAAGTCTCGTTTGCCAAGATCCGCTGGTTCTAATTCTTAACAAGCTTTACCAAGCATCGAGTATCCTACACTTAGCCTCCAATAACAGCAGAATGTATACTAGGTTGGGCAATAGTTTTTTTTCGCGCTCATTTATAAAAATAAAATAATTAATAATTAATAAAAAACATGAACAGCGATGAACTACAACATCTACATAGCGCCTACACTGTCATGAACCTTACAAATGAATCAAGTTGAAACTCAAGCAATTATGCCCCAAAAGGAAAGGTTGTATTCTTTGGCAGCATGTAGGGAAAACAAAACAGTTTTCCTCGAACAGAATTCAGGCATTGAACAGATTCAACAGATTGTCTCCACAAGACATTATAAAGTATCATAACAGGTATGAGGCCCAATTTTTGGTGGGTCTAGAATGGAAAAAAGTGTTTTTTTATCGGCAAACGGTTCCTTAGTATTGGTACACTAAAACTAGTCAGTAAATTGCCGGCCCATTGATTCTGAACAAGACTTATGTAAGATTTAAAACGCAGTACCGTTTTCACAAAGTCCATTAGAGTCTCTAAGCTGTGATCTATATTACAGATTTGGAACACTGTTATCGCCGTTATCATGGGATTAATAACATTTCATCATAAAGATTTTATTTCCCTTAAAAATGACCGAGCCAGAAAACAGCAAATCAGGAAACTCTTGAATCAGAAACATTGAATCAGGAAACATTGAAACAGAAACAAAGAATCCAGGTGATAATATAACCAGTAAAAAGCCCCCTCATCCTGACGCATTGCAGGCAGGAAAAAAAATAGCTGGGGATCAAACCAAAAAAAGATTACAGTTACAATCACAGAATAAAGCTACATGAAAGAAAAACATACCTCCAAGACCAACGCCAACAGAAAATTTCAATGCCAGCTCCATAACAAGAACATTAAAATCAAGGGCGCCAAAGTCTTCGTGGAAAATTGAACATAAAACATTGGTACAATTATGCGCCCTTAGCTGCAGCTGGTGGCGGTTATTAACTGTTCTTATACAGGATATAAAAACAATGGCAACAATAACCAAAGTCCAAACAATCTCAACCACTAAATACAAAAGACGTAACCTCAACACACGCCCAAAACCGCCAACAACAAAAGATCATTTTGATCCGAATTCAGAAGCAATAATATTTTAAAAAACTTAATTTTAAAATTTTTTTTTTGATAAAAAAAAAAAATCATGGCGGATTATAAAATGATAGAGGTCAATAAATAAAGACCTGGAGTCAATAAAGAACATTTCCATAGACCAAATAGTAATCATGCGGATTGCTTAGGATGTAAGACTTCATTAGATCAAGCTGACCGATTTCGCGCGAGAGGACGCTGACAAGACAACCTGCGACGATGACGCGTTTTTTGAGGCGTGTTATGACAATATTAGACATCTACTATTTAAGGACAAAACATAGATAGTATTTTTTTGATAATTATAAGATAACTATGAATAGAAACTTGTTATTACTTTAAGTATGACTAATTGCAATCTTTGAGGTGACTTATCAATAACTTAATTATAACTCTTAATCAAGAACTTATTAAGAACTTGAAGTACAAGAATAAAAAACTTAATTAAGAACTTGGGTTGACTTAATTAAAAACGTTAATTAAGACTATGGGTGTAGACTTAATCAAAACTAAATTAATGAACATGGGTGACATGGTGGGGGAGTGTGTGTGAGTGTACACAGAGCTATATTATTTGTCCAATGTGTAACACACACATTTGTCAAGACAGTGCTTGCGTTTTATGTGATTCATTGGCCTCATTTGTATGCAAGTTAAAGCATCCACGCAATGCATTAAAACAAAATCCTGATTTGAATAAAAACAAGACAATTAATAAAAAGAACACCAGCGACCGTCGTAAGACAGCCTGTTAAGTGGTTCACAACGAGTCCTAAATATACAGCCTTTGTATGTGAAGTGAAGCGTAGTACAGCAAATGCGACTAAGCAGAAAGAAAAAGTCTGATCTCACGCTGATAACCTTTGACCGCTCTAGGTGGAGCGCTGAAGGAAACGCTTTCCACTGTGACCTATGACCGCTCTAGTGAGGATCGCTGAAGAAACAGCATGCCACTGTGACCTTGACCGCTCAAGAGGGAGGAGCTCTAGTTCTCTCTCGACTGCATGTCGGACTTGAAGGAGTTGTTTGAGTTTGCATTGGATCTTGTCGGGAGTATCCAATAAATTTATAATCTCCACACAGCTTTAAACATATAATACGAAATCCTTCCTCATAGAGTAGACTTCTATAAAGAAAGACTGACTGTAGAAAACCTTTTAGCATATGGATTCAACAAACTGAGCTTATCTCTCTTAGTTTTGCTGAGAATATGAAGGGCCTGCGCTCTCACTCAACCAAAGCACTAAGAAAAATGTGCATGGTACTCAACATGCCACTTCGAAGTATTGTCAGCCATAGAAATCTCGCCACAGTCTTTGTCTGCATGATCAAAATGTTATAATAAACCAAACCAACCTGCACAAAACCCCCGGTAAATATCTTCACACATACAACACACACACCTCACTGCTCGACACCGAGCCCATGACCAGTAAAATGACAAGACATCTACGGCCAGGTGCCAACTTCAACAACATGTGGGGCCTAAGTGATGTCCTTTATTTTATAACTATCACATGATTAAATCTTGACTTAATGATAGGAAATGTAAGAAACAAGTCAATATCTGTTTTAAGCCTCAGGCCTGGAATGACTGAGCAAGATCCCTTTCAGCCGCCACTTATAGAAAATCGTCGCTATTCAGAACTGCAGCAATAGAAATATCGATCCCTATTCATAACTGCAACCCCTAGAGAACTGTAGGAAATGCCTGCAATAAGAGTTCCAACCGCCCGAAACGCATTGCCCCTGTATGTGTGAATTGCCTGTGATGAAGGAGTTTCTTATCAATTTATACAATTGCTTTTAAAGTCATTGAATTTCCCCTGCGCGGCAAGCGGTGGAGGTATGGTTTCACTTCAGCGCACTCGTGTGTGTGCATGTGTGCGTGTGTGTACACTAGCTTACAGTGAAGACCTGCTCGGAAAAAGTGTAGGATTTTAATGTCAAAATATTAACTCGGTTTTTAAAAGACCTTTAGAGAGCAGTTAACGACTGTTTTATTTATTTCACATGAAAGACAGAGACGCAATTTGATGCATGATATGCGTGAAAATGATGTTATTGAGAATGATCAGGAAAAAACCTAGGATAACGCAAAAACTGAAATTCTAAACAGTTTTGTCAATTTAGTAATGAAACAGATAACCCTACACACAGTAAGTAAAGTATTTAGGTGTCGTTATTTTTTTGATATTAAAGTTCTTGCTAAGGCAGAGAACGTTATTAATGCCGCTTCTGGAGTCGCCCTGCTACGATAGCCGGCCAAGGAAGGCCGGTGAGAGCGGGGTGAGCCAGAAGCGGCATAAAACCGTTCTCTCTTGCCCATCCATAACATGCCACCCAGTTTATTCTTAGGCTCTTTTCAAATATGTCATCCATTTAACTTTAAACCCCAATTTTCTCCTAAGGGCAACCCCTACAATCTCCGAGGCCTAATATTCATATTGGTGGATGCGTAAAGAACACACGCTCGTTTTCCTTTTGTATATAGATGTACATCCTTATTAATAACTATAAAATTTAAAAACTAATTAAAAAAAAATTTGAGCCTTTTTAAAATATACCGAAAGTGTCCCTTAACAATGTAGGAATGCGTTTATAATCCCAAATATTTAGACATTAGCATCCTAAACCAATGACAGTAGACGAAAACATACGGCTTCCAAGTTAGACTTTGTAAACCACCGCCAAACAAATATTTAAATCCGCCAATGAAATAATGACAGAGTGCCATCAGCATGGGCAACCCGCCTATGACTTATTTACCAGAAAACACTGTAAATAATGCTGTAAACCTGCTGCAACTACTGGCTGCGGTGTCATTTCAATCAAACCATTTAAACACCACCCCAATCTTTTAGAAAGGTCAGTATATAAACTTCATGTTATTACACATCACAGACGAAATACTAACAGAACAACAAGGAAGCCCTCCCCAGCGACATCGCGTTAAAACCCTTTTAACAGCCCAATGGACAATAATGAAATTGAAAGAATCTGCAAAAATTTAACATTAATCCTTCAACTGTTTTAGACAAAAAGTTAGACCGCAACATGGTTAGGCACTTTGTTTTGGGGGGCGCAAAAAAGAATTATTTAAAGACTTGGCCTGGCCATACTTCCTTTCAACCAAAAAACAAGTTCGATTAACCTAGAACAAAAACATCCTAAAGCCTGACACATTTATTTTAGATAAATGAGGCCAAACAAGGCCAGAGTGCAAAGACTTAATGAACCTTTCGGACATATTTTTGGTGTCTTTTGGACCAAACAAAATCAAGTCTACATACTAGATCGTCTACGGGTTTGATGCAGAAAAAAATTTTCTGCCAATTTAGAAGATGCTTTTAAACTCTGCGTTGTTTTGCCCCCCTTTCAAAGGATCAAGACTTCTTGCACTGCGGTCAAAGGGTTTGATTTTGGGTTGTGGGCCTGGTTTTATACATGCGCCCTCTGACCTTAGCTGCGTTTGGCATGATACAGAATTTAACAATGAAACCTCATATGGGACGACCAAAACTTAGGACCAATCAAGGCTTAACACAAGGCCCGCTCCACCCATTTAAAAAAAAGTACCTCCCCTGAAGAAAGGATCCAGTTTAAGCGCCCCACAGCCAAAAGCGCCCAGAAGCACTCCACCTGTTATCTTCCTAAACACTGACGTCACACACGAAAAGACACCCCTTGTTTTTTTTTTTTTAACTTTTACGGGTTAGCCATATTTTATTTCACAAAAAATTTAACCCGCACTACACCCCTAAACCCCAAATTCCCATATAACCACCCCCTTACCATATAAAAAAAACCCAACTAACAACCCCCAAATTTCCGGGAGAGCTAAAAGCGTTTTGAAGCTAACTTCTTTAATAGTTTGGCAGTGATCAATGTTTTTATCCACTTCTACTGGCGGGGTGTTGAGACTACGGCCCTTTTGGCGCATCCCTGTTGCATAAACGAGTGTAGAGATAGCAAACCCAACAGCCGTTATTGCAAACTTTTTGAAAATTCCCTCTTCTCGAACAGAACCCTTTTTTTTCGCTAACGTAGTGTTTTCGAATTTTGTTTAAACTTCTCTATTCTGGTTTTTTTGTGATTCTAGATGTCCTCTGTTAATAAAAATTTCGCGCTAACAGTTCTTCTTTGGTTTTTTAACTCCTGAAATTTTTTGCTGTATTCTAACCTTTTTTTTTCTATTTAAAGTTTGTTATGTCTGCACACCAGTTTTTTTTTTTCTCTTCTATATCCTTTACTCACCAAGTTTTGCTGTTTTGACTTTATTTTCCCCCCCTTTATTTTCTGGGGGCTTAAAAGGCCCCCTTGGCTTCGACAGAATATTGGAATTGAAATTTCTTTACACCTTCCCTCATTAAAACTCGTATAAATTTCTTTTTATTAGTTCACGCTGTTCGATTTAATTCTTCAAGAGGTTGTTTTGTATTTAAATTTGGTTTTGGGCAACCTTCCCCCAAGTTCTGTAAAGCAAACACTTCGGGGCTTAAATCGTTAATAAAGTTTAATTTTTGGGGGCACAACGGAAGACTCTAAGTTTGTGGCCCTGCTTAAAAATGGGTTGGTCCGGTTTGCAGAAAGGCACACTCTTTCCCTTTCCGGTTCTTACTACAATGATTATTTTCATTGTTAAAAAATTAAAACCCAAAGTGCTTTGGCTCTTCGCCCCTTAGGGAAAATTTAATTTTAAATTTCATTAGCAATCGTTTTGGCTTAACCCTACCCTTGCCCTGCTGTGCCCCTTCAACCTTCTTGCAAAAGGGCCCAGTTTTTTTTATCTTCTTTTTTTCAATAGGTTCAATCGCGTCAAACTTCAGCCATATTTTTTATTTTATTCTTTTTTTTTTTTAAAAAAAAAAAATAAACTATACGGTTGTGCCCTCGATCCATACAGAAAAAAAGAACCCCAGGGCGTAAAAATGGCAGACGTAATTAGTGAAAATATCCTTCAATTTGAGCCGGCAACTTTTAGAAAGTTCCCGGTCTTGGCGGATATTTTATAATCCCCGGCATATAAACATCATTAAAAATAATATTCATCAGCAATCCTAATGCTACTTTTGTTGCTTTTTTGGCGGGGCTATTTTTAAACATATGCAATCAAAGGGGGGAGAAAAGTCTTTTATAGGCGAGGCAGACTTTTTTGCCTCTTTTCTGACTATGGCTCCAAAAAAAGAAAGGAAAAGAAAGTTTCCCGGGGAATAAAAAGCCCAAAACGCCTCAAGCACGGTTAAAGCGGGGGTGAAAAGATGATGTTAAAGATGGCGTACAAAGTTTTTGGGCAACAGATTCGCACCCCTCAAAATTTTGAGCGTTAAAAAGAATGCCATATTACCAAGGCGCACAAAAAAAAAAACTACTTATCATCTGACATTTAAATCCTAGCGGTTTGTCATTCTGTCTAAAGCCCCTTTATAAAAAACCTTTGTGACATCTCTCTTGATTTGATGTTTTTACAAACCCGGGACGGCCGAACAATTAACCCCTATAAAAGAAAAGGGGTTTTTTTTTATTAGAAAACTTTTTAAACACGCCATTAAAAAATAAAACAACGAATACCTTGGAACTACATCAAATCATCTTGAATCTTTAAAAGGAATTTTTTTCTTTTACTAAGGGAACAACTCCTTTTCAGAGGAAACAAAGCGTTTTATAATCCAAAAATTGAAAGGGTTGCTGTGTAATAAAGGGAAGTCTATGGGTTTTGTTTGGGGCGGGACTTTTACCCCCCCAACACTTTGATGAAATAAGAAATTGTTCGTGAGTAGACAAAGAGATCCGCATTTTGTCGTGTTTTAAAAACTTCGCCTTTATATGTAAGATCAAACTACTTGATAACCAATAGGGGCTGGGGTGGTTTTTTAGTCCCATTTACAAAATATTTTGGAAGGGGAGAAAGGAAGGAAAAGTGGATAAAAATAAATATTCACAAGAAAGCAAAGGGAAACGGCCAATAAAAGCACTTTTTTAGGTTTTGTGATCTCATTAAACTTGAAAAAACAAGCTAAAAAGGGCTTATTAAAGTAAAAGATATATTCTAAAAAAAAAAGATGGATAGCTTGAAGTTTTTTCCCTAAAGATCCCATTTTTTCCTTATCGGGGGAAATACGGGGTTTGGGGGAAAACGTCTTGTATTATTTTTAAAAACAATATACAGTTTCATTCGGCACTTGTTTATTTGCACAACATTAACACAACAAGTCTTTACAAAAAAGGAATTTTATTTGGACAGACGATAATATATTTCTAGTTGATCCTACGAAAAGTTGAGGACTTTTTAGAACTTTTCTATAGACATTTGGGGGAATAAAAACACTTTTTATTTTTGAGACTGTTGGGGCTGAACAAACTTTTAAAAAAAAAGGAAAAGCCTTCAAAGCACCTTTAGTGGTCCCCACCCCTTAGTTTCTGTGTGGTCTTAACTCAAAAAAAAAATGCTGTTTTAAAAAACTTCGATGCATTAAAATCAGTTGATTATTTTACACTAAGGAAAAAGTATTTTTGAAGAATTTTAAGGAAAATTATATAAAAAGGGACAAAGTGGCTAAAAAAAAAAAAAGAGCATTTAGAAAAATAAAAGCACGCTAAGTTTGTTTCGGACTGCCCCCCCCGTTCAATACTTTGTTTATTGTAGTTTGTTTATTTGATTGCTTATAACTTTTTTGTTTATTATAATTTTAATATTTAAAAAGAATGTCTCGAGGGCCAAAAAAAAAGCGCAGTAGCCCCTAAATGCGTTGCAGTAGAGCTAAAAGACCTCAACACAAACGAGTTTGATCTAATAGAGTGCCGGGAAATTTTTAAATTGAATACCGAGGGGGGGTTTTTAAAAACGAACAGAAATTGCAGAACAAAAAACGACAGCTTTCCTACCCTAGAAGAGTAAAAATTTTAAAGGCAAACGATTTGGCAAACATGAATAAAAAATTTTAAAAAAAGAAAAATGTTTGGCTTTGCTTCCCTGAAATTGCTTGAATTTTAAAGTTTGAACTACGAACCCTAATGTATACTTGATAAGAAAAACAATTTTGAAAACCCTTAAATGCAGGCCCTTTTCTTATTAGCCTGTTCCAAACCAACAAAAAAAACAGTTTGAATACTTGCGGGTTCTAATTTATGCTACAGCAAAGAACCTACATTTGGGGGACACTGTGGGCTTAGAATTTCCCCCAAACTAAAATCACTCCCCTAGGCAAATGACAGTTTTTTCCCTTATTTTTTACCCCGAGGAGGGGACCTAGTTTGCCAGAACATATTTGATTTGGGGGCATAAAACTAAACTAAAAACGGATCCCCTCTTAAGTTGGGCATTGCAATTATAAAACGGAGACAAAAAAAACCCCCATGTACATCTACAAGGTTACTGTGAGGGTGAAAAAGACAAACAACATACCGACTTTATTTAATTGTATGTTGTTTTATTCGTTTTACTCCCTCTTAAAAAAAATTCCAAGGTTAAAAAAGATTGTAAAGATTAATTTAAAAAAACAAAAAAGTTTTAACGTTTGAAAGCAAAAAACAAAACTTCAAAAGGAAATAAAAGGGCCTTTTTTTAAGTTTTAGATTTACTAAAGAAATATTTAAAGCAAAAAAATACCTTCTTTGATTACTGTTCGTGTAGCCAGCGTATGCGGGCAGCGTTGCTTTTAGCCAGGGGGGGCGGGGGGCCAGTCTCTTTAGCTTTGGGGGGGTTGGGTTTTGGGGGAGGGCCCTGTTAGATTGTAAGTGTTTTTTTAAAAAATTTTTTTCCCAAAATTCAAAAGCCCGCCTTTGGGGCCTTGCATCAAAAAAAATTTGCAAAATTAAAAAACAAATCTTTACGGGAGAAAACAAGACAAAATTTTGTAACTTTTCCCCGAGGGGCCGGAACAGTACAGAAATTGAATTTTCAAAGGGATGAAAAAGACTTTATTTCCCGACGGGGAACCTATGAAATTAAACAAACATTGAAAAAAAAACACCGATCAGAAAAAATAAAAATGGCTAAAAAAAATAAGTTTAGAAAATAAAACACTTTTTTTTTTTTTTAACTCATTTTGGGTTTGGCGGAAAAATTGCAGTCTTCCGAAAACAAACGATTTTTTAGGGGGGGGCTTTTTAGACGAGTACCCGCTAAAGAGAAGTCTCTCTAAATAATACACGGGGGATCTGTTTTAATTTTTTAAATTTCATTTTCACGCCCAAAAAAAGGGGGATCTGGGCTCTAATTCTAACATCGCCCCGCTTCCCGGACATAAAAGTATTTTATTTTTTGCCAAACGCAAGGTTTTTGAGTCCCCTGACATCTTCATAAGCAATTTTTTTTAAATTTGATCGCGTTTTACTGGCTTCAACCCGTTTTTAAAAAAATTTTTTTGCTCAGGGAAGACTGCAGGAAACCCCCAACCCTTCTGTTTACGCGTTCTGTTTTGGGTTTGTCCAAAATTTTCCTGTGATATTGATAGGAAAACAGGGTCATTAATTTTTATTAAAGTTTTCTCTGGGGTTTACGGGGTTGCCGGGGGATCCCTCTTTTTAACTTAACAGATTTTTTAAAAAAACGGTTTACGGCCCTTTAAACTCTTTTCCATCTTTCCCCGTCACCTTTGGATATTTAATGCCCCGTTTATTTTTTTTTAAAGCCACAGCCACGCTTGGCTTTTTCTTTTTAAAAGGCTCGGTTTTTTTGTATCTGAAGCCTGCAACCGTCAAGCTATTTTAACTTTTTTTTTCCTTTTTGTGGAAGATAAAGCAAGCCTCTGGGGGGGTGTCATTGAACTGAGTTAAAAAATTGGGCCTTTTTAATTTTTTGGGGACGGCAGATATTTTGCCTTTTCCTTTTTGAAAGCCGCTTTCGCATCGATTCAACATCAGCCTTTATAGTTTTTAAATGCATCTTTCCTTTCCAAATCCCCTTTAGGGAATAATAATTTTGACTTTGGGGTTTTCCATAAAAGGACTGTATTTTAATTGTTTTTTAATTTTTTTTAGTTTTTTTGTGCAAGAATTAGATTGCTCGCTAGCCCCCAATAAACCAATTTCTGCTATTTTTTTGTTCTTCGACGGTTCATAAAAGCAACAGTTTGGCGGGGGCCTGTTTAAAAATTCTTTCCTGCATAAGTAATATCTTTTATTGCTCATCAACGTTTAAAATTGTCTGCCCCGTTCTCTTAAATTTTTTTTAATAAATCTAAGGACAATTCGTCTTTTCGTAAGCGTCCCTTCCTGGCAAATCTTTTATTGCTTTTTTAGGCGTTCTCTCTCTCTCGGACCCCAATTTACTAAAAATATATTTTCTTCCAAAAAGGCAAAGCATTAACAATAGCTCCTCCCCCATCATAACTACTCCTCCACTTTTTTATAAAATTAAAATTTTCTATATTATCTTTTTATAACTAAAATTTTCTGGGAAATCCCCTGGGTAACAAAAAATCTTTTTACGCAACCCCGCGTAATTACAAAATAACCTTAACAACATCCTCAATGTCTAAACCCAATGGCCGGGTTCATTTTAAACTTTTTTGCTAAAAACCTACCATACCAAGCCCCCAATCCGCGAAGGTAAATGTATTTTTAAACTTTTTTTTACTCTCTTTTTTAACTAAAAAATAATTAAATAATCAAATACGAAAGGCTTTTAGGCTTTTTCAAATAAAGGTTGTAAAAAATAAAATTCAACTTTTTTGGCGAATTTCCCCATTTCCCCTGTTGGGGGGTTTTATTCCTAACAAGCATTTTCAAGGGGTTTGAAAAACTATAACGCCAACATAGGCACGCAAAAATTTTAAAACGTTAAACTCATTGTTTAAAATTTATTTTTTTTTTTTGCTTTTTTAAAAAGGTTTTTGACGAACTATAAAGGGAGGACAACCCTACCCCTAGACAACGCCATAAAGAAAGTTATTTCCTTTGCCGCTTGTGGAAAAAATAAAAAAGATTTAGGCACTGAACAAAAAATTGAAAAGTCCAACAAATTTTCCACATCAGAATTGAAAAAACTACCAGGGACGAAACACAGTGGATCAAAAATGGTTGATCATGGTCGACAATGTTAGTTTAATGCCAATTAGTAATAAAATGCGCCAGTTGATCGAAAAAATTTAAAATAAATTATCACAAGTCCGTTTTAAAAAATCCCCAAATCTTTTCAGTACATGTACTACAGATTTTGGGGCATGCTATGTCCTTTTTCATGGATTAATTACTTTAATCATATTTAAATTTTTATCAATTAAATTTTAAACGCAAAAAAAAAATGAGCGATCAGGAGAAAAGACGCCCGGTCAGCCTGGGGAAAACAAATGTCCCAATGAATGTACCGCGGCGAAGTGCCGCAATGGTAATTTACTAAGTCTAAAATCCTGGGCGTGGAGGCTGGGGGGTAAAATGGTGAAGGGAAAAAACTGAGAAATCAAAAAAATCGCAAAACAAAAATAATTTGATTAAAAAACACATCCCCCCCAACAAAACAATTAACACAACCTCAAACAAAAAACTATCATTAGTACTGGGGGGTGCTGCCGTTTTTGGGGGTTTTTTTTCATAAAATACCCCAAAACCATACCTAAACCCAAGCCCAAGCCCCCACAGTAAAAGAAAAGAACCCCTCGCAAAAAAAGTGCAACCCCCTGCATAGTCCTTTTCTATGAATAGTTTTTTTAAAACAGATAAAGTACAAATTAAACTAATAAAATACAAGTTAAGTTTAGTTATGAAAATACTTTTTAAGTTTCGCATAAATTCAAATTAAGTGCAAAAAAAAAAATAAGTGTTTTAATATAGTTTGGTTCTTAAGTTTTGTTTTTGTTAGTTCTTAAGAAGTTCTTAAGTAAGTATAGTTAGGGTTTTTAAATTAAGGCAGGGCCAAACATCAGTTAAACTTTAAATTTACAATGCCACAATATGAAACTCAGGATTGACTAAATTCTTTGTTTGTTAAATAGGGGTTTTTTGTTAAAAACCCGTTGTGTTTCGATGAAGATAAGCGCAGTTAAAATTTGGTGAGAAATACTTTTTTTCAAAAAGACTTGCTTTTAGTTTTTCGTGAGTTATTTTTTTTTTTGCAACTTCTTTACTTTGCTTTTCTTTCTTAATAAAAATCTGGCTGGCAACGCTGTACATCTTTTTCCCCAAAAACCCAAAAAATTCTTTGGGAACTGTCCCCTTAATTCATCCTTCACTTTTCCCCCTCCTTTTTGGTTTACAGTTAATGTAAAGGGCGGCTTTTGGAAGTCGCATTTCGTACCACCCTCATCCTTTAGCTACTTCAGTTTCAAGTCTTTGTAAAATCTTCTTGGGGCTCTAGAAAAAAACTATCATGTCTGTGTAAAGGGCTCTTTCTTCTGGTACCGCGGAAAGTTTCCAAATTCTAACATTAATAACTTTGAAACTCTAATACGGGAAAGCCGATAAAACACCGCTTGTCCAAATTAACATCCTTTTTTTCTCAAATGCCAACCAAACGGCGTTAAAACTTTTAAATCTTGGATTGGGTTTTTGGGCAAAACTTTTTGCTTGGTTTTCTTTTGAACTAAATTTACGTTTACGGGTTGTGTACGTTCTCCAGTTTTTACCAAAAAACTGTTTTCTCAGTTTAAGAAGCTTTTTTTTTGAAGCATAGTGGGTTGGGGTTTAAGATCGTATTCTTCTTGTGTTGGGCTCAAAAGGGCTCTTGGGCAAAAACAGGGGGTTCTTGAACAGCTGTCAGTTTCTCCGTTCTTAAGTAAAACTGTAGGAGTCTGTAATGGGAAAATATTTATTTTAGCTAAAATTGGGGAAAAATTTTTGGCGGTTTTATGGTCATCTTTAATCTTTCTGCGGCTAGGGGGGAATTTGTTGTGGAGATCGTGTAATTCTTTGGATATTCAAGTCTACTTCCAAAATTAGTCCTTTGGATATCGGGGAAGCTGGCAAAAATGCCAAAACATATTAACCGTGAGGTCCTTTTATCATTTTAAAATTTCCATGGGGCGGTTTACTATGGGGCCCTCCTCAGATTTTTAATCTAAGTACATTAGTAGTTAATGTTTAGTGGGCTTTAAACGCAAATATTTTTGTTGGGGTTTGCAGTAAGGATGTGAGGCCTGCTAATACCTCCCCCCGCCCTCCTCAATCATCTGAAGTTGGGAGACAGAAATTAATCAATCTGAAGTTTTTAGACTTTAAAAAAGCGCCCCAAAAAAGGCTGGCGCGAGATGTAATGTGATGAGTCTAAGTTGTAAAGTTCATGCATGTAGATCTGAATTCTGAAAGCGTTGCTAATAAACACACTCACCAAAAAATTTGATGTGATACACCCATCGTTTTACATGTAATTCTGTCCGGCGTTCGTGCGATTTATATCGAGTCATTTTTCTTGCCCCAAGACTAGAAAAGAAACACCTTTTGGGGAAGTGATCTTCGTCAACATGTCCCCCCGATTCAGTATTCATAAAGGTAAAGCCTTTTCGCACTAAAGATGGTCAAGTATTGTTTATGAGGGGAAAATCTTTAGAGCCCCTAATTTATCTAAACTGGCCACAAAGTTGGGCTGAAAAAAAAGGTAAAAATGTCAGAGAAAAAATCATGTACTTTTTTGAAAATTGTGCAATGCAGGGAACCCTCTTATATTCAGAAATCACTGCTTGAGATAAAATGAGAATCGTAGCCTGTAAGTTAGAAAGAAGATGGGGTTTCCCCTGTCTTGGGCAACCCTTTTTGAAATTACAAATTTTGTTGGGCCCCTCTAAACTTTCCGTAATGTGGCGTGGTTCCCTTTCAGGTTGCCTAATAAACCCTTTTTTACTATCCAACAGTGTGTGATTGTCATAGCGTTTTTTGGTCTTCAAAGTTAAAAAATTTTGAAAGTTTGTTGGTTTGGGTAATTTATTGCGAAGTTGTTTCATCGCTCTAAAAAATTACTGCTGCGTTGGGGCCCCGTAAATCTGGGTTTTGTTGTTGACCGTTTACCCAAAAACATTAAAAGCTAAAAACAGATTGATGGGGGTTTAAAAAGGGTTTTTTTTTGTTCTTGCTGTTTTTGGGCCCCTAGTACGCGGTAAGAGCGATTCAAAATGCTAAACCCCTATGACTCATCGCATTTTTTTATATTCTTAAAAACTAAATTGAAACCCGTTTAGGTGAAGGTTTTGGTTTCACAGTCACAAAACTTTTCAAATTCTTGACGGGGCTGCTTTTATAGTAGGGGTTCAACCAACACTTTTTACAAATCTCTTTTTTTGACGATTCTTTGATTTTAAAAACCCCTAAATCCTTTTTGTTCTGATTGATACATAAAGGTCTTTTTGCATCTGCAAACAGTACAAGTCACTGTTTTTCAAATGATTTCCCCAAAGGGGGGGGCGTTGGGAAAAAAACCCCTTAAAGGGACTTTTGCTTCTACAAACCCTGTGTATCGTTTTTCAGGATTGGTTGGGTTTTTTTCTTCAAACTGGATATACTTTTTATACCCTGGAAAGTTTAGTTATCAATTCAGGCATCTTTATTGGGCATAAATTGGGAAAAACTGTTTTCATGATTTTAACAGGATGTAAAAGCGCTAAAACACCCACATAAAACACAGCTGTCAGAATTTGTAGTTTTAAAACTGCCCTTTTAACTCTAACTCTTTGGAAAAAGAAAATTTCCAAATATAGGAAAAACTTGTTTTGTCTTTAATTTGATTTTTAAGGCGTCCCTTCGACCAACCGAACCCCTTTAACTTTGCTTCTTTACTTGCTTTTAAAAAATGTTAAGCTGTAATCACCCCTTAGATTAAGCGTGATAGCGATTACTTCTTTCTGTTTGTTGAAACCCGACTTTCCTGTTACTATACTCGTTATTAATCAAACAAACAGCCCAACACTTTTTCTGGCGGCTCCCCTTTTAAGAGACTTGGGATTTTTGGGAGGCGGTGCACGCTTTCATGAACTTTTTTGGGGTTAAAATATCCCCTGCTATTCACTAAAAAATGTTTTTTGTTTGTCATGCTAAATTTCTTCCATCGTATTACTTTCTTCTCGAATTTACTTTTGGTCGTCATTTTTTTAAACCCAAAATTTACGTAGATTTAAAAAAAAATGTAAAAAAAAAGTAAGTAAAACCGCTTTTTTTTTTCTTTACCCAAAGGGCCCCAAACACTTCAAGACACGTTAACCCCACAAAAACACCCGCCAATTTTTGCTTTTCGAAACACTACAGTCAATGTTTTCACTTTATTGCTTCGTTAAAAAGTTTACTTTTATTTTTTTTTTATTGCTATATCATTCTCAAACCAAATTTTAAAAACAATGTTTAATAATTTCATTGTTTGTCAAAATATTTTATTAAATTCTTTTTAAACGATTCACGATTCGTAGCCTTTTTTTAAACTAAAAAAAAAAATAATTTTTTAAATTCTAGTCTTTTCTAAACTAAAACCTAAATTTATTTAAAATAAATGTTACTTCTTCAGGGGTGTAAAAAGCAGATTTAAAAATCTTCATGGTCATATAATCAAGTAAAATAGTAAACAAATTTTTTGCCATGGGGGGGCCCAAAAAACTGGTATTTCAAGATGGGCCCGCTTCACGCTTTTTCGTTTTTTTTGTGATTTTAAAAAAATCAGTAATTGATTCTTCAAACCCCACTCTTTAACTCTTCTCTATCAGCCTTTCCCAAACCAACCTAAAGTTTTTTTTAATCTTAAAACTCTTGGCTTCTTTTTTAACCCCAAAAAAAAAATCATAAATTTAAAAAAATTAATTAATCGTTTTCTCTCCCCTTTTTTTCCCCCCACTCTTCGTCGTCAGCTGCTGCAGTCTGTCTTCACTCCACAACGCCCACAAACAAACACAAAAAAAACAAACACACACAATAGATAGGGGGGTTTTTGGGTTCCATTGAGCGACGTAAATTGAGACAGCCGCCAAATGCCTTTCAGGTCCTGAACAAAAATCACAAAAGATTCTTCAAATTTCTCAGCGGGCCCTCTGAATAAAAGCCGAAGCGGGAATCGGGGCGGGGCACGCCAGCCTCGGGGGTTTTGCAAAACGGGACTTTTTTGACCCACTCGCGTTTTGCGTTCACTGAGGGCTTGAGGCATTGTGGAGGTAACTGAGGGCTGTTTCCAATTCCCCCAAATTTAGGGACTGCGCATGGCTAAAATTTTTTTTTAAATTTTCTGGGAAAAAAAACTGATTGGAAGGCCCCAATGTAAAAACCCCAAAACCCTTAAAAAATTTGGGAAACGCGCAATTTTTTTTGGGGCAGTCGTCAGAATATCCAAATTTCTTTAAACCCCAGCCCAATTTCTTTTATTTTCCCCCTTTTCTTTCCCCCTTTAGCCAATTTTGCAAAAATTCAAAAAAACCCAAATTGAATAATCTGATTGTTTGAGCACCTGCTTTTACATTTTTTACGCCCTTTTGCAGCCTTTAAAAAATTTCATTTTTAGTTGTTTTTTGTGAAAAAAAGGCTTTCCCAAACGTTTTCTTGAAATGCTGATTGAATTCAGCTTGATTTGCCACAAGATATATTAATTCTTTTCGGGTTGAAGGTTCCTCCTTTTTTTTTCCTTTCTTTTTTTTTAAACAATTTTTTCAATCTTTTTTTAGCTCTTTGGGATTTTTGTGTCCTTCTTTTTTCTTTTCAAATTTTTTTGTCTTTTTTTAAAAATAGTGTTGATTTTCCCACAAAAAATCATTTTTTCCAGTCCCAATTTCCCTTGGTGTTTTCGGTGGTAATGGGAGATTTTTACTGTTGAAAGTAGAAGGTGATCCCTGCAGGTAAATTAAAGTGTGGTTGTGTTAAAACTAATATTTTTGATGAGCAACTTTCGATTCCAGAAATTTTCTTCTAATTTGAAGAAATGCGTCTTTGGGCATAAATTCTGGAAAATCAATTCTCTCACACTTTTTGAACGCGCAGTACTCTCTCGCCAACTACACGCACGGGCTCCAAAATAAAAATGAAGACCTTTTCAGGACAG